>JARJCP010000013.1:0-600000 GCA_029281795.1 Mycena crocata | reverse complement strand
AATTTTCCAGGCGACGCTGAACTCGTGTGGTTGAACTGTTTGTTACGCGTGGTTCCAAAACACACGCAACAGTGCAAAAGGTACCACAATTGCTTGACGTTCACAGTACGAGTTTCTTTCGGTGCAGCAGCTTAGACTTGTTCAGGGTCAAGTCAGACTTGGTACTGGCCTGATGGCGGTGGCACCGCGTCTGCTGCAACATATGAAATGTTCATGGTTCAAAAATACATGCGAATGACCCGTTCGACTCGGGATTGGGCCATGTGTAGCAGTTGGATAAGGTTTTTTAAATTTCAGTCACTTTTGACTATCTCGGAGAATGTTTGATCGGAAAGGTTCAACATAGTAAGTTGTTGCCATAGTAATTGTGGAGAGTGTTTGATTGGAAGGACTCCACGTAGTAAGTTACCGCGCACCGGTCCACGCAAAGTTGAACCATAGTTACTTAACTTACTTTAGAAACGGATTGAAATCACTGTTGATTTATTGAGGGTCGATTCAGGACCACGAGGGTTCGATGGCAGGGACCGCGGCTGCTGAAATATGGGAGATTTTGATGATTAAATACGTGCAGGGTGACCTGTTCGACCCGGGATTGGGCTATGTGTACGAAAAGTTCGTGAATGATTCCTTGGGATGTTTATTTATTGCGGAGTGGCTAGAGTTGAGATTCAAGCAGTGCGTCGGTTGTGGAGGCTGGGTGGAGTTGATTATAGTTATGATCTCTTGTTCGAGGTTTTATGGTCCGGAAGGAGTTCGTCGTCTGAGGAGTAATATACCCGCCGCTGCAAAGTCCACTGGCGGCCGCCGGTGGCCGCCGATGATTATCGGTGGCCATTGGCGGAAGCAAGGCGGAAGCTGATGGACATTGTTTCACATTGTGTACCAATGGGCCCATCGGAGTCCGCCAATCACCAACGGCAGCTGCCGGCCTGCCAACTCATCGAATTCCACTGGATCTCATCGGATATCACTGAATGCTGTTGGATGCTGAGACTCAAAGGCATCTACTGATCCTCTGAAGCACTTTCACTATTCTTCGTTTGCCTGTTCTTGTGCACCGCACTCTCAGTTGAACCGTGGGAACTTTCTCATGGATACAGAAAAAGAGTGGCCATTCGAACATTGTGATGCGATAATCACAAATAGTTACTCCTTCTCCTCCCTTATGTTTTTCACGCTGTATACTTTCCTATTTGTTGCTTGTATGTAGTCAGGAACCCATGCAATCGTACAACAATATGTACTGTAGTTCCCTCGGATGTTGGGTTCAGCTGCCGACATTTTGCGAATTTCAGTGAGGTATCACACAGAATGGGACTATTTTATCAGACCAACTCTAAATCTTACCTCTCAGGTCATCTCCTACCTCTCGGTTCATGTGTACCAATTCAATTTGGGTCTTCGTATGACATAGAGCCAATGTTGAGTTGATGTTCAAATGCTTCATACTTTACCATACACCGATATAATATGAAGAGCAACTGACTTCTTCTATCCAATGGCAAGTTATTTTCCTAAACATCATGTGGCCTCAATTTGTTAAATACCAGTAGTACTATCGCGACAGGACCGTTGGAATCCAGTGCTTTCCATCGGAAATGGGTGACGGTGGAATCCGGTGGTTTCCACTGGAAATTGGCAGACGCGACGGCCTCTGGTGTGAGCCAGTGGCTTCCATTGGAATCTTATTGGCCGGCAGTGGGTGCCGGCATACCCCAATGCCGGTCGGTGCCGATCGGCCGACTTGTCAGTGCCGCGTGTATTACTGCGTCTGAGGGTACATCTCCGATCATGTCGGAAGTCAAAATGGCTGACGTCCCGGATATGCCGTGCACAGCCACATTCAGCCCTTTTGGGATGTTTACCTTCGGACGGCGTGCCAAACATATGTTGAAAAATACAGTCAAGGCATGCAAGTTACATTAAATGGAAGTTTTAACCTTGTACAATGTCTCCCCATCGCCGGCCCTTCACTCCTCCGCGGTAATGCCACAATGTAGCATTTCAACACAAGCCCGTTTAGATGTACTGTACTATTTCAATCAGGTCGACAGTCACACAGGGTTTTATCAAACCAAAAAAATCGTGTCACGCAGGCCAACATCTCCTGAAAACGCCAAAAAAACGAAATGTCACCTTGGAATTTTCGAAATTTTTCGGGTGGTCACCCAAAAGATCCAGACTTGTCGAATTATAGAATGGTTCCGAGTGGTCACGCGTCACACCCCCGTGTCGATCTGATTGAAATAGTACAGTACGCACGATCCACCAAATCTTCAAATTGGCGGCCCCTAATTGCACGCGACAGCTGAATATTCTACAGATCATGACGGGACTGGGGACATCCGTCGTTCTGCTCCTCCTGTCCTTGCACTTCTCGCTCTCCTCCAGAGATACTGAAAAGAACGGAGATCATCCCATCGCCAGAACGGGAATTCTTCACGCAATCTGGATGTACCGCAATCAACTAGAATTGGAGGCGGTTCTGGAGCAGGTCGATCATCCGACCGACAATAGAAGGCAGATTGGTAGGAGGGCGGCTGCGAAAGCAGAGAAGTTATGAGTCCGCATGGTGAGCACACTAATATAGGAAGTCAATGTCGTGGTTGGATGAAATCGACTGGTGAGATACAATGTATGAAATAAAAACAAAGTCAAATCTTTGCACGATTAGGGACAGTTCCATTCACGCAAACAGCCTGCCTTGTTCACCCTCTCCCGATCTTGATCGTTCGACTAATCTCCGGTGACTCGTTGCGCAATAAGTGGGGGAATTATTCTACGAAGGTCCAACATGTACATAACAGTATCATCCACGATGCTGAACTACTACGGGCGCCAAGTCGTACTTCCATCCGGCTGCTGGCCCTGTGTGATCTCACTGAAGTTGGTAAAGTACGTGCCCCAATCATTCGCCCTGGAATAATGGACAATGAGATGTGCTCAGCGGAAGAAAGAGTGGACGTACTGAAATCCAGTGGGCGCATTGGTCCACATCGCCAGGATATCGCTGTCAATGGCACTCATCATGTTACCCAGCTCGCGGCTCGCCTGCGCTGGGTCGGCGTCCATCCTCAAGTCCTCATGTGGGAACCATTGACTTGGCTGTGGCGAAGAAACAAATACATCCGGCGCCATAGGGGTTGGGCCAATCGATCTTGGGTCGCCAATGTTATCCGAGAACGATGGCATCCTTGAGGCATAGGGTGAGGTGTATTGCGTATCATAGACGGGGTCGTCGTGGGAGGAATAATGGGAGACACACGGATCGGGCATACTGTGCGACGGGCTCTCGGATAGTGGGGGCTCAGTGTAGTATTGTTGAGTTGGATTGAGCGGCAGACTCGTGGCATGGTTCATGGTTTCCATGACACGCAAGTCCCCATTATACTCGTGCTCATACCCAGTGATGCGTGGGTTGCCGTGGTTCGGAAGTTGCAGTTGACCGACTGAGGCGAGCTCCGCAAGAATATCCCTGCCAATAAGTGAGTGATGTTGCAACCTCGCCATATCGTACTATGTTACCAAATAAGGCCTGCAGCTTGCCAACTGGGGGAGGTTGAATCAGCGAGGAAGATAAACATACACTGTTGCGGTCACCGTTGTTCACACAGACGCAGAACCTCCATGCACTTGTGGACATTCTCGATGTCCCGACTTGACTCTTGCACCAGTCCGGTGCGTTTTCCGCTCCACACGTTCAGTAGTAGTAAAATCCCCGACGTGAACACTGCAGACTGCGAAAGTAAGAATGGTCAACCGTCAATTATGAAACTAAAAGCGTACATGCATACCACGTTGATGAACACGGGGACATGGCCCTTCCGCTGCCGTTGAACATCTACCATGTTGGCGCATGCCCGAGCGGCGCTAGAACAGATGGCCAACGAGGGGAGCGCCTTATTGGCCAGTCGATCAATATGCGAAGACAGCCAATCGCATCGAAGAACAAGATACGCACCATCGGCGAGGACTCGCGAACCACCGGAATAAAGGGACGGTGGATCATCATCTGCAAATGGTAGTACCCACAATGCAATGCAACCGACTGGTCGAAAAATGTCTGATCTCGTCGCAAGGGGTCCCAACGTACTGTCGGATGGTTGGTTAGACAGAGTAGGCACGAGAAATTGTACACCGACAATGTTCCGGCATCTGGTCGCGCCAATCATTCAACGCTGAATCGAGCTCCGCGACGGCGTTCTCCTCGAAGGAATCATCCGTCTGGAAGACCGCCCACAGCTTCCTGGGCGAATTCTGCCATCGCGTTTAGCGCGCGCCCCGTAGGCACCTGTAGAGAAGCAACTACATACCAGCATCTTCAGCGCAAACGCGAGCAGGTGGTTGAGCCGCAACAACGCGTTGAAGAACGAGACGCGCGATGGGATGCCTGGCGGCTGTTGAAAGGGATGCGTGGGGTGTTCCCAGTACTCCTCATCGACCTCGATTGGGGGGTCAAGGTCGAAGCTTCATCTGGATTAACGCCTTTTTGAAAGGCAGGAGGAAGGCGGACGTACTCGTCGTTCTGAATCGCACACGGCCGTCCCGTACCAGCGCTCGACGTGCGGTCCATGTATACAAGCACCCAGAACGCACGCTTGTACAGTTCGCGCTCGATGGATGGCTCGTCGGACGAGGCGCGGCGGTGCGCGCCGACATCCTACATGGCGATGATCAGCGAAAATCGACACCTAAGGAGGTAAAGGAAATGTATGCAAACCTGTGCAAGGCGCAGACCGACGCCGATAAGCGTCCAGCCTGCCTGAGGAGCAGAGGTTCCTTCGAGGAAAAGGGCAGCGAGCTGTGTACATAGGCATGTAAACAGCCGAGGGAGTGGGTACTGGAACCGAGATGCGCACACAATAATATTGTAACTCATACAATGTCGCCTGCCCGAATAGATGGTCCCCTCCGGGCGGGACCTACAACATTTGAGATGAAAGCCAGAGACTCGGAAGGGATACCCACCTGATCGAACCAACCCCACCCACAAGCAAGGTTTCGCAGGTCGGAATTGGCAGCACTCGGATGCTGCGTCCCGCCGAGGGCCATCACCCGCGGATCGGTGCTCCAACGCGAGGCAACCGCGCACACGAGCAGCAGCGTCGCCGCAAAGCCGTTGTCCCTATCGAAGTAGATAAGCTAATGTTCAATGTCCATGAAGAACTTGAAGAAATTGATGACGTCTATGCGGGGCAAACAACTGACTGACCTAAAATGTAAACCCATACCAACACTCCGCTCGAACGTCGGGCGATGCAAGAGAGGCAGATATACGTTGACATGTTCAAAGTACAGACCAACGAGCTCACGCATGAGCTGCGCCGGCGGGAATGAGTAGTTGTGCCGCCGAATAATCGTTTTCCCCCACTGTCGCAGAAAAAAAAAGAGCGAGCAAATACATCAACCAGCATTGCCGTCTAAGTGACGAGTTGCGTACCGGTTTGAAGGTCCAATACTGTAGTCTGCGGGACGTCCACCCAGGCCCGCCCGAGCTAGGTTGCACATCGTCCCGTTCTTCAGCCTTTGACTCCTTTCCATGGGCGGCGGCGATGTTGGTGTGGGGACTGCGGCCCTCACCTGGGGTGACACTGCGCCGTTCCTCGCGCGGTGTCAAACTCCGCCGTTCCTCCTCGCGCTTCACATCCGCCTTCAGGTCGATCGCCACCTTGACAAGCTCTGGGTTACTCCCCTTCCCGACGAAGCTGTGTTCAGGGCTCAGGAGAGAAAGCCGCTCGAACTGGGAATGAGAGGTCAGTGTTTCATCACATTCCGGGCGTATTTTACAACGCAGTAGAAGGTGCTGGACGTTCACGCCGTATTTGCACACCTACATACCTTTTCTCCGATATCCAAGTGCACGATATCGTCTGCCTGCGGCGGCGGGGGCACAGACAATGCGCGCAGGCCCATGCGCAGGATGTGTAACGTCGCGGTTTGGCCGTCCAGGTGAGTCGAGCTTTCTGCGCTCTGTGAGGTACCAGCAGACACGGTGCCGCTGCTCTTCTCCCAATTGTCGAACCGCACGGCGGCGAGCTCGGCACGCAGCTGGGAAACGACGGCGTCGGAATGCTCCAGACGCGCCTCCAGCGTATCAATGTAAGTACTGGATCGAATTAGCAATGCTAAGAACGCGGACTAAAATAAAAAAGGTGAGTAAACTTACCTTTTCTGTCCTGGAGTACGTTTCTTTGATTGTTTAATGTCAGATTTGGCGTGGTAATAAAAAAACTTCGAGACCCACCCTCGGCGGCTCGCCATACGTGCATTCGAGCTTTGCATCAACACAAGTGCTACACTCGACTCTAGGCTCTCGAGAACCATTACCTATACCGAATGAAGATTAGTCAAGGTTCAACCAGAGGTGATATAAACAGACATCGACCTAAATATACTTTCGCTTTAGCATGCTTGGGAAGTGAAAGATGTAATGCCACCTACTCCTCCACCGCCGACATAGATCGCATGCCCGCTCGAGACGCCGATGCTTCCCCCGCTGATACTCGTATCCGTGATCGTCCTCGTTAGATGACATGGGGAATCGTTTATGTATTCAGGATCCTGAAGAACTCTTCCAGTTGCTCGAAATTGGAATTGGCTGGAGGCAAGATCGTTTTGTGCACATCCAGGATCAGGTGAAAACCTGAAACGTCTTCGGGTCGTTAGGCGACACGCAGGTCAGAGTAATGGTGCCAGGGTTCTCTCAGCAGAAGCGGACTGGAACAGTGATCAAAGCGAGATTGGCTCCAGCAGGAATGGCCAGTTTGGATCGGACCTCCGCCCACGACACGGAGGTAGAAAAGCAAGACGCAAAAAGCTGTGTCGCCAGATCGCCGACCATCAGATGTGATATCCCGAAAGTTCCCGGACGGGCCGGACGCTACCGGACCTAGGGTGTCTTGATTATTTCTATCCCATATCATTATGGGTCCTGTGGGAATCCCGACATCGAGTGCATTCAACCCCGTCGTGATTATTTACAGAGCGGAAAAATACGCGAAGTGGAGTATTTTAGATTGAAAGATGTTGAAAGACGAACAGTAAAAGACAAAGAAATATTCAGAACCCTTCTCACGACGCACCGACTATTTCTATGCGCTAAGATAGGCTGTATATAATTTGACACTGACTCCGTTGAAACCCAATCCTTCAAACTTCAGCAACGATGAAGGCAATTGCCAACGAAGGTTGTAAATCTGATCAAGGTCAGTTGCGTCTAGGAATATTTACATACCGCGAACGAAGTAAACTGGGAGATACTTAGATGAAAGACCAACTCAAAGTCTTAGTACTCATGAATGGGGTGAAATTTCGGACAGCTTCGATAATGGTTGCATTTTTGTTGCGCCTGTGTTGTCCTCGCGTATTATGGTTAGGCATCAGCACAACTTCAACAACTCTTTCTGCTGGCTTCGAAAATTCGAGGAAGACGAACCAGCTGTCGTGGAAACCCAACTGCACCATTGAACTCTATGACACCATTATTGCACCTTGAAATATACGGTACGATAGTTCACATTTCGGTTTCCATCTCTGAAGAGCGTCGCGTTGCACCTCGATGTCGGGGAATCATTTTGTTTCAACTGTGGGAGGGGACAAGCGGTTGCGCGCGCATGGGTTCAGAGATTTGAGGACCTGTTGAAGTGCATCGTCAGCAAGCAGCATGCGTGTCGCTCACTGGGGTATGGGGCGGCTATTTAACCAAGGCGTACCAGGTGAATCCGCGGCGCAGGAACCACACAAGAACGCCTTCACGTCTGGAGCGGCTCATTCGGTTAATATCTCACCGAAAAAATATCGCTCCGCCACCTCCAGCCCCACGCGATTTCCGCCGCGTCGCCAACCAAGGGAAGGATTACATTTACGTCGAAATGCGGCTCTCCCCACCCAGCGGCGGCTTATCCCTTGACACACTCAATATTCATTCTGCGGTCCTCATTCTCCCGCCAGACCTCCGCTGGACGCTCCAGGCTCTGCGTTCAACATCCTCTCTCACTCTATCCAAATACTTACTATCCTACGACGTATGGGGCGTAGTTCTCCCTCTTGCCAAGGAAGGTCACAATCTCACCCCTAACCCTACTCCTTCTTCGATCTTGGTGACTCCATCTGCATCCCTGGCCCAACACTCATTCAATTTCTCGTCCAGCTGCCGCGCCTCGCGCACCTCGAGCTCGACGAGACCACAGCGGCACCCCTCATCTACATCTCCGTGGACATCCCTTGAGCTCTGGGCCGAACTTCATCCACCACATCCTAGTCTGTAGTTTACCGCGCTCCAGCGTAGCATCAGCAAATTGACAAGCTCTTAAGATGGAGCTTGGAACACTTTTCACCGCTTTTCAACACTTACCACTTTTCTAGCCACTTTTTTAAAACACTTTTTGCCTCTTGCATCACTTGCAGCTCTTAGATCTCTTTTCAAATTCTCCTACTAGTAACTACTGCCAGAAACACTCCAAAGGCCTATAATCAGCTCCAGGATATTCTGAAAACTATTCCATGTGGGTACCAATGCCCTTTTCATCGTCAGAAATTAGAATGTGTGTCGAAGCCTCAAGGCGATCAAACTGAGGCCAATTTCGATGCTGCCGATCCGGAAGAGCAAGGGAATTGCACCTCACGCTCCCGATAATGCTTACCCACAGCACCCAGCACCAGGCCAGTGCACACCGTGAACGCAATCGAAGTTGGTCGAAGTGAGCATTTGCGCAAAGTCGCAATCATACATTTGCAATTGAAACTCCGACCTCCGGTCCGTGCGCGTGATGCAATCAGTCGCTGGTTCGTGATGAATCGCAATCCCCCCCGCTTTCGTCTCCCTTTCTCCCTTCAAACCCTTCCCGTTTCTTGGCCCTCAACTCTGTTCTCTCGTGGTTCACTCGGGGTTTATGTCTCTATCTGGAATGTGGGCCGTTAACCAAACAATTCTCGTCTCTGTGTACCTCAAGACAAGTTGCCTCAAAACTCTCTTTGTCAAACTACGGCACCTCAATGCCTTTCAAAACAACACACTCTCGTTACTCTAGTCTTCTGAAGCAATCCCTCTTCAATACATGCCGCATGATAAGTCAAGCACAGTTCTCGCTTGTCGCCGCCTCGCATGTCGCCGCCCCAGGTATGTCCTCCCTTCACTAGTTGATCTTTTTGATCTCATGGCTCAAGGTGTTCACATTCACGCCCTATCATCAAACATCCTTGTAACCAAGTATGTCTTTGACCTATCAGTCATTCACACGCTCACATCGTAGTCTTCACACAGTCATCGTTGAGCGTGTACATGATCAAACCGCGTGGTGGTGAATGGGACAGCGATGGGGCACGATCTCACCGCCACCCTCCCGTCAGGTGCATTCACATCCCCCGTATCCCCACTGCTTGCGTTCCGTACTGTAACTTGTATATCTCGTAGTCTGTGAGCAATAAATGCTGTTTATACGTGTAAATGGTCTCTTTTACGCTTTCTCTAAGTTTCTTATGAGTCTTTTATGGTGACTTTTCCCAAACTTTTCCTACTACTTTTAGTCTCTTTTTTTAGCTCTTATCGTCTTTTTTCCCAAACAGGACCTGGCGTAAAAAAGTGGCAAGCACTTAAACCTCTTTTCCACTTTTTCGTCTTGAAAAAGTGGCAAAAGCGCCAGAAAGAGGATCCGTCAATTTGCTGATGAGTATTGGAACCCACCCTTATTACGTAAAGTTACGTAAACATTTTCCCCCGCAGGCATTTCTCACCATCGACCGCCGCGCCATTTTTTTTTGGGGTGTGACTCTCTGTAAAAGACATCATACCCTGACAAGCACGCTCTGTAGAAGTTTCTAAAGTAACCAGAACTCAGAGGAAAAAATTAGACTGCTTGCAGCATAACCAAAGCATGAACTTGAGTTCTGACCCCAAAGTGGATAATCTTTTCTTCCCAGATGTGTTTCAATGGATATCGCAACCAATACTACGCGTTAATATATTTTCATTCAAGGGTGTGGAGGTAGCAAGACGCGTCGATGTCGGATGTAACGCGTGTGACCGGACGTGTAAATTGTCACCTTTACGTAATAGCGTTGAGTTCCGATCGATCCCTTCCGGTAAGTAATCGACAGACTATACTATTGCGAGCTTGCGAGCTAGTTTGGTATAGCGTCTGTTTATAAGAGACTAACCACATCCTCACACGCGCTCTGCCCTTCCCCTTTCCCCGCGCCGCGCGAGCTCTGCATTTTCGTCATGCCGGAAAATGTACATCAGGATTGGTTTTAATCACAGTCCCCCATGTAATCCTCCCCCACTGGTCAGGACGCTGGATGCCCGGAAAATGAGCCCGCGTCTGTCAGTGGGCGTGGACTCGTCGCGCTACTGGTTGGCACTGGATCCAACGCCCGATACAGATCCCGTTGTGCGCGCAAGCCTGACTCGCGTCGAGGCCGTTGAGATTGCCGTGTCGGACTCTCAATAGGCGGGAATTTCACATATCGCATCCTGGATTACCCTGTTTCCGTGTGCGCAGAGGGCTGCGATCATCATCGAGTCAACGTCGACGAAGAGGACAATTGTGGAGATTACGGTGGAGATTATAAGCGCGATTATTCCAACGAAGTTTTTGCGCATCGTGCAGGTAAATGGTACGGAGTATGATGTTGGGACAGTGGGATCTCTGGAAGAGCTTCATCATCATTGGTCCTGTTCAAGAAAACATGTTTCGTCCCATCATGATGAATTTTGCCTTCTACTCTCTGTAGTCTGCCGGAATCCAGGATATCTAATATTTGATTCGATGCAGCCTCTCCAAATGTCCTGGGAAGCTACGACTCTTCCCCCAAATACGGGCCATGGAACCCCTTGACATGGGATTGCGGGCTGACAAGCGGCATAGTCGTAGAACTTCCCCCTCCCACCGCACGGAACTCGTGTGTCTCCCGCGCGCTGAAATCCTTCGCCATCCCCACGCGCACGAATATCATCATCGGTACAATATTCTGTCAACTGAATGAGATTTCGAACAGGCCCGAGTGAATTGAACACACTATGACCTGCGCGAGCGCGCCGTCATCAGGAAAATCTGAAACTGCCCAATAGACCTGGATAGACCAAAGAAGACACAAGAGACATGCTAGCAAACCCCCTGTCTATATAGACAGGTGGAGGGGCGGTTTCAACCACATAGACCCACATAGATGCTGCAGAGTCTATGAGAGCTGAGTAGCAAGGATAGCACTAATAGTTTTGATAGATCTCAGAGGACTCAGAGAAGTAAACGTAGCAAAGACATAATTCTAATCCATAACGGGTACAATTTGAATAAGGACAAGTAGTAACAGGAACGGACCTGGAGTCGACTTGGAAGTGACAGCATCTTGCAGTCTTGCGTGGCCAGTTACAGGCTTTGAAATATCTGGAAGACTGAGTCACTTGGAATTTGCGGATGAAGCGGTTGCGCGCTGCTGAAGAATTACAGTTTGTAGTTGAAGGGGTCGAGAATTTTGACTTGTTTGACGGGATGGACTCATTGAATGTTGATAAAAGGAACTAATTGCGGTCCGGAATTTTGAAGCGACGGGAAGGTTGATGATGAGGGAGCAGAAACTTGTGACCCGGAACGAGAGCAGAGACAGGGCAGCTTGGGTAGAGTGTATATTTGGGTTCTCCTGGTCTTGATCCTTGAGCCCGAGCTGGAGAAGTTTGAAGCCTTTTAGAAACGAGGGGGCATGGTGAAGAAAGGAGAGAAAAGGGTAAATGCAATGTGGGGGAAAGGAAGCAAGGACTCGGAGCCATGGTACGCGCGTCGTGATGGCGGAGATTGAAAACCCTGACACCGGCTACAAGCCGGCGGCGTTGCAAGACCGCCCTGAGAGACAAGGTTAGCCGCAAGTTAAACTTAGCAGGTGCCATTCGGGCGCCATTCCAGCACCCTGTATATATCTACTAGGTACTTTGCTCGGCATTCAGCCTTTCCACGCTGACTCAATGCTAAATATTTATGGCATCATGCATGAACAGTGAAGTAATTACTACTAACTGTGGTGAGTGGCAGTACTGACTGGTTGAGCTACTAGTAACCTAACTGAGTCTGCAAGTCAAGTAAAATGCTCTTGTCAAGGTTGTTCATTTAATTCTCCATCTCCGTGAAAATGAAAATATATTATGACCGGGACAACCTGCCATAGACAAGCATAATTCCTGCAAGATGTTACGCAGACCTTCGTAGACAATTAAAGTACCCATAAGAGCTTATATAGACCACCATAGACAATAGAAGGGCCCATCAGGACTTATGTAGGCCGCCATAGACCGTGATAGACAGCTAGAGAGGGACCACTGATTTCAAAGCCCACAATAAACCATCATAGACTGTGATAATCGAGACTTGCACTTCATAGCATTTCAGATTTTCCTGATGGTATGATATATTAGCCACAGCCTAAGTAAGGAAAGACGAGTGAGAACTGTGCCCCGCGGATCGGAATCGGACTGAACAAACTCACCCCCATGGGAGATGCTCCAGGGTTTCCGGAGATCGTATAGATGAGGGCCACCACAACCAAACGGAGCGTGGACTCGCAGCTAGATGCAGATGTGGGTTGATAGGTTGAAAATTGCCACAGGGTAACGAACGCACATAATCTCTAGAGTTGTGTTATACCTGCGGCCTGCGTTGGGGCCCATCATGACGGATGCCTGGCGCCCCTTCCTCCAGATTCGACCAGCTGATTATAATTATTGTCATCAGCCAGGCTGGGTTTTCTCACAAAGCAGCTAAGTCTGACCTGTAAACCCAAGAAGCACAATGTTTGTTGTGAGACCCAGGGCATACGGGATGGCGGAGCCGCTGATGTCCGTGAAGGAGTAATAAAATCCAGTGACTGTTGGTCAAGACAGGTGTCCGGGTATGGTTAGAGCGAGCAACGTACTCAGAGTAGTCAGTATCAGGAGCGAGGGAACTGCGACAACGATCTTGGTCCACGGAGAAGAGCCCCAGATAACAAAGCAGCGATAAAGCTGGTTCAAAAAGCGGGTATGGGAGAGGGATACTCAAACACAATTTAAAGACTCACGAATAAGCAGTCGGTTATTGCGCTTCCGAAGGATATAACATATTCAGCACGCGATAAACCCAGATTTAAAAGCGCCATAAAAGTGCCATAAACATACTTGTTAGTCGCCATCACGGCCTCGCGCGCTTCAAACACACAGACCCAAGTGGCTCTAGCTGCTAGTGTTGCCGCGGTCCAGTTCGGTCCGGTTCAACACACAATTTCTCCGAACCCAGAACTGGACCTTGGGTCCGGTTCAGCCAATTCGCTGAACCTTGGACCGGACCGCAGGTTCAGGTCCAGTTCAGGTTCGGACAGGTTCGAACCCAATTCTTTTCCCACGGATGGAACCAATTGAATTTTACTCCCAGGTCCTGCGCAATATCTATATGAGGCTCCTACTCCTTAAAAGGAAGTATTGAAACCCGCCAGGGACCGGGGTTTGCCAAAATTCACTCGAAGAAATTGCAACACCAATCAGTCACAAGACTCATGATAGCTTTTCGAAGGCATTTGTGTCACTGTTGCTGGGCAGCATGCGGAGTTCCATGTCAGTAACGGAGGTCAAAAAATTGAGCCCAGATAACCAACTTTTGAGCAGTTTTTGACATCCAAATTCCCACAGGTTCGAACCGGTTCAGCAAAATTAAACAATCTCTGAACCTTGAACCGGACCTTCGGTCCGGTCCACTGAACTGCACTGCCACTGAACCGGACTCGAGGTTCGGTTCAGGTCTGGTTCAGGTTCACCAGCGGTTCAGAACCTGACCGCGGCAACACTACTAGCTGCGAGAATTCCGTCTGTCGGGCCCTCGGCGATGAGAGTCTCCACGATCTGCGAGTATAATGCTGCACCGGCCACATCCAGAATCATCTGCGTAATGGAAAAGAGGACGAGAATCACTGAGAGACCAAGGAATAGGCGGGAAGTTAATGTCTTTGTCTGCAGCAGGAAGTATACTGCCATTGTAAACAGTAATAGACATATCCCTGGAAAACGGAACGCGTAAGAGCTCGCGATGACACAAGGAGATGCGGCGAACCATTGAAGAACAACGCGGCCTGGGCAAAGAGACTTCATTAGGCGAGGAACAGTTTTCACCTTGAAGGTGGACACGCACGGCGGCGGCCCAGAGGTATGCTTTAAGGGCCTCATAAAGCTTGGCAATATCAGGACTTGTGAGCGCTGGCATGGTCAGAGCGGCACCGTCCGTGGCCTGGATAGCGCGATACAGGCAAGATGGGAGTCGAAAGTAAGGGGTTAAAGATCGCCACGATCCCGCGGCAATGGGCGCTGTGCGGGATGTCGTTATATCGATAAGCGCCAACGCCGTAGAATGCTTAGCGAACGCGGGATGATCTTCACAGCAAGGCGGCAGGGCGGCAGGGCAGGATGTGGTCTTTGATGGGCGGCGAGAGGCGAGGGTTGTATAATTGTTGAGATTGCAATGAGGCGTCGTTGACAGTCGTTTCGAGTCGAGTCTGGTACAGCAGGAATATACACGGGAAATTTCCGCAATATCGAGCCTAAACGGCAGAAGCTGAGGCAGCCATGCACAGAAGGTCAGAAATTATTAAATGTAGCTACTGATCTTGGCTGCTCCCATGCGTGCAGCAAGTGAACGAGCAAGTTTACTCTTGTACCACAATTTCCTGTGATATTATGCCACGAGCAGCACACAAGGGAATTTCCTTGAGCAAGTTTGCGGAAATTCTCTCGAAGGCACTTTGTAAATGGGCCTTGTCTTGTACATCATCCGCAATGTAGACGAATCGGAGGCGCTGAACAAATCGGAGTGGCGCAAGGAGTGGATCCAGGGCACTCCACGATCCTGGCGTGTCTTCCGTCTCAATCGGAATCGCCCTCAACGTCGACGGTACGGTGGTGTTTTGGAAAAACGAAATTGTGTAGTCTGCGGGTCCCAAAATCGAAAGTGATTGAAGTTGTGTATTCGTGCTGAGGAGGTTGTTCGCGGCAAAATACTCCATGCCAGCTAATTTTTTTGTGAGCGAAACAAAGGCTGAGGTGCAACGAGCGCAACATACGTGGTGGGTCACCCCAAACATCGTTGCAGGCCAACGTGAATGACGTCAACGAAGGGCCGAGGTGTTGGATGAGTTCCATGGCAGACGCGCACGATTCAAAGCTGGTATCTACGTCTTCTTGGAAGGAGAGATATAGCGTTGAGCTTGGAACACCAGTGCCACTCATGAGGATCCATCGAATAAGCGGGCTCGCCTCAAGGACCTTCACTTCCAAACGGCGCAGTGATACGGCAGGATGTGGAGTAGGGTCGGGAAGTGTCTTTTCGCGCCATTTCACAGAACTGACTGTGAGAAACTGCAATATCGGGAAGAAGGCGATGCATTTTGTTACATTAGCGACGTCAAGCTTCCATGCGCCCCGGATAATCAAATGGATGATTTCGGTCAGACGGGGACGAGGAAGTGGTCCGGGAGTGATGTAATACGCCGAAATATAAAGTGTGGTCCTTGAATACGGGATGTGTCTCGCGGGAAAATGGTGTCCATCCAGCGATTCTCGCGGAAATCGATTTCCAGGATGAAGGGGAGGAATGTAAGGCACAGAGGCTTGCGAAGGAGCTTCGAAAACGCGTGGGCATTTTCCAGTCTGATGTGAATCCGGTAGAGTAGAATGCGTCGACTCGAAGACACCCAGTTTCTGCAGACCAGCGCACATCCCCCGATGTCAGCTGCCGCCGATTTTGTTAGGAAATTCCCATCGGCGTTGCCGCATTTGAGTTCAGTGGGGAGGAGGAATGATCGGATAAGGTCGAGCCTCGATGGCAAGGGGAGGCATGTGTGGCACAGAAATGTGGTAAAATCGAGATGAAAGCTAAAACAAAGAGGAAAGCAGCTGAGTCACTCCTTTGCATATGCTTGGTAGGATGCCGTTTGGTCCGAACTGGCAGTGATTGGAACTACGATGGTGCGATTGAAAGTGCGCCCGCATGTGTAACGGGGCGGGTTGCTCCGGGAGCTGGAACGAGAGCGAGAATAGGAACAAGAGGGAGCGGTGCCCCGAAACTGGTGTTGGAAAGACAAGAAGCTATCTACGTGGCGCTGCCTAATATAATCGCAGCTAGCCGAAAACCCGTAAGTAAAATATCTAGAACGATCTACGCTTGTGTCATATCGTAAACGTAACCAGCGCCGCTACATTATCCCCCTTCTAGCGCGGGACGTAGGACAGCGCGGAAAATACAGAGAGCGGCGCATGCGGTAGGTAGAATGTGCATCGCCGAAGGTACAGATACAGTAGTCGTGAGAGATCATGAGGAGGCATGGGGCAGAAACAAAACAAGGACAAGACAAGGAGATGACCGTGAAGGTCGACAGAGGAGGGAGGAGTTGATGTCGCCAAGGAAGGTGTTGATCAGACACGAGTTGGAAATCTGGCTGGGGAGGTGCAAGTTCCGCCTAGCCGAACAGGAGCGAACTATAGGGTGAGAGGGTAGCGAAGACCGAAGCCTTTGGCGCCCTACTTCCAAGGACAGGAGTGCGAACATCGAACAAGAGGAGCGGAAAAGCTCGAGGGAGGCGGCATGGCCCGCGCGAAACGACCAAGTTGGCCGTGGGAAGAGGAGCGTGAGGCTCGAGGGAGGTGGTGGAAAACACGACCGAAGCCATGAAATCCAGGGACCTGGGGAAAAAACAAGAAAAATCAACAAAGTTGAAAAAGTTCGAAAATCTGCAAGAGATCCAGCGCACTCCTCGCTACGCTTCCAGCGGCGAGGTTGCGTTCCAGTCGTCCCTCCTTCCACGCGCACTGGACTGTGCTCCAGTCATTCCCTCCTTCCGCACGACCCTTTCGGATCTCCCGACAGTCACCTGTCTATCTTCCTTTTTATGAAGGAAGGAGACAGACACGAGGATGGCGACGGTGGGCTGGGTGGATCCGTAAAGCAGGCAAGATACTCGACGCAGAAGAGTATCTTCCTTTTTGATGAAGGGTGGGTGGGTGGGCGATAAGAGGTGCGGGTCGGGGGACAAAACGAAGTGGTTGAAAATGTGCGCGGAATAAAATCCGGGAGCGAGAGCGAAATCGGAAACAAAGAAGTCGAAAATCCACGTGTTCCACATGCTTCGCATACCTCTGAATGCCGGAAGAGGGTTACACATGGAACGGGGAAAGGATGGGCAGGAGGAGTGTGTAGGGGAGGCCGCGTTCGAACGGGTGATGGCCTACACAAACGCCGGAGGCGTTCGGACGAGGGAGAGGGAGGATACGCAGGGGAAGCCACGTTTAAACGGGTGATGACCTGCGTAGGCGCCAGAAGCGCTCGGCCTCGAAACGAGGGATTTGCACCAAGGAACGGGTGCAGGAATCCAAGATAAGCATATGGACAAGAGGTGACGAAAGCGAACTCAATGGCAACGGAACGGGACTGAATTCCCGACAGAGCTCAATAGCCCGAACCCATTCTACTGGCTGCAGAGGAGCTCGCGAGTCGAGTTGCCGGAAAACCGCAGCCGAGTGAGACGCCGAGAATGCGGCAGAAGGAACCAAGCCACAGAAACGCGTCGAGAACGAGAAGACGCGTCGATAAGAGTCCGAGGGATCGATACAGAGCTAGAGCAAAGCTGGAACAGCAATAGTGACCCCGAAACAATGGTGGTCTTTCCAAACTGTAACGGGGCGGGTTGCTCCGGGAGCTGGAAGCCTGGAACGGGAGCGAGAAAGGAAACAAGAGGGAGCGGTGCCCCGAAACTGGCGTTGGAAAGACAAGAAGCTATCTACGTGGCGCTGCCTAATATAATCGCAGCTAGCCCGAAAACCCGTAAGTAAAATATCTAGAACGATCTACGCTTGTGTCATATCGTAAACGTAACCAGCGCCGCTACAGCATGCTGGAAATCCGAAAATATCAAGAAAACACTTGATTTATTCTCAATTGTTGCTAAGCTACCTTTGCAGCCCAGCGCAAGCAAAAACGGGATCGGAACGCATGAACAGTTTATAATTTTGGCACTGTCCATGATTTTTATGTTCCCTCCCTCAATCGGCTGAAAGTGACTTCGCGGACGTGTAAAAAAGCCTCAAGCTGGTATTTACGCGTAATCGCAATCGCAGTGGCAGTACCAGAATGCACGGTAGCTTTCGGGTGGAGGGTTCACTTTTGTGCGTGCCGAATTGACTTGCGCCCGCGCGGATTGACTTGTGCTGACTTGTGCGGGTGTTTTTGGTGCGCAAGTCAAAATGTCGCCCGCACAAGTCAACATGCTTACGTGCAAGTCACAAATGTGACTTGCACAAGTCAATCTGCCGCCCTTGACTTGGGCACATTTCACATCCTCCACCGCAATTCTTTCCTGCTGGGAGTATGGTTTGCACTCTGAATGTTGTACCTACAGAAAAATCTGCCTTCCTAGACCTCTTTTTCGTGTGTATGGCCACCTTTCCCAACGTCGTAACCGTGTCGATCGCACAACGCTGCACCGATCATTGACTTGCGACGGTCTGGACAATCAATGGGTACCGTAGAGTCTGCAGTTCAATTTTTAACGTCCTGCGACCCTGCGTTCCGCCAAAATAGCCCAGATTATGGAAACTTTCAGGGATATTAAGGGTGAGCCAGGTTCGCCATATTTTGGGTCCGTATCCAGTCCCTGACCATACTGACATGACATCTTCCGAGTGCCGTCCCCCACGTAAAGTTTCCTCGGCCTTTGAGGGTGTTTCAACAAACCCCGATTTGGGTGCGCAAGTCAATTCGCCGCCCTGCACGTGACCCACGCACGTACCGAACTTGTCTGGATTTTTTCGTATCCAAACCTCGCGCAGAACCACACGTCCAGGAGATACCCTCGGTCGATTAGGTACGTGCTTCGAGGTTCTTCCCTATTCCGTAAGCTCTTCGGATTGAAGTGACAGTTGCAACCAAGGTTGAAC
Source organism: Mycena crocata (assembly GCA_029281795.1). Classification (NCBI taxonomy): domain Eukaryota; kingdom Fungi; phylum Basidiomycota; class Agaricomycetes; order Agaricales; family Mycenaceae; genus Mycena; species Mycena crocata. The sequence continues at coordinate 581,060 of JARJCP010000013.1, read as the reverse complement.
CAAGGCGGCGCCGGTGTTACCCCTCCCGGAGCATTGAAATGCCCACTCAAGTGTTGGTTGACAAAATTGTACAGCGGTTCAGGGTGCGTGTCTCACTCTGTGTGCCAAATGCCACCGCATTGGCAATAAGAATTCACTCATGATGTAACGTGCAATTGAATTTGTATTACTCCTGATCTTCCTGGTAGGTTTCTCAACGCAGCATCGAAACGCCCCGAGGCGGCGAAATTTACCACCTACTTTGCTACACATGTAATGGACCCAAGGGTGCCATCCGTATATGTGGTTGCAATTTATGCGGGGGGCCAATTGACTTGTGCGGGGGGTTTTTTGGTGCGCAAGTCAATTTGCCGCCGGCACAAGTCAATCTGTGCACATGCAAGTCAAATTGTCGACCTGGCCCGCACAGATGTCACTTGATAATACCGCTGTCTACAGCGAGTTGTTGGGCCATAGCCATCCTTTATGCCGGGGCGAATTGACTTGTGCGGGGATTTCTGGGTGCACATGCCGCAAGTCAACTTGCTGCCGCACACATCAATACAGGCAAGTAAAATTGTTGACTTGCCCCACACTTCCCGTGGATAATGGTTATCCGCGATAAGGGATGCCTCAACATCTTCCTGGGTGCTAGTCCCCGCCGTCCCAAAGGAGCTGTGACCCACCTACCTTCGTCCGCAGCTTCGCTTCTCGTTTCAACCCACGCGCCTCCATCCCTCTCAAGATCAAGCGTACGAGCACTGTGAATGCCAAGGACGATGTTGAAAGGCCAGCGAAAACGGGCAGGCCTGCCTCCACTCCGAGCAAACCTCGATCCAAGCGTAAGGCTGTCAGCGATGGTGACGAGGAGAAACCGTTTAAAAAGGTGAAGATCACGGCGGAAAAACAGCCAATCGCCAAGGGTGGTAGAAAGCTTCGTTCAAGGACCGCTGTGTAGCCCTGAAAACAGGTTTATTTGCGTAGTTCATCTAGACTGTAGTTATAATCATGTTTCTCACCCAGTTCTCAGTTTAGAGCACTGAATAATAAGAAAACGGTTGGACGACGGTGCCGTTAACGATCACGGCTTTTGATGCCATCAACAGTGTTGAACCGGAGCGAGGTTGGGTTCAAAGGGCTCAGAGACGATTATGGAGCGATTGGGGGCCTGGGGAAGATGTTCTGGAACATTTTATTTCAGTGGGTAGGCTGGCTGTAAAAGGCCGCATGCACAAGTCAACGCCCGCACACGCACTCCCCGCACGCCAAGCCAAATTTCAAACTCCGCTTGGTGCGCAAGTCAATTTGGCCCGCACATCGGGTAACCCTCCTTTCGGGTGTCACCGAGATGCCCAAACAGCTCAGGAGATTCTGAATTCAAAGACAGACGATCGATTAAAACATTTTTGAGTGGCATGGATGGATGGGAGTCTGTTCTGGATTTCGAATACTCAAAGCACGCCCTCTATCATCATCGCCGAGCCACGACTCTGGTCCCTTGGTAATTATAGAAACCATCAAATACCCTCTCATCATTTACGCATACCCTAAACTAAATGCAAAAGTTTAACGGTTAATACCGTGGACCGTTGAAACATAGAAACAGTGGTTGGAAGAACGTCCAACGGGAACCATTCCGCCTGCGGAACAATGATGGAGATCATCAGTGAGCATCTAACGATTTATTCGAAAGCATTCGTACTTACTTTAATCAGAGATGCTCCTCTTTCTTTGCCTATGGTTCCCGAATTGAGACCGTACCATCCCGGCAGCACGCAGATTATCCTCTGTCGGATCATCCACCTGAGGTAACGACAGTTTGAGCTCCGGGTCATCGCGATAAAGCCAAATGGCCTGCAAAAATCCGGTTCCATGGATCCGACCTTCACATCCAGCCGCGGAATGGGAAAAGGTGCGGGAGAAAGGCAGGGTGAGCGCTGTGAGCATAATTGCTGAGAATAATCCAGTGAGTATCTAAACGAAGTGGAGATTAACGAAATGCTTCGAAAATAGTATGTGCATATTGTGCCTACAGCTATTATGTTGAGCTTCCAGATGTAAGCGTCAGCTAGGAGGGAGCGAGATCCGTGGAATAAATACATTCAATCTTGTTTTGACAGACACTTCCATGATCGTTGCGCGTCCTTCGTTCAAGAAGAAGGGATTTTCAACGCGCCACTTATCCACAGTTCCGTTGAGATTGAGAAGGGATTTATGCACCAGAGGAATGTGTCCTACTGTCAGCAAATTGCCATTATATGAGCGGTCCTATCCGTAATGTTGGACTTACGCAGCCAAAATATAGCCGAGGTTAAACTGGCTAATGTATTTTCGACCTCATGCAAGAGAAGGTGAGGCGGAGGTGAATCGCCCAAAAGATTGAACCTTTGGACAACATATCTGGATTGGCAATGTCGATAACTTATGTCTCGACCTGTGACTCTCAACTCACTCGTCTGCGATGGAGATATAGGTATCCTCCAAATCCTCTGGGACATAGGTATCCTCCCAATTCTCTGGGACGAGGACTAGTGGGATATCTGAAGCGGGGGCCGCTTGGTGCCAAATGCCATACTACGAGGCGACACAAAATTTGTGAGCTGTGATTAACGACACCTGACTTTGAAACGTACAGACTGCAGGAGTGCGAATCTAGACTCGTAGCTTGATAGATCCAGATCGGGAGGCGTCGGAGCGGGGAACCATCTTGAAGACCCCTTCTCGGCTGCTGGTAGCATTCCAACTGATCGGGACTGAGAGTCAACTTGCGCCAATTGCGGAACCAGAGATTGAACGCATCGTAGAAGCTGTATTTCGGACACACTGGTGTTGAGCGGCGGGTTCAAATGAACAGAGGGGCCCTGGTGGCCGTGCGAGTCAACAATGGGAATCGTACTGTAAAGCCAGATGGAATCAGGATTACACCACGGCTGCCAATAGTTCCACGAGCACAGGTTAACGACGATCCCAGGCTCTTGCGATTAATGAGTCAAAGATACATAAGCCAGAGAGAACGCACGAGTATCCTGTATGTAGAATGATTTTCGATCCGGGACATCCACATCAACCTGCCACACCCAGTGCGTCGAGGAATTCCCCTGGGTGGAGTTATGTGTTCCGGCAACATATCCGCACGTAATGTTCAAGGCAGTCGCATTCACCGCCACCTCACCGGTTCCAGCATTGACTGGGAGTACGTCATATAAGGTTCCCCCCTCCAGCCCCAGCGTTGTCAAATTTCCGAGGAATGGTAGGAGGCCGAGTATTTGCTGAGAGAAGCTAGTGGCATTATCACTGTGAATAGCTGTTAGGCAATTACAATTTACTGCGAGCTGACAAGGAGGCACTTGCACAAATGGAATGCTGCGCCACAGTTCATAGAACGTCATTGAGCCATCCTGAAAGTTGTAGTTCGGTAAACCTTGAGTTACGACGGGAAGCAAGGTCGTCGAATTGAAGGTTTGCAAAGAAAGCAAGGCGGGAGCCGTCACATGAAGTAGCATGATATTCCCTAGATAGAGAACCGCCCGGAGTACTTCAGATATGGATGCCGAGACCATTCGCTGGCTCCAGAGGGATAAGACCGCGGAGCCGAAACCTCCCCATGCAGAGGTGGTATCATGGATCGAGGTTAGTGTTGCACGTGTTTCGAGGCTATGTCGCATTGCGAGGGACTGCATCAGCCAGACCATTAAAGCACAGTATGTCTGTTAAAAGAAGATCCTGCTCAATATTGCGAATATGTGGCAGCCATCAGGCCACGTACTGTGGCGAAGGACGTTGTAGTTGCCGAGATGCAAAACGAGACAACACTCTGATGCGCCAGGGGAAACACAGCTCGGTGCTCCAGATGCTTGACCCAGATACCGAGCAGTACAAGATGTATGCCGACAAGAATCGAATGCAGTGCAAAGCATGCTTGACGCAGTGCCACGGAGCTGAAGTCAAACCGGTTCACTTTGACCGCTGAGCTCGGATTGTCACCCAAGGAAAAACGAGATTGAGTGAGTAGACGCACCAGTATAATTTATGTCCACTGCACTGTCTCTGGAGCAGAGGAGAGTCGCTGTGTCTTCGTCTCCTTTACTAGTCGGCGTGCTCGTGTCCATGGATACCGCAGCTTTTGAAAATTGTTGGGAGGCGAGGGATGACATGAGGACCATCGAATCCGCCGCACCGACCATCTCTTATATATGAATTTCGCGAAGGACGCAGGGAGGACTGATCTTGTCCTTTACCTTTGCTTGCTCCCACCCACAGCCCCGGGATCGGAACGACGTGGTTCCAGGGTGGCAATCGAAGCAGCGGTTTAGCTTCGAGTTCCTTGTCACTATTACCGCAATGTCGATCGGCGCCAACCCCCGGAAATATTGTCGTCTGAGGGAAAAGATGGCTCGGCCAAAGAAGAGGAACCCAACACGGGGAGGTCAGTAGATTCCTCAGGCCCACCTACAGTCAAATTCACAGCTTTCACGGTTATGCCAGAGTCATCGCCCCGACTCGTTACGTCCGCCCCGCGCTACCGCCGGCGAGGATCAATATGGGTGAAACGAAGGAGCTCAAAATCGGATGGTGCAGCGCCAAGGGCCGAACGAGCCTATCAAGGTTTCGACTGCAATTCTAGTGAAAAGTTTTTTCAACCCAGGCCGCCGAGATCCAACCGGAAGGCTGAAGCGAAGTCGGGTCCCGATGATACTGAGCTAAGTATGGATTCCCTGGAACCGAAAGCAACCTTAAGCTTGGTCGGAAAGTGCTGACGATAGATACCAAATTGGTGTTGCCCATCCGAAAGTGGTGGCGAGGATCTATGAAGACACCGTTGCGATTCTCAGTTGACGAGAAAAATCCGGAGCAAAGCGTCTCGTGTATTTAGCGTCTAGGAACTCTCTTCCCTAAGTTTGGCGTTGTTCACAGGATCCTGAGGTGGCTGCCCGATTATCTTCCAGAAAATCTCTGGATGCATCAAACTGATGTCGCGCGGTTGGATGATCAGGGCCCTGGAACGATGAAATGTTGACGGATAAAAACGCTTGGTGAGACGAAGACACTTACTGGGCATCCACAAGTACTGTCCCGCTCAAATCCTCCATCTGACCGGACACAGTTGCCTTTCGACCTCTGGCTTCCACCAGCCGCGTCTTGAGGATGACAAACTGTAAAGAACACACGTGAATAAAGAAAGAAGGGACAACAGGGAATATCTACATGGTCGCCACGCGTCGAAGCGCGATAATTCAAGGATAAAGTCGCCGTCACGCCGATCTTCTCAGGTAAATTCATGCTCGCCTGTAGATATCCCAGTTAACGACGGCGTCTCTTGCTGGGGTTCGAATGGCCTACGTTCCGCGTCAACGCCTCATCCATCAGCGTCGCAAGCAGTCCGCCGTGAACGATACCGTTGTGGCCACACAGCGCGCGGCCCAGATGAAGGAAGAATACCGCCTCGCTCTCGTCCCTTTTCACCCGCGCCAGGGGGAAGAGCGCGAGCTTCCCGGGACCATGGAGCGACCCCGAGGTGAGGTTATCAACGTTGACATCCTCCGGGAGGTTTGCTCGGGGTCGCGTTTCGTACCAATCCGCTGCATCGGGCCGCTTACGCAACTCTTGTAGGGCGGATAAAGCCTGCAGCTGCTCCTCTAGTCCTCGAGTATAGTCTTCTTTCGAGGAGAGAGTACCGAGATAGCGAGGATTTACAGGATTTAGGCGCGTCAGCGAGGTTGCGATGTTTGGGGAACGTTGTAGTAGAGCCATCCTCCGCAGAGTTGTTCCCCGAAGTAAAGCTGCTGCCATGAAGGATGAAACCGGGAGAAATGACGGCTTATGGACGAAATAGACGGTATATCACAGTATTGTGGTAGATCCAAGGTTGTGGACCAGTCCGTGAGCCGAGAAAGAAAGCGGAGGAGAAGACTATGACCGCGAAAGTCAAGGGAGAACGGCACCGCCACCTCTTATTTGGTCGTGTGTCGTGGGAAATTCAAGTTGATTATCAAGTTGATTCGAAGGGATGGGAGTTCCGAGGCGACTTGTGTGCCACAGATCATCTGGAATATCGTGCCGCAGGTGAGATTTAATTTCAAATCGGGTGCAATTCCCTCCCAGAAAACCGAAGATGCCAATGCAGTTGAACTTAAAAGTTAAAAGAACAGTCCGAACAGCATCAAAAGGCTCATGAGAGTAGTCTTGTACTTATCAGTTCTCAGGAAAGGATCTGAAGATCGCATGGGAGGGTTGTGATGAAGTCTAGAAAAGCCCCAAGCTGTAGAAATATGCGACATGATAGTAGGGCGAGCAACGCACGAAAGTAAGTAAAGTAAGAGACACATTGGGCAAGGCATCGGATCATTTGAGTTTCTTCAAGGACTTCAACCTTTAAGACGTGATGCGAGACAACTCAATTCTAGCACACCGATTTCACGGGCAGAAACATACCGCTTCTGATCCCGATTAAATGCCTTCGGGGAGCAAAACAAGATCATCGTAGACGTATTCGCGGCATTTTTTCTCAGCAGCCGGTCGGATTTTTCTAGTAGGTCACCAATGACCATCGATATGAAGATTTATCTTCCTGTCCCATTTGCTACCGACGGCTTCCCCATAATAATTCCTCCATTTTCTCTGCCCGCCACACAGTCGTCGCGACATCATGAGAGTCCAGCCCAACAGGATCTTTCAAGTTGTTCCATTTGTTCTTCCTTTACACATGCGTTGACCGCTCGGTACTTGTTCCTACATGCTGCGTGAACTGACTCGGCCCAACTCTCGACTAACAAGCCGAGAGCTTTGGAGTTTACTGACAGCTTACATATTCCAGACACGGTTGCCTCCGAATCGGTAACTCGGAGTCGGTAACTCGGGTCGGGCAAGTTAGTCATCGCCGTGAAAGCTTCCTTCAAGCTGAATCACCTCAAATATCACAAATACGGTTGCTTCCGAACTGGTCACTCGGAGTCGGTAACTCGGGTCTGGAAAGTTAGCATCGAATGTACTAACTCTGGGTTTTTTAATAGTGTAGCTCAGTCAAAGTTCAGTGCTCTTCTTAAAGGCTCTTGACGGACTGACCCAAGACTGACCAGTCGGAATAGGTCATCGGTTCGCTTGGAAGTTTTGCCGGAAGGAGAAACAACCATGCAAATCACTGCAAATTACTGTTTGATCGACGGATAATTTCACGTGTAGTGACATACATATAAGACGGCACCAATCCCACTCGTTCACTTCCAAACCCTCATCCCTCATTTCCCTGTCCCCATGTCCCAACTCATCTTTGTGGGGTTTTCCATGCAACTCCTCCTGTACGACACTGAGATCCTTAAGCACAGGTCACTGGCGCTTCTGGATTCATTGGCTCCCATGTAGTGAACCAACTTTTGGAAAAAGGATATCGTGTCCGAGCGTGCGTGTTTTGATCCCTATGGGAACTCAGCGGATTCTAACCAAGTAATAAAGCTCCACCCGCGAGGCTAAGGCGGAAATCCTCAATTCCACCTATGCCAGCTACGGCGCCCGTTTTGGGATCGTCAAGATAACGGATATTGCCAATGAACAATTTCCTGAAGCGTTGGTTGGCGTGGATGCAATTATCCATGTTGCATCACCCCTTGCCGGACGCGCAGAGCCCGATGCACTGTGGGCGGTGGGCTTTATTTTCGCGTCCCCGTTTGCAATTTCTAACTTTGCCGCAGGCCGCCGTCGAAGGAACGCTTAACCTTGTCCGGCAAGGCGAGAAGGCCGGAATCAAACGAATCGTCGTTACGAGCTCCATCGCAGCTGTGATGAATCCAGAAAATCCCACCAGTTTCACTGATCAAGGTCAGCATCCTGATCATGATGGACTTTCCTTTCCGCACGTCTTATTTCTCCAATGGCAGACTGGAATCCCATCACCAAGGAATTCGCACTCGCCTCCGGCGTCAACATGCTCGTGTATGCCGCCGCCAAAACGGTTACCGAAAGGGCTCTCTGGGAATGGGCCGACACACACCCACACGTTGACGTTACCACACGTATGCCTTTCCTCTCGGTATTTCATGCATCGATTAACCCATGCAAGTACTCCCGCCGTTCGTCTTCGGCCCTTTTGTTCCAGGCTTCCCAACACCCGACTACAACGCACTCTCCTCAAACGTCGTTTTCGACCAATATCTCTTCCCCGATGGCGTATTCCCATACACCATGTTCAACGTCGATGTTCGCGACATTGCCCAAGCACATGTACGCGCACTTACTGCGCCGAGTACCACAGAAGTCGGGCGCAAGCGCCTCATTGTGTCGGCGCCAACCGGCTTGACGTTTCAGCAGACACTTGACGTTATTGCCGAGAAGCGCCCCACCCTTAAGAAGCGGCTGGCGCAGGCTTCACCGCCGCCTGAGGCATTTGGTGTGATGCCGATGGACTTTACCCGAGTGGGAGTCCACACCACTTTCGTCACTTCGTTACTTCGCTTAGGACTGCGGAACTTCGTGAGTTCGAGTGTGCACCGCGAAAGTTCGTGAGTATGAGGCCGCATTCTGCGAAACATTGTCACTTGAGGAAGATTTCTTAGTTGTTCGTCACTTCCTCTAAACACCGTGAAAGCTCGTCACTTAGACGACCACATGACCCTGGCGAATATCATCATACGGATCTGGTAGAAACAGCGCGCGAGGCGCGCATTGGCGCGGCACTGATGCGCACTGATGCGACGTGCCCCTTCCGATAAATCTCCCTGAAATGTGGAACTTCCGGTCCATGTCCGCCAAGGAAACCTCCTCAACACTCATTCATCATTCTGAAGACTTCGCCAGATGCATTTACGAGGACGACTCACAGTAACATTGTGCCTTCGTAGATTCAACCACTGTGAATTTCCGCAGTGAATTTTGGTTCTTCAAGGTAGGGTTACTCACTCACAGCATACCTACGAGATAAGTTGAACCGTGGGAAGCATGGCATATGCTTCACTAAACAGGGCTCTTCACTGAGAGAAGTTTTTATGCATCACCCAGAACTCGTCCCCATTCATGCCCAATATGCATATGATCACCGAGTCTGAGTTGAATCTGAATCTATTGTGGTTGAAAAATATGTACAGTTAAAGGTTTGTAGATAGCAAGGTATCTAGTGGACTCAGATATCATTTGGGAGAATGGAAGCGAGTATTTCCGGGTAGTCGTCTTGAAACTCAGTCAAGCTCAGATGAATTTTTTGGTACACAAAGAACTCACTCAAACCTTGAGACGTAGAGCATTCAGTAGAAGACCCACTGGTAGTGTCTACATTCGCGTGAGCAAGGTCTTTCTCAATAAAGAATGCGACTGTATCACACCGAGTTTGGTCGACTGACTCTTCCGCGGTCCAGAGGCACGAACCCGCCCGGAGTCGGACTACATAAATATTGTTAGTGACCCAAAAACAAGAAGCCATTCATGTGTCTCCTTGGGCTCCCACCAGCCTATCGAAGTTCAGTGCCAGGCCAATACTAAAATACTCAAAATGAATGCAATATCATACCATTCGGATCTGACCGACGAGTCCATAGTTTGAATTATTGGACGTCCTCAGAAAGCACGTCGTAGTCCATGATTGGTGCCTGGCACGCGACTGCGACGCGCACGCGAAATCGCCGGGTGTGGTGGTGGTAAGAAAGAGACCTGTGATCCCTGCGACAAATCAGGACCAAACACTTCCCACGCGCACGGAAGTGACGAGCTTTCACAAACATTAATCTCAAGTGACGAACTTTCTCCGATACACGTCGAAATGACGAACTTCCACGAGAATCCATCAAAGCCACGAACTTTCTCACTCCTAAGCGAAGTAACGAAGTGACGAGGGTCAGGTATACTCCCCGAGTGGAGAAGGTGCTGGGAATGAAGGCATCGGATTTCCACACCGTGGAGCAGACGTACCTTGACACTGCCGATACGCTGATGAAGGTTGAAGATGAGTGGCGGGCCGCCGGACGTACCATTCCGAATCCCCCGTCGGAATGAACGAAGTAGAGTTTACGATTCGAATTGGATTTGATAGACATAACTCCCGAATTGCTTTTACCAATTAAACCGGAGGTTGAAAACAGTGGCACCGATCACAATCCCTGGGATCCACGAGGACATAATTTGAACTTGCTTCGCTGTTGCGCCACTTGTAGGAGTTGGAAAGGGGTCCGAGACAGTGGGTGCAATGGGAGTAGTTTCCGCCGTCTGTGCTGCAAGGCAGTGTGTAGAGTGGCACGAAACTGCCAGAAAACGTTGCCTGCAGATAGGGTGTCGATTCATAGAAAAGCTTCTCAATGCATGTTCCATGTCCGTCCTTGCCAAATGCACATGTCTTGAGAAACCTATCACCCCGGAATCCCGAACCGTTCGCGCGGAGGCCAGAAGCAGCCGCTTGAAATGTCTCTGCAGACACAACACATCAGATCTGTTATCAATGTACGGCGTACACAGGTAGACGCACCGGTGAAGCTGACGGGAGTGCTATCGATAATAGTACTTGTGACGCTCGGCCCCATGATTGCGGCAAAGGTTACAGCATTGACGCCCCGGTAGGTAGTCCACCCGTCTGCACCGATGCCGATCGCCGAAATGGTCTCTATGGCCGCCTCGACGAACCTCGTGCTTCCCTCAGCCTGGGCCAGCTCGTACAGAGTTTGAGCGAAGGCTTTTGGGAAAGTCAGCTACGGCCAGCAGGTGGTAACTCGTGGGCGTACCAGGGGTAATTATTAGCAGGAGCGACGCGGCGAGTTGCAGCATTGTTGGACCGGACCGTGACAGTCGAAGGTCAACGACTTTCCACTACTTATGCGATTTGCGGTCATGGTGATGGACACATCATCTCGTGGGAGTTCATCGACATGGAGCGTATTGGAGGCTGTAGTTGTGTTGATGCGTGGTTGGAAAGCTGTAGTTGAAGAGGACGGGCGGCTTGTATTGTTACCGGTACTATAGGAGCAATTCGATGAGTTCAACCTGCGGAATTATTTTTTCGAACCAGATGAAGCCGGCCAAGTGCGGCCCCAAAGAAGTTCCGACTATGAAAACAATCGGGGCGGGGACCCCTCTGCAGCCAGTGTCTTTTCGAAGAGCTTCAATTCTGTAAACTACCCGATGTGTTCGCAACGCGGGAGGAAGAAACTCCATGAAGATCTCCATGTTGCGACACGATTTACAATGGAAGCCTTTGCCGTAAAGCTTTCTGAAATTCGGAGGCGGTGCCAACCTGTCTGGGCGAGTGTGTTGTGAGAGGTTCATATTCAAATTAAATCTAACTCTACCAAGATTCCGAGTTAATCAACATGTCACCGTTTCGGTAGTAAAACGTGTATCAAACGAAAGTTCGGTCTGGGAATGGTTTGATTTACTGCCAGGGAATTCAACAGACTTTTTTTTTTTAACATAGCAAACACACATTAAGCACATTGAACCAAAATTGTACCATGATGCACCTCTACTGGGCCTGGAACATCTATGCTAAATCAAAAGGAGGCGGAACGCAATAACACCGATCAAAACCGCTGACAGAGGTGGAAGCTGGTTCGCCATTGCCCCATTAGTGTTAGTTGAAGACGAGGACGCGGTGGGACTGATTCCTGTCGTTTGTGCCGCAAGCGTATAAAATGGCACGACAGCACCAGTAGCCGTCAGCACCTGATCGGTCATTGATACGCCAACTAATTTCTCCACACATGTCCCCTTTCCATCCGCGCCAAATGTGCACGTCTCGAGGACAGCATCGCCAGATTCAATCGCGGTCCTTATCGGTACGCTCTCGCGAAATCCAGAGGCATCCGCTTCAAACGTATCTGCAGTCACAGATATTAAGAGGAACGACAGACGGTACAGATGGTTAGATAACACACTTGTCACCGTGAAGACAGGCTCGGAAAGAACGGAGGTGGTGCTCCCTTCCAGCACTACGGCCGAGGTGACAACTTCGACGTTCTCGTAGGTCGTCCACCCGTCTGCACCGACGCCAATTGCCGAGATGGTGCGCGAGCCAAAGTTACAGCAATTCTCGAAACTAATGGGATCGATCAGTTTTTTTTCCCCCACTTCCCAAAAAGGAAACTACAACTTGCAGCACAGAATACCCACTTATCAAGGGTTTCCTTACCAGATTTTTGGGACCCAGATGTTTGAAAAGGCCTTGATTAAACATTTTGAGGGAATTTGAGGTGAACGGTTAACAGCGGCCGAAGTCGGCTGGTCGGATCTATCAATATGTGATTGCCCGCAAATTGTCTGTGATCTTCTCATGTAGACATTCGGGGACCCCATTCTGGCGGTGTATCCGTGGTATGGATGCCTAAGCGATTCGGACCTCTACACCAACCTTGAGAGCCTACAGTAGGTGTTTCTACAAAATATCCTTTTTGGGAACTGCTAAAAAAAAAACATTGATCGATCTCATTAGATTCGAGAATTGCTGTAATCAGCCCCCTGTTCACGCTATGCGACACTGACACGGCGTAGAGTGTCTGGGCGGAGACTTGATAACTGTTCAGCTGCGAGCTGGGTTCAGCCTGAGTTGTCCGCGTACCGTGAACAGGTATGAGCAGAAGGTGCATGACGGCGGTCTGGAGTGGCTTCAGCATTGGGGGACACACTAGGTCGGCGTCCCGGTGCGTTGGTCGACGATTTTATGGGGTGTGAACAAGGTGTGAAGGAATGCAGCTCGTGTGCATGCTTGTTTGATGTGGATTGTATTAGAGGCTGTGGCTGAATATACTTCCGAGTCATAGCGCGACATGGGAAAAGATGGGCCCGGTCTGATCTCGGGTGATCAGAAGATTCAAAACCTCATCTAAAAGCAAAAAAAAAATGACCCTTTCGAGCAGGTTCTTACCCAGCCGCGGTTTCGAGGTCAATCGGATAGAGTAGTATAATTAAAATCAATATCTCGCAAAATGACTGACCCGGGACCGGAGAAAACAAGGGGGTTCAGATCGGCAAATGCCGAACCGTGGGACGGTCGGTCGGTCGGGTCTTCAGGCCTTAATTTCTTTTCTGGGAACACATTTTTTTTGGGTGGAAAACGAACTGGAATGTAATTCAAAATCCTTTAGGCACATAAGACCAGGTGATAGTACTCTATTTGGCCTGAACTTTCGATCGTAAGCTGGAATTGCCCCCTTCCAGAACTTTTCACACTTACATCTCTCTTCCATCCACCATGAGGGCTGCCAAAAATGCACTCACCAATGCAGCCATCTATTCAATTCTTGCTACGAATCCTCAGTATTGTTTGCAGGGTATTGAACAGAGTTCAGTGTCGAGATGGTTGGAAATAACTTGGAATTCGAGATTTGTGGAGTGTCTTTGATCAGGGATGAGTTCCAAAAGAAAGAATTCGTATTCAACCGGCGCGCGTGTCACCAAAAGTATGTTGACGAGAGACATTGCTTTTCACGGTAAAATTGAACCAGAAGTATGTACATAGCAGCTGGTTCAATTTTCCATTGTTGGTTTAATGGTCGCAAACAGAGATTTAGTGTCCCGTACTGACAAAGACAATTTATGTTACATTTTAGACTACCCGCGGGGTTCTGTTGCTATTGACCACCGAGCATCCCGTCTGGCAGTATATATGGACTCAGTTTCAATTTTGGGCCAAATGTTGCTTTCGGAGTTTACATATGTACACATGAACAACGGCCTGTCGTGGAACACTAACTGTACATGTCTGGGGTTATATACATCGAAACCTAATGCCATTCATATCTGCATGCTATCTGGTACCACTACGTTTATCACAGCAATATCTCACGCTTTGACCGCCAAGTACACAGCCTCTGAGTCGGGTCAGGTCGGAATGCGAGTCGGACTGAGTCGAGCCGGCGCAGCCACCACAATGATGGCGACTTTCTGCTTCTGCCACCATCTCACAATTCTCCCTTCTCGCTCTGTGTCTGGTTATTGCATTGTGGACTCGATTGTTGCTGGCAGAGCTCTCCTGCCATGCTACTCGACCACGGGATTCAGCCTCACAAGTGACGATTTGACTACCTATACTATTGTGATTTTTCCATCTGCCAACTTTCAGTGGTCGGGATTGTCTTGAGGAAGCTTGCCTATGCTGTTCAAAAAACCTCAGCCGACAATTCTCCATCCGCTACTTCGCCACAGTCCCAGTGCGGTTCGCATCTTCTCTAAATCCAGAGTCAATGCCGTTCTGGTTCTTTCACGCCCAGATATCTCGACTCGTAACGGTCAGGCGCACATCCCTATAAGCCAGGCGTTACTGACATAAATAATCCGACTCATCGTTCCTATGTCAACTTGAATAGACGATCGGCGTTTTTGGGACCCCGCCGCGGAATCGCAGACTCGCAGGCTCCGGACGCGGCCGTGACCTCCACAGCGCTCGCCCTATCTGAAATTCATTTGCATGCTCCCAGCAACACGAGTTCTCAATAAACCTGGTGATCGGCGGATATGTTGTACAGTCTGCCCTTGCGAATAAGCCCAGTTGCCTAGCATGTCAGACATTCCAGGAAATCTGACAAAGGTTCGGCATCGTAATGCCCTCGACAGCTTCCCGTCCTAGGCGCGTTCCCTCTCGTACACATCGCCACACCCGTAACTCCCTCGTGCTTGATGTTGACACACCACCTCGTTGTGATTGCTTGGCTTTCCGGGCGCCTGCTACTTTTGAAATTACAGCTTTGCTGCATCGTTGCGCGGACATACGTGAGCGATACCCGCTTTAAAAACGTTTGCGTGCTCTGCTAACGAGTGGAAATATATTTCTGTGATCCCCGTCACTGTTGAGACGCTCGATAAACTAGCGCCAGATATCCATGAAGGACTCGAGGTCGAATTCTAGAGAGATTCACGGATCTCTTTCCCTGATTGACGCCTTGGCTCGCAGATTGTTCCCGGGATTTCACAGAAGCAGCTGAGTTCTCTGAACCCTTCCTTCATCCTCTGCGAATTCCCTGAAAATTGCCGACGTTCGAACTGGACGTCAGTAATCAGGACCCGAAGTCTGTGTACCGTACCGTCTACGCTAATGGTGTCCGTGTTCACTTTGTCCTCTTCTGTCTCGTCTTGATAGCGTGTTGCTACTGCAGGAAGGGCACCAACAGCACCCACACAGATCTCGTTCCTTGCCCATTCAGTGAGCGGTAAATTTGGCCCAGCACTCGACTGCGCCTTGACTGCGCCTGTCAGCGCCAGAGTAGCGACGACGTGTCCGCAGATTCCCGCCTTTTCTGCGGTTCCGGCATGCACTGCAAACAACCCTACAGCGGCTAGGCCATTTGAATGGCCAGCTAAATTTGGGTCAGGCCAAGTCCTGGCACCGTTGATGTTCTTTGTCTCTTTTATGTCCCTTTATATTCTCAACAGCACCGCCTTGACCACTTTTATCTTGATACAGCTTGATGGATGTTAATTGGGTTGCCGCAGAGCGCCAGGGGCAGCTCCCGCCAATCGAAAACGCGGGGATCCACACAAGTGGGTCCCGATTGGCTCGGGAACCGAATGTTTGTCCATCAGACTCCTGTTTGCCGCGACCATGCGTGGGTATTAACAGCTCTATATGGGTCCTATCTAGATCCCCGAGGTGGCCTCATGCAGAAAAAGCACGTATGCGCGTCAATATCTCATCAGAAGGGTTCTCTGATGTTCCTCCACAGCCCTTACTAAGTGCTCATTGTTCTGACCGCGCCCCAAATTCCTGCCACCATCCATCCCCGCAGTCTTTCCACACCATCGTCGACCGCCCATTCATACGCATCGCGTCGGGATGCAATCGCCAATACCGGTCGAAATCATGTCGCTGCCCACATTGCGGATGCCGACCGCCTGGGAGTCAGGTGTGGATAACGCTCGCCCAGTTCAGTGTCGGTGGCCTAAGCACACTCATGCTAGATCACCATGATTCCGTCTCCCGTGAACATGATCTCGCATTTAACCCGTATTCACAGCACAGAACGACAGCGCTCAGTGGCTCTCGTTCCGCGTCCCCGCCGCCGTCGGGTAATGGCTATGACTTCAAATCAGCCTCTTCGGACCACCACATCGACCTCTCTGGTCTGATTCCCATGTACGATGAGCCCGGCTCACCGCAGAGGGATTCTGGTGGAAAACTGCTGGAGCGTTCTTACGATGAGAGCTGGCGGCCCTCAGAGTATCCCACCATCAAACATGAATCGCCAATGTGGTATCATTCGTCGGAGCTACTTCTCTCCCCTCAGCAATGGAACACATCCCTCCGCCGCGACCATGATTCCCATACATATTCTCTGCCCTCACCCTACTCGTCGACGCCTTCATCATCCTCGTCACCTTCCTATTTCCCGTCGCCTTTGTCCAATAGTCTCCTTTTGTCCGGTCCGCCCCCATCCCAACCCGACGGCGAAGCCCCGAAGAAATCCTGTTTCCATTGCTTGGCGACCACCACACCCTTATGGCGCCGTGAGCCGTCCACCCAGCGCCTGCTCTGCAACGCCTGCGGCCTCTACCTCCAGCAGCGTAATAAACTGCGGCCGAAGGCCCTCATTGAGGCGGACATCGACGACGACGAGACGGCGCATATCCCCGACGAGGAGTACACGGGTCGGAAGTGCAGCCATTGTCTCACGCGTCGGACGTCTGTTTGGCGACGGAGCAAAACTGGGGCACAAGTTTGTAATGCGTGCGGGGTTTATGCCCGTCTTCGCGGCCGAGAGCGACCGCTATCTCTGAGGCGGAACAAAATCAGGCCGCGCATGAAGCACACGACCTAATTGCCGTATTCATTTACGAGGCGGCATGAGTAGGTGTTCTACTATACTAGAGTTTAAGCTGTCTTAAGTACATGGTTCCTGGCTGCGTTTGCAGCCGCAGTTGCGTTGGTGGCGAAACATCTCTTTCCCATGCACTTCTCAACCTTTATCACGCATGTTCAAAGAGTGATCAGTTGTATGTGCGCAGAAAAACGGATTCCACGGTATGCAAGGGATTTATTTGAGAAGGTCGCGTCCGATGTTATCATGTTTGGAAGGAAGGATCTGACTGCCGTAAAGACTGCTAGTACGGAGGCAGTGCCACAGCCTCTTTCACTGTGACATCTACTTCCTTGACCTAAACGACGACGTCCTAACACTCATCCTCCTTTTCGCCGATGTCCACACCGTGCTTGGTTTCACTCGTGTATGTCCACCACTCGGGTCAGGCTTGATCCATACGAAAGTGAAAACCATCCCAGGTGAACAAACGTCTGCAGGCCGTCGCACTGGCGAAACAACTGTGGATAACCCTCCTCCTTCACGATTTAAAATGAAGCCTGCTGTACCTACCTCCGGGAGTGGATCTCGAACGGCGGTCGGTCTCAAAGTTAATATAATCGAGGATGTCAAGCGCCTTGTGCTCGGGCCAGCAGCATGTGCAGCAGATTCACGCTCCGTCCCCAAATTAGTCCAATAGCTTGTCGTTCAATTGGACAGGGAAAACACATATGGAGATGTATCTTGCAGAATCCTTCCGGGCGGACGATACATTGCCGTGGAACGAGGTCACCACTTTGAATTCTTCAACATCGCCAGCCGGCGCATGGTCTGTACGTATGCATACAATGCCTCATTTGCACGGTGGTCCCCGAATGTGTGTAGGGGTGAAGATGAGGCATGCATTGCTGTAGTTTCCACAGATGCTAACGGGTAAGCTTGCGCATTTTGTTGCGGTGTCGAACTGACAATCTACCTTCTCCCAGATGGGTGGCGCATGTTATTCATGCCGATTTCCTCACCGAAAAATCAGACCAACTGTTTGAATGTAGACTACCGAAAGGGATGAGCCGAGTATCTTTCCCCAACATTCAAGGAGATTACTTCGCCATGTCTTTCGACGTCAACTCTGAAGGGACCGCAATTTTTTTGGTAAACTGGTGTACCGAAGAATATGTGTGGTTGACCACGGAGTGCCCCGAGGTAGGTGGACATGTAGATATACCGCCCAAGCTATTGTCCGAAATTGCTATAGACAAGTCCGCTTTTCGTCCCCGACCATCTCATCATTGGCCATCGAGTTGACTTCAGCGAAGTCGAACTTCAGCAGCGGGTGGTTACTGTGTACTCTTTCGCGCATCCCTCGCAGAGTTTTGGCGGCCCAGCATCCGAGTGGATGTCGGTCATCGGGTGTTCGAGGAGGAAATAACGCCCGTGGTCCGCCATACCGTGGAGTTCGGAGACGTCTCTAGCAGAGACTACCAATACATTGAACTGGTGGCCCACGAGCCCCGTTCGACGCGACACCTACCAAATCATCCCGTATCTGCTTAGCCAGGTCTCAATCCCGGGCTCCCAGCAACACCGAACCTTGAGAAGCCGGATACGTAACGTCTTCGGGCGGTCCCCGCCGCTGCGGGGAGAAATTGCAAAGAATCAAACACCTTGGATCTTTTCCTATCACTTCGAACTCTCTTCGATTCGCGCCTGGCGCCAGACCTCGGACATTCCGGCAGCGGTCAACATACGCGGCTCACTCATTACCTTCCCTCGATACGTTTTCCAGGGCCAATACGCCACAAATATGATCCCGGTTCCGGCGAAGGTGGTTGATGCACGATTTAGCGGGAAGGAAACACATGAAAATGAGCCGCGGATTGTCGTTCACTTGCCAAAGTGCGAAGCTGTAGATCTGTCTCCCTACGGTGGGGTCGTCGCGGTCGTGGCGTCCTCGACTGTAACGATATCATATTATGTATGAAAATTGTCGCATCTCAGATGGATGATAAAATTCAGACTTCGGAAACCGATTTTCGTTTTTCGATGCAATTTGATAAGCCTCCTGGCAAGTTCTCCGATGAGAAATGCTCACGCGCTCACGACTTGTTCGAAACAAGTACTTGTGTCTTTCAAGATACCAAAACCACGAACTGGGCTGGGTCTAGACCTGACCTAGACTCCGTGGCAGTGCAAGATCAACCGTCCTTTGCCGTCCTTGCTTCCTCACCGTCAACAGCCGTCACCTTCGACAACTTTGAGCCATCCTCAAGCCTGCAAGAATCTTCGAATTCTCAAACGATTGGCTTCAAGTTTTCGTTGAAGTTCGCGCCACAAGGCACCGAAAACGAGAAATATCGTCCTCAGCCTGTCTCATCGCGGGAACAAGCAGCAAAGCTGCGGCCTACCAAAGATTTGGATTCGATGGCAGTCCGGATCCACACCCGCACTGTAGACTTGCCAAGTAGGCACATCCGACGGAGATCTATACGTCGGATGATCGGCGAGCCGTCCGATTTAAGTGGGCGTCGCGCGCTGAGGAGCCCATACACACCCAACCCAAATTGCTGCTCAATGGCCGGCTTGCCGATAAACCCGTACGGGTACCCCTCGACTGCGAGCGTCTGCATCCTTTTTTGTGGTGCTGTTCGGCATCTCTACCGGTGAGTTGCATTTTCAGCAATATTTTCGACGCCAGGCTCATATGTGAATAATCGTGCATCTGGGCCAGGGAGTGCGATATCATTTATGGTCGCTCATCCCCACCGTCGTTCTCGGAGGTGCAGTGGAGGTGCTCGGATGGCGTATGCGGTACAAGTACTCCATGGACGTGACGCAGGCTACGCCTTTTCAGATTCAGTGCGCAACTTTTCCGTTTCCGTTTTTTTCAAGGCTGTTGCACTGCGGTTTAAATTTATTGCCGACTATCTGTGATGTCAGTCCCTCTGCTATCATGTCATGCATTAACTCACCTCCCCTCCTCACAGCTAACTCTACTGGCTGCTGCTAATTTCGTGATTCTCGGGCGCATAATCATTCAGTCGGGTTCCGGTTACAGCCGCCTCACACCGAAACAATGTGTGTATATCCGCAAAATTTGAAAATATGCCCGGGATCGCAATGACTTTCAGTTTAGATACCACCATCTTCCTGATATGTGTACGCCTCCATCTTATCCCTTGTCGAAAGACTTCTAATTTACATTTGCTCACAGGACATCGTATCACTTTTCGTACAAGGTATCGGAGGTGGCATAGCCGCACAGGCGGTCACCCACTCTAAATCGTCCAAAACCGGAGGCAACATCATGTTGCTCGGTATTATACAACAGCTCGGTGCGTCTCTTGGCATCTTCCATCCGCTCTTCAAATCTCACACTCTGAAACGCGGTAACTATCGGGGTGTACACACTCTGTGCGGCGGAGTTCCTGTTTAGGTACCTCCGCGACCGCCCATTGCGCGAGACACCCGCGCTTGCTACTCGCGCACCTCACCAGGTGTCTGAAGATACTCATCGGAGGGATGAGCTTCAACACGCTGTGTCTTTTTATTCGGTGTGTTCGTCTGTCTACTCCGAAGTCCGCCTGACTCACCAATCGCGTGTATGCCGTATACCGTGTCACCGAGCTCGCGGACGGCTTCCGCGGCCGCATCGTGCACATGCAAATTTACTTCAGTACGTTTCCTCCTCGTTGTCCCCTTCCTTTATATCAACTCTGGCGGTAACCACTACACCTCCAAATGTACTAGACGGCGGCATGATTGTGCTCGCAATCTACATGCTGAATTTCACGCACCACCGTTTCTTGCTCTATGGGCCGAGCAAGAAGCAGAGGGCGAAAGATCTGGAAATGAATGGAAGGGCGGGACGCGGGGAAATGTGAATAGAATAGTAAAGTTTAAATAATACTTAACACTAATATCATCCCCTCGGAATTCTAGGAAGCTGGATAGACATTCGCCCTGATTCCGTCCGAGTTCACAGTAAGATGACTCGATGATCTCCAGGCCATCGCATCCTATCCTCATCGGCATGAATGTGTTGGCGCACAGACGGCTTGGATTCGTTTCATCGCACCTTCGGTAGTGGACTCCTTCCATCAAACCGAACAGAGAAGCTCGACGTAATTCGTGAGGATGGCTTGCTTCGGAGGCGGGAATGAACAAGAGGATCCAGCCCCTTCTCGGGCGCCTCAGTACCCTTAAAAGCATGAGGCCATTGTGCGTGCCACATCGAATCCCTCTTTCCCACTTTCTTAACTGCACATACAATGCTCTCCATCGCCTACCTCTGCCTCGCGCTTCTCAGCGGCGCCCTCGCCTCGCCGCCGCAGACGGGCACTGGTGAGTCGCTGTGTTCAATCTCGGAGAACGATTCGGAAGGGAATACCGGCATGCAGTGTTCCAGATTGATCCCGGAATGGGCGCGTGCGGCTGGACGAACACGAGCACTCAGGCCGTAGGGAGCGTCTCGGCGACGACGTTCAAAACTTTCCCGTAAGTGTAATTCGCGCATACAATGAGTTCCTGACCGCTTACCGGTAATGGTTTCATCTGCGTAGAGGAGCGACAGCCAACCCCAACAAGTGCGTGATTTTTGCTCTTCAGGCTGACCGTCAGCTCACACATCATGTAGAAATCCGATCTGCCACCACTCTCTGGTCGTCCAGGGTGCGCCATTTATTCCTGCAAATTGCACGCCGCTTGAAATACTCATAAATGTCAGTGGGCGACAAGAATGTCACCGTCGAGGTGGTCGACTATTTCAAAGAGACCCGCCATGCGCATGCGAACGATGTTGGAATCCCGGTGATGCAGTTTGCGAAGCTGGACCCTGACTTGGATGACGGAATTATTGAGAATGCGACGTGGTACATTATCTAGATCGTTCCGCTAGTTTTTGAATTCAACATGAAACCGTTTCTGGCTCAATCTTGCAACTTGTACCACTTGTACAACCGTGCATCTGATGCGAAGAATTGATTTGATGCGCCATCACCCACGGCGCATCATTAGCACAGCCACACGCTCCTGCGCGGCCCCAGTTGGCTGGTGGACGGTCAGTAAATAATTATGAACCATGGGAGGAACGAGAAAAATCAGGTGAAGCTGGAAAGAATGATTGGATTGTGGCCCACCATCTTTATAATTCTCACCTCCCTTCGCCCCAAGTTCACTTCGTCAATCTTCAACGCTGGTGACATAGACAGCACTGCCACAGCCAGCGCCAGGAGAGCAACGCCGCCTTCAATGCCGGTGAGCTTCCGTGTTCCACTAGCAATACGACTAGTTGCCGCTTGCGCAGAACAAAGTTGCGGTCGAGGGCGAACAACAACACGCACTTCCACGCGGTGAGACCCCCGAGCGGCCACGCAGAAATTGCCTCGTCGGTGACCACTGACAACGACGTATTCCGCGAACGTACCGAGCGGTGGGAAAGCGCCGCCGCCGAGAATGCGAACCGCCGAAAATCTGGACCACCCGGTTGTCACCTTCAAGAATCAACCCACCCGACTCCCAAAAATATCGGGTAAATTAACGAATGACCCCAGCCTATAGAGATACAGCAAATAATTAACCAGCCAGCAACCACATCCGCTGTCCCTTAAGCTTATGCCATCTCCTCCACTCCCCACTGCACACCGCTCTTTGTGCGCGACTCCGCATCGTCGTCGCGTCCCATATCATTCATTGTAATTACATTCTTCATGACCTTCACCTTGATCTCGGGCACGTCGGCGCCAGTGATGGTGTTCGGCCCGCGGTACCCGCCCGTCGCGTGCGCCTGTTGGCGCGAGGTTGATTGGTCGCCGGAGACGCCGTCGCGGATGTGTTCTAAATCAATCGAGGCGAATGAGTCGCGGGATGAGGTAAGAGGGGGAACGGCGTACCGGAAAGGTTGAGGATGAAGCGCGCGCTGAAGATCATTGTTGCGGCGAAGCCGAGCGTTGAGCTGGTTCGCAGAGGATGAGCGTCAGAATATTAAGAAGACGGGAAAAGCGTTCAACTCACGCTGAAGGCTGGAGAACCGTGTCGCTGCTTTGGAAGAATATCAAGTTCACGATGTTCATTCCTGCCGCAGGGGAAGGCAATCAGTGGCGGTAAAAGAACGACATAGGAAGCGTCACTCACCACTCAGCGCGATGAAGTACATGATCCCGTCTTGGAGCATCATTCGTGCCAGCTGGCTCAGACTATTTTCGCGTTAGCATCGCGGACTTAAGGGGATGGGGATCTACTGACGAAGTCCGGCTGGTGTTCGAGAACTTCCAGAGGTAGACGGAGGTCATGATCATGGTGACCACATCGAATACCCTGCAGGAAATACATGTCAGCCTGGTTCCGGGCTGCAAATGTTGATGTTCACTCACAGACCCCCGACGTAATATAGCGAGGCGATCTTGACACCGGGCAGGTTACCAGAGGTGCAGCTATCATAAGTAGGGCTGGTGAGACAGTGTTGAAAAGGGGATGTGAATAGTAAACTCACTTGAACTTAACAAAGATACGGGACGGCGATCAGCGAAGCTCGTAAAAAAAGTAGGAGAGGAATGTAAATGTACGTTGTTTTGGAAGGCTGCGAAGATTATGTTAGGATGATCATTCTTTATATATATGGCGATTATGTACTCACGAACACGTTTCCAAAATGTGGAGATGAACTCGGGCTGTCGGGGTGTTCACATCAGCATATGGTTTGAATAGAGTTCTGCAGAGACGAGCGCACCGCCGCGGTTACAATGAACAACACAACAAGTATGCGAAGCACTATCGGCGACTTTCGTGATACAGCGTAGGTCCTAGTTGTTTTATAACGAGTTCAGTACTTCGTACAAAGACAGCTGATAGAGGGTGGCGGCCCACTCACCGTACGGCCAGGATCGCCTGCGAGACCAAGTACAGCAGCACTAAACAAATCAAACACTGAGTAAGGAACCCTCCAAAACTCAATATCCGGATCTGGAGAACGAGCGTACGTACGTTTGAATATCGGCGTAACCCAGAAGAATCGGTCGCACGCCTCCTTGCTGAAACCGTGATAGAAGAACCCAGTGTTCCCGACGATTATCGAGATGAGCCCCAGATACCGCACGAGGATGAACAGAATGCAGGCGACGCTGTGAGGGGTGAGATTATGGACGGCTGCGAAACAGCATTATGCACGCACGAGAGCTTGAGAGGCCCTTTCTGTTTCGCATAAAGCCTGTATTCCGCTGGGAGCGTTTGCAGATAGCTAGCATATGATGAGCGCGATCTCAGATGCGAAACCAGGAACCAACTCACTCAAAGAATGCGATAGCATACGCGGCGACGCGCAGGTAGGCAGCTATCTGGAGACTGGTGGCCATTGGATTTTTTTGGGGGATGGTCCGCAACGCTTTGATACGCTCTTTTTTAGGGATTCTGTTGTCTAATTCCAGGCCCATCGAAGGCGCCCCTTTGTGTGCACATATATATTGAATAGCACCACCGATCTGATTCGGTCTTCTGCTCCTCCTGAGTTGTACCATGCTGCTGTCGTGCCTGGTGGCTGCGCTACCTAATGAGACATTAGTGTCCACCACGATACCTACAACCGAATGGTCAATTGAAGCAATGGACGTACCTATTTGAGGGAACACAAAATACTGGATGCGGGTCGAATGTCCTCCTGCACGCGCTGGTGATGGCTAGGGATCCCAGAAGGCGGAACGGCATAGATTTAGCCCGTACGCCAAAAATAGAAGGAAGGTGAAATAAATACCCCTCTCTATGCGAGCATTGGAGCCCTCGGCGTGTACTTTGTCCGTAGTGCAGAGAGAGTATCAGTCATGCGGATTGATGTTTGTCATATTAAAGGTGTTATCCAGTCGGATAGTTGACCGACCGCATTAAGGGGTTAAGTGAGCCGTTTTGCGTACGGAACAGCATGAAGTAGAGACGTTTGAAATGTCGTGAAGCTGATTCCATCCCTGTGATCCACAGGCTGTGGATTGGAGGGACACGTTTTTGTGGAGTCTGTCGAGGAGTATTTTAGAGCCTTCAGGGAAGTCAAAAAGGCTTGCGCGAACGGTCGGACCTGAAGGAAATGCAGAATTTCAATTTCTCTCAACGGCTGAACGGCTGGCAAAAAAGAGATATTCCGCCTCCGGATTCATCTTCCGCCCAAGATATCTGCTGGGAGCCACCACAGATACAAGGACCAACCCACTATGATGCATTGGAGGCTGAATGAAGGAAGCAGGTTGGAGGCACAGAGGAAAAAAAGGCGACCGCACGTGGCAGTGTCGGGCCGAAGACGGCCTCAGAGCACCGCTTTTCGTTCCGAGTTATTCCGGCGAGTCTTCCTGTTACTTCCATGTCGACCTGATCTTGCAATCCATCTGGATCCTCGAAGACGAATCGAAGACTGCAAATTGTCCCCTTGCAAGCTTGTGTTGTTCTCCGTCAGAGAAGGGACAACTAGACATTGTTCTGGGCCCTGGCGGCTGGTGAAATTTTCCCTTTTTCCCTTGAGATCCATTGAGCATTCTGCGTAAACATTCCAGGACCAAAGCGACAGACGTCGGAGAGGAACACAATGCTGTATACGGATTGTAGCAGTTGCCACCGATTGCAACTAAGTACGCTGTATGACTTTTGGCGCATCGAGACGATGAACACAGCCACCGGATTATGTCATCAACGCGGTCACGCGACCATAGCAGGTTTGTAACACAAACACGTTGAGGCGCGTTGCCGAGATCTCCGTGCCTTCGACGACAGTGGCGAAATATCTTTCTCGATTCAAAGTGGATTATGAAGACTGCACAACGTCCATCTCAACATGCCATGTTGCCCAACTGATGCTCCTTCTCCAGTTTCAAATCCCATTTGTTTGTGAAAAGATTTGTCTCAGTGTCTGGTTAGAAGTGCCGCATCGCGCACAAAGCAAAATCAGGAGACTCTAATGTGGAAAAAATTGAAAGGCTGACACGAAAATGCATTAGAACAAACGAAACAGTATTGGCTCCAGGTGCAGTCATTACAACACAGCCAAGGTAGATTCTCGCCGTACACGGTTTACTGTATCCGCCTGGTTAGTTGGCCACTTAAAGGTTTTCAACCCCGGACGCAACGATTACTATGGTTAATCGGGGGTTATAAGTACCTGAGAGGAAGGTACGTATCCTACAAATAATATGAGCACACCTGGAGGATTTTAGAATGACATTTGAGCGTTGTGTGAATTTATTTTTGACGGCATACAAAAAGCGGTAAAAACCACTTAGTTGGCCACTCGCTATAATACGATGTCGAGAGCCTTGATGTGGGCTCCGGTGCATGTCTACATGGTCTTTGGGTATTGAGGTATCATTTCAACCACTTAAATCAGACTTTTCCGGTATAGGGAGGGTGTTGATAATTTCATTTACAGCAAGGCAGGACCGCCAAAAGCAGTCACACAAACAAATGTCGTGCTGGTGTACGACGGATTAGCTCAAGGTTAAGGAAAAAGGTCTGAAGTGCTTCATAGAAAGGGTAAAGACATACCAGGGCACAAACAACCTCCCACTGAATGCACCACACCCTGTGATAAAACCGAAATCACCAAAGACAGAAATTGGTTCACTTAGCACGATCAACAACGATAGGCAAGGATCCACGCACACAACAAAAGGCAAAGACGCTTCCAGGGGAAGGGTTTTATGCTGCAAAGATCCACATCGGTTCCCAAGGCCGTAACATCAATCCTTCGCCAGGTGTGAGACTGGCCACATTGCGTGCCAGATTTGTTACGAACACTCTTCTTCAGCCCAGTGCAAAGGAGACAGGTTACATTAGGGTCGTTCACAGTAGCCCTTTTTTCTTTCCTTTTTCTTTCCCTTTTTTCGTACTTTTTGGATTCTTTCGGTTTTTTTCCGGGTTTTTTTCCCTTTTCAACTTAGAGATGTAAAAAGGATTGAAAAGGGAAGAAAAAACGACCCTAGGTGCTAAATTGGTTAAAAAGGAACAACGGTGGAACGGAAAAAGGGAAGAAAAAAGGGCTACTGTGAAACCCCCCTCCTGGTTTTCCTTTTTGTTCCCTTTTTGCTTCCCTTTTTTCATCTGTTGGTGTCGTTAGCTCGTTGAACTCCCTCAGGTGCATGACAACTATAGCAGTGCACTTACCCTGGACCTAAGAATGTTCTCCCTTGAATTGTTAAAGTTTAATATCAAGTACAACCAGAGTTTCAATTTTGAAGCAAAAGAGGAAGAAAAAGGGAAAGAAAAAGGGCCAGAAAAAGGGCAACTGTGAATGACCCTAATGTGAGATTTACTGTATTTTTTCATTCAGGTCGACAGTCACGCGTCACGCACCCCGCTATCCTTTCGGTCGAAGTCACGCGTCACTCAGGCCTCTATCGAACAAAAAAATCGTTCACGCAGCAGGATACCATCTAAATACGCCAAAAAAATGAAAATTCGCGTTCCGTCTTTCGAAATCTTCTTGGTGGTCACGCAAAATTTTCGGCTTCAGAGAATTATCGAATTGGTCCAACCGTGTCACGCGTCACACCCCCTATCGATTTGAATGAAAAAATACAGTACACGATAGCCGTGAGGCTGGAGTTACAAGTTCTTGAGGAAACTCCCTCTGTACCTACTGTATTTATACCAACCCTTGAGTCTATATGAGTCATCACCGAGTCATCGCCGAGTCATTCACCAGCATACCGCAGCATGCCCGCCCGAGGCGAGAAAAAGTTCTCCTAAGTTATAATTTATTGCGTGATGATTGCGACAAGATTACGACCATCTCATTACATTTGTCAATGATGATACTCGATTCACGCCGTGATACGTTTGAGAATGCGTTGTCGACCTTCAACCAACGACAATCCGTGCCATGATTCCGTGGAGCGGTCTGTATACTCGTCACCGTTACTTAATTCAACGCCAAACTTAGCCGCTACGCAGTACGTACCAGCCAAAAATAATCTCGGCATGTCATGGGAAAGCATTACTTGCCGTAAGTTTATCCGCAACTCACTGGGTCCCTTTGCGGCCCGTGCGGCAATCGGAACGGAGCGACTTGAGCCCGGCCCTCCAAACTCAACACGCACCAAATACCCACTATTTGGGGGGATTACGCTCATTCAGGATGTACCTTTCCGTTCTGAAGGTAATGCGATTGACTTGCGATTGATAATCGTCACCGAATACGGGTTTCAACTTTCAACATTGAAAGCTATTTGTCTCTGTATCCATCGGGGATCATCGGCCGTGATGCTGGCATCTCTGCCGATGGCTCGGCCGGCTGAAGGGGTAAAACCCAGACACCGCCGCCCATGATGCATCCAATACGGACTCCGGATCCCCGCTTGCTGCATCCCACCATGGTCCCCCCAGCCCCGGAGCCCCCGCCTTCTGCTATCCCCTCCGCCGAATCTCCAGCCTTGTTCACACATGAGCTTGTATTCATCCCCATCCCAAAACGGCTTCGCTATCACGATGACAAGGCATTTCATTTCGGTCTTCTGATAAATCTTTTGCTGGGATTTGCCAGCACCGTTAGTGAGTTTTACGTTTTCCCTCGAATATAAATTGAATCCAACCTTTGCGTATCTGCTTGTAGCGGTGGCCAACTTGTACTACTGTCAACCGTTATTAAGTGCGTTGACAAGCAATGCGTCACTCGTTCTTAGCTTCACAACGTCCCGAAGTTAACCTGGCGGAGTCGTTCCATGTCTCCTACTCGAAAGTATCCGAGTTCGTGATTTTCTTGACGTATATATTATGCCGGGCTCATTTGGTATCAGTATCCCCACCCTTCTGCAGGCAGGGTGAGAGTCAATTCAGGCCTCTGGATGCACAATCTTGACATTCGTGCAGATATGCTGTCGGGGTGGTGCTCATTTCGCCGCTGGGAGACCTCATCCGGCGGCGTCAGCTTATCCTTCTACTTTTAATGATTTCCACTGTTTTGACTGTGGTGCGTTATCTGTTGTTGTAATATTGCCCCGTATTCATGTCTTGACAGGGTCTGTCCGTCACAAATAGCTTCATAGGATTCGAAGTTCTCTCATTCCTGGTTGGCCTCACGTCCATTATCACCACAATCATGCAGGTGGGTAACACCGCGGAAAACAGCTCGGATTCCTAGATTAACCCGTCCCTCCGTGCCAGCCCCTCGTAGCGGATCTCGCCCCACCCGAGCGCCGCGCGACAGCCATCTCCGTCGTCATATCGGGACTCCTCCTTGGTGTGCTCGTCGGGCGCGTCTTGTCCGGCGTCCTCGGCCAATTCGCCTCCTGGCGCACGGTATACTACTTCGGCACGGGCGTTCAGCTCCTCGCGCTCCTCGGATGCTACCTCATTATCCCCGACTACCCCGCGAAGAACAAGGGCGCGGACCTCACGTACTTGCGCATCCTGTGGACGATGTGCAAGTTTGCTGTGACGGAGCCGGCGCTCATCCAGCCATGCCTGGTCAACTTCGCGACGAGCGCAGCGTTTGTGAGCTTCTGGGTTACGCTTACTTTCCTCCTCGGTGGGCCGCTTTATAATTATTCCACGTATGTCGCGTTTCTTTCATCTGCATGGCGATATTTTATATAGTGACCACAGGCTCGACATCGGACTATTTGGGCTGGTGGGCATGCTCGGTGTCCTAATGGGCCCGTTCATGGGGAGCATCATCGACCGCCTTTACCCTTGGTATACCACCCTCGGCGCCATAATCCTCCTCGGCGTCTTCAACGCCATCCAGACCGCAGCGGGCGGACTTAGCGTCGCCGTTGTCATCATCGTCGCGTTCGCACTGAATCTTTTTCGTCAGCTATTACAGGCGTCTCTGGCCACCACCGTGCTCAGGTGTGCAGCACCGTCATGGGGAGGAGAATGAAATAGAACTAATCAACACGCGACAGCATCGATGACGAAGCGCGCGGGCGGCTCAACGCTGTCAATGTCCTCGCAGTGCGTAAATAATACTACCATCTCGTAGATCAGTGGATTGATCATACGTTTCTTCGTCCGAATTGCAGATTTTCCTCGGCCAGGTAAGTCCTGATTCAAGATTCTACCTTCCTTTAAGTCTGATGTAAATCCTCCGTTGCAGGTCATGGGCACCTCAGTAGGCAGCCAAATCTACCTACGGCACGGGTGGCGCGCGTGCGGCGCGCTCTCTGTCGGGCTTTCGGTTTGGCAGCTCGCGGTCCTCCTGGTGCGGGGGCCTCATTGTCGGAGGTATACATGGGTGGGGTGGGAAGGAGGGTGGGCGTGGCGGCGCAGAAGGAACGAGAAAGACGAGACAGAAACAGAAACAAGTCCGCAAAATCCGGAAACCAGTGCACGACGCGATGAAAAATTTAAAAACCCGCGGCTTGAGGCAGAAATTGCGGAAGGGCGACGAAGGAGTGTGGAGAAGGGGAAGGATGGCATGATTAATCATGTCGATGGAGAGGGAGAGAAGGAAAACCTAGCAGTGGCCGCGGGCTGATGATGAGCCGCAGCCCAACTCATCCTCTTGTGTCTCTGCGGCGGATCTGCCTTCAGGGAATACCCTGCGGGTTTAATATCAATCGCCCAGTGTTGAACCTGATTTACTATTGCTCCTTTCTTATTTACCTATACTGTATCAATGTCCATGGTCGGAGGGAGTCGTCAAAATGGGAGAATGCGGTTCGGAAAGGGTACTAACATTCACAACAAACCATGCGAGTCGAGCCGGACTCCTAGGTTCAACTTTGATCAAGCATAGTTGTCTTTTGGACTCAACCACCCTAGCTTCCACGCAAGAGAAGCCATTCCACATGGCGCATGCGTATATACTCTGCGCGTTTCAATGATTCGGCGAAAGCCGTTCGCAAGCATGCCCAAACTGGCCAGCCTCCACCCTTTCTCCCTTCGCAGCTTGCGGGCCCGGATGAAGTTGGGGAAATTTTGACCAGGGTGATCCCGAGCTAGCCCAGTCTGTTAGTGCTGGAAGAACAGATAAGGAGACAATCCTTGAAGTCTTCTGGATCCAGTCGTCGAGTCGATATGAAAGTAAATCGGAAGAATCGGAACGACTCGGAACAAAAGCGGTGCTCTGAGGCTGTGCTCGGCCGACATTGACCGAGACTCTGCCACGTGGAGTCTCTCTTCCTTCCCAACTTGAACTAGCCACCGTTCATGTTGCTAATCTGCTCCCTCATTCAATCTCCACTGCTACATTTCCCTCTCTTGAAACATTTGAATCTATGGCGACTCCCAGCAGAGATGTTGGCTCATGTAAGTAGATCCACATGGATACGGAATTATTTCTGGCCTCAAAAATCATCACAGCATAGTTGGAATCGGTGGCAACTACGCCAATCCGTTCACCGCTACATCCTGTCTTTCTTGGATCTACTGTATTTTTTCATTCAGATCGGCAGCGGGTGTGACACGTGACATGGTTGAACCAATTCGATAACTCGACACGATCCCTGAGGCAGCGTGACACAGCCCAAAAAATTCGACAACCTGCCGCAAACTCACGAGAATTGTGCTAACAATGCCAAAATTATCATTTCACAACTGATTCCTTCTGAAAAGTTGGTTGGTTTGTATCGAGAATTATGGTTTCGGCAGTGTAAAAATGCAGCAGAGCCAGAAAGGAGGGGGAGTCACGCCCAGTTAGTCAAGTAAGCATGCGGAATCTTTTTCGGGTGACTTTTGGGGCAGAAGGACAAATTTTGATGATTTTTCGAACCTCTGGATGAATTCGACAACCGGCCGCGTGACGCGTGACATCGACCGAAATTCGATATCGACAGAGGGCCGCGTGACGCGTGACTATCGACCTGAATGAAAAAATACAGTATTTTCGGATAAAATATCCCTCCGTCACCTTACACGCGAATCTGGACGCCGGTATCCCGTGGTATCACTTGGCTGGATCATTTTTACAACAGGCTGTATACTATACTGCATCGTGGCTAGATGGCATGCTCACGCTCTCCTGGAGGCTATTACTTCTTTGCTGCAAATCCCGGAGTATATCCTCTGGACCGCATCATTGATGTGGATGTGCGCTCTCAGCCGGAGAATCCCCGCGATTGGCCCTCAGACGTCGCCCACATACATACTTACCGCATTGGCACAACGCCTTGGATCCATTTTCCTATTCAATTTCTCACTGGCAACCTGGCAAGAAGTACGCGTTGACAACACTACCCCTGCACGTATGGCGGTCAATCGGCACATTTAAGTTTTGGTGTGTATTTTTGCTGTACAGGCTGATTTTCAGCGGTTTTGGGTGAAATTTTTTCAAAGTGAGTGAATTTTTAGATTGTGGCGAAATTTTTGTTGTTCTATGAAAAGTGTAATGATTTTTTTTGTAACGTCGGCAATTTCTTTTACATGTTGGGAGGAATTCTTCGCTGATGTGGCTGTGCTAACCCTAATGATTACCCCAAAAGGGATGCCTCATGTTCTACCAACCCGTGCCCTGTGAAACCTTACATTTTGCACCTGGAGCGCAGAGAATTTTTGTCTTGTTTTCTGAAAGGGAATGGTTGAAGTCATGATCAGTTTGATGGAACCCCTGATGGAACCACTCTACAGCCTACAAGGCATCTGTTTACTACCAGCCGGGGTAGTACCCTAGTCTTTTTTCCACATCTAGAAGGTCATCAAGGCCTTCAGTTTCTCCTGTAGCAGCCATATGGAGAGTGCAGTGTCCGTCAATGATGGGTATGAGATGCCTCAAAATGTAAGGTTTCACAGGGCACGGGTTGGTAGAACATGAGGCATCCCATTCGGGGTAATCATTAGGGTTAGCACAGCCACATCAGCGAAGAATTCCTCCCAACATGTAAAAGAAATTGCCGACGTTACAAAAAAAAATCATTACACTTTTCATAGAACAACAAAAATTTCGCCACAATCTAAAAATTCACTCACTTTGAAAAAACTTCACCCAAAACCGCTGAAAATTAGACTGTATCAGCAAAAATACACACCAAAACTTAAATGTGCTGATTGACCGCCATATGCACGGAGGGTGGACGCTATTGGAGACGGGTTGGAACTCAGACGAGGGCAACTGGGTATTGATTTCATCACTCATGGTTTAATGTGCTATATATTGATTTGGCATTAGCGCTTTCCCACAAACGGTCAATTCTGCGGTTCGCGGCCATTTCCATTTCCTCTGAGCTTTTGGTAGTAGATATGGCGATGGTTCCGAACGTTACTTGTGCGCCCCGTCCTAATCTAATTCTTGAACCATTACACAACAATTTGTTTAAAGGTATATACAGCTCTACAACCGGACGTTGCGCTGAACTCGGAGCCTTTGTTGTCATATCCCATAGTCATCCCCGACGTCAGGTCTAGCTAGCGACATGCTGCCTGGGTAACGTCACTAATTCCCTTGAACAACGCGAGGTACGAGGTATGATATTGTCAAAAGGGGAAAAACAAACCGGAAATACATCCAGGAGACCGCTAATTCCCGGCCGAGGACCAAGGTAGATGACCGTAGGTACCCGTATCACCTTGGGCTGTCGTCGTCTCCCGTGCATATACAAGGGGCGACTACGTGTGTTTCCCCTCATCCGCTTTCCGCCCAACACAATCCTCTCAAACATCAGCAGCCATTAACAACCCCTCATGAAGTTCACTCTGAGCAAACCCATCCTCGTCCTCGCCAGCCTGTCTGCCGTGTCACAAGCGCTTCCCACTCCCGTATTCAGCCCTAGGGAGATTGAACCGCCGGCCAACGGCGGACCGGACACGCCACGCACCGGAAACTGGAACACTGGCGGTCCAGCGACCGTCACGCAGAACCCGAACACCGGCGGTCCAGCGGCCGTTACGCAGAACCGGAACACTGGCGGTCCAGCGACCGTTACGCAAAACCCGAACACTGGCGGTCCAGCCCGACGGCGACTCCGGTGGGAATACCGCCGCATCTCCCGACACTGGAGGGAACACAGTACCGCCGCCTGACTGGAACAATAACGCCCATGCCGGAAACACCGGTCGACCCACAGAGAGAGCACTCCCAGTGCCAACTGTGCAGCCCCTGATTAATTCGTCTGAAACGCAGGAGGTAAGCGCGGCCTCGAAAAACCCAAATCAAGTCCTGACACAATTCCCATTCAGTCGGAGTCTGTGGACCCCGTACATATGCCTCAGACAAGTGCATATTCGAATGATGGCAAAGGAATCCACAATGGCAGCGCGCCTGACCTGTTGCTCAGGTCTGATGCGGGACTGCCTCCCACGGATCCAGACATTTCGCCGACTCCTCTGGGTATGGATGTTCCGATCCGAAACTCAGAGCGCGACATACCCATCGTGAAGCCCTCCGACGCGCCGGTGGTAACGACCCCAAAGACTGTTACTGAAGAGCCGGCCACAGTCACGGTTGCGAAGCCCTCGAACGCGCCGATCGTGCTGTATGGCTGTAATTCTGTAAAAAGCTTCTTCTGTTGAAAAAAGTGCATGCACCTGAATTTCACCCAAAGAAAAAGAGCAGCCTGGACGATGTTGGCTGAGAAAAATAACAGCTTGTGCAACTTGATTAATAACTGCTCACCCAGCCATGGATAACAGTGCCAGCATTGTGTTGAAGTAGCACCCCTAAGTAGTCTGTCCAGTAGCTTGAACACAAAGTGTTGTTTACACTATTACAGCCATAGTGCCGTTTTCTCGGATCCTACCTCCACTGTCGTTGCCATGGAGCGTAGGATCCCGCAGCCGTTTCCGGCGATTGAATTTTTTGGCTTGAAACCGCCGATTCAACCTGGCGACAACGTTGAACTGTAGTGTACGGTGTCCTGTATTCATGTAGTATTCAGGCAGAAATAGATGACCTTGTTGATTTCATAGTCGTCGAACAGAAACATTCTGAGAGCGCCGACTCCTATTTCTCGTTGAGAGCTATTCTACTCTTTGCATCAAATTCGGACGTGAATTCGTGTTACATAAACTCGCCCATCACCAACAAAATTCCGGATGTTCAATAAACTTTTATAGACATATCCACGTCCTCATCGCTCTTTCTCGCCCATTCGTCGAAACTTTCATGACATTCCACAGGAAGAGCTGGTGGTTCGACTCCACCCGGGGACATGAGCCAACCGTGACAGTTTCCTTGCCAGATGCTGGAGTCAAGGTCTGATTTCTTTGACAGTGGCAGTCCTTGCTATGCCGCAAACCTTAGATTTTTTTTTTGCTCCGTCATGCTGATCTATCTACAGCACCACAGCTCCAAATTGTCATTCGATATCACACAGGACGTTGCTGCTCCCAAGCCTCGTGGAATGGACAGAAGGTGGGAAGGCAAATTGAAAACACAACCGCCGACTCGAAGGTCAACCCGATTCCCGTATCGGATGATATCGTGCATTCGAGGAGCGGCGGGGGGATGGTGGTCCTCCCTCGCACCCGTGACGACGGGGAGACCGGCATAACAGTGAACCCGGATCCTACTCAAGCGCCTGACACACCGCCCGTCGGGGGCCCGACCACGGTGATAGTACCGGATCCCACTGGTGCGCTATGATTCCGATGATCATTTTCGTGCAACTTCGTGACCACCACTACGGTGGCGTATATTCGAGATAGTTTAACGCAGGTGCACGGGATTTCTTGACAGACATGCTTCCTACCGAGCCGAATAAAATTATTGAACCGTGTCCACCCATAAGAACCTACTCATGCCGAGGCAAGTTTTGAACGCCCGTTCAAAGGCAAGAAATGACGTGCGGACGTGATGCAGACGATGAGAGACACAAGCGAGCATTTTTTCCCCCTCCGAGGCAACATTGGTTATAAAGTGTGGCGTCGCCTCCAACCGGGAGCCTGAGTTGCTGTGGGTGTACTGAATTTTCTCTTTTTTGCCAGTTGACAAGCCAGTACTAGCTATAACATCGAATTGATATCAACAGGGAAACACTATGCACGGGTACATTGAATAACACTCTATCGTTGCTTAGACTGAGGTGTAGCGGAGTTCTTTCGTGTCCCGATTTTTTGTACTTATACTGCCAGTGCCAGTGAATTGGGCGACTTCGGGCTGAATGGATGAAGATGCAAAAATCAAACAACAGTTCAAACAACTATAAAGCGAACGAATCAAACAGAGCTACAGTCCCAGAGGAGGGCTCACGGTAGAAAATGGACGCTATATATCCAGAACTCTGAGAGTTCGCCGTCATACGACGCCTAAACTTGCCTGAACGATGGACAAATGCCTCGTTTGAAACGGCTCCGAAATTGATGGGGTTTTTTTCTGGTCAGATCTGTACACCGCCAACGGTCGGACACGTGGCCAGCGGCTGGACTCGACATGCTGGACAGATGTTGGGAACAACTGGCGACCAGGTGGTATCGGACTGGTTGCCAGTTTCAATCTCCTATGGGTCCACCCTGGGGCCAGGTCTGACTGGCCACCAGCTGGCAGGCAGACCTGGGAACAGCCTGCAAAGGCATGTGTACAGTTTCCATACTTCTTCTTTTTTAACATATCTCTTGAATCTTCTGCTTACATTGTACTGCGGAAGGAGATGGATATTGGATTGGATTCAGACAATAGAAAAACAAAAAGTACGGAAAGAAATCTGAGCGCTCGCAAACATAAACTATACAGCTAGAGATTGAAGATACCCAACATCAAGACCAGGGAGTAACGACTCGATTTGAAGCCTAGAGTTTAAGTTTTGAATGCGACGGTACAGAAAGGCGAGAAATTGAGATGGGCCAGACAAAGCTTGAAAGACTGAATAAACAAAAGCTGGAATACGGGCCCGTTTGAGTAGGATTTGAAAAGATTGATATCATAAGTTGCATGCGACTCGGAGACGACACACAAATAACTTGCAATAACTTGAACCGGTAGAAGGACGGTGGAATCACCGCCGACATGGAAATAACTTGCAGTGACTTGAAGCAGAAGAACGTTCCAGACGGAGATCAAAAATCCAGGCTTGAATATTCTGTCCCAGTAACTTTTCAGGCCATGGGGTTGAGTGCCCAAGATGTGGGAGAACGACGACATTGAGGATGCAAACCCAGAACTTGAAGACATCGAGAAGGAACCAGTCATTCGTCTGAGATCCATTTGATCCGGTCGGTGTGTTCAGTTGGCGCTGGTAAACCACGGTGAGGCACGAGGGTTGTAGCGATTGAGAGGTGGAGGGCAAGTGGAGGGAGGAAGAAAGCAAGAAGAAAGTGGGCGGTTGATCAACATGCACGTGACTGGTAGATGCTGGACCAAACAAGTGCACGGACCACTTTCGGCAAGTCTTCGTTTGGCTCCCATCGATATCAGCTGTACTGCCGCTTGAAAAAATTGGTGGCTGCTCAGCCTGTGTTCAACAAAGCCTGCTTGCGGAGCTCGATATTTTAGCCATGAAGCAGGCTTATTCCGTTCAAATTCAGTCTAGGGCTTCGTCCCGGCCGGCTTTGTGACGGGTTGACGGCCCGTCGCGACGGGACGGGACCCGTCCGTTCAGCAGAACATCACCACTTCGAGACGGCCGGGTACGGGACGGGTCAAACCCGTCAACTGATACCCGTACCCGTCCGTCGACGGGTTGACGGGTCAACCAGAAGTCCTCGGTATCTGTGGCGGCAACACTTCATCTTATAGCATGCAAGTTAAGGTTATATCACAGATATTCAAGCCCCGTACAAATCAAACAGTAAAACACCTTTTTTTCGGCCGTGATCCCTGCATCCATTGCCATCTCGGACATCTCGGCGTTGTTCCAGGATTGATGCCGTGTGGAATTTCGGTTCTCCTGCAGTTTCAAGGGCTTAGATGACGATGTGAAGCTTCTGGTATGCTTGCAGACCTTCCAACAACTTGATTTGACTCAAATGTTGGCCGAAAATGAAACTCAACTACCGCTCAGCCTTGAAACCCGTCACGACGGCCGTCAACCCGTCGACGGACGGCACCCGGCCGTCAGCGGGTCTGAGGTTTTGTGGCGACGGCCGGGTGATCCCGTTTCGTCACTAGTGACGGCCGTTTTTCTGACGGCCGTCCCGTTTAACGGCCGGGTCGAAGCCCTAATTCAGTCCCGTTCGGAAAACAGTTGTCTTGTCCAAGACCGTCGTAACTTGGCGGTAAGTACGGTGATTTTGGATTGGGTTAAACAATAAACAATGTCTTACTTATATTCAATGCTACCCTCGCGAAAGGCTGGATGGAACCTGGAAGCTGGCTACAGCAGGATCCACCCAGCCTTGTGATCAGGTGGCGGAAAGCTGAAGTTTTGGCTGAGCAATGCAGCTGGAATCCAGGTGATTGCCACATGACTCCAGGACTTCCAACTCCTGCCTGCTAGGTGGAGACTCCAGGTAGCTTCAACCTGTCGGCACTTTGGCGGTGTAGCTGGGGTTCTTTCCGCTCCCTTAAACGCAACATACACGCCTGGAATATTCAGCAGCGGCGGCATCCCTGATACCAGTAGAAAAAGGCGAACGAGTTCAATCGGAGGAAATCGCCCCGACATGCTCCGGTACAGCCTGCACGTCCCTTACCTAAGCTGTGCATCAAATCTGCCCATTAGTACTGCCTTTCGCTTCCTGCTTGCTTCCACCTTGCTTCCACCACCATGGCCAGAGATAGACCAGTCCGACCCTCATCCTCAAAACACGCAGCCAACGCCGGTAGGAAGACGTTCACGCGGTCCGAGCGGGCTCTCTGCCGCTTCCTTGCACACGAACACTCTATACCTGCCGGGGAGATCCATGTCGCAACGGGATGGTCTGAACAGTCGATATACAACGTGCTGAGGGGAAAGCATCCCTACACCAACACTGATGCAGATGATGATAAAAAGCACCTCCCACAAGATGCGGACACAATTTTGCTCAAGGTGAGTCCGTGCCAGATTGAAACTTGCATCGACGTCTGACATCAGAAAGATCCGCAACAGACAGATCCGCGAACGCATGTCAGATTTACAAAAAGACACAAGGCAGTGGCAGCTGATGCCGTCCGAGAGGGCTCTCTGTCACTTTCTTGCACACGAGCACTCTGTGCCGGTCGCAGAGGTCCATGTCGAGACGGGTTGGTCTGTACCCACGATACAGAACGTGTTGAAGGGAACGGGCAGCTACACCAAGTTTAATCCAGATGACGATAAAAAACACCTTCCGTCTGATGCTGACGCAATTTTGGACAAGGTGAGTGCCTGTCGCATTGTAACTTGCATCGATATCCGACATAAAGTAGATCCGTACAAGGATGGCAGATACACTGCATCTGCATGCAAAGACGATGCCTCCGCCAACGAGGGCTCTCTGCCGCTTCCTTGCAGCCGAACATGTGGTTGTCGGAGAAATCCGTTACGCGACAGGATGGCCTGTAAGTGCGATACAGAACGTGCTGAGGGGGACAGGCAACTACACCTATATTATCGCAAATGACGATAAGAAACACCTTCCGCCAGATGCTGGTGCGATTTTGCTGAAGGTGAGTGTCTGCCTGATTGAGATTTGCATTGATATTTGACATCAAGTAGCTCCGTACAAGGAAGGCAGAGAGATTGAATGCAAAATTTGACCCAAATAGTGAATCGCCACCGGTGGATGTATGTATCCAACTTCCATCTCCCAAGGTGTGTGTCTGAAAATTGGATCAGCGAACGCCGTCCGTCGAAGCGACGCAGACGGATGATATGCATTCCACGCCAGATTATTTTCTCCTCCACTTCCTGACCGGGCTTTTTATGGATCAACAGTGGTATCGAGTGTTCAAAAACGCTGGGATCGACGAGAATGCGATGAAAGAATTTGGAAGGCAGAAGAGTGCTCTCAGGGCGTTTTTGGATGAACGTTGCGCAACGATGAGTGATTTCGATCGGTTTATTCTAGAGGGTGCCGCTCAGAATCTTGTCTCCTTTTTCGATCATTGATGAGTCGAAATCCATGGTTCAATACATACCCAGGTTGCGTTCAAGTCTACACGTTCAAGGTAGTTGATATTTTGAACAGAATGGATTGGGATCCGCGGTAAGGCTTAAATTTAAAGGAGTGCGTAGGTCGATATCAACACTGCCACGTTTGGTCGAATTCTCCACACGATAGTGGTTGACGTTGACCTTATAACCCACACAGAATGCTGTGGCGTTCCGTATTGCCCTGTATTGCCACTATTGGATGGTGCCACACTTCCGAATTTAGTATCGTCCATCAAGGACATCACGAGGTTTAAAATCGCATTCAAGGGTCTGTGGCGTTCCTCCCTCAGTCTTTCCCGTAACTCTCATCATCCCTCTTGGCTCCGTCTATGCCAAATCTGTGCACTCCTTCCAGATTGTCAGCCTGCCCGTCAGAAATTCTTGGTGAGATCATCCAATACACTGAATATTTGGATTACCTTGCCCTCTGTCGCGTCGGGGATTGGCGAATCCATGCGGTGAGCATCAGCTTCATTTGCAAGATCGTCAATCTCCACAGTGTGGATGCGGTGGTGAAGTTCTGCGCCACACTGCGCTCGGGAACCGCATTTCGGGACTTGGTCGAAT
The DNA here is from genome assembly GCA_029281795.1 of Mycena crocata. Classification (NCBI taxonomy): domain Eukaryota; kingdom Fungi; phylum Basidiomycota; class Agaricomycetes; order Agaricales; family Mycenaceae; genus Mycena; species Mycena crocata. The sequence continues at coordinate 540,931 of JARJCP010000013.1, read as the reverse complement.
CCTTGTGAATGTGAGGGACGGCTAGCCATCCCATATACGGTGTCTTACCTCAATTCCCAGCGAGCTCAAAGAATACTCTTCTGCTTCTGTATCGCACACCCACCGTGCGCCGTCTATGCTGCACGATCACGATGATCCCGAGTGTGCCGCGGCATGCGCCACCGCTATCGGAAGTCTCAGTAACCTCGTCAGCCTTCAGCTCACCAACACTGCACTACTTCTCCACTATCTTCTCCTTACCCCCCCCCCCCCCCCCCCCCCCCCCCGTTTCATGTTCTCCGCACATTTGCAGCATCCTTGTCCGCTGAAATCGCTCCCTTCCTCCGCAAACACCCCTCCCTGGTATACATCGAAGTCAGTGGACTTCCGAGCCAGCCAGACGACAATGTCCCGATCGAACCCATCCGGCTCCCGCTGCTCCAGGACTTCACGGGACCGGCTCTCCTGGCCACTGCCGTGCTTCCTGGCTCGTGTGTATCACGACCTAACATCCGATGGCGGTTCCGCAGCCTGCGCACAATGATCCCAGTGGACAGAGGTGTATCGCCTCACTTGCACATGTGAGGGTGCCCATAACAGCGCTGTGCAATATCATAGACCACTGGGAGCCACTTGCACTGAAGCGCTCGCTGAAGCGCAACCCAGTCTAACATGCCTCAAGTTTCGCGTTATAGCAGCCCAAGACCCCTCCTGGAACCGAAGCCAAGTGTGTCTCATTTGCTATCTGATCCGAATACTGCTAAGCTGTATTCCAGGTCTTTCTGCTGGAAGTCACCAACCACCGGTCGAAGTTCCGCCGGCTGAAAATGCTAGTACTCGAACAAACGGCATGGGATAAAGAATCCGAGGCCGCGAGGTTTGAACACGAGTGGGAGCTGCTAGCGACCTGGCACAACCTCTGCCCTCTCCTCGAAGACTGCCGCATGCCGAGCGGCGTGCGGTGGAAGCAACCCTCAGTTAGCGGGACAGCCACAAGCGCGCATAACAAGCTGTGGGTGCCCGATGATGGGGCCGTGAATGAAAGCGATTTGGTTGTTTTTAAGGGATGGTGGGAGAGTAAACAACCCACCGCACTTGAACCTTAGGCTGACCAGGCAGCGACGTGGGCTTTTTGAATTTAATAGATGGTATTACAATTGTGGGCAATGTCAATTCAACTTCGATTGGAGCTCAGATGACTGTCTTCCGATTGTATTGAATTTATATCAAAAGACCTAGCCTTGTTTACTCCCTCTGGAATTTAGGAAGTCTGCGATTTTGACGCCCCCGGGAAGTGCCTCCACGTCATTTATTATAAGACTGTCGAGCGTAGTTTCAGGCAGAAATTGATTCTCAAGCCGACAAAGTCCGTGCCATTGTTCAGCAAGTTCCGTCGAAGATTTAGCCTGACATGGGCATCAGGTTTGAAAGGCCGTGTCGGTTTTATTCGACATACTAGTAGTATGGCTAACCACGAGGTGGTATATGACTGCGGCGAGCAGCAGAACGATCGAGCGCGTCGAAAGACAGAAGAAGGACAAGTGCGAAGGTTGGTTGAGATTCGAAGTTCAGCATTGATGATTGATTGATGACATGGTTGAATCTGGCCATCAAATTTGGTTTCATCTCGGGTCGTTCAGTCCACAGGGATTACTAGCAGTTACAAACGAACGATGCTGACAGCAAAAGCGACGATGTTCATGATGCGCTCGCGCAAACCAAGGTTCGGATTCGATCTAGATTTCCTTTTCAGCCGGTACTGTATTTTTTCATTCAGATCGACAGTCACGCGTCACACACCCCTCTGTCGATATCGATTTTTTGTTGAGGTCACGCATCACTCGGGGCTTTATCGAACCCAAAAATCCCTGTCATGCAGGGAAAAGTGCTTCAAAACACCCAAAAAACGAAATTTCCCGTCTTAATCTTCGAAAACTTCCGCCGGTCACGCTAAATTTTCAGGTTTGTCGAATTGTCAAATTGGTCCCGGTGGGTCACGCGTCACACCTCATGTCGATCTGAATGAGAAAAAAAATACAGTATACTCAGGCTCAGGTTTGCTAACCGTTCAAATTTATATCCGAGATTACACTAGGGCACGAAATGTGCCGAATACCTATCCAGCGCCGATGTAAATCAAGCCTCGGTTCAAACATCACCTCACAGAACATTGGAACGCGGATACACCAGAAGCTTTCTTGATCTAAATCTACAGCAGCAGCTCCCCTGCCGCTACGACACCATTAATTTGAAATTTCATAATTGCAGGCTCAAGATAGAAATAAGCGCCAGGGAAGGGCGCCAAATGCTAAAATAGCGCGACCATGTGTAGGTGGGCATGTTCTATCTGGTCGCTTCTACGAAGGCTACCAATATGTCTTATGTAAGGCGGTCATCCCTTCGCAGGTGCGGCGAATGGGTGGGCAAGCTGAAAGTTGGTGGCGTTGTTCCCCTTCCATCGGCGATTATCCAGTTGTCCTATTTTCATAGTGAACCATGAGGCATTCGAGCTGCGACGTGCATAACAGCACTTCATTTATGAGATCGAATACCTTTCTTCCTTTCAAGCAACAATTTTCTGTCCAGATCTAAGTAATCCTTCTGACCGTGAAAAGAATGCTCGCCAGCTCCTGGACTGTCCCACGGGCTGCGCATACCCCACAACGAGAGAACTGTAAATTTGTTGGAAAAAGTACAAGCGCCTACAACTATTCGAATAAGGCAAACACCCTGTTCACCAACCACGAGGCCGGGACCCAGGTAATTTTTTCCCATGCATGACAGACTTGGGGCATCCCTTCCCAGATGTAAAAAAAGTGCCTTTGGGCATGCGCGCTTCCAGCGAGACAGGGGATACCTGCAGGTCATTGGACGCGCCGCTCAACGCTCACCCCATACGACTCGAGCGTCAAATCGGCGTGTGCCGCGGTCAGACGGTCTGGGAGCAGGTTTGTGCTACGGCAGCGACCTCACCTGTCATGTACTGCGTTGGCGAGCCCTCATTGTTCGTGTGTGCCGTGGCTGATGAATTTCGAAACGCACGAAACGCCGATCTCGTACAGCTTTCCGGAGGAATTTTTAATGACTGCTGAAATTCCATGAATATTAATAGCGGTCCTCCATGTCTGGGGGATACTGAAGTGATTACCCACCTTATCAAAAGTTTCAACTCCAAGGACCGATAAGGAAGGGTTGAGTTCTCTCTGCTCACGCCGTGTTGACTATCAGTAGCCAATTTCAACCCAAGTTCGGCGGCTAATCGAACATTGATCATATAGCACGCAAAAATTCCCAATGTCGAGCACGAACCGCCGACATGCGAGGGCTGTAGACGCCACCGGGCATACGCGGCGTCATGGCCAGCCTGAAGAACCACGGCGGTCGGGTGACGGTTTGTGGGCGGAAAACGTCTGTCGAAATGATGAGAATCGGTAAGTGACGAGTTTCAGTGGCTCGCTGCTGGCAGATACAACATGTAGAATGTTCGTTCAAGCTCATCCGAGCGTGCTCCAGATTTCAAGTCAAGAGGCCAAAGTTGTTCTGATTTCGTCTGTTAGGCGCACGAAGTTGCCAGAAATAACACAAGGATGGGAATGGGAAGAACGCTGCCCATATATAGAGTGCCCGAAGACGTCCACAGCATAGGTATGATAGATGAGCGCCCGGTCCATGGATGCGCGTTGCCAGCACGAGGCACCCCGAATTTGCTGCTGTGAAGTCAGTCCGTCCTTCTCTGCGGGAACACTGACCGGCCATTGGAAAACCGCCATATTTTTATCGCCCTCACGATGTACTTAAAGGGCGTACTGTAACAGAATACGGAGACGGCCAATCGCTTGCAATCGCTCCTTGACCACGATGTACAGCACGAAATACCGCCAGACCGCAGACCAGTCGCAGAGTCAGTCGCCGAACCCAAAACCAATCATCGCTGGTACAATACATCCCGTCCTACTTTTGACGATGATTCAAATACTGAAATGTTTTAATAGGGGGCGTCGGCGGAGCAGGTGGAGCAGGCGGCAATAGAGGAGGCCGCGGTGGTACAGGCCAAGGAACGAGGCTTCGTCCTGAAGACGTGCAACGATTTTCGAGAATTGAGGGTACGTGCCAGTATGACCATGTCATTCATCCTCGACTGCTGGCTAATGGATACTCACTTCCAGGCGGAACCGGCGGCGCTGGCGGAGACAGTGGGCTCAGCGGGAACGGCGTCGGCGGGGACGGCGGCCTCGGCGAACGGGCGGCCTTGATGGGGGCGTTGCACTTCAGCGTCAACGTGCGGCCCGTCCTGGCGGGCCAGAACCTCACGCTGGCGAAGTTCTGCGAGAAGTACACTGTCGGGAAGACGACGTTTGATCTGCTTCACCAGGCGGGGTTCGGGACGGCGGCGGGCCTGCTGGAGGTGTCGGATGATGATTTGGCGGACTGTGGGTTGGGGAAGGGGCATATTGGGGAGTTGAAGAGGGCGTTGAGGGAGTGGTCGTCGGTGGGGGGACAGAAATAAAGAAGTTCGAAGTCATCCGGGTTTCGTTTTCGGTTTTGTGGCAATGTATAGTCTTCGTCCGTGTAAAGAGCCGGACAACGTTGGGTTATGAAGTAGTGGACGAGCTCTTGCATGAACAGAGAACTTTGGCGTTTCCGTGAAAGATGTGAATATTTATTGTGATGTCCTGACGTGCGAAGAGAGTGAAATGTACAAGTCCGTGGAAATAAATACTATCGCGGTGCACAAAATCCGGGAGTGGGTATGAATGACCAGTGATTCGGGAGCGCCCATTGTGGAACCGAGGGAAAAGGAACATGAGACGAGACACAGATCCAGGGCCAGACAGAGAGCAGAGGGATACAGATACAACCTGTGTGTCCCCATTACTCTTTTCTTTTCAGAGTTTGGGCCACCGGAGGCGACCCCCCACTCCGATTTTCAATGTGCCATTTCCACCTAAACATTGCGAGCGGAGCGGCGGCGGTGGCGAATACACGACGTATCCGAGCGGGCATTGAAGACAATGAATTCCGCTTGTGTCCCCATTCGGATTTGCATTTTGACGTTAACCTTTTTCTCAGAATTTTTGCCGCCGGAGGCCAACGCCCCGCTATGCCGTCACACCAGCGGATCAATCCGACTGCTCCCCTTATCCCTGCGAGTCGCCGCACAGCGGCTGCACCAACATATACACTACATATTTCGGGTTCCCGCGAGCGAGGTTTCGGTGTTCACCGCAGGTGGGTGCCACTTTATTACCATTTTCATCGCATTTTGAAACCTTTTTTCCAAAGTTTTGCCGCCGGAGGCCAACGCCTTCAAGCCAGCGGACCCCCATCCACCCTGTTCATGTATCCCTGCACGGGTGAGCGCCCATCTTCTCGTCGTTTTGGCGCCTGCATTGCAACTTGTGCGACTTGCTGCGAGCTCTATCGATGTGAACATACCAAAATTCGATTTTTGGTCGTCCCGCGAGGGAGGTTACAGCACCGGTGAGTAATTCCTTCAACTTCCAGGTTTCTCTCATTCTTGGCTCAAAAATAGGTTTTGAAGGTCATTCACGGCGTCGGTGTCCGTCCCACTATCATACTGACCTCACGATCCAACCTCGGCTTTTGCTCTTTTCGTGAGCACTGCAACATTTTGGTGAGTGCAGTATTAGTCGTGTCGAGTCCACGGCTTTTTTTCATTTCTAAGCGTAACGAGGCTTTGCCCTGGCTTCGAATTCCAGGGGCGTCGAATTCCGGTGCCTTCAAATTCCACGCTAGTTAACCCGGAATTCAACCCCAGCACCCAAATCGACGCGATCTTTTCGCCTAGGTACGGCTTCTTCGCGTTCAAATACATTAATTACCTTCAAAATCCAGCCGCATCCGCTCATCTTCAGCTTCAGCGGTGCACTCGGGCATCTCGGGCGATATCCAGATTGCGCCTAGAACCCGCTTTGCCAGAGCTTCAAATTCCTGACCCATTCCTTCAATTTCCCGCTCAGTAGTCAGCAGTGTCGAGTAGTACTTCTGTATCAGTACTGCAAGGAAACATTATTGTTACATCAATACAACTCTTGTGATCGTCTTAATCCTCCTTACAAGACTGCTTCAAACAGTGAAGGCGAAATTCCACCCTCTTTAGGGCCGGTCTGTGGGTTAGATGGCAAGCGGCCTCTAGTCTGCCCGCCGGTCGAGTTTTGCGGCCCGTCTCATGTCCACATATCTCCCTCCAGCCACTCGCAAAAAATTGCGATATCATCCTTACAGCATGAACTGTGAACGGAGTCCTTTCAACACACACAGAGTCGACAGGCTGAATATAATTCTGGCCGTCGCTTTGACCGGGCATTCAATGTGGTTGCCGCCGGGGATCTCGGGCGACAAACGGAGGGAGTGGGCCAGAATTCTAGGGTGTAGGGGACGAAAAGGATGGAAAACCGTGGGGAAGAAGTTTGGAGAGAGGTTTTTTTTTTTATCGAGGAGCCGCGGGACAAGCGAGCAACAAGTGATCAATCATGGTTGAACTGGTGTAGTTCAACCGTGCATCAATTGAGTTCAAGTTCAAACACATGCGTGTACGATTCAACTCTTCCCGTGAAATGCTGACCTTAAGCTGAGAAGTCGGAACGATTTTCGAGAATTGAGGGTACGTCCCAGTATCAGCATGCCATTCATCCTCGACTCCCGACTGATTGATACTTACTACCAGGCGGAACCGGCGGCGCCGGCGGAGACAGTGGGCTCAGCGGGGACGGCGGGCCCGGCGAACGGGCGGCCTTGATGGGGGCGTTGCACTTCAGCGTCAACGTGCGGGCCAGAACCTCACGCTGGCGAAGTTCTGCGAGAAGTACACTATCGGGAAGACGACGTTTGATCTCTATCGGGAAGGCCACGTTTGAGCTGCTTCACCGGGCGGGGTTCGGGACGGCGGCGGGCCTGCTGGAGGTGTCGGATGATGATTTGGGGAGTGTGGGTTGGGGAAGGACATGTGGGCTGGGAAGGGACATGTTGGGGAGGTGAAGAGGGCGGTGAGGGAGTGGGCGTCGGTGTCGGTGGGGGGACAGAAGTAGTGGAGGGTGAGATGTTTCTGGGTTTTTTTTTCGTGCAGTTTTGTGTCAATGGATAGTCTTCGTGCGTGTAAAGAGCCGGACAACGTTGGGTTATGAAGGAGTGGACGAGCTCTTGCATGAACAGAGAACTAGGTTGTTTCCGTGAAAGATGTGAATATTTATTGTGATGTCCTGATATGCGAAGAGATCAATACACAAGTCCGCAGAAGTAAATACTATGGCGATGCACAAAATCCGGGAGTGGGTATGAATGGCCAGTGAGATGGGAGCACCACTGTGGAACCGAGGGCAAAAATAATAATAGGAGGAGACGAAGATCCAGGGCCAGACAGAGAGGAGAGGGATACAGATCCAGAAAGAGAGCAGAGAGATACAGATTAACCTGTCCAACGCGTTTATCAGAAGAAACGAAAAGAGAGAATAAAAACTTGAATACCGTGAATAAAACCGGAGAGATTCAACGGCGACGACAGGCGGATATCGCATCATACTCCGTCAACACCTCCTCGGAGACATCCAGCCAGGGATCGGCGTTCCCCGCTAGCTTCATCAATTGGGACATCCACTGCACCTCGGAGACGATGTCAAACCGGTCCCCAGCCCACACCCCACGGTGGAGCCCTGGATGCGGAACATCAGCAGACCCAACCGATGATCGGCAAATGCGCGACAACAGGAGTTCCCCGAGGCCCGTCGCCCCCGTGGGGTACGCCCAGCGTACTTTGCTTTCCGTGACGTACACGCGCCGCGATAAATTTCGAAGCACCTGCGGCGGGCGCTCGTCCGCCCACGAAGCGTTGACCCTCACCAGCGACTCGAATAAATATCTATCGCGCGGCGCGAGCTTGCCCTCGACTGCGGCGACAAGCATTGCGGAGAAGGTGGATTCGCGCGGCGGGGTGGAATATGGATACGAGAACAGGGTCGTTGGCGGCGGGCGGAAGAAATCGAAGATCTCCTGCTCGCTGAGACGCGCCAGGGCAGGTTGGCTGGGCGGATCGCGCCGCCGACGCAGATGATGCGGTCGCCGGCCCAGGAGCGGGCTGCCCTGAGCGAGGGCAAGCAGCGCGACAGATGATAGCGGGCGATGGCCCACATTCTCTGGCAAGTGAGACCGAGCCGTATGGCGTCAATGAGCTCTGCGTGCGTGCATGCAAAGATGTGCCCGATAAGCTCCGTTGGTAGTGCCATTAGTTTCGAGTTCCTTGAGTTATTGAACATCCTAACGGAAGTACGGGAGTCCATATGATACGTACCTTGCGCTACTGTAGTTCGGCTTGATTGCAGAGGCATTCGTACTGGATCAACGAAGAGCTTGCCCACAGAGGCGACGGTGAGATTGATCAGTAGTTCAGCCGCGTCGGTACTTTGAAACAAGAATTGACGCATCCCCCCAGTTCCCCCTTGACTTTGTCTCTTGTCCAGATTGACTATCTTCCAGTTTGTCCCGACATCGGTGACCTGAGAGACCAGGAGGAAGTGGGAAGGGAGAAGAAGCAAGAGCGACAGGACACAGCCTCGGGTCACAACAAACTCAAATACGTTACACCGCTTTTCTCAACCACGAGTTCAAGAGGAGATTCCAACCCACAGGTTAGCACCAAAGTTGTAGCTGTCAGCTGCGCATGATTAAGTGAACCCAATGCAAGGATATTACAACAATGGATGGGATTTCTCTGTGGCAGATATTCTTCACCACTGCCCGTGAAATTAATGGGGTCTCACGATCCATTTTGGCTGCGGCACTACAGCTCAGCTCGTTCAATGCCATCAACTGACACAGTCCAGAGAGTGCTTGATTGAACAACATTCAACTTGCATCCAATTCATCTGGCTCGCCACGCTCCATGATCTGAGCTCTTTGGGGGCCCGCTGTAGATCATAAGTATGATCATGTCTCTGGAATAATATATCTAGTTCCAACTCCTGGGTTGTATGGCATGTCGTTTCATTTTCCCCGCCCTGAATTATTTACGCAGTATTCTTCTGAGTCCGGAATTTCTACTGCCCACCTACACAACCTGCCATGCACCTCGCAATCGGTTGGTATCTTCTTTCACATGGCCGCATGGAGATGGATTGCGGAGAAAATTGGAAAGAGGTTTGAGAAGGAAAATTGAAAGTCTCGGCGACAAGAAAGGGAGAACAGAAAAGGTTTCCAGGGTGGCTATGGTCAGTGTGGGGGGTGTCATACTCATTGCAGAAGTGCAGAGAACACGAGGATCAGAACAAAAACAACATCACGGGTTGTTCATGGCCATCGTGGGGGTCGAACCCAAGACCTTCGCGTTATCACTGTAACAAGCAATATTAGCACGACGCTCTAACCAACTGAGCTAGACGGCCGCGGAGACAACCTTGGCTCGGCGTATTGAGGCGGCGTTGCGAGGTCTTTCGAGTCTTTTTGATCGCAAATCTGTTGAATAAATAATCCACTCTTTCTTGACTCTTTTTCTGATCACAGACCTGCACCCTCTGAATAGTAGATGCCAATATCAAGGATGCATACTGGCGCTTCGAGGTGGCCGTATCTTGTCTCCCAAAAGGGGACATTCACCTGATTTGTGCAAGTGTTTGGCTGTGAGAGACTGGTTTTAACCTGGCGCTGCGATTGAAGGAGGACTTGGAAACCATCAATTCCACCGCAATGATCAAGAGAATTCAATCTTCTATCTCTCCGAAGTAGTCGCTGAAGGTGGCACTAAAAGGATCACTAAGTAGTTCTAGCCTTTCTTGTTCGATACAGTTTGTACCAACAATTTCATCGAATGGGAGGTAAAACGGTCAAAATCTTCTGGAATCATCAGTGTAATATGGCGGTCTCAGAAGACGAAGCCATCGGGACCGACTGGGAAATTGATCTTTCACGAGGTCGAAGCTCTATCATAATGGTTGGCGGTGTGACGCAATCGTGGAGTTTAGGCATTGATTCTTGCCACGGTTCGAAATCGTACGGCCTCACGGTACATACGTGTTACGCGGTGAGTAAGAGCCCAATGTACATAATAAACATAGAAACGGTGAGTGAGCTTGTACATGTCTATTTGGTCACTTCACGCATCTTCAGACTAAAACCTAATATTGACTGACCGAACGTGCTCTTCGACTCATTCTGGCTGCGTTGAATCCCTCAATATGAGTTGTAAAAGTTATTTCTTGCGTAAATTCCATATCCAGTGCGACAAAAGTAAACAAAACTGGAGTCATTGTAAAAGTACAATTATATTGGTTCTTGATGCTGGGACACAGAAGCTAGGAGGAATGTAAGACATCTACAGCCACGTTTATCACATTTGCCGTAACTGCTCCTCCCGCGCGCGTTCAAGCACGCGCTGATGGCTTACACCCAGATGTTCCATCATCATCCTGAACCATATTTCAAAAAATCCCACCTCCTGAAAATCCACAAGGCTTCGATCCACAGGGAGCCACATCTTATTATGGGCGCCTGTGAGTTTGTCCGTGGCGACTGAGAGGTGCTTCCATATCACGCCGCTCGGCATGTGGCACGCCTCGAGCGTGGGCAACGGTCATGCCACAGATGTAGCAAGTCCCACTCGTGCATGAATCTTGGGATCCCGTAGGACACGCCCCGCATCACTCCAAAGAGCACCAACTCTTTCAGTCGGCGGAACGCCGGCAGTGCCTTGGTAAGTGCGGTCAAAAAAGCCTGGAGTGCAGGTAGGTAAGCAAGTATCAGATAGGAAATAGGACGAACCTGTTCTCGGCCCAACTTCTGCTGTCGACAAAGAACGCGGAACCGGAGGGAAAGTAGATCCGGCTGTGCTCTGACCAGCGCTTCCGGCGCACGAGGCTCCCAGTAGTCCATGATATTACACATCACGTTTATGGGGACGCTCACAAGTGCAAGCGAGGCGAGACAGCCACTGGGATCACTGTTGCGCAGGCTACGAAACTGCCACCGAATATTCGGGGTAGATACACGGGAGCCGGGAAGGACCGCAGCGGCCAGGACCTCCGGTCCGGCGAAGGCCTGCAGCAGGGGGAGATGGATGGGGTCGATCGGGACGCCGTCCTCTGGCCGACTCGGAACTCCTCTGACGTCGATATATTCCAGGGAGGGGTGGTTCCGGACGAAGAGGCCAATGTCGGCGGAGAAAGATGCAGTAAATGTACGCAGGCAAGGGAACAGGGAGGGGATAAGAAGAAGGTGGGGGAGGAGTGGAGCAGTGTTTAAAAGCTGTAGATTGACTATCTTGCTAAGAGTTCCGATAGCGGTGGCACAGGCGGCGGCACACTCGGGATCATCGTGCAGCGCAGACGGCACCCGGTGGGTATGCGATAGAGAGGGAGAGGAAGACGTTTCGAGCCCGCTACAGATTATTGTAAGAGATCGTAGCATGAGAGGGCTCATTGCCACTCACATTCTCAAAGCTTCGACCAAGTCTCGAAACACTGTCCCCGATCGTATCGTGGCACAGAATTTCACCACCGCGTCGGCGCTATACAGATAGACGATCTTGTAAATGAATCGGATGCACACAGCGTGGATGCGCCAATCCCCGACGTGACAGAGTGCAAGGCAATCCGAACGCCGCGTGTGTTGCACGATCTCCAAGAGGATTTCTGTCGGGAAGGCTGAGAATCCGGACGGGTTGCGCAGATTAGACATAGCAGAGCTGGGAGTGCCAGTGAGTGTGATGAGGGGGGACCAATGAAGGCTGCCACCGACACTTGAATGCGTATTTAAAGCCCGTGATTTCATTGTTGGGCCAGACTTCCAAATTCGGAAATGTGGCCCATGAAATAACAAAGCGGAAGGCCACAGTGTGTTATAAGGAACATACGCTGAATCAGACCACTCGAAGAGCCCAGTCTGTCGAACCCGATCTGTTCAAGAAACATCAACCAGTTTGAACACGTAGACTTGAAGGCGTCCTGGGTATGGATTTGATTCGCGGAATGTGACACACCAAAGAACGAGACCAGATTCTGAGCGCCGTCTAGATGAACCGATCGAATCACTTGTCGTTGGTCGCTGGTTCAATTTTCAGACACATTTGAAGGCGGAATTGAATACGTACTCAATTCGGCAATGCGACGAGAAACATTGGAGGCCAATGCGGGGGGGCTTCAGTGCGTTATAACCTCGGTGCCCCAAAAATATCGTCCAGAGAATCAAATCATGCGCGGAAGAGGTGTTATATCGACCAGCGCAGTCCTTTTAGTCTAACACGGACGTCAAACCAAAACACACGGCGGACAATCGCTTGTCCTTTTCCAAACTGGGCCAGTGCGTCCTTGCGGACGCCTCGACCACGTCCTTTTCTTAACTCCGGCCGCTTTGGCCTTTCGGCATTTCCCGCGACCACGCTGCAGCCTCGCGACAAAGCGCTAAGGACTTGATTCAAAGAGACTTTGTATTGATTAGATAGAATTGTATTTGCTTTGCTACAGGGAAGATATCTGAGCGCAAGACTGAAGTGAAGGGAATAAGGATAAGTGAAAAGTTGAGACATAGTCCTTGTGCTCGCAAACCACCGATCAAACGCGCCAGATCTGGTTTGCCAAGCAGGTGCTTCTCGCCGACGCGTCGGGACCTGATCTTTGCTTCAGCACCGAGCTCGACTACTACCACCGCTACGCTTATCAATAGTCGACACGCTCCTTACTTTCTTGGAAAAAACCTGTAGCATATTGTAGATAGATTAGCTTGCTGATTTCAGCGTGTAAATAACGTACCTCACTTGTATCATCGCAGTTGTCCTGGTAGATATGCCTGGCTTCAGACGTTTGAATCTCGCCATACACCCACGGCAATGAACTGACCTTTCGGGACAAATTAAAGTACAAGGTGGACGGTTCGCAAATTAAGGATCTTATCTAATTTTGATATCGAATCATTTGACAAGGACAAAGCTGGCATGATCCTCACCTTGTCCTTGACGTCCTGCACTCGAGTGGTCCTCCGTTATCCATCGAAATGGACGTGGATCCACAGGGCAGGAAGAACTATGTGTTGTGCCTCTGCCGCTCTCACGACTGTTGTAACCAAAACTGGGTTGCGAACGATGGGACAACAAAGAAAGGGGTATGGTATTCGAAGAGTACCAAAAAGGTCCACAGTAAGGAAGACGATAAGCTGGTGGCGTCTGGTCATTTGCCGGCGGTAAGACTCTGCGTGCTTTCAGCGAACGGGATACTGATTTGCATTCAGATTGAGACTCACAAAGCAGACACGTTGAAACCACCAGCACCAGAGGATAAGCGCCCAAGGGGTCTTGAAGCCGGGCTCGACGATGAAGACGTAGAAGAGGAAGATACAAGTTAGTTTGGTGACTGTCTTGAGTGCAAGGTGTTGATTTATTCTCCATTTCAGGCCCCGCAACCCGCCGTCGTCGTCTGACTTTTGTGGCTTGCACACTCGTGTCTTGGCTGCATATTATATGTGGTCTCAGTCGAGAGGCCAGCAGCGCGGTGCTTGCGGTCTTCGGTATCATGATCGCTATGTCTACCACATCAGACGCCGGATATAAAATTCCAAAAGATGTACGCACTGCGGTGAAGTACCTCTCGATTGACCCCGTCATCGAACGGACAATTTGCTGTCCTAAATGTTTTCGAGCGTATCCGTTGGAGGAACTACCACAGACTTGCCTCGCTCGACAGACCAGTCGTTCGCGGCCGTGCAACACTCCTCTCTGGGTGCAACGACAAACTCGTGCAGGCCCTAAAATTGTCCCTCGACGTCTATATTCCTCACAAAACTTCCAGAGCTGGCTCGCACATTTCCTGTCTCGACCTGGGATGGAGGACCTTCTTCGGAAATCCCATCTCCACCGACCGAATCCAGACAGGATGACATCCATTTGGGATAGCCCAGCATGGCAGAGTTTGGGGACCTTCACATCAGAGCCCAACAATCTTGTATTCAGCTTCTACATCGACTGGTTCAATCCCTTCATGAACAAAATCGCTGGGAAGTCAGCGTCCTGCGGAGCTATCATCGCAGTCTGTCTCAATCTTCCCTACGAGATGTGGCATCTCCAGGAAATGGCATTCTTTGTTGGCATAACACCTCCGCCCAAAGAACCCACTGTCACAACCATGGCCGAACTCCTCAAGCCGCCTGTGAAGCAGTTTCAGGAGATGTGGACCGGGAAGAAAGTGCCGACATACAACCACCCCGACGGCGACTTCTACCGGGTGGCGATCCTTGCTGCGATTGGTGATCTCTTGGCTCTCAAGAAGGCGCTAGGCGCAGCGGGTTGCGGGTCCCACAACTTTTGTTCCTATTGCAAACTCAAGCGCGCCGACATTGATCGCCTGGATCTCGAAAACTTTGAACCACGTGTCGGGTGGGAGGTCCTCCGTGCGGCTACCGATTGGCTCAATGCCAAGACCCAAGCAGCTCGCAAAGCTATTTTCGCAGAGCATGGCTCTCGCTTTTCACCGTTTAACATCCTGACATACCGTGATCCAGTGAAGCACACGGTGTTGGGACCTATGCATAACTGGATCGAAGGTATTCTGCAGCACCACTGCCGTCTCAAATGGGGGATTGGCTCTGACTCCGCAAAGGGGGTGAGCAGCGCTGGCACGTTCGACGTGGCATCCTCCTCCGACTCTGATGTGGACATGATGGATGTAGTTGACGACATTGCGGGCGAACTCGAGGATCTCCATCGAGACAGTCGTTTCGAGAATGACGTCCCAGCCTCCCTCAGCCGCCATACATCGTTCTTTTTTATCCCTGAATCTGAGGACAAGCAGGTGGGCGAGGAGAATGAGGGTGAGGACGAGGAGGAGGAGGAGGAGGAGGAAGATGATGAGGAGGCCATCTACGAAAGTGAGAAGCCCTCACAGGCAATTTTCGACAGCCACTGTATGTCATTTATCCATGCGGGGCTTGCTGATGTCATTATTCCCTCTTGGATTGACCGGCCACCTGTGAACCTCGGAGAGAAGGCGCACGGAAAACTGAAAGCCGATAATTGGTTGGTACTGTTCTCCGTCTTCTTCCCCTTGATCATTCCGGAGCTCTGGTGGGGGCGTACAGCGTCGAGAAGGGAGGAGAGATTGCTCCTCAATTTTCATGATCTAGTTGGGGCAACAAACATCCTCTGCTCCTACACCACGAGTCCAGCAGAGGCCGACCGGTACACCGAGATATACCAGCGCTATCTTTACTCCTCGAAGTCGCTTTTCCCCCATCTTACGACACGTCCCAACCACCACTACGCCCTGCATAACGGGGCCCAGATGAAGTGGTGGGGTCCGGTTATCATGCTCAGCGAAAACCTGTATGAAAGCCACAACGGAGCCCTGCAGAAGATCAAGACGAACAACCACATGTGTGAGTCGAAGTTCATTGCGCTGTGATTGCCAACTTACCTGGAATAGGGGAACTGGACCTGACGATGCTCCGCCAAATATGTCGACGGGGAAGGCTGCTTGCCGCAATCAGTGATACCGCCAAGAGCAGTAATTCAGAGTCGCCTGTTGTCAAGGCCATGCAGGTGCTGTCCCCTCAAGTCAGTGTAGACTCGTCGGGCATTCCACAGCTCTTGCCTACCAAATTCAACGGTTCTGGACCCGTAGTGGACAGCTCAACATACGAGCTGATTTTGCGCTACTGGAACCACACATACTCCCCTCCATATATCCGCGCAGCAGACCTGAGGCAAGACCAGGTGGATAGTGTTGGTGTCAGTGTGCATGTCCTTCCTGTTCGAGCCGTACAACTCACCACGTTCGAGCATAAAACCCGGCCGTTCTCCGTCTTCCGGAAACATTGTGGAAACAGCTCCATTTCTTTCCGTCACCCCTTCACGGGACGGAAGGAGATGGGGTTCATCCAATCTGTATGGGCGCAGGTCCTGCAAGGAGAGAAGCGGACTTTCTTGGTCGTCCAGCCCCATACAGCCTTGACTCCAACGGATGCCATCAAAACACCCTATCACACCCTTCAACAATTTGCATGCTCTGTATCGTACACGGCGCCATCGTGTCCGCAACCTCAGCTCCTCATTGAGCCCAAGCACATTATCTCCCATGTTCCGTACTTGGAGCGGCCAAAGGGGACATTTGGAATCCAAAAGGCAATCACCATCTTTGTGGACTGCTTGAATAGGGGCCGAGATTAATGGGGAGGTGTCGTGAGGTGTCGTCCAAAATCTGGAGGGAGGAAGGGTGTTGTCCGAATTGGGGCGAGAAACGGGGTAGTTTGAATCGTGGATAATATATTTCGTATATAATACAAGAATGCAAAAAGCTGGTAAGGGCTGAAAGCACAAGAGATGCAAGAAAGCGGTACATAACTGTGCGTGCAAATAAGTAGGAAACAATGAGAAGAGGTGACCACCTCAAAGTCCCCGGCGTCGTCGAGTACGCGTTTCGTCCGGCATTGCCGGGAACATTTCACAGACGTCTTGGGGAAGTTCAAAAGGCCTGGGAGGAGCTTGAGTTGAACGAAGTCGGCGAAGGATTGAGGGAGGAAGGACCTACTTGGTAGTCAGAACCCAAAACCACTCCATCAAATTTTGCGGCGGCGTCGAGCACCTGTTTCGCACGGGGTCGCCGGGAGCACTTCGCCATCGTCTTGAGGGAGCGCGAGAGGGCTTGGAACAGCTTGAGATGAAGAAGATCCGCCATAATTTGGGCTTCTGCATTGCCTCGGTCAGTGCAAGTGATGGGTTCAGCAGGAAGTTGCGATGGCAACGACGAACGGTGCGCGCGCAGCGCAACGACCCGGGGCCTCCGTAGGGGATGCCTACTGTCCAAACGGTGTGTTAGTTCATGTGAGTAGGTCAAAAATTCGTTGAGATAGACTTGCCTTTGTGGAAATATCAGTTGGTGATATTATCTCGTAATAATCGCGATGGCGACGACGAACGGTGGGGGCGCGGACGCCGAAACGACCAGAGGCCTCCGAGGAGGATGCCTACTGTCCGAACGGTGCGTTAGTTCAAGTCAATCGGTCAAAAACTCGCTGAGATAGACTCACCTTTCTGAAAACATGGCTTTGTGATGGGTTTGGCAGAAAGTCGCGATGGCGACGACGAACGGTGGGGGCGCGGACGCCGAAACGACCAGAGGCCTCCGCAGAGGATGCCTACTGTTCGAACGGTGCGTTAGTTCAAGTCAATTGGTCAAAAACTCGCTGAGATAGACTCACCTTTCTGAAAACATGGCTTTGTGATGGGTTTGGCAGAAAGTCGCGATGGCGACGACGAACGGTGGGGGCGCGGACGCCGAAACGACCAGAGGCCTCCGAGGAGGATGCCTACTGTCCGAACGGTGCGTTAGTTCAAGTCAATCGGTCAAAAACTCGCTGAGATAGACTCACCTTTCTGAAAACATGGCTTTGTGATGGGTTTGGCAGAAAGTCGCGATGGCGACGACGAACGGTGGGGGCGCGGACGCCGAAACGACCAGAGGCCTCCGCAGAGGATGCCTACTGTTCGAACGGTGCGTTAGTTCAAGTCAATTGGTCAAAAACTCGCTGAGATAGACTCACCTTTCTGAAAACATGGCTTTGTGATGGGTTTGGCAGAAAGTCGCGATGGCGACGACGAACGGTGGGGGCGCGGACGCCGAAACGACCAGAGGCCTCCGAGGAGGATGCCTACTGTCCGAACGGTGCGTTAGTTCAAGTCAATCGGTTAAAAACTCGCTGAGATAGACTCACCTTTCTGAAAACATGGCTTTGTGATGGGTTTGGCAGAAAGTCGCGATGGCGACGACGAACGGTGAGTGCGCTGGCGCCACGGGTACTGGGAAACTCCGCAGGGGATGCCTACCGTCCGAACGGTGTAGTGGGGTGTCGTGGTTGGCGGCAGTGGTCTGAGACGGAGATACCGCATTAGGATGTAGTTAGCCGACGCCGCAAGGCAGTAGCAAAGTATCGCACCTTGTACCGCACCACTACGTGCTTTCCTGCTGTTTCTCTGCTGTTCCAGTCCGACTTGGCCGCCTCCATCTGGTGATTGGAGCGCGATTTGATCCCAACCACTGCTGTTGCTGTCCCGCTGAATTTGCTGAAAACTTGCTGCACACCGAAACACGAGGCCGATCAGAGATCTGGCCGATTCGACAGACGACGAGAACTTACCTGCCGCGCCCGCTCAAGGACCAGGGAGACATACCCTCCGCGGCCCCGGTGGACAGTTTACTGCAGCGCGCGCCACCCGAGTGCCCAATACACCAGCCGAGGCATCTAGCCCAAAAGCCCTGGCGACTACATCACCCCGCGCACCCATACAGTCCCCAGCAGCGCCAACCAACACCGTTGCACCGGTCCAGCTACAACCGTCGCGCGTGCAGCTCCCGTATATTGACGACGACGAGATGCCGGAGGAGAAAATGTTTCACGGGGATGGGAGACCGGGCGAGAGCCCACACGATTTCAAGAAGAAGGTGATGGCGAGATTTGTGGGGAAGACGATGACGGAGGCAGAGAAGGTGGATGCACTAGGATATGGCCTAGCATCGGGAAGCACAGCAGATACCTGGTTTGATGAGCCAGCACGCGCCGGAGACAAGGCTTCTTGGGCGACGCTTTCTGCCGCGTTTGACGTCAAGTGGCCGAAGCGAACGGCATTGCGTCGTATTGGACAGGACGCGATCGAGGACCTGCTGGCGGAGAAGCTGAAAGTGGAAGATATTGGGAAGCGGGTGACGCACGGGGGGGTGGAAGAGTTTGGGCATGTTGTTTGGGTGCGAGCTGCGAGAATTGCGGCGGATATTCCGGATCCCAGCGGGCTCTTCATCGGTGTTGTGCGCGAGAAGATGCCGATGATTATGCAAGATCTTCTGGGCCCTGCGACGGTGTTTGCGGACTGGAATGCGTTTGAGGCGGCGGTCGTCGACATCAAGAAGGCAACCATCGTTCATGCGCAGACCAAGGAGGCACGTTTGGTGGAGATGGCGGCGGCAGCAAAGCCCGTGTCGCGTAACATCGTGACATCACATCTTGCTTCGCCTCCTCACCACCTCGCGCGTCCTCAACCCTACGTCTATCCTCCCTATCAGCGTCCCCAAGGTCCTCCTCCAAATGTTTACCCTGTTCCTCAGCAGCAAGCTCCCGCCGCTCCGCGTGCTCCGCCGACCTATCGTCCCGATTCGGAACGTCTGGTGGACCTTGAGCGAAATCTTCCTGTGCACCATCCGAATACCGACGTCGGACGTGCCGCGTGGGCGCAGGATACCAGCGACTGGCATGCACGCAACGGGAATCGTGGCCCGAACGAGCTTAGGCCGTTTCCGCTGACTCCTGGTACAGCGCCGCTTGATGCACAAGGTGAATGCTTCAAGTGCGCGCTCTTTGGACACATGACTGCGGAATGCCCCAATCCCGAACTACCGCCTCTGGAGAAGAAATGGCGCCAAATTGCCGCTTCTATTCGCAGGGGAGCCAACGCTACTAGGCCTCGTAACCCTCCGGCACCTACACCTGTCCAGTACGTCGCTGCGCCATACCATTTCGATCCCAACGCCGCATACCCTTACCATCCGTGGGCTGCTTATGCTCCCTACGCCGCCCAATACGATGCGCAAGACCAGGGAAATGGGGAAGGGCCGTCGAATTAGAGTTGACAGCTCATTTGACGGCCCCGACTCATTATTCTGCCCAAGCGCTCCCCGAGTTCGCGGAGGCTCGGCTCGGGGATGTCATCGCGCCCGAATTCGCATGTACCCCGACGAGCGGGGAGGGAGCTCAACCTAGAGACGACGGGGTTATCCCAGACACACGCCTGTACCATCATCAGTTTGAATCAAATATTGTTGACCTGTACCGCGTGAGCGATTCGGCGGAAAAGAAATCGGTACCGTTTGTGCATACCATTGCGCTACGGGGACCGAAAGGGGAGATTGTACGGATGCGGAGCGTGTTCGATGATGGTGCCATGGTGGGTGCCATAGACCGGGAAGTGTACAACCGGGTTCGCCACCGACTGTCACCGCTTGGCCCATCAACGCGAATTCTACGCATGGCCGATGGCCGTTTGCTTCCATCTATTGGGACATGGACCGGCAGTGTGGACGTTGGCGGGGTAACGCGTGAGGGAACCTTTGAGGTGTTTGACAGCGGGGGCGCTTGGGCGGTCCTGTTCGGAAAACCTTTACTTGAATCGTTTGAAGCCGTGCATGACTACAAGGCCGATGTTTTGTGGCTCCCGCCAGCAACCATTGCAGAGCGTTGGAAATCATTGCCAAACCAGTTTTTAACTGTCTCCACGGATACGGGCGAGCTCATCGGGCTTACAACGGATATCAAACAGCGCACCAAGTTTCGAGGGGGTCAGTGCGCGTCCCCCTCGAGGCAAGTCCCATCCATTCCGGAGAATATTGTCGAACAGGTTGACCAGCAAAAGATCCAGATTATTAAACTCGCAGATTTGGGCTGGCGTAATGAATCTATCGAAGATATCAAGAAGCGCACCAAGTTTCGAGGGGGTCAGTGCGCGTCCCCCTCGAGGCAAGTCCATTCTCGTTTGGAATCTATTCCGGAGGAACAGATTGACCAGTTGGAGATGCAGGAAAATCAACCAAGATCAAGTGAATGGTACAACAGGAACCAACGGCGCAAGCGAACGAACGAAAAGTATGCTGTAGATGTAGAGGAAGGAGGCATCGCGAAGATAGAGGTGGTTGAAGAGATGTTGAAAAGTGGCAAACCAGATGTGCGAGACGTTACACGGGGGAAAGAATTAAATCCCCCGTTGAGGCAAGTGCAGAATCCAGTTGATCTTCCTATTGCGGAGCGGAATGACGATCCACCGCGTCCACAGATTGCGCGACCTGTTACGAGTTTGGGCGTAGAACGGCGGAGCGCAGAACAGCGTGCATCATGGCGAGCTTACATGGGCGTTTTGAAGAGGGGGATCGTCAATCCAGAACATACCTGGGGAGCATCGGATGTCAACAAGCGTGCGAGCGTAGTGGGGAATGAGAATTTCCCCTCGAGGGAAGTCCCACCTCATATGCCCGCCGATGCGAAATTACCAGATATTGATGGCTTACGCAGCTGGAACCGGACGACGATCGTAAACGAAGATTGGCGGCAGATCTGGACTCTCGACGATGCTGCAGGTCCGAGTGACGAACACCCTGGAGTTGAACAACCACCCATGCCCAACATCACCGATAAAAGCATTCTGACGCGAAAAACCGATCCGTTTCTCTCCGCTAGGGTCGACGCAGTGCTGTCGGAGATAAAAATCGGGGAAGATCTCACGGAGAACCAACGCGATCGTGTCATCGAGGTTCTTCGAGCCCATGCAGATTGTTTTGCACTCTCGATGAGCGAAGTCACAATTGTCCAGGGGCTGAGCATAAACTCAACATTCCAGATCGCAAAAACGCCAAATTCCGAACGAATCCACGTCAGCGACCACTCAGCACACCGCAGAAAATCCACCTCAATGGTATGATTGACAAAATGCTGGACGCTGAGGTGATTGCACCAATCGATCATCGCGAAGTCAAATGCTGTGGGGCAACAACTCTTGCGAAAAAAGCACACGTAGGAGAGGGTCTCACCATCGAGGAGTTACAGCACCGCGTCAACGATGAGTGTATCACGCATGGATTTCCCACAGCATTCGAAAACTTACCACCTCGAGAAAACTCAGAGTCGAAAAAAGTCGCCGTGGAGCAGGACACCAAATGGCGAGTTTGCCAGGAATTCAATGACCTTAACAAGGTCACGGAGGTTCCGGCAATGCCCCAGGGTGACATCCGTCTCAAACAACAGCGTCTCAGCGGTCACCGATGGCTGAATATGTTTGATTTTGCATCAGGATTTTACGCGTGTGCTATCACGGAATGTGACCAGCCGTATATCTGTTTCTACGTCGAGGGCCGAGGTTATTTTAAATACCTCCGGATGCCATTCGGTCTCACCGGTGCACCCTCCACGTTCGCAAACATGACCGCTGATGCTCTCGGGGATCTGGTTGGGATTCTCTTCGAGCTGTTTGTAGATGATGGTGGTATGGCCGGAGACGACTTCGATTCGATGCTGCAGGATACCGTGACGTTACTGACCCGGGTCCGCGAAAAAGGCCTTTCGCTGTCTGCTTCCAAGTCCGGTTTCTTCCTATCAAGCGCTGTATTCGCCGGCGGGCGGGTTGGCAAGGACGGAATTTACCCGGATTTGACGAAGTTGACAGCAATTGTCGATTGGGATCTGCCGACTGATGTGCAGAATCTGGGCTCATTCACTGGGCTTACAGGCTACTTCCGCAGTCTTATTGCTGGCTACGCTGGGATTGCGCAACCACTGACCGATCTGTGTCGGAAAGTTGCAGTTCCGAAATCCAAAGGCAAACATGCCTACCGCCGGGCAATGAAAGCCTTTTCCCTCGCCGGTTTATGGGAACGGAAGCACACAGAGGCTTTCCTGCGTCTGAAGGTCGCGCTGACCAGCGAACCGGTGTTAAAGGGCCCAAAATTCGATGGTACTCCCTCCATCGTGACATCTGATGGTTGCAAGTACGGCCTCGGCGCTATGTGCTCTCAACGGTTCACAACGGTTGCTCCAAACGGCAAAGAAGTAACTAAAATTCATCCGGTTGCTTTTGCGTCAAAACGTACCTCTTCTACTGAAGAGAAGTACAAGCCGTTTTTGTTGGAATTTGCCGCGCTGAAATACAGCCTTGACAAATTTTCAGATTTTGTCTGGGGGTTTCCGGTCGAGATTGAAACAGACTGCCAAGCCCTCCGCGACCATCTTCTCAATGAAAAACTCAATTCTACTCACTCCCGCTGGCGCGACGGGATTTTAGACCACCACATCATTGATGTTCGCCATCGACCCGGTCGGTTGAATCCTGTTGCAGATGGCCTTAGCCGTCAGTACGTCGACCGACCTGTGCGGGAAGGTGATGGACACGAGTGGACGGTGAGCGAAGACTGGGAAGCACGAACTGGCCTGGTGCACGACCTGTTCACCGTGGATGATGCATCTCCGCATTCAGCGCTGCGGGACCGCTTCAAAAACGAGAAGATTTTCGTGGAAGTAATTGACGCCATCACAGAGCTGGACCATGGAAAAAGCTTGCGTGAAAAGTGCCGCGCTCGCCATCGGGCAAAGGAGTATTTTATCGAGGATGAAAAATTATGGCGGCTGGGCAGAGGGAAGTCGGCGCGTGCTGAGGCACGGGTGGAGTGCGTAACAATGGCGGAGGCACAGGCGTTGGCATGGGAAACCCATCGAAATAACGGCCACTTCGGCCGCGACATGATCAAGGTTCAGCTGATGAGCAGAATTTACAGCCCGAAACTGGACCAGTCCATTGTAGCAGCCATAACGGGGTGTGGTCGCTGCAAGAGTTTTGGTCCGGCTCATATCCATTCCTTGCTGGAACCCATTACTCGGAGACATCCCTTCGAGTTGATGGTAGGCGACACATTATCTATGCCGCTTGGCAAGGGAGGATACAAAAAGCTGTCGCTTTACATGGATGTCTACGCGCAGAAGCTATGGGTGAAGAAGCTGAAAACCGCCGCCACTGCTAAAACAACGACGGCAGCACTTGGCGACATCTGGTCAAACTTCATAGCACCGGAAACCTTCATGGCAGATGGTGGGCCAGAGTTTGACAACGAAATGGTTCGCGACTTCTGTACCGAGAAGGGGACAACACTTCATATTGTGCCTGCTTATTCTCCCTGGGTCAATGGTCTTCTGGAAGGGACTAATGCCAAACTCCTTGGTCGCCTGAAGAGGATGTGCGCGCCAGATCTCGGCGAAGATGAATACGAGGCAATGGGCTGGGAGGATCTGCCGAAGAATTGGCCAGATCATCTTGACGCTGCTGTTGAGTCACTCAATAATCGCATTTTACCGAGCTTGCGATATTCTCCTAACGAGTTGCTCCTAGGCCTCGTGGTAAATACGAGGCGCACACCAGTGGATGAGGCAGTGGAGGAGCTAAGGGAAGAAGATGCAATTCTGCAGATGGCGTATGTTGAGCAGCAAAGGCTGGATGGTTATTCACAGATGGTTGATCATGCGCACAAGCGCAAAGCCGAATTCGACGCTAAAGTATTATCCAGAGCGCCAAGGGAGATCATATTCAAGGCAGGCTGGCTCGTACAAGTCTACAGAAACGACTTGGACTACACGTTCAAATCCGTCCGGAAGATTGAACCCAAATGGTCCGCACCACGCCGCATCGTCAGCAGGACGAGAAATTCCTACAAGCTCGAAACGTTGGAAGGAATACCAGTCAGTGGACGGTTTAGTGCTCGTAGGTTGCGACGCTTTATACCGAGGTCGGGCACGGCGCTGGCGCAGTCACAAAAGGCGGTAGAGTCTGAGTTGGGGATCGCAGAGGAAGAGGCAGATCGAGTTGAGGAGGTCGTGGAGGTTGGAGATGATAGTGACTCGGAGTCGGGAGAGGAGGAGCTTGAGGAGGAGGTTTGACGCAACGGGGTCGTTGCTATTTGGGGGGTGGGCAGATGTAGTGGGGTGTCGTGGTTGGCGGCAGTGGTCTGAGACGGAGATACCGCATTAGGATGTAGTTAGCCGACGCCGCGAGGCAGTAGCAAAGTATTGCACCTTGTACCGCACCACTACGTGCTTTCCTGCTGTTTCTCTGCTGTTCCAGTCCGACTTGGCCGCCTCCAACGGTGCGTTAGTTCAAGTCAATCGGTCAAAAACTCGCTGAGATAGACTCACCTTTCTGAAAACATGGCTTTGTGATGAGTTTGGCAGAAAGTCGCGATGGCGACGACGAACGGTGGGGGAGCGGGCGCCGAAACAACCGGGGGCCTCCGCAGAGGATGCCTACTGTCCGAACGGTGCGTTAGTTCAAGTCAATCGGTCAAAAACTCGCTGAGATAGACTCACCTTTCTGAAAACATGGCTTGGTGATGAGTTTGGCAGAAAGTCGCGATGGCGACGACGAACGGTGGGTGCGCTGGCGCCACGGGTACTGGGGAACTCCGCAGGGGATGCCTACCGTCCGAACGGTACGTTAGTTCAAGTCAATCGGTCAAAAACTCGCTGAGATAGACTCACCTTTCTGAAAACATGGCTTGGTGATGAGTTTGGCAGAAAGTCGCGATGGCGACGACGAACGGTGGGGGAGCGGGCGCCGAAACAACCGGGGGCCTCCGCAGAGAATGCCTACAGTCCGAACGGTGTGTTAGTTCTCTTCAATCGGTCAAAAATTCGTTGAGATAGACTTGCCTTTGTGGAAATATCAGTTGGTGATATTATCTCGTAATAATCGCGATGGCGACGACGAACGGTGGGTGCGCGGACGCCGAAACGACCAGAGGCCTCCGCAGAGGATGCCTACTGTCCGAACGGTGCGTTAGTTCAAGTCAATCGGTCAAAAACTCGCTGAGATAGACTCACCGGCAAAATTTTGACAAAAGTGGCCAAATGAGCCATCTCAATCCAGTCGGACATCATTTGCTGAATTCCCAAGCATTGATAAGTTGATGGAGTGCGCAAAATCAAGGAATGGTGGTCGAGGGTCCTGGATTTGTCGTTCACAAAGGTGGAGTCATGGTGATGAGAAGACGGGCATGTTTGAAGTTGTTAATAATTGACGGCTTTGTCTTCTGCTAACTAGAAGAAAGACCTGGAGGTGTGTCAACACGTACATTTGGGCAAGGAGAGAGTCATACAGACCGAAACAGAGGGGACGGAGGGATAATCCCATAAATTTTATATTTGCCTGCAGGTGTAGGAGGCAGGCAACTCCAGCTCCAGGAGAATGTCCTGCAGCCCACAGCAGAAACCTGGAGTCGTTACACTCAAGGCCTCCTCCCCAAAACTCCTCTGGAGGCGGGTTCAGCGAAACACAAGACCTGTGATGTGTAGGAGACAGGTTCTCCGGCTGCAGAAGGGCGTCCTGCAGCCCACAGCAGAAACCTGGAGTTGTTACACTCCAGGCCCCCTCCCCAAAACTCCTCTGGAGGCGGGTTCAGTGAACACTAGACCCACTATATTGAGTTGGTGGTCGAAAGACAGGAAATAAAGTTTCTTTGGCTCTATTTATGGGTGCGTAAGTTATCAGTTTCCCAGGACGTGCATCATACACAAACGCGTGTTACGCGTTGATCACGTGGTCGCATTTGATTGCCTCTCGAAGCTTTCGATTAAATTATGGCTCAGCATTGGTCGAAGACGAAAAATACCAATTCAGTGACTATGTACAACTATGTCCCGACCTACGACATTGCAGCCTCTGTCGCCGCTGTGATGGACCTGTGATGGACACCGACCGTACTTACCTCCGCATTGCACAAAGCCCTATCTCTCGCGATCGGTAATGGGATCGACGGTCGTCCAAAGACAAAGCGCACGGAAACACAAGGCCGATACAAAGCACGAATACAAACACGTCACTTAACAGGTATATCTTTGTCCATGATCTTTAAAAGGAGGACTCACTACCTGCGAGTACAGTTAACCTATCCCAACATCTCTCTATTATGGACCCCAACGCTGTCTTCGATGCCTCTGGGCAGCCCATGAACCCCAACCTCCTCTTTGATGCCTCCGAGCAGACCTACCACACCTCCAGCCAGCCTTACGAGCACTATGACCCCTCTGCGCAGCCATACGACAACTACGAGCACTTCAACCCCACCGCATACGACAACTCCGGACAGAGCTACGACACGGCTGTGCAGCACTACAGCGCCGATGGGCAGTCCTACCACGCTGGTGGGGAGGTCTGCAACGATGCTGCCCCCCAGGATGGCTGGATTGACCCCGCCCAAATTCAGCCCGGGCCCGCCCAAGTCGATCTCGCTGCTTTGTTTGCCGCTCATAGCGAGCTCAGCCAGAAGCTTGAGCACATGAATCTTCAGTACAATGACACCGTCAACAACACGGTTCAGCAGCAGATGAAGGCGTACCAAGAATCTGTTGACGACGACATGAAGGCTTTGAGGGCGCAACGGGATGCTGCGCAGGCTCAGGCGGAGGCAACTGCGAGGCAGATGTCTGAGACTATTGCTCGGCTTGAGCGGTATGTCTCATCGTTCATATTTCTTCCTTCTTTGTCTAATTCCCATCAGCACCCAGCAGCGCCGTGTCGAAACTACCCTTCCTAAGAGCACCAAGAAACGTACCAAGGCTACCAAGGCTACCAACGTGGTGTATGTCTCTGCTCTTCACTTTTCTTCACTTTCGTTCTCATTCTAGTCTTCAGTGCCCCTCTCAAGGCTACGCCATCCAAGGCGCCGGCTACTCCATCCCAGAAGCATCGCCCCAGTGGTCAGCCCAAGCCACCCCCAGCTAAGCCAACGAACTCTCCTCGTTCTAAAGCCTCAGCGGCTCCACCGCCCAAGCAGCCGCCTTCGTCCCCCACTCCTCGCGCGTCTGCCAAGAAGTCTTCTTCCTCGGCCTCGCCCACGAACGGAGCGCACGGCTCGGCAGAGGCCGCTGCGCCGGACTCTGCTTCTTCCTCCACACCCAAGACTGGGAAGAAGCCCGCTGAGCACCAGATGTTCAAAGAAGACATCTCGCCGGAGGCTAGAAGCATGAAGGTATGGTACATCTCCTCCAATATTTTGTGCATTGACTCATATTTGTGCCCAGACTAGCTTGCAGATGCACATACGCTTTATTGGGAACAACTTGATGTC
This sequence comes from Mycena crocata, assembly GCA_029281795.1. Classification (NCBI taxonomy): domain Eukaryota; kingdom Fungi; phylum Basidiomycota; class Agaricomycetes; order Agaricales; family Mycenaceae; genus Mycena; species Mycena crocata. The sequence goes on along the minus strand of JARJCP010000013.1, from coordinate 513,323 downwards.
TGACTGCGCCCCGGTTTCTGCCTCACCTGAACATGTTAAGCACTTCAACCGCAGGTTTGATGGCATGACCGTTAGTGAGCTGAAGCGCCAAGGAGAGTTTGGCAAAGCTCTCATCAAGGCCAGTGAGGTCAAGGTTAGTCGGTTCTGTCAACGTCCTCGAATTAGAATTGATGTTTTACATCAAGCTCGGGCTCTCTGTGGAGGACGCTATTCGCTCCCGGAACAAGATCGTCCGTGCCTTTTGCCAGCTGGAAGAGAGTGCTGTACTCCACATCAAGTCATACTTCGCTAAACTCGGAATCAGCACTTGGGCGATCGACTACACCCAAAGTGCCTACTCTATGTACAACATGGTTATGCGCATGGCCGCCATCGACACATTCCGCTACATGGTGTCAGGTTCCTTCTATGACTTTCTCCGTCCAAACACCAGCTTCATTCACGACTCTGCTTTACTTGTCCGCGTGTATGATCACTTTGCCCACCGATACCAGTTCGACCTGTGGAAGAAGGAGATACGGACGCCGGGTGGCAACAAGCTTGCTGCTGAGCGAAACAAGTACTCCAAGACTCGTATTCGGGTACATTTTCAGTTGTTTGTTTGGATCTTTAAATTGACTTTTTGTAGACCTTCGACGCGCGAGCCTCGTATCTGAAAAACGCTAAGATCCGCAAGGGACTCCGCCTCATGTTCCACCCCAAGGCCACTTCTGACACCGAACCTGACAAGACTCCCAATGGACGTCCTGTGGCCCTTGCGCGGGAGGAGAGGTCCGAGGCTGCTGACCAAATCATCCACAAGCTGGATACTCTCATTGTGCAAGACCTTAGGGACGATGGAAAGGAGGCCTCAGCCAATGTCCGTGAGCGACGCCTCGTCCCCCCCTTTGGCCAGCGTGGCCCTGCCAAATTCAAAGCGGTCAGTTCGTTCTTACTCTTTTATCCCATCACCTAATCACATCTCTCTAGATACCCAAAAAAATGCCCATTCAGTACTACTCGCCTTCGTGGTGGAACGATCGACCTGCCCATGCTCGGGCCAAACTTGAACCCAAACTCATCGTCACCTTCCCCCCCGGCATCACCGACTATTTCTCCCGCCGCGGCGACAACAAACTATCTGTCGAGGAGCTAACCGTGAAGTATGGCACCACAGTCTTCGAACAGTATGACCTCGATTTTGATGAAGCCGGGGGCGATGAAGCGGATGATGAAAGCGAGGGGGATGGTGAAGACGATGAGGAAGGTGAGGGGGACGAGGTTGGCAGTGAGGACAGCGACGAAGAGTCAGGCTCGTCCGATGCAGGCAGCGTGGTGGAGTTCCTCGATGACACGGCCGAGCAAGATGATGATATGGGCGACTACAGCGATGCCGACGCTGAGGGAGAAGAGGACAACAACGACGAAGACGCCGATGCCGAGGCCGACAACATGGCACAATTTGCTGAGGCGATGGACCAGGACGCTGACGTCGACGTCTAATATGCATATTTCTTTTTGCTGCTTTGCAACGAAAATCTAGTTTAATTCTTTGTTTTTTTACTCTCTGTGGCTACTGAGAGTCTCGTAGCTAAATAATATACATTTACTTACTTTTTTCTTTTCCAAATTATTTATTTCTTGCAACACGAGGCCGCAGCGTGGTCGCGGGAAATCCCGAAAGGCCAAAGCGGCCGGAGTTAAGCAAAGGACGTGGTCGAGGCGTCCGCAAGGACGCGCTGGCCCAGTTTGGAAAAGGACAAGTGATTGTCCGCCGTGACAATAACCGATCTGTGCAGACCCCGAACGCAGACCCCGAACGTAACCTGGATTTGGATTTGATTTATGGACACATCAATGATCAAAAAACGACACAAGATTTTGAGCGGCAGCCTCCAGAATGAACCGATCGAAGTCACTCATCGTTGAACAGCGTTTGTCCAAAAACGCCCTGAGGTCACCCTTCTGCCGCCCAAATTCTTTCATCGCAGTCTCGTCGATCCCGGCTTTTTTGAATACTCGATACCAGTTTTGATCCATGAAGAGCCCGGTCATGAAGTGGAGGAGAAAATCGTCTGGTGGGGAATCCTCCTTCGTCGCTTCGACCGACGGGATTTCCTGATTCAATTTTTCAGACATACACCTTGGGAGACGAAAGTTGGATACATACATCCACCGGTAATGATTGAATATTTCCACCAGATTTTGCATTCGATCTCTCTGCCTTCCTTGTACGGAGCTACTTGATGTCAAATATCGATGCAAGTTTCAATCAGGCAGATACTCACCTGGAGCAAAATCGCACCAGCATCTGGCGGAAGGTGTTTCTTATCGTCATCTGCAATGATATTGGCGTAGCGACCTTTCCCCCTCAGCATGTTGTGTACCGCAGTTACAGACCATCCCGTCGCGTGATGGATATCTGCGACAGCCACATGTTCGCCTGCAAGGAAGCGGCAGAGAGCCCTCGTGGGCGGAGGCATCGTCTTAACATGCAGTGTATCTGCCATCCTTGTACGGATCTACTTTATGTTGAATATCGATGCAAGTTACGATCCGGTAGGCACTCTCACCTTGAGCAAAATTGCGTCAGCATCTGGCGGAAGGTGTTTTTTATGGTCATCTGGGTTAATCTTGGTGTAGCTGCCCTTTCCCTTCAGCACGTTCTGTATCGTGACTACAGACCAACCCGTCTCGGTATGGACCTCTGCGACCGGCACAGAGTGTTCGTGTGCAAGGAAATGAAAGAGAGCCCTCTCTGACGCTGTCAGGTGCTTTGCATCTTCTTGTAAATCTGGAATGCGTTTGCGGATCTACCTGATGTCAGATGCAAGTTTCAAACTGGCAAGGAATACATACATCAGCTGGTGGCCTCTCAGTGTTTTCCTCAAGTTTTTTTGCATTGGATCTCTCTGCCTTCCTTGTACGGATCTACTTGATGTCAAATATCGATGCAAGTTTCGATCCGACAGATACTCACCTTGAGCAAAATCGCGTCAGCGTCTGGCGGAAGGTATTTTTTATCGTCATCTGCATTAATATTGGCGTAACTGTGCTTTCCCCTCAGCACGTTGTATATCGACTGTGCAGACCATTCCGTCGCGAGATGGATCTCTGCGACAGACACGCGCTCGGCTGCAAGGAAGCGGCAGAGAGCCCTCGTTGGCGGAGGCATCTCCTTTGTATACGGTTCATCTGACATGCGTTTGCGGATCTACCTGATGTTAGATATCGATGCAAGATAATATACCTACAGACTCACTTTGCCCAAAATTGCGTCCGCATCTGGTGGAAGATGCTTTTTATCTTCATCCACGTTGTCGCGGCTGGCGGGTCCTCTTCCCCTCAGCACGTTGTATATTGAGTTTACGGCCCATCCCATGGTGACATGGATGTAGAAGACCGGTACTTTGTGTTCCTGTGCGAGGAAGCGGCAGAGAGCCCGTTCGGATCGAGTGAACGTATGCCTGGAGGTACTGGTGTTGGAATCGTCTTTCGAAGACGAGGCTCGGGGAACTGGTCTATCTCTGGCCATGGTGGTGGAAGCGAAAGGCAGTGGGGTGGAATTTGACGCCGAGCTTAGGTAAGGGATCTGCAGGCTGTGCCGGAGCATGTCGGGCTGATTTCCCAACGATTTCCTCGAATTGAACTCATTCACTTTCTCAGGAATAGAAGTTTTCTACCCAGTTCAGGAGGCTATCCAGGACTCCGGTGCCGCTGTATATTGTAGGCGTGAAGTGTGATTTCTTCGTCCCGTTAATTTCGCCTACACAGATGAGGTGAGGAGGGCTCGAGCGAACCGCGCCGGACGAGTCCGGGAGGCGGGACAAAGGAAAGCTGAAAGGAAAAAAGAAAGAGCCAAGTACCCGGGGCGTTTGGAAAACAAAGAAATAAAAGTTCCGAGCTACATATAAATACCAGCCTAATTTGATAGTGGTTTCAGACGAGACATTTGACACGAGTCCAGACAAGCTGAGCTCCCATGTGTTGACAGAATTTCAACGAACGGTGTATATCTCTACGACGGTGGCCTTTGTGATGAGATTTTACCTCTGTTTCATTTGATTGGAAGGTGATTTAAGCAACTCTGCAATTTTGGTCAATCAATACTCACCTCAACTGACACAATAGAATACGGAACTCTGTACATATCGACCAAGGGAGCCCTCCTTCTTTACTCTCAACCGTGACCGGTGCGGCACTGCCGTTGACGGGTCCCCTAAAAATGTCCGGTAGATTTGTGTTTGGATGTCTGTATCGCCTGGCGAAATGCTGTTCAAACGGGGATATAATTGCGCCCGATATTCCGAAGCAATCCTGAGGCTGACGATGCCTAAGATGCGGACTGGATTGAATGCGAATCGGAAAGTCGGTTTGAGGGCGCATCAGTTGATCCCATCAGGCGCATCACGCTCATCAACCACCGATGCGGTGTTTGTTTGTGACTTAAAAGCGCTGAGATGGAAACGAATCATCAGATTTAGCCACGTATGTGGCGCAGAAAGCGCAGGTTCCTCCCAAGTGCAGCTTGGGTGTACAGTAAATTACATAATGACGCTCTGACCCTGATCCAAAAAGAATTTATCCTGGCTCAAAATCAGACCCAGAAGGGGAGCTTTAGACCCTGAATGGAGCATTCCGAGACCGGTAAGTTGTCCTGAATCGTGGAGCGGAGAAGCGTGGGGCAGTGAAAAAAGTGAACCAGGGTCGAATGTGATCGGCTACTTGAGGGAATGGGATTCGTGCCGAAAGAACCCAATTGATCATAAATGCACAAATGAAATGCCGATTCTTTCTTGCCTACTACACTATCGTTGGGTACGGCCTGGCCAAACTAGAAGACGATCCATTGTGGAAGTGTGCAATGAAACCGTGAGACGAACCAGCGGATCAAAAGTGTGTCCGACCTCCTCTTCCACGATCTGAGCCAGGGGTACATTGCAAAAGCTCCTATGAAAACTTAGACCCTCCCGAACCGTAGTATTATAAAAGGTCGCTCAAATTTGTCTCCACTTTAGTCTTCGTTACCGGTCCTACTAGCATAAATGGCTTTCAAGCTCGCTGCCTTCACTCTCCTTCCCTTCTTTATTGGCCAGGCCATTGCTGCTGATCGCTATTACGACATTCCGGTACGTATTTTATGTTATTCTCGTCCAACCTTCCCTCATTTGTCACCTAGATTGATAATGTCAGAGTGGCTCCCGACGGCTTTCCTCGTGATGCCATCCAAGCTGGTGCTTTCCCGGGACAGCTAATCATCGCCAACAAGGGTGATGTTCTTCACCTCAATGTCACCAACAACCTCAAGAACCCGACGATGAGGCGGTCTACAAGTATCGTACGCATCTTTTCCTTTCTGGCGTCGGACTCGGGCTTTCTTTTTTTTTTTTTTTTATTTTTTTTTTTTTTAGACTCGGGCTTTCAACTGATGTTCGTCGCAGCACTGGCATGGTATACTACAGGACCGCACAGCGTCGGAAGACGGGTGAGTCGTGATAAATCGATGCTCTGCAATTCCCAACTCATGACCTTCAGTCCTTCATTCGTTAATCAATGTCCCATTGCACCCGGAATGTTTTATCGTGAGTCCAGCTCCCTGTTCGATTCCGCTGAACCACCAACTGAAAATCATAGAATATAATTTCCCACTTTTGGACCAGACTGGTAGTTACTGGTTCCACAGCCACTTGTCGACGCAGTACATCGACGGCGAGCGTGGAACCTTGGTGATCTGTGATTATTCATCCTTCTCGCACACTCGCGGCATCGCTGACTCCCATTTTTATAGACGACCCCGACGACCCGCAAAAGAGCATGTGGGATGTTGATGACCAGAACACCATCATTACGCTCGCCGACTGGTACCACACGCCGGCGGAGGTGCTCATGGCTCAGTTCAAGAAGGATGGCAAAGAGCCTGTGCCAGACTCTGGATTGATCAACGGCGTCGGGCGCTATGTGGGTGGGTCCGCGGTTCCGTGGGCCGTCGTGAACGTCGTTCGCGGTCAGCGCTACCGCTTGCGTGTCATCAACATCGCGGGGTACGCTGCCTTCACGTTCTCCGTCGACGGCCACACGTTCGATGTCATCGAGACGGACGGCATTGCGACGGAGCCTTTGGTTCGTTTTTTTTCCTGCCACTTCAATACGCCATACAGCGGCTTAATTCCGTGCATAGACGGTCAACAGCTTCCTGATCCATGCCGCTCAGCGTTACAGCGTCGTTCTTCGCGCTGATGCACCCGTTGGCAACTACTGGATCCGGGCACCAATGGTGCGTCCCTCACCCGCTCCTTTCCACAATTCCCTTAACATACCCTACAGACTGCCTCGGGAAGCAGCAAGACCCGTAAGTCTATCCTACATCTTCTTTTTAAAACCGGCTTACTGAGCTGAACGCAGTGGACAAGAACAACGTGAAGGCCATTCTCCGGTACCAGGACGCCCCCATCGCGGACCCCACTACCCAATCCTCTGTCATTGTTGCACGCAAGAACGGCGCCGACGACTCGTCTGGCAGCGGCAAGGGCAAGGATTCGGGCAAGGACTCTGGCAAGGACGACAAGACCACAACCACCACGAGCACCACCGCCGCCGTCGCTACCACGACGGTTGGCAACTCTGGAAGCAGCTCTGGAAGCGGCTCCGGAGGGTCTGGGGGTGGCTCGGGCTCAGGTGGTGGGAACAAAGCTGGGCCGCTGCAGGAGTATATGCTCAAGGCATGATTTATCCCTGCAATACTCACTCAATCTAACACGTTATCCAAAGACCTTGATCAACCCTGGCGCTCCAGGTGGTGAAGCCCCAGCCGACCACGTTATCGACCTTCAATTCGGAACAGTGTGTCCTCCGCTTGCCACAGCCTTTATTTGCTGACGCAAGGACATTCAGGCTGGCAGTGGAACCTGGGAAATTAACAACGTTGTCTACGAACCGCCTCGGTTGCCCACCTTGCTCAACATCATCAACGGCGGATTCTGGGACGCGAACTATACCAAGCCGGAACACACGTTCATTTGAAGGCCGACGAGGTCGTTGAGCTGCGCATCCACGGTTCGGCGCATGGCATTATCCACCCGTTCCATCTCCAGTGCGTTCTTGCACAGATTATTCACCGCACAGATCTAAATTGAGTTCACAGCGGCCACGCATTCGATGTCATCAAGAGTGCTTCGGGCCCGGTGAATTACAAGAACCCTCCTCGCCGCGATGTGGTCGCTGTATCCGACGGCGGTGTTATCATTCGTTTCCGGGGTGCGTTCTTCTGCATACCGTTTCCACCACGCATATCTAACATGTTGCCCCATAGCCGACAACCCCGGCCCCTGGTTCCTGCATTGCCACATCGACTGGCATCTTGAGGCTGGTCTTGCGGTCGTCTTCGCGGAGGCGCCAAGGGAATTCGCAATGAAGGACGGGGCCAAGTCCGGAATCGTCTCGCAACAGTTCCTCGATCTTTGCCCCGCGTACAACGCGCTACCCGCCGCCATGCAGTAAGGGATCTCCCCCCCCCCTCCCCTCAAGCCCCACACGCAGGCAGTATCTTGCCTCCCTCTTGATATGGTATCGGACCCCCCGGTTGATTATATATTATAAGGCTGTTAATAACCACTGTCATTGTATCTTACCATCATTTGTGTCGCTATTACCACTCTCTAGAAATGCATCATTCTTTATCGCTTAAGTTTTCCGCAAGTCCCACTTGGCCATTTCTGTTCAAAACCGGGAATGTTGGCCATGTTTGAAAAACTTGCTTACCACCGCGTCACACTTATTATCTGCACGTAAGCAAGTACTTTTCCCACCCACGAGTTTGCCAAAACCCCATCTTTGCGTGTGAGATTGGCTGGGTTCCCCCGGCTACAAGTGTTCATCGTAATGCCGGGCACTTCATTTTTAATTATTTCAAGGGTCACAGACGTCAACAGCTCAAGAACAACAGAAATGCAACCTCCCGCAAGACTTGATGATGCGCATCGAACGAGCAATCAGCGCATCAAAAGGCCCATCAGCGCATCATGGTCATCACAAAACGATATTCAGCTCCCTTCATAATTATGTACAGTTAACTCTTAGCTGCACATGGAGGGCCCATTTCAGCGGTTGGCACCACCAGTCACCAATTCTATTTTGAACCTATCGTTCGATAATTCATGCTGCTGTAGCCGTTGTTGAAAAATTTCACGAAGTCAACCTACTATCTAAAAAGATCGTTCTACTATTTGCTATAATACACCCTGTTGCCTACGGTTCGGCGCCACTCCCAGCAGCGAGGCCCTGGTTCAATTCACTCATTACGTTGAAGTACGTGCCCCAATCATTCATCCTAAGTCACATCCGTTAGTAAGAAGTAAAACGACAGGGAGAATGGAAACCAAGAAAGGACGGGGCGACCCAGAATAGAAGATAAGGAAAGAAATGACGGTAGAAGGGAACTCACCCAAATCCCATCGGCGCACTCGCCCACATCGCCAGTGCGTCGCTGCTCATGCCAGCTCCTCCAACGGCGGGATTAGCGTCGTCAAGGCCGAAATCGAGCCCTCCATTATCATACGCAGGCGCAAAGGCATTTAACGCGTCTGCCGTAGGGGCCTGCATGCCCGGCCCTGTGGCCCCGCCAGCCGTGAAATCCGGGTACCCAAGCGGTGCCGAAGATTGCTCGGGATACCAGCTACTGCTGCTCGCCGAGATCCCATACTGGTCGTATACGGGCATGCGCCCCAAGTCCGCTGTGTACGTAGGCACGGCGGCCTGCAGCAGCTGGTTGGAGAATGACAGCGGCGTCGAATTAGTATTCGCGTCTGGGGGGTAGTGCGCAACTACTGCGGAGGTGCTAGCATATTGTGCGGTATCGTCCTGACGGGGACGTTTGTTGCTGCTACCGGCGCCACCTGGGCCGACAGTGGCAGAAGATGGAGGAGCGGGTGCAGGCTTGTTAGGCAGAGGCATCTGCCCAAGGGTGGCAAGCTCATAGAGCAGGTCCCTGGATATTACACATCAGGACCAAATCGTGCAGCCACGACTTGGACGGACGTACCATTGAAGCCCGGCGGATTGCCAGCTTCAAATACAGATGAGGAACACGCAAAATTAACTGATGACTGGCAAGCGCACCGGTGTTCGCAGTTGCGGATGCACGTCATGCATTTGTGTACCTCCGCCATTGCGGTGTTCATCTGCGGCGGTAGCCCCGTGCGTTTGCCGCTCCAAACGTTTAGTAGAAGGACGATCCCGCTGATGAATGCCGAGTTCTGGTGCGGTGCGGAATGATTTAGTTTGAATTAGAGCGGGCAGGGAGGGAGGGAGGAACGCACGTAGAGCGCGGGCATAGGTGCGCCGTTCTTACGGTGGTTCACGATATCGACGATGTGGCTGCTTGAGCGCGCGGCGTTTGTGCAGATCGCTAGTGAGGGGAGGGGCTGCGTGCGTATAGAAAGATGAGCATGTAGTCAGAGTATTTGTATTCAGAGAAATAGCACGCGCACCGTAGAGGGGCCCTTGCGAATCATAGGAATGAATGGGCGGTGTATCGTGATTTGAACTTGGTAGTATTGACAATATAGGAAGGCAGATTGGTCGAAGAAGTCGTCATCCCGGCGATTTGGATCCCAGCGGACTAGTGAAAAATTGTCAGTTGATTGACGAAATTAGGGGCTAAAGCCAAACAAAAATAATCACTCACGATGACTCGGAATGGCATCGACCCACCCATTCAGCGCCGAGTCGAGCTCTGCGACGATACGTTCTTCCCACGCGGCGTCGCGGAATGCGAGCAGGCTTTTTGATTTATTCAGTGAGTACTAAGGTGAAAGCGGATATCAGTAGGGCGTCAGGGTTCCGTTCCGTTAGTGTTGCATTGCGTCGAGGGCAGACGCAGAAGCAGGACGTCGGCGGCAGACACAGACCGCGGGCAGCAGAACTCATGGCCACTCACCAGCATCTTCAAGCTAAACGCCAATATATTGCTCAACCGCACCAGACAGTTGAAATACGTGATCTTTGAGGGACGGCCGGGCGGCTGGACGAACGCGCCTGCGCCCCCGGCGGAAGGGAGGGACCCGGGCTCGCCCTCCCAGAATTCGTCTTCGCATTCGATGGGGAGCTCGACGTCGAAACTTTTTGAAGGTGATCAGCAGGCGTTAGGGAGGATGTAGGGTTGGTGGGAAGAAGCGGGAAATAGATAGACAGGTATGGAGGAAAGGACGGGACAGAGGAAGATGAAGGGAAATTAAATACGGAGCGGGGAAGGAGTAAGATTATATAAAACCAGAGAGTAAACGGGGAAAGGTGCAACACAGAACGCAAACACTCACTCCTCATACTGCGTCGTGCATGGGCGGCCCAGGCTGCTACTAAGCTGGCGGTCCATCCACACGAGGATCCATACGGCGCGCTTCCACAGCTCGCTCTCCACGGTTGGGCGGCTGCCGGCGGGCTATCGTTGTTGTGTTAATAGGGTAGAAAATAGTTTCGAGAATGGGATTGAACGAAAATCGAGGTTAAACCTGATGGGTGGGATGATATGAAACCAACAGAACCCGACTCACACTCGCCCGATGCGCGCCGACGTCCTGTGCAAGGCGGATACCGATGCCGATGAACGTCCAGCATGCTGTGGGCACTGATGACAATAGGAAGGATGCCGCGAGCTGTATGATGTGATTAGCACACAAGATACCCAGTTATAGTCAATGAAACTAGTCAATGAAACAAAGAAGGAACGGTGCCGGGACGACCAAGTTCCATATGAAAGATTAACGGAACATCCATCCCTGGCAGAAGACAGAAATGACGGCAGAAATGAACGAACACGGCCGAAGAAATGAACAGTAAATCCAATAGAAAAAAAAACTTCACAAAACAGGGAGAACCACGCACACAATAAAACTGCAAGTTATACACCGTCGGCTTCACGAACAGGTGGTCGAGCGTCATCGGGAGCTGGCTGAAGTACGTCCAGCCGACTGTCAGCGGGTCTACCTCACCCTCACCCTCAACATCACCGTTCCCAGTGCCACCCGACATCGACGCACGTGGATCCCCGTCCCTACGCAACACCCGCGCATCCTCGCTCCACCTACTCGCAATCGCACACACCAGCAGCACGACCGCACCAAACGCCACGTCGCGCGTGTGCAGCCCCCCTGCGATAGCGCGCTCGAATGTGGGGCGGTGGAGCAGCGGGTAGTAGAGGTTCATGTGTTTGAAGTAGAGTGAGATGAGGGAGGATAGGAGGTCTGGGGGCGGGAAGACGTAGGTGTGGGCGCTGGTGTTGGAAAGCGGGGTGCGGTGTGCCTGTATGTTTAGAGTGGTCAGTATTAATTGTGCGCAGATGAATGGGAGTGAGGAAAGTGGGGAAGAAATAGGAATATCAATGGGAAGTAACGAAGCACGCACAGCAGGATTAAACGTCCAATACCGCATCCTCCTCGATGACCAGGGGATGTCCTTCTCCTCATACCCCTCCCGCAGCAGCACCGTCGCCTTAACGAGTGTCGCGCTGCTTGACGCGCCGTTGAAGCGCTCCCGCAGCTGGTCGATCGAGAGCGCCTGCATGTCCCTCGTCAGCGCGATGTGCGCTGTGTCGTCGTCGCCGTCTTGCGGCGCCGGCGCGGGGGTGTTCATCGAGCGGATCGACAGCGCGGCGAGCTCGACGCCTGGGCCGGGGGGGTGCGTTGTGTCTGCGTTTTTCTGCGTTGTTGCCGCAGCGCCGGAAGGGGGGGTGGAACTGGAAGCACTGAGGTGCTGTAGGATTGGGGAATCGGTGCTCCATTGGCTGCTTCCTGGACTTGGTTGGTTTGGAGGTGTGTTACTGTTGGCGGCCGTGGAGGAGGGTAATGCTGCCTGTTGCGCTGGGGAGAGCTACATATGCGTGAGTGAGATGGACGTGCGCAGCGGTTGATGGGTGTCATATACTCACCTTGCGCAGCAGCTGTTCAGTCAGCTCGAGCCGGGATTCCAATGCATCGACGTAGCTGTGTAGATATAAAACTCCCTCAGTCAACCACTCTCCTCAGAAATACATTGTAACACACCTCCGCCGCGTTGCAACGGTGCCCGCAAAAGTGCAGTCGAGGCCGTTTTCGACGCAGTTGGTGCACTTCTTCGCAGACATCCGCAGCCCGTCGCCTAACAGTGCGCAGCTCATCGGTCAGCATGACATGAAAAGCCTGGGGGAAATAAAATAAAATACAAGCTCCTGAATGAGCGGGATTAAGCTTTTCAGAGTTGGACAGGACCAGTCTGGAAGCTACGCACTTCTCTTGATTCTGCAGTTGTCGCAGGCGCGCTGGACGCGTCGTTTCTTCGCTGGTGCGGCGACTGAGTCGCGCTGGTCTTCGTCAGAGGACATGATGGGAGAAGCCAAGAGATAGCGAGGCAGTGCTGCGGCGGCAGTGATCCAGACTCCACATCCCCGTTTGTCGTGGAGATCATTTTTCTGCGAGAGTATCGCAGAGATTCTCTTCCGATGTCGGACATCGTCAAGTTCGGTGATTCGTGTCGGGATTTACCACGTTTCATGGGTACTGAGGTCTCGGCGTATTAACTCTTCCGGATACAAAAATAGCTCATTAGACAAGAACCCGTTGATGATGCGCAGGTTGAACATTAGTTGAACATCCTGCTGACTCGCGAGCTGAGTGAACATGTGGGAGCATTAACCAGGGCTTTCTGAAAGTGCGACGAGAAAAAGAGCCGGAGTGAGGAAGAGGAAAATTGAAAGTCAGAGAAACGGCCGTATGCGTCGGCGAACTCCAAAGAATGCGGATTGGAAGGAGAATAACAGTAGGAATGCAAATCAAACGTCGTTACTAGTGGAACGTACGCCGAAGTGCGCAGTTAGGAACGCAATGCTGCGATTTCTTCAAGCTTATTTCCAGCACAGCTCGGTCTCTGTCTAATATTCTGCCGGTGAACTAAGAGGCAAACAGTGGCGGAATGCTAACGAAATCGCAGTGCCGGATGCTCAATGACGCCAGATTATGGGATCACTGTTTATGAAAACCGTTTGTTCTGTAACAGAGCGGTTAGCTTTCATCAGTGGGTCTCCTTGCTAGTGGTGGGGGCGAACCAAGATGGAAGTCGTCGGGCACCATCGTTGTGTTTTGGCCATTAAGTTGCATTATTACCTGGGCCTATATTTCAGCATCGAGACCCTGCATCAAACCGAACTGACCTTGTTCGTAGGTGTGAACTGTGTCCATTCGGGGCCTGCGTAACACCCCATGATTAAATTAGGATGCAATCAAGTGGAACCCGTTACATACGTGAGGTGCCCAAACCGTCGTTCGGAGTCAAGCTGGTGGCAAACGAAACCCAGTAATCGATCATCCTCCGACTCAGTAGCGAAGCTGATTCCGAGACGTCGTTCGGGGCGCCGTAAACAAAAGGTATTTCCGCGGAATGGAAAACTGGGGCCGGATAATTCAGTAAAATGTGGCTTGGACTGATGTGAATAATGAACAACCACCAATAGCAGGCGGTGAATTGGGCTGCGGCTGCGTGAACAAATAGCCAAACGTTTCGACTCCTGCGTTTGCAGCAGCTTCTATCCAGGTTCGCCGCTGGGACAGGAAATTTAGATCCCCACCTGGTCAAAATGTCAGATGTTGGCGGGCGAGTGGTTGGAGGGAGAGGAGCTCGCCCACGGCTGCTGCGCGCTTGAATAATGGATTTAAACCAAATGTTTCGTTCCCAGTGTTGAAGGGGGAACCTGCATTCTCTCGTATCGTCACAAAGACCTCATACTGGCGGAGGGACTCACCGAGGGCGGGTACTTCTGGATATCGTTGCAGCAGTGCGTCTATAGCGCGGTCTAGCGCGGCGCCGGAAGTACCCGGAGAGTAGGGAGGAGAGGACAAGGCGACGAGCTCTGCCCTCAGCTGGTCCGTGGAGTTGATGGATGGATCGGTGAATATGGTAGCTGGTTACAAAAATGAGTTCGGTATGTGTATCAGTCAAGATAGCTCACCTTCATCGAGGTTGGTTCCTGCAATGAACGGCAGCTTTGCGAATTCTCCGCGTTTAAGCAGGTCGGAAGGAAGGTCGGGGATGATTCCCCCAGGGCCATCCAACGTCAGGGCCCACGGGAATATTTGCGTAGTTTGCGCCGCGGCTGCGGAGAGACCGTGGAAAATTTGAGTCGTGTTTACAGTGCGTAGGCAGTCGAAGGTGGATCCGGATGTCGCAGTCGCAGCGCAGCCTTCTACGCCGCCGACGAAATTCTGCCAATCAGTCTCCCGGTCATTGATCGGCAGGAGGTTCTCTGTGGCCTGCGAACCCGACTCGAAGATCTGTGCATGATGAACGATATAACAAGATAGATCGGACAACGATGTATAACTCACTGCGGCTCTCGCTAGGCGACTGAGCGAAGAGTTCAAGAATAGAACGGAGATCATTATTGAGCCCGCGCTCTGCCCGAAGAGGGTGACCTGAGAATATTTGCGGTCAATAAGAATAAGTCTCGCCAGCACCCATACTTTGTCCTTGTCGCCACCGAAATGTCCTATATATCGCTGCACCCATTCAAGAGCAGCCAGCTGATCCTTCGCACCCAAGTTCAACGAGCCTCCAGCCGCGGCCTCAATCCCTTGTGGAAAGCCCAAAGGCCCAATGCGATAATTAAAATTCACATAGATCACAGGCGTGCCCTTGAATGAAGTGAGACACTGGCAGAGGGATGAAGAATTTAGTTGTCAGACACAGGACGTACCCGAGCAACACTTTGAGCAACGATGGCGCTCCCGTTGAACGTGGCGGCAGAACCTGTAACAAAAGCTCCCCCATATCTAGGGGGAAAAAAAACAGTGGTTAGAGCATCGAACCCGAGAAAGTGACTGCGCTTGCGTCCAAAACAGCTTGTGTCGACATTGAGATCAACAATTCTGCCTTTTACCTCGGCGTGTTTCAACACTTACCACGGGGAGCTTCGTGTCGGGCGGAATTGTAGACGGCCGGAAGACATTCACAGTCAAGCAGTCTTCCGACATTTGAGCCAACGGCAGATCCTGCAGCCATTTATGAATTATGAGATAAGCTGTGGACAAAATTAAGTTTCGTTCGTACCGCTTGTAGGCATGCAGGACCGAAGTCAGTGGCAGCGATGGACTCATGCTCATTGTACGACTTCAGTATCGGGGGTCGCAGTCTAAGAGGTCCCACAGGCGGTTCTGCGTATGGAATGCCTTCACGTTGAACACGTCAGCTCATGGTGGGGTAAATGTGTGGGTTGCACACCTCCGAAAAAGGTTTGCTTCAACAGTGGTAATTCGCGTCCAACGAGGGTCAGATTGCCCAATTGGACGGTGGCGGGTGAGCCGAAGACAAGAAGCGGCGGAGCAACCAAGGCGACGAAGAGTAACATCTCTGCCGCTGTGAATGTCAGCTGGAGATCCGTTTAAATATCGGAAATTGAAAGACATCACACGAAGGCCGCTGGTCCACCGATGTCTGGCTGTTATGGAGTGTCGAAAGTTGACCCTGAGGGAGCTATAAATAAGAGAAACACCGATTGGACACGTAGTTAAAGCGTTGTTCATCTTTGTTGAACAACACCACAGCAGGGAGTTGACATTTTTGAATGAGACTTTGAGTGGGAACATCAAGGTAAGCATGTGAAGCACTGGGCTTCGACGACGGGAACTTCAATTGAAAGGGTTCTGATGATCATGGTTGATTAAAAGGTGAGATGAGGTATACAAGGAACACGCCACGGCCATTTTTAGGGCCTATATCGCCGCGGGCTTCATTTCGAAGTCATCTTCGCGGCTTGTCCCGGCAGTGGTCCCACCAGTGCGGACGACAAAACGAACGGGCTGCGTCGCTGCGCTTGTGGGCGGTTCAACTGTGCGTCCCATGCCGATCCGCGCCTGGAGGAGCGCGTTGGAGATGCCGGCCACGGAGGGAAAGGTCGCAACGGCGATGTATTGGGTGTTGGAATTGATCTGGTGTGTGATAGTGTAGAAGATAGCCCATGCACTGTGTGAGGGTCGGTCGTCAGTGGATTGAACGGGGCAGAAGGAAGGCAGGTAACTAACGTGTAGAGCGCGGAGCTCTCGACGAGCATGGCCAGGAGGTCCTGCATGGCATTAGTTTGGTACGTAATTAAGGTGAATTCGGGGTCGCGACCCACCCGTAGGTTGGTGCCTCCGACAGGCATACAGACCTTGGTCACCCTCCACAGTTGCCAGAAAATAAACGCTGGGGTTTTATGAGCATGAAGACATCCGCCAAGGAATTTAGAGGCAGACCCGTGCAATAGATATTTGTGCTGCGAGAAAGGGTGAGAATCTGAGAAACAACAGTTGGGTAATTGGAGTTGGGAAAATTGGATAACTTACACGAGGGTGAAGACAAATGTGGGCGTTAGGCTTACGACCAGGGCTATGCTGGATTCGCTCCGGATATCGATGACGATCAGGAATGAAGCCACTGGGCGTGATGTTAGTTCTCAGCAACCAGATTATACTACGCCCCCACCTACAAGGCCAATAAAACTGAGTATCGGCAATATAACAACGACTTTGTTGTGGCACCAAACGGCCCACAGACGGTAAATCTGTTCGTCGCGTTAGCAGAGACGAACATAATGCCCGGATGGACCCACCATCATGGAATCATTGAGCGCTATTGAGAGTAGCGAGAATACATTTAGGGCAAGCGCCGTAGGCTGTCTTTGGTCAATGAAGAATGCAACCGGGCCGTCCGCGAAGATGAGAAAGCCGATGTACACTCGAGCAGCAAGCAGGATGCAATTCTGAATCGATTAGTTAGCTCTGAGCGTGGCTCGTGAGATGCATATGATTCCACTCACAGTGGTCATGGAGACGAACAGAGCGGCAGCAGAGATGAACATCATAGACCGGTACAGAGGCCCCGCTTCCGCGCCAATGAAGCGTTTGACGAGAAGGTAGGTCGATGCAAGGAAAAGCGTGAAGTGGACGCCATAGAGGAATATCCCGACCGTCATTCCAGCCAAGATGGCTGCGAGAGGTGTCATTCTTGAAAAAGTTGGGGCATACGGCTATTACTGTGTAATGGCCTTTTATGCCTGAGGTGATGCGACAGAATCATAGAAGACTTAGCTGTCGTCATGTGGAGTCGCGGTGAAAGACGATAAACAAATCGTCCTTGGGTTGAGCTTCGGATGAGAAGGGTATCCAAGAATAGGTGGAGGCGACAGTCGCAATTGATAATTGATTTCGTGTCAAAAAGCCGCCAACGATGTCCAATGAACGCTTCCAGGCAGCAACCACCTATAGCATCGAACAAATGAGGCATTGAAAGCATTCCATCCACCGCAGCAGAGTTGACGAGAACTTGAGGACGAATGTCCAACCGCCAGATAGCGGTGATTGATAGATAAGGACGGTACAGATGGACAGCTGGCATTGAAGTTTGTTGAAAGTTCAAAATAGATGGTCACAAGGCAAAAATGCGTGCAGGAAGACAGACCAAGGTGTTCGGCACGACCGACACGACCACCGAGGTTAACGAGTGTGTAGAAAGTAACTTATGAAAACTAACTTTAACTTTGATCGCCCCTTCGGCATACGTGCCGAAAGTTAACTTAAGTTTTCCCACGCGTGCTGAAAGTAACTCATTTCAAAGTCCGCTCTCACCCAAATCCCTCGGCCCTTCCTGCGCAGTCACCCCCTCACCCTGTCTGGAAAATCCACTTCACACCTCTTTTACACAGCTTTGCTCCGTCAAACTTGATACATTCCGGATACAATCTATGCGACAACAACTGTGAGTCATCATAATGGTTGGCCGTGGCACTTATTCGTGACCATCGGGGTATTTGCTTCAAGCCCGTTTGGGTGGGACGTCACTTCATGAGCAGTGAGAGTCCTCAACTGAGAAGTGATAATGTGAGTCTCAGATCTGCTATGCAGCCGTCTTTCAGTGGTGGTATTATTGCCTCACAATTCGACATTCCAAACTTGAATTAACAATGAACAAGTCAGCTATCAGGGCTAAATTGCTGTTACTTGCTTTTATTTACCGTTACTCAAGTCTTAATGAGTTTACTTCGCGAGACTTGAAGTTACTTGAAGTTACTTGAAGTTACTTGAAGTGAACTTGCCCGCCAAGTTACATCACGAAAAGTAACTTTACCATCTGATGGCATTGATCCTCTGCGAAAAGTAATTTTTCCCATCAGATGGGATCAAGTGTGCCCGTACTTGCTCTATTCCTTCACCTGTGAGTTCAACCATCGGTGTTTGCAGTGTAATTCGACGGTAATGGAGTCGTTTTTAGTCTTAGATTGTGGCTAGCAGCAACAAATGCTGCCGAAGATCTGCCCGGCCTTGCCCTTCACCCTCGGTCTCTTGGAGTTTCAGTTACCCCGACGAGATCTGTATTCACACTAGATACCGGGGTTTGATCTTATTCCAGTCTGCAAAGTTCTGAAAGTCTGTGGCAACTACTTGTTGATGCGTAGTATAGAGGTGCTAACAGAGTTGATTCCTGAAACCGTCATTCATCTGCAAGGGGCATGTTTGATGCACTTCTCCAACAAAGTCAATGTCAGATGTTGCATGCTATACCACTGGTATAGATTCAGGCGACATGGATGGACCTGGGGGGGAATGAAACTCCACATAGATAGGGGGTTGCATTGTAATTTCACTCCTGTCATGCTACTTCATGTTCAAAAAGCTACAGAGCCATGTCCAATATCCACATAACACTTTATGTTATGATCTAATAGGTCGGGAATATCCTCAAAGGTCTTCCACCTCCTCGAAAACGTCTCAAGTTAACGAAAACTTAGGCGGGGCAAACACAGCCAAATTAACTTTGATGTAACTTACAAGTAACTTTCGCTTACTTAACTTGTACTTTTACTTTACTTTACTTGAGAAACTAACTTGCTCTGCCAAAAGTAAAGTAAAGTTAGTTTTTGGTGGCCAAGTTAGTTTTCATAAGTTACTTTTGCAGGCACCACTAACGGTGCTAACGATCCAAGTCTAGAAGATGAAAAAAAGAGGCCACGGGATGTTCCACCAATTCTTTTGAGAGTGTACGTATTGCACAATTTCCTTAGCCAAATCGTGGCTTTTCTGAGAGCAAATTCTCTCTATACGAGTCGCGTTGGCCTAGCAGTCTGTGGACCAAAACCAAGGGCAGAACGAATTCAGGTTTGCGGGATGAATATGACCGTAAGGCAGTAACAAGCAAGACAAAGGAAGAGTTCATGCTTGATAGACCGCAAAGGATGTGGGTACCCCTTGTGCAGAGCGCAGAGAGACCAATGGAACGTCGTGAGTGATGCGGCGGTTACGAGTAGCGGGACGTGGTGGACCGGTGGTGGCAAGAAGCAGAATTGTGGCGTTGCGATTTGTTCCGACGTTAGTAACCGAGTTGTTCCGTGTCTTTTGAAGCTCCGCTTTTGACTCCGACCATCGTGATTGATTTTTTTTCGCACTTCTCCCTCTTACATACAGTACCTGGAGAGCATTGAAGATAAAATGTCTGCTTTTACGGCGGTACTACCCTCTCGATAGGTACGCGTGCAGCTTAAAAGCACCCGCTGTTCTTAACCCCTCATTTAGTCATTTCCCCCCAGATTCCGCGAGTGGCTTCAGAACTTACAGGTCACCCAGTGTCCTGAAAAAGCAAAATGTACCTGCGCCATCTGTTTATCTGATTTTCCGGGAACCAGACCTCCACGGATTCCCTGGCCGAAAGTACCTGGGCGTCTAATCACATCAAATAGCATAGCTGCGCATCAATGTCGGGGCTCGGCGCATCATGATCCCTAGCAACGAAAGCGCGGCACCACGCAACGTTCCGTAACGGAGCCTACCGCCTCTTGCACAGCGTACTCAACTAACGTGGATCCCCCGCGGAATTAATACATCAGCAGGCTGTGTCTCACATGTTTTCCGCATCGCCGATGGTGTTCGTCCATACGCACTCTAGCTGAAAAGATAGTTCTACAAACTGTCGGGCTCCGCCGAACCCCATATTATGCAACTCACCGGATGGAATTTGACACGGCGTGCGGTTTACCTTTATCCTATCTGCGAGGGTACTTTGCAGAACACCAAAGGCGGGGGAACGCCATTTGTCGCTCCTTCTCCAAGAAGAATGAATCAGACTCCATGGATCCAACGGAAATCAACGGCCTCTCACTGCTGTTCACATGCACACAGTCATTGTGAGCGTTGAATCTGTGATTAACCCGCCCGAGGATCAATCTCCAGCCCTCACTTCCAGCTATCGCGCTCACACAATGGGCACTTGGCGCATTCGCCACACTCAAGGTTTGCACCGTTATATCGAACGAAACCCTCTAACTGCGATGCTACGAGAGGACAGCAATTCTCCTGGGGTTATATGACCTCAATCATTCCAACTTAGTTGCCATCGGGAACAGTCGGGAACCTGTGTTCGGATGCGCATTGCGGTGCAGAGTCATTTCCGTCATTTCCTGGAATTCGCTTACATATATCGAACTTTGACAGAGCTTGACACGTCGGATTTACGCTGCTCATCTACATACTCTAATCGATGTCCCCCAAGCAGGTGCATTGGAAGCTCCCCGTCGAGGAAGACGGCGCACCAGAGCACACGGAAGTTCAACCGCGCCCGTCCCCGCTACCAAGTCCACCTTCCACACCAGCTTCCAGTCCCTCGCGGCTAGTATCGGTTCTCCACGGTCGGCCGCTTGCACCAGCACTGGAGAGTAATCCGCGCCTCATACCCCATCCTCCCTCCCTTTCTCAGTTGCGGACATCGCCCCTCCCCAGTCCTCCATCCACACCACCACCGCCAACGCCATTCCTCCACGACCGACCGCTCCCATCCACCCTCGAGATCCATCCTCTCCTGACTCCACCTCACGCCCTTCAACTAGACTTCTCCCTTCCCTCCGACGCCTTCCGAAAAAATCCGCAGTTAACAGAGGCCCTTCTTGCCGCACCCGCATGCACACCACCACACGCGACGCTGTGCCTCCGGATTGCCGCAGGTGCCTTTAGACAGTCGCATGGCGTCGAACACAACCCCAGAGGGCAGCCCGTAACAGTCGGAGACGTCCTCACAGCCGTCCAGAGGGTGCTGCGTGCGTACGACCACGGCACAGCGCCTCCAGCTGCCGCACCGTATATGCGGCGGCGGATTGAAACCGTGAATGATTGTTCTTATTATCCCGGAACGGGGGTGGGAGGCTCTGGGTTGTGGGACGCGAAGACTGCTTCGGCAGAGCGCGCTGGTGAGGGTCGGGTTGTGGATCGCCTGCTGGGGTATACGTTGTTTGCGGGGCTTACAGTCGAGCCTGATAAACCCGATAATTGCTGGCAGCTGCACCTTGCGATACCGGAGAGGTATAAGTATTTATGACGGCTGTTCGCCTCTATATACTATGGAAACCAGGAGCACCACGCTTTTTAGCGAGTGTTCCGGTGTGATGCGAGTGATGGCACATGTTTTCGACTGAAGACCCCGATGTACTGTCCCGAAGGAGCTCGGACGGCGTCTCCGGTGATTGCCCCGTTTGGCCCTTGTAATCAAAGTCTTGCCGTCCTTCGAGACGCGAAGACGATGAGCAGCATCGGGGCTATCCGCGATAACAGAGAGTGTTACTGAAATAAACTGCTTTAAATTCAGGATCTCAAGTACCAGTCACAAAGAACTCATCCCAAATCTCAACTTGAAGTCTTGCCTCACGGAATGTTCTGCCAGCCACTGCCGTATCCTCGGATTTTCATGGATTCTTTCATACATACTACTTAAATCTTACATGCTGCTTGAACAGACCTGCAAGACCTGGCGACAGATGGTCTTCTGAGGAACTGCTTTCTCGATTCGAGCCTGGGCCGTAAATGGTGTAGGAAACAAGTTTTTATTCTACAGTTGAAATTTGGTATTCCAAATCCCTCTCACAAATAGATGGCCTGCATTGGAGTCTTTGCCTCGAAACTCATCCTTCCCCCCAATTCAATTCGCGCTATGGCTTTGTCCCTTGTAAACCGGAACATGAATTAAACTTCAAGGAAACCCAAAAGTTGCACCGGACCCGGTCGTCCTTCTGTGAAATTGACAGTGTAAGCGTCGTAGGTAGTCCTGACACACAAGGTAAGAGGCGAGGCGAGCCGCGATACGGGTTCGACGATGGGTGTGGCTCTTTGAACTATGGTGTGCATAGACCGGTACACCCCTTTAAACAAAAACTGAAACCATAGATCTAAGGATGCTGCCAGTTTCAATGCACAAACACATACATATCTCAGCAGCATCTATCCGGGATCACACAGAGGGACGTGGAATGTCGGCGCAACTAGGATTGAACAAGGATTAGCGCCGGCGCGTCAATGACGTCATTGACGGTTGAAGTTGCTGTAATTGTGGGTGAAAACGCCTCGACTCACACTTTTCTGCTTTAACACTGATTTTGGAGCCTCCAACAAGTAGGTATACTTCACTTTCTGGCACCAAAGAGGTTTAATCCTGAGGTGAAGGTATTCCTGCATGCTAGATAGGTTTACTGGGAGTTGAGTGTTACCTTTCACATTTTGCAGTTGTTTCCAACTGACCGTCATGCACTGACCCAGTAAGTGAATGCATCCGGAGCAATCCCGCATTGACGTGGCGTTGACGCGCAGTGACGCGCACCCGGCGCGGAGTGATGCGGCACCAGCGCGCACCGGTGCAACAAGTGACACGACACACCACAACTTTATGGGTGGTGTTTATGCTCAAATCATGTCCAAAACGGCCCCATAGCTCCCCAAGACGACGAATGTATGCACTGAACAGGCTGAGGATCAGATATATGGCAATTATGTCCCACTTCTACCACCTAGTACTTGAGTTGAACTTGTTGAAACTGTGTTCCATACTGTTTCAAACGCTATCCAAGTAATTACTGACTATCATTCTAGCAATATAAACACTAGTTGCGCTGTTGCAATACTAGGAGTTGCCGCGTCAGGCCGCGTCACCGCCGCGTCAGGCCGCGTCACCGCCGCGTCAGTGCGCGTCAATTTCTCCGGACCCTCACACAGAGTGTTATAGAAATAAACTGTAGGGTATGAAAGTACATATTGGGAGTAGTTGAATGCAACCCACTGTATGTATGTTGCATGAATTTGAAGATGATCACTGTATTGCAAGATGTATTGTGAGAGTGTGAGTAAGACCAAAGGAATGCAGGAAGGAAATTTATTCCCTGTTTGATTTCAGGCTCAATTGTCAGCAATAAACCAACACCATTAAGCCTCCATGTACATCAAGGAGCAATTATGCGGCAGCCCGTCGGAATGTTGTTCCTTGCAGCTTCTTTATGCATCATTTTCCACCTAGTGTATGCCCAGATGTCGCACAGAAGCTTAGCCCTCATAGTAAAGTGTACCCCACGTAAATGCCCATCGAAAAATCATTTTCCGTCCTTTGATTTCGCCCCACTGCTGGAGCGAAGCGCAGGCATGTCTTGTAGGAATGGAGGTAGATCCAAAAGCACAGGTGTACAATAGGGATTGCCACCGTACCTGTACAATACGGTGTATGGGTACGGCTTGTACGGGTCCCGTACCCGTACCGTATAGCCCTTGAGAAGCATCTGTACGGTACGGGTCTGTACGGGTTGTTGAAAAACTCGACGGTGAGGGTTCTAGGGGCAACCTCGCAGCTCCCAACGGTCATCAAGATGTAAAAAAAGTCCAAATACAGCAGAATAGTTACCACCCACCTCATCTAGATCGAAATCTAGCTACCGTATACGGT
The DNA here is from genome assembly GCA_029281795.1 of Mycena crocata. Taxonomy (NCBI): domain Eukaryota; kingdom Fungi; phylum Basidiomycota; class Agaricomycetes; order Agaricales; family Mycenaceae; genus Mycena; species Mycena crocata. The sequence goes on along the minus strand of JARJCP010000013.1, from coordinate 489,605 downwards.
GTTGTACGATATCGTAAACCGTACCGTACCCGTCCCGTACGAGGCAAAAATGGGCCCCGTACACCACCGTATTTGTACGGCCGTACCCGTATACGGGACGGTGGCAATTCCTAGTGTACAAATAAGCTTCAACAAATGAGCCTGTAAAGATTAACAGAACAAATAATGATTTTCCTGCCGCATTGATACTCCTACTCAACCCTCGTTCTGCAGATCTGTTGCGATGACCGACAAGCCTGGTTCCAATCCATGAATGTTATTGTCCATGTACATGACTCAATGCTCTTCAGGTTTCAGCTTACTCCATCTACTCCACCAGTCAACCTCTCCTTGAAACTGCACTGTCCTGCAGAATCTGCTTTATCAAGGGACGTAATGTCCTTTTGGGACCTTGGTGCACGTTCCTGAGCTATTGATAATTGAACAAACATTGAATTTCACAGTTTCTTCGCATCAACTCGCGTTATTTAGTGTCCCTTGCCCCGGGACCGCTGCTTCATACTTCCCCTCCAAGCCTCAATTCACACCCCATGGATACACATACAAAGGAAATTGTTTCTTCAACATTGTGGGTTGATTGTGGGGCTTGTTTATGGGTCAGCGGGATGTCGTGATCCGGTTCCCGGGGATGACACTGGTTTCGGGGTCTTGAACCAAAAGGGGATCCCGACATCATTTAGCATCACTCGCATCACACCGGAACACTCGCTAAAAAGCGTGGTGCTCCTGATTTCCATAATATACCTCGTCTTTGGCTTGATTAACATTGTATTTTCATAATATTTCTTGCTGTATTCTTTCCACTCTATCATGTGTAGCTTTGTAGCAACGATTGTTGTTCACTTCGACGACCTCGATTCTAGAACCTGTTTTGCTTCTCAGTGAAAGTTCTTTCAACTTGGCTTGCTGCGGCACATGGACATAACCGACGACGGAGCCACTTCAGAAAGGATTGAAGGCAAACTGGATTGCAGCTATGGAAGAAAAAATCACGCAGTCCACGCCCGTTCAATTCGGGCTCAGTCCACTGATTGGTTAAGAAAGGATTTTTCTTTTCTTTTTTGGAGAAACCATGTCTATATATATAACTCATTCCTCACACCGACATGAACACATCTGCTGCAGATCGCACTGGAGGCGAACTGGATCGCACCTGCTTCAAATAGTGACTGACTTCCAATGCAAGCCACGCCCGTTCGAGTCGGGCTCGGTTCATACAGTGCACTGAAGGAGTTCTTTTTTGCCTCGCTCTGAGATTGTGGACTGGTTCAAATTGTTCGATTCATCTGAAGTACAGCAATCATTGTTGAGAGGTTTTTGGAGACGGATCGCCTGAACGGTCTCAGTGTCAGCTGATGCTCCCTTGTTGAACTTCATGCTGCTGTGCTCTTGCACAGCGAGATAATTACCCACAGCGACCATACGACAGGACTGAAGGCGAAATGGCTCGCAGCTGTATCGTATCATATAGGTGAAGAATCCCCCCTTCGTGCAGTTCACGCCCGTTCGAATCGGGCTCAGTCCATGCGCAAATTCGTGTCGAAAATTTTCCATACATTTCATTTCATTCTTCTTGTCTCTGGGATTGTAGACTTTGTTTAGATTTAGATTGTTCAATTCATCCCAAGTACGACCATTCATTCATCCAGCTAAGGCTAGACAAATCAAATCATCTGAACAGTCTCTGTGCCAGTTGGCACTGACGGTTCAGCAAATTACTGTGCTGTTTCACTCCAGCATAATTACCCACATTGACCCTCTAGAGAGGACTGAGGGCGGAATGGTTTCACAGCTGCACCTACGGTAGGGATTGGTGAAACAACTTCAACTTCACACAGTTAACCCGTTCGATTCGGGTTCAGTCCATGAGGGGATTGTGCGCTCATTTTTCTCTTACAGATCGAGTGTATGTTTCAGGTTCTTCGGGGTTTACTGCCACTGATGACTGCTTCAGCGAATCCACGTCTGATAGTGGGTCCTCAATTAGAATCTTACTAGATATTCAAGTTACTCCCAGTCAATCAAGATTTTGTTCAACCCATGTCATCAAACTCCTCAACTGATTCAGACAAAAGCATAGCAGTCCACCCACATTTACAGACAGGAATGAAGGCGAAATGGTTCTCAACTTCGCCGTATGATTCAGACGTCGAGAAAGTGTTCATACACTTCACTCGTTCGATCCGGGTTCAGTTCGTGAGAAGGTAGCCGCATGGGCTTCTTTTTTCACACTGCAAAAAATAAAAATTCATGCAGCCCACGCCTTCCTTCGAATCACTGCGATAATTCGCACGCCAGCATAACAACTCGAACAGATTTTATAGAGGGGACTGAAGGCGAAATGGTTCGCAGCTGCGCCGTATTATTGGGAGTGTCGATTTCATGCAGTTTGCCTGTTCGATTCTGGCTCAGTCCATGAGGAACGCGTTCTCCTTTTTCTTACTACGCAGATCGGGTCTGTCTCGGGGTGTACTGCTAGAGATGATTTCTTCGGCAGAGGTAATAATACATGCACGTATGAGACAGTGAGACTAGGTCCCCTTACTGACTGTCGACACCAAGATACTTCCTTCAGATAACTGCACCGATTCACCGCCAGCATGACAACCCACCCACCTTTTATAGTCTGGACTGGAGGCGAATTGGTTCGCAGCTGCACCGTATAGCATAAACGAAACTATGTCATGCAGTTCACCCGTTCGATTCGGGTTCAGTTCATGAGGAGGTAGGTATCCTTCTATTTTTCTCACCCAAACGGGTGTGTTTATCTTATTCCCACTCAACACCCAGATATCATCCACCTCATGCCTTCTTTCATATTACTGTTCTAATTCACCGCCAGCATAAGTACCGACACATTTACTGCAGATAGGACTGAAGGCGAAATGGTTCGCAGCTGCGCCGTATTGTTGGGAGTGTCGATTTCATGCAGTTCACCCGTTCGACTCGGGTCCAGTCCATGAGGAACGCGTTCTCCTTTTTTCCTGCTACTCAGATCGGGTCTGTCTGTTTAGGCTCGGAGTGTACTGCTAGAGATGATTTCTTCGGCAGAGGTAATAACACATGCACGTATGAGACTGGGTCTCCATTTTTGCACCTTACTGACTGTCGATACCAAGATACTTCCTTCAAATACTGTACTATTTCGACCGTTTCTTCACTATTTTTAGATTTTGGTCGACCGAAGAGACCGAGAAATTTCCTTTTCAATTAAGGTGTTTTTTGAGCACATCAAAAAATCGGGTGTCACCCGTCACTGAAGAAATGGTCGAAATAGACAGTAACTGCACCGATTCACCGCCATGACAATCCACCTAGCATCTGCAACCAGGACTGAGGGCGAAATGGTTCGCAGCTGCACTCGTATGGGATGCGTGAAACCACTTCATGCAGTTAACCCGTTCGATTCGGGTTCAGTCCATGAGTAGTGTATGGAACGAGTTTTTTTTTTCACATCTTTTCTAATTCGAATTCCAAGTATTATTAATCATCTGCATCGTCGTCAACCCATCCAACAACCCAATCGCAGTATTCGTCGCAGTATTCGTCCTATCCTCGCTCCTCTGCCTCTGCGCCTGCTGCTCCCTCTCCCCATGCGCCGTCGCCAGCCCATGCACCCGCGTCAACATCCGCGCATCGCCCTCCGCCGGCAGCACGCCCCGCGGCAGCGCGCCCCACGTCCGCACCGCGGGCAAATCGTACATCCGCAACACGCGCGCGAGCCCCGCGTGGTGCCGCTGCGGGTCGCAGAGCACCTCGATCGCGGTGATGGCCGCGAAGCCGCGCCGCGTGAGGACGGGCATCGTGCCGCCGGGGACGGGCGTGGGGGCGAGCGCGCGCCGCGCGAGGGAGAAGGAGGCGGATTTGAGGTGGCCGGTGAGGCCGGTGGGGGTGGGCGGGGGGAGCGGGGAGGAGGTGGGCCGCGGGCGGAGGATGTATTCGATGCTGAAGAGGTCGTAGGCGCGGCGGAGGGCGGCGTCGGCGTTGTCTTCTTTTGACTTGCCGATGGAGGAGATGAGGTTGGAGGCCCCTGGTTGGGAGTTAGCTGTAGAGCGAGAGTGAGAGAATGGAAAAAGGAGACAACGGACAGGTGTTCTGGTGGCCGACGTAGCCTTGGTTGACGAGGAAGCTGGAGTACGTCTCGGGGGTGAAAAACCCGGTGCGTCCCGTGTCGAGGTACGTGAAGATCGCGTCGAGGAGCGATGAGAAGAGCGGCGTCGCGCTCATGTCGTCGTAGAAAAAGTGGCTCCATCCGTGCATTTGCGATAGTGGGGGTGCACTCGCTGCGGGCGGCGACGAGGCATTGAGCGACCCGCCGCGGGACAAGCCGTTTTGGGCGGAGGGAGGAGTATATGCGCCGGGAGAGGCGGTGGCAGTGGGAGGGGTGTACGCGCCGGGAGAGGCCGTCGCAGTGGGAGAGGCGTAGGCAGTGGGAGATGCGTATGTGGTGGTGGGTGAGGCGTACGTGGTTGGGGATGTGTACGCAGGCAGTTGGCCTTGTGGTTGTGGCGAACCGACTCCGCCCGATGAGACACTGCCCAGAGACGAAACACCTGCGGATGGAGGTGTATAGACAGAAGGAGTAGCCTGGCGCATCGGTGACTGAGCAGGTGTTGAGTTTCCCTCACGCGGCGGTACACTGGGAGGGGTGTAAGCAGGAGTGGCCTGGCGCCCCGGTGACTGCGAAGGCGTCGAATTTCCCTCCCGAGGCGGGATATTGCCCCCAGAAATATTCGCGCGGGAAGATAATGATAATCTATTCCCGACGGATGGTAACCTATTCCCGACGGATGGCAATCCATTCGAGGGGGTGTCCTGGCGCGCGATCGGCGTGGGTGAGACAACCTCTTGAGGCGGTGTCGGCAGCGGGGAGAAGTACCCCGACTGTGGCGGCGGGGGTGGTGGAGGAGATTGTGGAACAACAGGAGACTCAACAGGACGCGGGGGAAGTTTGTTCTCGTTCTCCCCGCCATAAACGATCATCACAACAGACTCCACCGACGGCTGCTTCCCCCCGCCAGCAACCCTGAACACACGCGTGCGGTGTGTCGGGATGTGACCGCCGCTGAACCGTTCCCCCAAAGCACACTTCGCACAGAGGTCGTAATCCGCGCACTCGAGGCACTGGATGCGCGGGTCCGATGCTTGAATCGCATTCTGGCAGGCATCGCAGCCGAAATATCGAGGCGCCATGAATGTGGGGGGAGGTGAAGAGTTCGATAGGGGTGCCGGCCAGCAATCCTCTATATACTCCGTGCCTCGTGTACCTGTCTCATGTCAATTCCGGATCCGTGCCTGGTGCCAAAAAATCGCAATTAACCTGCACAGCAAAAAGGTGTCAACCACAAAATCCTTGGCATTCGGAGACCGAGTCCGAAATAATTCAAGCAGTTGCTGCCGTTTATATGCCGGAGTTCGCGACGCGACAAACGCAAAAGGCGAGACCGGTACTAGAATCCTCGCCTTCAGGATTATAGATGCTACAAAACATGGAGGCTCGTAAGTATTCGAACGTGATAACGGAATGTGATTGACGCACAGGTTTGATTAATTGGCCACGGGTGAACGGTGCAAACCGTAGCGAGGTGATCTGAAGGCATTAGCAAGCCCGGCCTAACATAAAAAGCGACATAGTAGAGATCCTCCACATCGCATTAACGTGCGAGAATGCACGCTATCCGGAATTCGGAACCCGAAATTCGGCCTGAACTCGTTTAGGCCTCGTTGAGATGATTATCACAACGCGGCAATTCCGTTTCCGGTGGGAATGTTGGGTTCATTGCGAGTGCTGGCGGGCATTGGTTATGGGGAGGCTCTTGACGGATCATCATGGAATCCACTGTATATCGTACCTCCAGCTCCATTGGCATGCCCGCAAAAGACCAGAGTGTCAGTGTTACATACGGCGTGTCGCGAGCTGAAATCGAGAAGTAGAGGAGTTGGGATAGAAAAATCAGAGTGGATCCTAATCGATGAAAGTCGGATAACGAGACGTACTACTGGTAATCATTCTCCGTGTGGCATTTGGATGGGGATCAGCCTAGTGCGCGCGTCGCATCAATAGCGCCGCAACCGTCAGCCTTCAAAAAACCGTCCCAGTTATGGACTCATGGTCAGCATTTTGAAAAGGATTGAAAGCCAGAAATTCTGCGTGGAATTTGGATACCGCTGCGGCCCTGCGGATACGAAATCGTTGTAAAGCTTCCAGCGGAGGGTGTACATGTATAGTCGCGAGAGAAGCGTAGATCCATAGCTGGATAGAGCGCCTCATCTCGAGCCATGCCAATGGTGGGGGATGGTGAAAAGACGCGGAGTAACGGTCACAGTGACAATGTGACTATTTCGGGTGACCGTTCCGGTGATGGTCACGGGCCTGGATCTGCACCGCCACTCCCTCGCCCATAACGAACAGGGGAGGGGGATTTGGTTCACTAAAAAAATCAACCTGGGCGGTATTTTTGCAAAACGAGCTTTTGGCTGACCCTAACTCCGGGTGATGTAGTTTTTGGATGGCGGGAAGTCATCTGCTCCAATGGAAAGAGCATATATCAAGGTGTCGGAAAAATCGAATTTGGATGACATGGGCATATCAGCCCATGTCAGGTTCCGTCAGCCCATCAGGTTTTCCCGTGGCTTATCAGGGTCAAAGAACCATTATAAGGGCTGACCAGCCTTACCAGCCTGACGGACGTGATAGGTGCTGACAGGGCCTGATCAGAGAATTTCCCCGCCGTCGTCAAAATACTTTGACCCTCTTGCGAAGGTCCTTCGCAGTGATGTTCAAGTTCTCTAATTGGAATTAACTAATTAGTGTTCAGGTACTACAAACTGCAGAAGGTAAAGTGTTTTGTATGATTGAGAAATAAATGTTCAAAGATGTGGTTTCACGTTGGAAGGACACCAACAGAATAATGTACTATGTTCGGCACCCCGGGTTCATCAAAACGGATGCCCTAATTGATGTGTTGGTCCGATAATTTCGATTTTTCCAGTTGATCCAAATATTGAGAACATAACTCACTCTCTTTGCACTGCCTTTTGAAAGGTGATGCATGAGGGAAAAAAGGCTGTGGAGGGGGGGACCTGACGCTACCTGACCAGGACCTGACAAGACCTGATAAGCTTACCCATGCAACCTGATCAGAGCTTATATGTCCGTCAGGTTGGGTCAGGTCCTGATCAGGCAAAATGGATTTTTCCGACAGGGGTATTCGCCGGAAGAAGCCGAGACACTGCGTCGATAGGTAGGTAGGTCCGAGGCAGTCTTCTTTCACTTTTTCGAATTTGCTTGGATCACTTTGAAAATGCATTTAGAAGGGTCAGAGAAAAATTGAGTTTTTTTGGAGGGGCTTGGAGGGTTAAAAAATCTTTCAACACCCTCGAAATCCATTTCAGATGGAAATAATTTACGGCAATTGCACCCAGATACGTCTCGGATCGAGGCATAAAATCGCGATTCTGGCCCATTTGCGTGGGAAAATCACTCGGCTACGCTCGCTTATGGCCGGCTAATACTTAGGTAGGTAGGGCCTGGAGAGCCTTACTGCACTTTTCCGACCCTGTGTGGGAAATTTTAAGGGTGAATACCCCTTGGCATATATATGGGGTCGGAAAGCTTACTTAGAAGTTAGTAGGGGAGTCTTCCTAGTCTCTCCTAGACAAACTACAAAGGTTCGTTCCTCACAGAGTCTTCCAGAGTCCAGACCAATATTTGACCACCTTGTCATGTTTTTCTTTCGGCCTAGCAGCCAACCCTACCTACCTGCCCTAGGTCCTGCTGTGACAGAGCCAAACCCCTTACTGAAGGCTACCCAACTTTTCAAGAGCCACAGAAATATGGAAACTGGAAGTAGAGAAGTCAGTGGAGCTTGGGCAGGAGCTTGGGCAGGAGAGTAAGTTGGTGAACGTAAAATGCTGTGATGCGCCCTGGATTCATTCCTCAGCGTTGTCTCTTGTCTCTTGTATATTACCTCGACTGTTCCCTTGTTTTCTGGGACCACTGCAATGATGAGCATTCACGGGTGTTGATGCTGGTGACTCGGACTTCGCGCAGCGGGCGTTCACAAACGTTCACAATCGTCCAGCCAACGTATGGAGGTCAGATCTTTGTCGGCTTCTGGATCCCGAGTGCCTGATCTCCGAGTAGTCGATCGTATATTGATCAGGACGATCGTTGGTAACCAAGTGCATGTTGGTGGTCTCCTTTTCTCTTAGTACACTCATCATCGGTATCCTCAAAAGCCTCGAGGAAGCCTCCAGCGTTTTGTCCAGAATAGTCTCAGTGCCCACAAGCGAATGGCCATTCTCCAGGACTTGAACTCCGACCTCCTATTACTCATCTTCGCCCTTGGCGACGTCGCCACAGTCTTGGTGCTTTCCCGAGTATTCCATTTTCCCTCCCACCAGCGGAAACCGCGAAACTGATTTTCCCCCTCGTGCACACAGGTGAACAAACACTTTTACGAAATTTCTACGATAAAACAACTCTGGATCGGGATTGTCTGCGGACTCAGAGCGCGGGGTCTCATAGATGCGCCTCCAGACGACGTTTTGATGATGCTGTCGACGTCGGCGCTTCTGGACGAGGTCAAACGCTCAATCTGCGGTCCACGCACTTGGTCACCAGATTCTGTTGATCCGCCGACTGTACTGCGCCAAACGAAGCTGCCAGTGGGCGGCATCGATGGGGGTGTCAACCGCGTCCAGCTGCTCCCCGGGGGACGATATGCATTCTTTTTGTTCAACAGCAAAGTCCTCATCGGCACTGGCTCGAGCGCTCGTCCTGAAGGCCGATACCCTGAATGCTGGGATATGCAGACTGGCCGTCGGGTGTGGACTTGGGCACGCCCTCTTGTATATGTCAACAAACTAGTGTTTGACATTCGCAGTGAATCCCGCGCAATCGTTGCTTTTACGTCTTTTGGGAACAACATGTATGTATCATCCCCTAACATTGCCTCCTTCGTGATTTTACTTTGGTGGCATTGGTAGCACAATCGTTCTCGAAGTCGATCTCGCGACAGGGGAATCCTACGAACATCTGTCTTTTGAGCCCACCGCGCCTAAACTTACCATTTACGAGTGCCACCAATTGGCTGAGGATCTCATCGGTTTCGAGGGTTTCGCGTCCCCCACCATGCTTCCCAACGAGCTCGACCTTGTTCTCCTGGTAAATTGGCGCACTTCGGAATATATCCTTTTGGACTCTTCCTGCTCGGATGATGAAGAGAAAGCGGAAGAGGCCGCGTACCGGGAGGTGCGGAGATCATACCGAAAAGCGCGGGTATTTCCCCCCTCCGCTGCATTGTTGACAATTTATATAAGGGCATGACGATGGCTCTCGGGCCTGGTTTCCTCCTACTCTCATACGACACCAGGTTGGAGGATGACAGCCACTCGACTGAAATTCGCCTTTATTCCATCGAATCATTGAAGGAGTTGTGGCGCCCTCTCAGCGCCTTCGACGTAGCGATCCGCACGCATGCTCCGACTTTGTCTTCTCTGGTTCAATTTCTGACTCCAAGCACACGCTTACCGATCGGGGAGATGCACGTCACCAGAAACCCGTTACAGGACTACAGCTATAAATTGACAACTGTGGCCGCGTATGCCCTCATACCTTCGCCGCGGCCTATCTGACAGCTCACGACTGCACAGGCATCTCGCCATCATGGTGGCGGTTCGGTATCACCTTACATTCACCCCACGAAATAAGCGGTCTCCGTTGTCTTCGAGCCCGGTGGCCACTATCAGACTTTTCAAGGAATTCAATTTCTCTTACGGATCATCTTATACTTTTGAAGAGGGGGAATCAGCGCTCGTGTTCTACCCTTTAAATTCTACGGCCCAGGACAAAAGGCAGAAGATACCCGTCTCGGATTTGACGGATCTCCTTTACGCGGATAGCACAAAGACGGCGGCTCTTCTAATGTACAAAACGCATGTTCTCGTATCTTATTATGTGTAGTGCGTTCGTCTTCATATATGCTCTCATAGTGTGTACATTTAGCTCAAATTGATCCTCCTGCCCACGACAAGCACTTTCGCACTCTCTGTCTTGGGCCTTCAACCACGTCAAAGGTAGCAGCGGGGCCGTGATTTTTGGGGGCAGAGTTCACATGGGACGAAGTGTTGGGTCCAACAGAGGCGTCGTCCCCCTATGATTGGCGCTGGCGTTATACGTCCAGGCTGCTTCGCATTCCTTTCCCTGTTTTGTCGGTGTGTTAGGGGATATGGCGATAAATTGGCGTCGAGCACATCACAGTTTATGCAGCAGCTTCTCAGCAGTATCGACTGATTTCAGGGCGCTGGTGTTGGTGCTTGCTGGTGGCATTTGTGCTCGCGTCTGATTGGTTTTGGATTTCCATTGTCAATTTGTGTACATGGAAGCCGCTGTATCCGGTACGCGGACCGCGACTCAGATGAGAAATAACACTGACAGGATTGGGATGGGAGCTATCTTTTCTGCGATCTTTGAACGGGGATTATTATTCATTTCCCATGCTGGACACGCCCGGACCGGGTTTAACATGCGTGGGAACTGCGATGTGATGCGCCATCACCGTCGTATGATCCGCCCCGAATTCATTCCTCAGACTGTCTCTTGTCTCTAGCTCCCCGGTTCTATTTTTCTGTGTCCGCGGGAGCCAACGAAGCAGATCGTGGGTCATGTAAAAGGGCCACATTCATATGTATCCAATTCGCCTATCGAACCAATACCGAACCTTGATCGGCAGCTGCTGCAACTAGCCAGCCCGTGCATCAGCTGTACCCCCAATTCTATGTTAATCATCAAGAGGCAATTATATCGTCAAAGGATAACGAACAAACACCGCAAGGATCGACTTACATGTAAGCTGAACCCTGTATTAAAGGCGGGCTTAAGTCATCTCCGAAACCAGTCACCCACATCGGCAATGAAGTTCCTCGCTTCCGTGTTCCTCGCCAGTTTAATCCCTGCTACCAACGCAACCGTGGTGGGCATCCTTATACTCTATCCACCGCCAGCATTGCTACTCGATTATCTTTGGCAGCCCATCACCAAGGATGCACGCGTGGTAAGTGCCAGCTTTTTTCTGGTGGGAATGTAATTATTTACGGGTGACCCTCGTAGGCTGCGACATAGGTGGCGGCCCGCACCCAGGAAAATGTGGCGTCGCGCATCTTTGTATGTGAACTTTCGCGGAGGGCGACGCGCGGATGCTAACAAGGGTGCATGGGTGGGGAGCGCGAACAGCAGAGGTGGAAGCGGAGCGACGATAGCACGAATGCCTCGATTGGCCTGTTGGATGGGTCTACGACGATTCAGATGATTAATAATATGTGCAGTTCGAATTAGAGCTGAGGGGCTTTTGAATCTATATCTCCATAAGCGCAATTTACCTTCAACACACTGTGGTTCTAGGAATTGAACGCCTGCAACCTGCCTATGAATCAGCCCAAAAATAAAACCAGAATGAACGAACAACCGATCCCCGATACCTAAAATGCAGAGGCAAACCTGAAATGCACACGAAATTAAACCAAGAATGACCTAAACAAGAAAACAAAAGAAATTGAACAATCTGAACACCGATTCACGCGCGAAAAAGAAGAATGTGACAAAGTTTCCCCATGGACTGAGCCCGAATCGAACGGGCCTGAACTGCATGAAATTGTAATCGTTGGTCTAAATGAGGCAGTGGCGACCCACTTCACTTTCAGCCCTTTTACTAGGGTCACTGCGGGTCATCATCCTGTTTTGATACAGCACATTAATTCAATAAACGGTTGGCATCAATTGACGCCGAAACCAAGATACACAATGCCAGAGAGAGAAAGAGGCAAAAAAAAAAATCGTATCTTCCCGTCGCACGGACTGAGCCCGAATGGAATGGGCCTGAACTGCACGAAGGTTCTCTTTTTGGACCACAATATGATGCAGCTCCGAGCCAGTTCGCCTTCAGTCCTTTCTATAGGGTCACAGTGAGTTATTATGACAGCGTGAAACAGGACAGTACTTGAACGATTTCCATGAAAGGGTGGCGTCAACTGAGATTTACATAAACGGAGACCGTGCAGGCGATCCGTGTTCACAATTCTCTCAACAATTAGTTGTACTTGAGACTGCTGGAAGAAGCTGAAGCAAGCTAGCTCTACAATCCCAGAGAGAGAAAAGTGCACCTCGCCCAAGATCCATGGACTGAGCCGGACTGAGCCGGACTTAAACGGGCATGGCCTGCATTGATATTGAAATTGACACTTACACTTCTTCCCCTTTGAAGCAGGTGCGAGCCATTTCGCCTTCAATCCTTTCTATAGGGTCACTGTGGGTTATTCTGATAGCCTGACAAAGGACAGTACTATTTTAGGCCCCCCTCTGACAATGCACCTCCATGTGGTAGATTTGTTGATGCTGTCCGTGGATCTTCACCAAATCCTTAGTGAAAAAAGATCCAATTACTCTTAGCTCCCTCCCATGGCCGACGAAGTTCTTGGAATATTTCGGAGAGAAATGAGGCCAATAGAAAATCCGATCAGCAAAAATGCACGAAATTGATCGAGTTTGATCAAATGGTCTACCACAAGAAGAACGACCGCACATCTTTCCACAGGAGGCTCAGTCTGCTCCCAAAATAAAGCTGGAGTAGCCTGAAGATGTTGTGTAAGTGCTGAACTCGTCATACTTACGCCTGTGGCAGAATTACATGAGAGGAAGAAGTATCAATGTTGCACCTGGATGTGACAGAATCGGTCCTTTTCAAGAGTTCCCGCCGGCATAGCTCTGGCACTCGGAAACATACTCCGAATATTCTGAAACTTGGACTGAGTGCATATCATGGATTGTGGCATTGCTTGATATCATATTTAAGGTATGCGCTTCACGGAGCAAGAGCAGTGGTCTGCCATCATTTTCTCTGTCAGAGGGGGGCCTAAAATAGTAAATGATTCCAATGAAAGATACCGATACATTCATTCCGCTGTGATCAATGACTTGCAATTATCGCTGAACCGCCCGTCCCCGGTTGAATCACCACCAATGAATAGCCCACCAACCCACAGACACCACCGAAAATGTCAAAAAACAAACAAACGCAGGAGTGGATCGATGGATGGATATGTACACGGGTGGGTGAGTATATAGGTAAGAACAGAGCACACTTCGTCCAGTTCGTCAGTTTCCACACCCACACCTCTTCTTCTTCTCCCATCACGCGCGCCTATGTATCATTTCTCCACCGCCTCACTTGCTCTCCTCCGACCCCTACCCCTCCCTCAAATCCGGCATCTCCGTGTCCCCTTCCTCTTCCCCGTCTCTTCCTTCCCTTCCTTCCCTTCGTTCCCTGCCCTCACCTACCTCCGCTCTCATTTCCCTCTCCCGGTCCCGCTGTATGCGCGCTTGCCCCCGCCCCACGCGCAGGTAGCGCGTCGTCGCGGCGGTGTCCGCCCCTGCGCGCATGTCCGCACCCGGGTCTGGGAAAACAGCCCTCACGCGCGGCGGCGGCGGGACACGGAAGGTAGCATGCGTCCAGGGATTTGAGGTCGGAGTCGCATTCGCATTCCTATCGGGATTACGCTGCGCGTCGGTGCCGGGATCCCCAATAACGCCGAAGCCAAAAGCACCCCCCATTCCCGCAGGCACAGAAGCGGAATCGGCAACAGCGGCGTTAGTATTAGCAGTATCGCCATTCCGATTTGTAGTAGCCCCAGGAGGAACAGCAGGAACAGCAGGAGCCCTCGTCAGCCGCTGCGCCCACAGCGCACTGAGCATACGGCGCTGCTCTGACTCCTGCTCCAGACCTCGGTTTTGGCGCGGAGAGTCTCGGCGCTGAAGCGCAGGCTCGAGGAACGGGGGGAGGTTCTCCGCGTTGTCGTCTTCGTTTTGTCCGGCAAATAGCGCGTCATAACCGGTAAACCGCCCCTCATAGTCGTACGTGGCCCACGGCGGCGTTGTGTTATTTCTCGATGGGGCAGCCGCAACCTCGCCCTCGGCCTCGCGCCGGAAGAGGCGCGTGAGGTCGTTCATCGCTGCGTCGACCTGTCGGGGGGTAGTGGGAAACACGGATGTAGCGCCGCCGGCGTTGGTGGTGAAACCGGGAATAGCGGAAGGCGGCAGCGGCGCAGCGTCGATCCGCGCGCGCGCAAGGAGCTGTGCCTGCCAGATGTTGTTCGCGTCGAGCTCGGCCTGGCGGAGGGTGCGAAACTGGTCCTGTTCGTCGCGCGCGGAGCGGAGGGGGGAGGTTGGTGGGATGCGGGCTGGATTGGGTGTAGCTGACGTTGCCGTGGACGTGGATGAAGATGAGGATGAGGCAGGCGGAAGCGGCGGGGAGACGGCGGAGGGCAGGAAGGAGTAGATGCCGGGGAGGTTTGGCGAGCGGTGGGATGAGCAGGGCGTGAATAGCATGCCGAGGGGGTTGCCGCTGTTGAGGGACGTGAAAAAAATGAGCAGACATCCGTTGAAGAGCTCAAGGAAAGATAATCCGGACGTAAATGCAAACGTGCGGATGCCAGCGCATAGTTGAAGCGCCCCAAACCAGACAGAAAAAGCAGAATATAAATGGGATTTTTTACTCACCAAACAGCGCAACCAATATACTCATAAGCGCACCCACAAGGCTCCGCACCGACAGCAGCCATCATCCCAGCAATGTCAGCCAAGACATACTTAGCTTCAAGCGCAACGACAACCGTCGACGCTGCGTCCATATTCCCCGTCCAAACATCGCTCCCGACGTGCGGAATAGCAGAATCGTGTACCTGCGTCCCACATCCATTCGATTTCGCTGGTTTTTGCGCGCGAGGCTGCGATTGCGAGTGTGCATCGATATCACCAGCGTAGATCCCGAGAAACGAGCCTATAGGAGGTGGTGAGGGTTCGTAGAAGTGCGCAGAGGTCAAGGGGATTTCTGAGCCGCAAAAAAGGGCTGCTCGCGTAGCAGTGGGTATCCGAGCGCTACTTGGACGCGCTGCATTTTGGCGCGGACGGGCGGTTCGTCGGTCGGGTAAGAAGGATGGAGCAGCCTGTCGACGAGCAGCTAATTCTGTGTAGAATTCGTCCGAGCGGCGCTGGATCATGGCGGAATACGAATCAGCTGGATGCGACATGGACGCGGAAGGCAAAAAGCGAGCCTGTGACAGGATGTGATTGAGTCACATTTTCGGCTGGTCTCGGCCTCCGAGCAGAGTCGAATCGTTTTTCGCATTGAGGGGGTTTTCGGGGCTCCTTTGGAAACTAACACGGCGGTTCGTTTTTCTTCTTCTGCTCTATGGGTGATTGTTTCTTTTTTTTTTCTTTCAAAAAAGAAACATGGGTTTGAAGGTTGAAACTCATGGAAGGATTTTGTGCTGGTCCCATTTCATGCGCCAGCTGTTGTGAATAATGGGATGGGTGGAAACCAAAAGAGGGACATCTGCTTCTCCTCAGAAAATCAAACTCAAAAAATGAACTAGCACAGTAAGTAATCCAATGGCGTAAATACCAATCAATACGAATGCAACAGGTTCAACTTGAATTCAATTACCGGTACTGTGTGGGTTGGAGAAGCTGGCACTTCTGCAGAAAGCTGAGGGACGAAGAGAGCAACTGGTGAGTACCTCAGTGTAGGGATCGCGATTCCGCGGAACAAATCGACTGGGGTGGTCCGAAGCAAAAATGATGTGAAGATGATCATTCCTGGCTTTCGTTTTCCTTTCACCTCAACATCGCCTCAATTCCACACCCCCAGGAGTCGCATGGCTCTCGGTACCCTCCGGGCTTGCCCAAACATGCAATGCATCTCAAAGCTTCCATGAATGTCTAATGGACGGAGATTCCTGAGAAGCTACTTCGAATTCTGTTCTGGCTGCCAATTACCGGTCCAATTTCCATCTGGGTCCCGTCCCCAATTACGCTTAGCCGTCCCGTCAAAGTTTGCCCAATCAAGCCTGAGTCACCGTTCCCGCCATCTTTCCTCGTGCCATAAATGATTCAGTTACTGTATTTTTTCAATCAGATCGACACCGGGTGTGACGCGTGACCGCCCGGGACCAATTCGACAATTCGATAGCCCCGAAATTTTCGCGTGACCACTGGAAAATTTCCGAAAATTCCAGTGCGAAATTTCATTTTTTGGTGTTTTTCGGGGATTTTGCCCTGCGTGACCCGAATTTTTGGTTCGAGAAAGCCGTGAGTGACGCGTGACCTCAACCAAAATTCGATGTCGACACGGGGGTGCGTGACGCGTGACTGTCGACCTGATTGAAATAATACAGTATTTTCAACTTGATTAAGGTGAACTATTCTCATAATGGCCCTGGGCCGCACAGATCGTAGGATCTCGGTTTCATCTATCCAACCTGTCGGATTCAACTGACGAACGGGCGGCGAGGGTTTGCACTGGTTCCTCTATTGCCATCTCCCGGCCAGCCTCGAGCTTTGCGTGAGAAATTGGAAGCTTCGCTCCTTCTGCTTCCTACGCCCGCAATGGATGAGATGACGAGGAGGAATTGGCCAGAGAGCGAGGTACGCCCTTCCAAAATTGGGCGCTATGATCAGATAGCACCAGATCCAAGTCATGAAGTCGCTGCGGAGAAGCTCTGGGCCGTCTAGGTCTCGGAGGCGGAGAAATACGACAAAGAGCTTATGGACGGCTGGAACGTTACTTGCGGCGTAGTGGTATCACAAATCGATATCCTGCGCCCCTGACTCCGGAGGTGCTTACGTCGAATGCATGAGGATCAAATTCACATTAGGCAGTCGCTCTGTAGACTGTGAGTGTTAGCTATCTATCCGTCGACGTCCATCTATGATTTGATCGTCTTTTGCTGGCTGTTCGGTGTTATATAGTGTAAGAGACGCGAGCGACAGCGAACTCAATTTTTACGCTGTCCTTTATATCACCCCCACCCTTGCCCCACCCACACAAGAAATATGGAGCTTCATTCAAGGAATACCCAAGGATCGGGATTCCGCGGAACATCGCATCAACTCGGGGGTTTTCACAGCATGCAGTGATGTGAAGATGGCATCATTCCTGGCTTTCGTTTTCCTTTCACCTCAATTTTCACGCCCACGTATGGTGATTGACCTCTCTAAACTTGGCCAGCTTCTCGAGGCATCTCTGAATGTCTATTTGGTTCTCTCCCAATGGCACTTAGTCGACAAGTCGAAGTTCTGTGAATAAAGTCTGATCGTCCTCGCCGCCTTCCTCAGCTATGAATTACCACCGCTCCGACATCGATGAATGTTTTTTCATATTGAAGTTCCACAAGGCACCATGACTACCGCGCGTCCCGAGGTCTAGGCTGTAAGCTTATTTAGCTTCATCGCAGAAGCTTGCGGCGATTATATAAGTGCAAGCGATATGGGCCCATCCGCGTTTCCACCTCCCTTGTTCCATGCACCTCAAATCGCCCTTCCCACCTCTGCCTCCCCTGCCGGAAGTCAATGTCCATCATGTCCTCCTTGGCCGACCGGACCAGGTGTGTTTCATCCTCGTCCTAGCTGTCCGGGACCCCTAGGCTAAAGCGGGGGAAAAGGCAGACCGAGCCGATTATACGATCCAAATTGAAGAAGATAGCGGAAGGAAGCGGACTTTTAAAGAGATGGTCAAGCGTATCGGGTGGGGCGCAACGGCCCTGGGAGCGAAAGTCGCTGATGGAGGACTCGAATTAAACGGTGACAGTGAGGAGATGGTGGGCTTGCTGGGAGATAACTCATTGGTACGTGCTCTTTCGCTTCACGGCACGATATAATGTACTTACACAATGCAGGAATACTTCGACCTCGTGCACTCGCTGCTGATGATCACCACGCCGATGGCACTCATATCCACGTATTCGACTCGCTTTGAGCTGGTGCACGCGCTGAAACTCACGAAAGTGACACGGCTTTTCGTGGACGCGAAGCTGCTGAAAAACGTCCTCGCGGCGACTGAGGATCCAACAGTTCAGTTGACACGGGACAAAATATATATTCTGTCACGAGATCCTATGAAGGGTTGGAGAAGTTTTAAACAGATTATTGATGAGGTGCAGTACAAGAACGTGCCTCTGGAACCTGTGCGCCCAGCAACGAGAGACACAGTCGCATATTTGGTTATGTCAAGCGGGACAAGTGGACTTCCCAAAGGTGGGTTTGAGTGTTTGAATTGCAACTTTCCTTGCTTAAGAATATTATAGCTGTAATGATCACCCACGGGAATGTCATCGCGTCTATGGCACAGCTCATGGCTGTGGGGCAGGCAAAAAATCCCTCTCCAGTAAATACCTTCTTTGGTCGTAAGTGAACCCTGCCTGACAGGGCTGACAGGGAGCGCAAGAGCAAATAATGCCAATAATCCTGTCGAGTCTTCCCATGTTCCACACATATGGTCTCACCTTCTACATCCTCTGCGCAACTATGTACCCCGCGACGTACATTATCATGGGACGATGGGACACCACTCGGTACCTCAAAGCCATCTCGAAGCAAGTTCAATTTTCTGTCTCACCCAATCAGGGAGGGGTTGCTTGTTGACCTGTATCGCAGATACCGAGCGACGCACCTCACAGTCGTTCCGTCGGCCGTACACCAGCTTGTGAACCACCCAGATATCAAGACCACAGATCTCAGCTCTGTCATGTACCTCACAAGTGGTGCAGCGCACCTTCCTCCCGAACTTGCTAAGCGCATGATGGGACTCTTGCCGAAGGGCTCGGATTTCTCTGAAGGTACGCGGCAAAGTCGGACATCCCGCGTTACGCTCACCCACGGTAGGATACGGCTTGTCGGAATGTGTAGGTGTCCTCCCCGCTGTATGAACTTTGACTGACGCCTGCGCTGGAGACCATCTTCGCGTTGACACATGCGAGCCAGGACATGCTCGACATGCATACTCCCCCAAAAAATGCGACCGGTATCCTCGTTTCCGGTGTCGAGGCGCGCATCGTGCGCGACGACGGTTCAGCAGCATCGCTAGCAGAGGTCGGCGAGCTGTGGCTCCGTGGGCCTAACATCAGCATGGGGTACTGGAACAACGCACAGGCAACCGCGGAGACGTTCGTCGATGGGTGGCTGCGCACTGGGGATAAGTTCCGTGTTGACGAGAATGGATTCTTCTTGTTCGTGATCTCAACCCCCTTTCTATGGGTTCGCTGATGCCTGTTAACACACTCTAGCTTTGCGGACCGAGCAAAGGTCAGGTTTCTGTGTCACGGGCGACGTAATGCGATATTGAACGCAGCTTCAGGATACGTTGAAGGTATCCGGAGTGCAGGTGTCCCCGAAGGAGATCGAAGAAGTTCTGTTCGCCCACCCGGGCGAGCTCATCTCAGACGTGGCAGTCGTGGGCGTGAGCGGCGGGCGCACTGCGGATGAGAAGGTGCCGCGCGCATGGATCGTGTTGAGCAGTTCCGGCAAAAAGAAGGGCGCGCCTGCCGTTATTCAGGCGTTGGAGACATGGCACAAAGCATCACTGAGCAAATACAAGTGGCTCCGCGGGGGGATCGAGGTGGTCCATGAGGTACATACCAGTTAGCTATTTGTTTCCAGATTTCAACACTCATGGTCGATGTGGCACAGATACCGAAATCACCGACAGGGAAAGTCATGAAGAGAATTTTGCAAGAGGAGTACGAGAAACGCGCCAAGAAAGTCAAGGCGAACTTGTGATGGTTTGTGCAGGGGGAGAAACGGCTTGGAAAGTTTACATTTGTACTGCAAAGGTGTGTCTTGTGAAAGGATCGAAATCAGCGGAATTAGCATGAACCCGGTGCAAGCGAGAAATAAATTCAACTCAACCCAGCCTCCGAGTCGGGCCCATCCGAAGTCCAGTAAAACGTCTGAAGATTTGTTTGTTATCGTGAAAAACTTGAGGAAACAGACGCTTCAAGCAACCTCGGAACTCGTACCTCGCTTGCCAGTTTGCGCTTGGTTGCACGCAAGCTGCACGTGGTCGGAGCTGTTTATTGTTTTTGTTTTTTGGGTCTATTCTTTACCCAAGACAGAACCTTCACCGAGACAATAGGTCTGAACACGAACCACGTATAATTGGCCAAATATGGTGCCCACTTTCCTTAAGTTGAACGGTTACCAAAACAATACCCTTCGGAGTCATTCGGATGACCGGATGAGATCGCATCAATCCCCGGGCCGCACGCGTTACTGTCACAGCGAAGCCTTTGCCTCTCACCACCACCTTACCTTTTTTACGGTGACCGTTACCTCGCGGGTATTCATGGATTTCAGCGCGTCGCTTTTCCGTTCATTACTCCTACCTACGGCGGCGCAGAGAGAGTACCTCCAGGACCTCGTTCGCTCTCATTCCATCCCCCAAGAAACATCTTATTTTCGAGCGGTGGTCGATTCCTCTCCTGGCGACCTCGCGCAGTATGATAACGACATCAACATCCTTCAACAGCTGCTCGACCGAGTCAAGTCGGAGCGCGCTTCGCTGCACGAGTACAGTGTTGGATGCCACAGTGTTCTTTCACCTATCCGGCGCCTTCCCAACGAGGTTCTGACAGAGATTTTTGCGCTATGTGCCCCCCAGTTACAGCCCTACTACAGCTCACCGCGCAGTTATCACACTTTCAGAACCGGTCTAGAACGCGCTGCCCAGGTGCATCTCCTGCGATTATCTCAGGTTTGTTGCAGGTGGTACCATATAGCGACATCTACGCCGTCGCTATGGACGACAATCGAGGTAGATTTCACCTTGATCCGGCAGGAACACGACCAGACCATATTTGAGAGTTTGATTCAGATCTCCCTGCAGAGATCCGCCAAATGCCCACTGAACGTCGCCTGTCGTATGTCATGGGGATTGAACTCCGGAGGACCATGCACCACGCTCCTGGCACAGAGTTCGAGGAGATGGAGGAGCGTCGATTTTTACATCCAAGAATCGGCTTTCCCACTCTTGTCCCCTGCGAGGCGCAATGTGCCTCTTCTCGAGAGTCTGCAGCTGGGCGGCGGGGTTCTAGCCGATCTCGACATCTTTGAAACTGCCCCCAGGTTAACATCCGTCCAACTGGACAGTCTTCGACAGACACCCTCGGTGTTGCCCTGGGGCCAGTTGCAGGATCTCACCTACGAAAATCTAGACGGCGAGGAGCTTTTGGACAACGGCCTAGCAGTTGTGGGTCGTCTGCCTCCTTCAGCCTCTTTTTCGGTGTCCAATCTGGACCTCTGCTATCTGGATACCGCTAATTCTGTTCTTCCCCCCGTTTGTTCCAATATCCGTAACTTTAGCCTAGGATTATGCGACGCTGTAATCGAGCGTCCTGGGAGCCTCGAGCGTTCTCGAGAATTTCTTGCGGCCGTTATGCGGATGCTTACCCTTCCGAGCCTGAAAGAGATGTTTCTGGAGTCGTCCGTCTCCGATTGGCCTGTATTCTGGCCACAGGGGCAATTCCTCGAACTCGCCTCACGGTCCTCTTTCCACAGCAGCCTCACAGATCTTCTACTTTACCACGTCGTCATCACCGCGGAAGAGCTCGTCGAATGTCTGTCGAACCTCCCTGGCCTGGAAATCCTCTTCATTCAGGATGTCCCCGAGATGGAAGATAACCCTCGCAACACACTCATCACGGATTCCCTCCTTCGGCGCCTCTTCTGGTCATCCAACCCAGATTGCCTTGTCCCAAAGTTAAACATTCTTGACTTTGCGTCATTCTTCGCATTTGACCAGCATGTATGGCTGGAATTCATAAGGTCGCGTCTGGTTCCCGGCCGAAATAATGTCGGTCCATTTAGCATGGACGTGTATTGCCTCTTCGAGCACCAGCCCGAAATGGAGGAGGAAATCATAACACAAATCGCAGAATTGAGGGACCTGGGCGAATTGAGCCTGTCGGTGACTCCGTTCAAGGAAGATTGCAAACCACTTTGAAAGTCGCTTCTGGTGTATCTGGTACGTGTGATAGACAATCGCTGGTACATCGAATACTAATCTCAAACCAGTCATCGACCTTATAGAAAGTCGAACTGCATCATTATATGTGATTTCATTGGATATGTGACGATGACTGACACGTAACAAATTGACATCCAAAACCGATGGCACATACAGTATCTCCTTCTTTTGTCTTTCTTTTGTTCAAGCAACTCGAGTTGATCCGCGCACCTTCCACAATAACATCTTCTTCCTTAGAATGGCATTCGCAAGCCTTTGTTCTATCTCGAAAAAAAAAAGATCCACCCGTATCAATAATACTGTTCAACACTTTACGACCAGCTGGCAGCTGCAGCACTCAGGCCGCACACGCCGCACCTGCAAGAAATCTGAAACATTGAGTTGTATGAGCAACTAACATTAGTTAGTCTTAGTCTTCGAACAGATTTTATTTGACTTCGGTTTGGGCAGTGAAGGTCTCTGAGCTCGGTACGGTTGAATTACCACACATTCCTGTACATACGGTTAGCCACAGACACACTGTTCATTCTTCGGAGTATTTTCGTATCAATCGGTCAAATCGGTCAAACAAATTAAAAAAGGTTTGGTTGTCCGACTTTGTTGTTGTTATATTGTGGTGGCAGTGCTCCTGCATCTTGCCTCTTGCCACCTGGTCCACCTCGCTGCTCTCGTTTCACCCGATCTCCGGCCGCGAACGTAGTGCGCCACAGGTTTCCCGTCACTCAACGTAGCCAATACTCCAATGTGCATTCGAGCCATCGGCGTAACTCTGTGCTCAGATCTCCCAGCAAGATGGTCCAAATTACCAAGACATCGATGCCCAATTTGCTCCAGTTCGCGACCCATTTTATTGTGATTCTCATTTTACTTTGGTGGTACCTGAACGGGAGCCGTATGGGTCGATGTTTATATGCTGAATATCAATTCTACGTCGATGAATGAACACTCAAAATGCTGCTCCAGTTTCTGCTCTCTGTTCAAGAAACCTACGAAAAAGTAAATTCCCGTCAACGCAACTCACTCCGCTGGACTGCGGCGTACCATGGACTCTACCTGCATTATTCTATTCCATCTGGATATTCCAACCGTCGGACCTGGAGGCCCGTGGCATAAATATAACTCAAGCGTCACCTGGCCAATATCACCGCACCCCGCTGATTGCACGGGTAACACGAAGCGTTGGAACTGTCTAGCTGCGTCATCCGCTGGTTCCGATCCTTTTACCACGGCGAAGTCGAGCCGCTCTTACAAAAGCCTTGCCAGCGGACCAGTGCATCTCACTGTCCCCTCCCTCAGTCGACCGACTTTCGTGCGTGCATTCAACGGCTACAATGGGGAATTCTTTTCTTTGTGTCACGCTGAGGCTACTTCCTCTTGTCCTACTCAGTCTCCGCGCCGCATCCGACGTCACAACCGGCATTCCCGACACCGCGCCACCCGGCTTTGAAGAATGGGAGTCTCCGATCTTTCTCCCTACACCACAAGTCGCAGGCACCGGGGACTGGGCTTCTGCAGTCCAGCGTGCCCGCGACTTTGTCAAAGGTCTAACTCTCCCAGAAAAGATCAACGTCACCACTGGCGTGGACATCATGGGCCGCTGTGTTGGCAATACGGGCGTGAGTCCTTATTTTTATGGACTGCTGCCGCTCCATAAATCCTGTTAAATATATCTTTGTTTTCCCCGATAGACGATCCCGCGCATCGGCTGGAAAGGGCTCTGTATGGAGGACTCCCCGCTTGGTGTCCGCCTCACCGACTTTGTGTCTGCATTCCCCGCTGGTATCAACGCCGCTGCGACTTGGGATGTGGATCTGATCAAGTACGTATGGCGTCTGTCTCCTGTCGTTGTACCCAACGGCGGATCGACTCTTCCACGTTTTCTGATCATTATCTACGCAGAGCACGCGGAACAGCAATGGGAAAGGAACATCGCGGCAAGGGTGTGAATGCGGCGCTCGGGCCAATGACGAACATGGGTGTGTCATCCCACGTTTATCGCTCCTGGCCTCGCCGACATTCACAACGCAGGTCGCCAAGCAGCGGCAGGACGGAACTGGGAAGGCTTCGGGGGCGATCCTTTCCTGTCTGGAGTTGCTACAGTTGCGACTATCGAGGGAATGCAGAGTGTGGGCGTGATTGCGACTGTCAAACACTAGTACGTATTTCTTCCCTTCGAAAAGACGCGTGCTATGGCCGCATATGAAAATTCCTTCTCGCTTCCTCTCCGTCTTATGATCGAACTAATTCTGCGTTCTCAGCATCGCCAACGAGCAGGAGCACATGCGCGGTGGTTCAGAAGCTGCGCAGATTTACTCATCGAACATTGACGACAAGACGATGCATGAGGTTTATCTGTGGCCATTTGCGGAGGCAGTCAAAGCGGGCGTCGCAAGTGTCATGTGTGTGACATTTCCCTTTATCCTGTTCACCGAATTTTGCGTTACCTATCGTGCTTTGTATGCGACTTGTACTGGATACTAACGCGGCTTCAGGTGCTCATACAATAAAATTAACCAGACACAGGCGTGCCAAAATTCGAAGCTGATCAACGGCATCCTGAAAGAGGAGCTCGGATTTCAGGGCAAGTATCGTTACTTTATGTATTATGGACCATTCCATCGCTTAACTTAATTGGTTATAGGGTTCATCATGTCTGACTGGGCTGCCATGATCAATGGTGTACAACCTGCGCTCGCAGGACTCGATATGAACATGCCCGGATTCATCGGTTACGTGCGTACCATCATTATTGCAGTTCCTTTGGCCTTCACCCATGTCCCCCTTCACAGGGCATTGGACCGCAAAACGACCCCGATCCATCGACTGCCACCAACTCATGGTGGGGCGCCGCTCTAATCGAGATGGTCAACAACGGTAGCGTACCGGAGTCGAGGATAGATGACATGGTTGGTTTTCCCCATGTAAGCCGGGGAGATACCTATATTCAATTCGGCTTCATGCATAGGTCACCCGCACTATTGCCGCATGGTACAAGCTTGGGCAGGATCGCGGATATCCCGAAGTCAGCTTCTCGCAACTCACCGAAGAAACATTCTTGGACGGAGTACTGGTCAACGAGCATATCAAGTACGGATTTTGTTCTTCCTGACCGATGAATCAGGTTTATGATCTGGATTCAGCGTTCAAGGTGATCACTTCAAGCTCATTCGTGAGATGGGCGCCGCCAGTACGGTATTGCTCAAGAATGAAAATCACGCGCTGCCGTTGTCAGTTAAGAAGATCAAGCGTGCGTCACTCACACATTTTCAACCAGTCAACCCTGAGGTTCATCAACAGGAATCGGCATCTTCGGTTCGGATGCTGGTCCCAACGCCGATGGCCCTAACGGGTGTGGAGAGTACGTCGATTTTCTGTGACCGCTCTTTCTCTGGTCCTGTTTTGAACCTTATTCAGCCGAGGCTGTGATCAAGGAACGCTCGCGATGGGCTGGGGCTCTGGTACGTTCCCTATCTATTTTCTTCCTACGAAGAGTGCAGGGCCAACATATGTGTAGGCACCGCCAACTTCCCATACCTCGTCGATCCTCTTGCAGCGATCACCGCTCATATCCAATCCATCGACCCCGACGTTGTCATCGAAGGCGTTCTCAATGACTTTGATACGGCACAAGTCAGCAACGTCGCCTCTCTTGCTGACACCTGCCTCGTTTTCGTCAACGCCGACTCGGGCGAGGGTTATATCACCGTCGGCGGCAATGCCGGAGATCGAAACAATCTCACCCTCTGGCACTCGGGCGAGGACCTCATCGCCACCACCGCTGCCGTTTGCGCGAACACCATCGTGATTCAGCATGTGGTCGGACCTGTATTGGTCGAGAGCTGGATCGACCATCCGAATGTGACCGCGGTACTTCATGCGGGCTTGCCAGGACAGGAAAGCGGGAATGCTATTGTGGACGTCTTGTTCTCGGATAGTCCACAGGCGACGAATCCCAGCGGCCGGCTCCCGTATACAATCGCCAAGCAGCGCGGGGATTATGCCGCGGATATCCTGTACACGAGCAGCGAGACCACGCCGCAGCTCACGTACGATGAGGGCGTCAATATCGATTACCGGTGCGTAGGCTAGTATTCCCCTTGTCTTTTTCATGCTGAGAATGACCAGGTGGTTCGACCTCAAGGGCATTACACCCCGATTCGAATTTGGCTTCGGCTTGAGCTACACGACGTTCGCCTACAGCGGACTGAAGACGTCGCATGTCGGACACAGTCGCCGTGCGAATCCTTCTACGAGCTCTGCTGCGGCACACTCCTCCAGCAGCGCCGCAGTACCATCTGCCTCTCAAAGTATTAATGCATCCACGGTGGCATCCACTATGTCGGCTTCGTTTTCAGCCTCGAGTGCTCAATCGCTCTCGAGATCGGCCTTTGCCAGTTCAGCCAGTGCATCTGTCAACGCCACCAAGACTGCAAGCGCCCCACCAGCGGCTTCGTCCCCTGTCGGCGACATCGGTGGCCCCGCCGCACTATACGAGGACCTCCTCAGCGTTAGCTTCACGGTCCACAACACAGGCAGCGTCGCCGGCAATGAGGTCTCGCAGCTCTATCTCGGCTTCCCGGCCTCCGCCGGTCAACCTCCCAAGGTGCTTCGTGGATTCGTACGCACAATGCTGAATGCGGGAGAGAGCCACACGGTGACCATTCCGCTGCGGCAGAAGGATGTGAGCGTGTGGAATGTGGTTGCGCAGAAATGGGTCGTGGCTAAGGGCACGTTCAAGGTGATGGTTGGGTCATCGTCGCGTGCTATTCATGCGGAGGGCACCTTTCAGCTGTAGGTGACAGGGTCGGCAGAGAATTATTTTTAAATTACCGATCTGTTCCCAATGTCTGATCCTGTTTGGGTCCATATATTTACAGAGCGAATGCCCTTTTGACCAAAAATATTTTTTTATTCAAAGACCTAGGCCTGGCGTCCATATTTCAACCACAAAAGACCCAAAAAAGCCAATAAGAAATAATGGTGTCCGAATCATCCCACTTAGGCCACCAGCCAGATAGACCGGAACTGCTGGATGGCTGCTTCAAGTTTGACAGGGTCGATAGTTGGATCTGTGGGTGGTTTCCCAGATCCTTTTGGCACAGCGAGCGGCTCCAGATCGATGCTCAACGGCAGAATCTCGCTGCAGTCGGTGAGGGTTGTTGGGTCGATGCCAAGCAGGCTCATCTTTTCGTGTGCGTCAGCATACTCGCGGATCCTGAATATGGAGTTGCAAAAAAAAAAAATCAATAGCAACTCAGGATGAGGAAACGGAAGCGAGGCACCAATTGTCCTGATTTCCAATGAAGCGGCTGAAGTCCTTTGTCGTGGTTGCATTGTGTGAGAAGTTGACATCGCTGTCCAGTTTGAAGGTGCCTGAGTATCAGTGGTTCAGGAAAGTTTGATCTTCGTTGGTGATTGACCCACCTGCAAGAGTGGTGGTACTCTGCGTCTCCGAATCTTCGGTGGTTCGTTTCAGCTGTACCCTTAGACGGCGGGGGGGAAATGCTCACAGAAGCGAACGTCCCAGATATCAACAGTACTATCGAAGGATGTTGAGGCTTTTGCAACATCGACGAAGCGCTGTTTCGCCGTGGTATGTGAACCAATGAGCGCCATGAGTTCCCGGATGCTGAATCCCATGTCGGCGAAGCGGGCTGTCGTGACTTCCACCGGGTCTTCAGGATTGGGAAGGAGGCCGTTAGGAGCTATATTTTTGGGTGCCTCTCGGCCGATGTATGCGTTTATGAGTGGTCCACCCGGGCAAGCCAACTGTGTGTAGCGAAGAAAATAATCAGTGATGCGACTTTAATGCCATGGGTGCTGTGCGTACGACACCGAGCACACCAGCCAGCTATGAGGGATACGAAATCAACAAATCAAGCAGTACCGCGAATACATTGGCTCACATGCAGAATATCGCCAGGAGCGACGCCGAATTGAGCTGGGAGTGGCTGAAGAAGACTGACGATATTCTGTAGTCCATTGTTCTCAGGACGCAACACCTCATTGGGGTCAACGAGAATGGATCCATCGGCGCCGCCGTTCGGAAGACCCGCGGCCTGCAAAGCCAACGAAAATGTGCCTTCAACGAAAGAAATTGAGTCGTAGCAGGTCAGGTTGAACTTTCGTTGGGTACGTACCAGCGTCGTGGAATGCCAATCGTATAGATGCACGGGCTGCATCATTGCAACGGCCTATACGGGACTCTAGTCAACGATCGAACATAAACAGTTCACCCAGAGAAAAAAAATACCTTGGAACATCCCCCTCATCATCGCGTCTCTGATGCCATACCACGGAACACACAGCGGGTTCGTAGCATTGTCGACGGACGGTATGCCACTACCTTTCGGGTCACCACCCTTGTCACCACCAGAGCGTAGGATATGCGCTTGGCCCTGGGGACTGGCGTCGACGAGCAGAGTTGGTAGGATGATTAACACGAGGGCGCGAGCAAAAAAAGAGAGAGAGGGCGCCATTGTAGGGATGATTGGACTCCAACTTGGGGGAGTCTGGTACTGGTTGACAGTCACTTTATACCGCCCAAAAATGTGGGAATTTTATCCGATGTCGTACAGTGTTGGTCATGATCCAGTTTCACAAATAGCGTGAAGGCACAGAAAAGAATCGTATCGTCCGTAACTTTCAAGTTCGCATCTATCGCGAAGCATCCTGGGATAGGGCGCCGTTGCTTAACCGTTCCAAGTTTGCGCGCCTCTTACTCGGAAGGTCAAAGTATATATATATATAATCATCATGGTGCTGCCAAAGAGGACGCGACGTAGTACCAGTCATGCGTGGATGGATCAGAAAATTCAGGTCCACGTAGCTGACAAGCGAGCTGTAGCGGGTCGCCGCACTCATTCGAGTATCATCTATAGCGGATAAAATCAACTGAGTTGAATTACGTCTCAATAATCAGAAGTGTCGGATGGAAGCGCTGAGTTCGCCTTTCGCTGATAGACGTCAGGGTGCTGCCCGTCGGATCTGGGGCCGTAGGTAGTACATTGAATACTTTCTTGTGTTCGAATAGCTTCGCATCTCATGAACCCGCAATTTGGGGATTTGAAGCGTGTTTGTCTGACCGGCATGTTTGTGGCGGCGTCCAGAGTATCAGGAGGAGAGCATTAAGCCGATATCTGAGGTATTGCAGCCCTCA
Source organism: Mycena crocata (assembly GCA_029281795.1). Taxonomy (NCBI): domain Eukaryota; kingdom Fungi; phylum Basidiomycota; class Agaricomycetes; order Agaricales; family Mycenaceae; genus Mycena; species Mycena crocata. The sequence goes on along the minus strand of JARJCP010000013.1, from coordinate 460,592 downwards.
GCAATACTTCTTGAAGGCGACTCACCCGATGCTGAGCCGTAGGATGTTCAAGAATCGATTGGTTAACCAAGAGTTTATCCCAATATAAAAGGTTCCATGTAAAACGTTCCAGCCAACCACGACACACGCCGAATTTTTGGTCTGTCCAGTCGGCCCAAAATACAGGACGTAGCGAATATAGCTCTACCCGATCTTTTTCTGCGAGGTTCCGAATTTATATTGACGAATCACAGGTTGTCGATAACAGCATCCAGGTACAAACTTGCCTTGGCGGAAGCCCATTTCATTGACACATCCATGTGGTACCAAGAGCATCTTGTCAAGGTTCGAGAATATCTGGGTCTGTCGGGTCTCGACCTGTCTCGCTTGCGTCGGAGCTCGGGACGAATAGACAGAAAATAGATTCAATAGACACTTTTTGTCGAAATAAACGACGGCGTGAGTACTCCGTGAATAATTGCCCTCTTCTAATTCAAATGCTGAAAAGTGGGCAGGTTATAAGGTAAGAAAGAATACCGGCGAGGTCTCGTCCCCCGAGGCTAGACTGTTGGCGAATCATGTATTCAAAAACCTTCGAACTTCCGTGAGAGTCTACACTGAGCCCTGAGAAGGAACAGATCGAAGTCTGGAGCGCTGACACCAAGCTGACACAGGAACATCTCCGTTTGGACGTTACAACGGTTATCAGCGAGGAGCAGATCCAGAACTTTTCAGAGCAAATTCAGAGAAGTGTCTATAAGCGATGCCGCGGACCCTTGCCAAAGGTCGAGAAAGGAATGTATAATTCCGAGTCCCAGCGCCGCACTTATATCATTGGAGAAGCAAAATGGTCCCGCTACCAACTAGTGCCAGTTCCTAAGTACTCTAAAGCCCTTGTCAAGGGCTTTAAAGGCCCCTTGATTGTTGCCGCGAGATTCATGCAGCACTCACCATTGTTTGGGATGGCATATTTAGCAGGAATGGACGGAAAAACACGCAGTTTGTATGTGGACGGCAGATCCTGAACGAAAGTTCAAGAGGTGAACCTCCCTTCCGGATGGACCCGATTTGTTCCGAACAGATATTCCGACTTCCGATCGTAGTTTGTTTGGATGAATCGCAATTCTCTTTATATGGGAAAGTGCCTTCAATACTGCTTCATGAAATTCATCTCGTGATCCTTGTCCTTGAATACGATCTTGTGGAAAGTTTCGAAAAAGTGGATGGAATTTATGGAATCAGAACCACACAGAATAAGGAGTTGAATTTTCAGACCACTATTTTTGCAGTCCTCCGTACGAAGCCGTGGCTAATTGTAGAAAGGGACCCGGATGCTTTTCTCGTTGTCTGCTTGCAGAGGTCCTTCTACAATCACGGATGGGGTTTGAAGCTTAGACAGGCGATCCAAGGTATCTGTGTACACGTCCCCTGCTAGTTGCGCCACTTTTTTACCAATCAAATCAACTTGTTGTGTCTGGGAGGAAATTTCAAACAGTGGCTTAGCCATTGTCCAAAGTTCCGCTGCCCTAGGAAAATCTCCCTCATTGTCAGCCAAATCGCCTAGTCTGAGCATACATTCCGCCCTGCTCAGATGGACGTCCATCTTGGTATCCTGAGTGACTCTTAGGAGGCAAATTGAACGTCTCTGTTTATCAAGCCGACACCCACTGGCTTGTATCCATCATCGACGGGGTTTGAACATAAGTCAGGTGACCATGTTCAACTTCAAACAATGCTAAGTATTCAAGGTTGCGTACACCTCTAGAAAACCCCTATTTACACACCGTAACACACAGGCAAGCTAACGGTGGTCTGGGAACGAGTTTCGAAAAAACAGGTTTTTTTTCTTTTGCGGGGGCCCTAAATCCGAATTTTATTTGCGCGCAGCACACCGGCAACTCTTTTTTGCGCGGGCCGGATGTTTTTTTTTTCGCACGGCCCAAAGTTTTTTGCGCGGGAGTACGTTCTCCGCGCCAAAAAAATCAAGTATGCAAGCTTATATAATTTTGCGCGGGGGTCTTGAAAACAGGTCAAAATTTTGCGCGGAGCTCGATTTTTTTGCGCGGGAATAAAAGTGCATCGGGACTGCCATACTCTATTCCTTATTTGGCGCTGGCGCACGGGAATCACATGGAACGTTTGAGTAGACTGAATGAGCTTTTGAAAGCCACAAGGAGGTTTATTCCGCGGCCAAGCCACGAAAATACTTTCGGCGTGAAGGCGTTGCTTGCTCTTGTTATTTTGCCATCAGCCACGTGATGGCGTTCGAATCAGTGGCGGTGCCTCTGCGCTGCCACCTCATTCCCTTCGTCCATCTTCAGCCTGCTGCATTCGCATCCCCTACCGTCTCAGCTCAAAACCCATCTAGACAGATTTACCAGTGGAGTACCTGGTGCAATGCGCAAGAACTACAGGAACGACGAGTTTCCCCAGTTCCGATTCCTGTCCTGGCCGTCCAGCAGTGTCCTCTGCGACGAAGTGTGCAGAGGGTTTTATCCATCTCAAGGAAGCACAGTATGGCTGTCGTTACTTTCCTGGCGTCTAGTATCTCGCTTGGGAATATTTGCTGGCAATTCTTTCGAGCTAGCGAGCCGACAATCGAACAGCCGGACGTCAGTGGTCTATTCCTTGGCTGCGTTGGGGGGTTTTCAACGAAGATCTGCATCGTACGGTACTACCATTTGCGCACCATTCGGATATTGTGACGAAACTCTCTATCGCTAGATCCTCGTACTACGGTTTCACAGACATCAAAGCTTGCCTGACGCTGCGGCGTACACTCCTTGAGACCGCCTCGCCAGTTTTCCTCATGTTCGGTATCCCCGGACTAATACTCAACGGCAGTTCGGCGTTATTTTATGCTGCTGAAGCTGGTTCTAGCCTTTTTCCGGGACCGCACTTTCTGTGATAGGGACCTGACACTGTGTAACGGCGATCTGGCGGTGTACGACGCCTACAATCATTTTACTTCCTGGAGGCTCTCACCCATACGGATTCCGGCTATTTTGTCTGTTGTGTTGGCCTTGGCTTCGTCTTAGCAGTCATTCAGTAACGCGGACTGCCCGGAACCGAATCCGTATCTGTAGGCTCAAACCTGCGGCCAGCCAAGCTTTTATTGACACGCAGGCTGATTACATCGAGCGACCGAGCTCGCAGCGGAGTTGGCGCTGCGCGCTCCGTAACCTCATCTAAAACAGGCGCCGTTGTCTTAATCTCGGGCAATTGCTGCGCGCTGCGTCAGCGCCAACTTGTCAGGGCCGTGGCGGTAAAACGGTTCACTTTTATTTTGGAAGCCGCATAATATGATACTTAACCACGGTTGCTCTCACTAATCGTCACTCATATTCTCCTCTCCTCTATCCCTCCCCGATCAACATGGTTGCTCTTGATCTTACAGGTTCCCTTCGATCCTTGCTTTTTTTTCATCCTACATCTCATTCGACATTGTCGTAGCTCTCGCTTCCATTTCAGAACTGGCAATCCGGGCTGCCCCTCCCCGCAACCAGTATGGCTACGTTCCCGATCGGACAGTCGCGATTCTTTTTCTCGTTCTCTTTGGCATCAGCACTGGTCAGCATTCCTTCTCCTTCCAGAAACCCGAACTAACTGTATGTCAACATCAGCGCTCCACGTCGGGCAGACGGTGTACTATCGCATGTGGTGGTTGTTACCTACAGCAGCGCTCTGCGGAGTGGGCGAGCTCATCGGATGGGCGGCCGACTTTGGTCCTCGGACTCGCCTTTTGCCAAGCCGCCGTTTACCATCCAGTGAGTTTCAACCTGTTGCTATCCGATGGAGGCCAGTGAAAGCTCACATTCGCCGACCAGGATTTCCACCACAATTATTGCACCGACACCGCTCTTGGCGGCGACGTTCATCATCATGTCGCGCGTCATTCACAGGCTCGGAAGCTCGTATGCGCGACTGACGCCCAAGTGGTGTAGGTCCTTCGTGGCCATTGAGAAATAGTCCGACTGACCAGAATTCTTTCCCCAGATACTATGCTGTTTCTTCCCTGCGTGAGTTCACGTCTCTAAGATGGTGGGGACTAGGATTGACGGCGCTGCAGGACCTGATCGCCCTTATTGTGCAGGGCGTCGGTGGGGGGATGGCTTCCAGCGCGGAGGACCTCGACGGCGCCAATGTCGGGGCCAACGTAATGCTCGGCGGCATTGTTTTCCAGTTTGGTATGCGTGGTCTCCATCTGAATCCTCGTCTCCATGAAGACCAGGTCTCACTAACGTTTGATCCTATATATGTTTAGTCGTCATCATCCTTTTCTCGGCGCTTTCCCTCGACTACGTGCAGCGGTACCTGCGCGACCGGCCCACGCGTATCGATGGAAGTTTACGCGGCGCCCTCACCCCGTCTTTGAAAGCTATGCTCGCCGCAATGGCATTGTCCACCACCTGCCTCTTCATTCGGTGCGCTCCCCTCCCCCTGAAACTTTCTTACATATTTCCTAATACACCTCTTGAACACGCAGCTCTGTCTACCGGATTATCGAGCTCACTGATGGGTGGAGGGGGCGCATCATCCATACTGAAGTCTACTTCAACGTTCTTGACGGCGGCATGGTGGTGCTCGCAATTTTCGTTCTGAACTTCGCGCATCCGGGACTGTTGCTTACTGAGGGCGGATCCATTAATAAAGACAAGCTGGAGCCGGACAGCAAGGAGAGCTCGCGCCCTGATCTCGGCCTTTAGGAAACGCGATGCTTTGGGGTTGATTAGTCACTTCGTTGTATGACTTCGGACTATGGGGGATTATGCATCGCTAACGATGTTGGAAATGAATTTACACACTTGAATGATGGAAATTTACCTCCATTCTTGGAAATATGTGATTGGGAATACGCTTCAAGGTTATTGCGTTATGAAACACTATTTGTACGCTGCGCTCACATCCATCATTCGGCGTTCGAGGAGGACAACGCGAATGATGGAAGACTTGACGACATACACGCCACACTCTCGGCGTTGTTCGGCACAGGAAGTCACCAGAACTCTCTTGATGCACCCACGACTGTTTCAATGGATAAGACTCTGGATAAATTTTCGCGAACGAAACCCATAATAATCCACGGTCATCTAGACTCATCTTCTATAGATGGGATGAAGGGGATCTACCTCAGCAACAATTGATTCAATGATTGAGATCATGGGAGTCGCGATCAACTGTTCGCTCCAAAATATTGTACGGCTGTATCATACGCAATGGAGTGATGAGGCACCACTGCGAACTACTTCGCGGAATCAGTAAGAATGCTGGGAAGAAGCTGAACTCACGCATTTGTTGAACCCCGGCGGTGGAGTGTCCAACTTGATCTAGTGTTCAAGCCTCACTCCACAACATTTAGAAGGGTCAATCAATTGCGTTTTAATTAATCAAGTCGGCCCATTGACCGGCGGTATGTTGTCCGGCTTAAACTTGCAGATCGTCTGGCTCATGCATTGTGTTTTTGCAAAAGGCTACTACCGAGCGACGATCCAAGTGTGCTGGCAATTGAAAGTTACATCATGAGTGTCAACTACTTATGATACTGCATCTCGAACCAGTCTAGTCTCATAAAAACTCCTGGACTTGAAGAGAGGGATCGATTGTATCTCGATGGCGGACCCTCTCTTCGAACTCCCCAAGCGTGTGCCAGTGGCCTGCAGCAATTGTCGCGCGCGCAAAGTCAAAGTGAGTTTTGTCGGCATCCAAGGGGTACCTGACAAACCAACGGCATTCCTCAGTGTATCACACAGTCACAGAAGAAGAAATGCATGCGCTGCGCCTCTATGGGGTGCCTCTGCGAGTACATCCCGACCGACAAACAGGCGCTGCGTTCCTCGTTTAAACTGGCGCACAAGAGACGCAGGCCGTCTTCCACGCCATTTCCATACCCGCCTAAATTGAATGTCGGCACTGGGTCGGTACGGAACTCGAGGGATGATGGAGCCAACCATCAGACGCCCCCAGCAATTTCCTCCTCTGCGATTACGCCTCCTGCCCTCCCACCAACCATCCAATGCCAATTCAACCCTCCTGCAGCCCGACAAGGGCTGTCGTCCGCAGGATATTTTCCGCATTCCATCCAAGACGCTGAAGATTGGAGGATCGTAACGCAATCCTGGTAAACCCAAGCTCCGTTGAATGTCCTTCCGTAATCTGACCTCCTCGTAGTACTAATTGTATCTGCACATCGGGTCCTTGTTACTGTGGTGGACGCACACGGGGATTCTGATGGCAATTTCTTGTTGTGTTCCTTGTACTTATTGAATCCAGAGATGTTGGTGGACGACGTATTCGTTGACCTGCCACCTTTCCCCCTGTAGTAACTGAGATCGGTTGTAGTCTTTGTACTACTAGTAACAGATAAAGTTTGTAGATGTTGGTGGATGGCGTATTCCTTGGCTCGGAACCTCTTGCCTCACTATCGGTTGAGAGCGCAGCGTGGGCCGTTAATTTGTTTACGAACTCGCATCAGAAAAGCACTGTCGTTCAAATCCCATCAGACGGTAAAGCAGTGTAATAATTCAGTTTTCTGGCCCGACAAGGGAAGAAAAGTCTGGGGGTTGAGCTCAATCTGCAAGCCTGGGAAACGCGGACGACGATAGGCTGAGGCGACACAAGCATCGACTATCGGGTGGAAGTATACATAAAAATGACGCAGTTCAACTTTCACCGGTCCGCGTCCGATGACTTGAGCAGGTTAAAATTAGGACTTCGGTTACCAGCTATTGTATGGGCGGCGCACCAAATACCCCGGAAACCATCGGGTTTCAGAGTTCTTCCCCCATCCTCTTCATCGGGACGGAACCACCAGCTCAGTTCGTCTAGGTCCCTCAATTCTGTGATTCGCGCCATGACTTCCTCGTCAATTTCGGGTTCGTGCCCGGAGTGCCGGGCCTTGTTTATGGTAAATGGAGTATCGTCATCATCGCGGCGAAGGCCCAAACGCGACGTCACGAATTCCAGCCATAGGACCTTGTCAAAGGCGAAGAATGATATGAAGCCCAAAGTTGTCAGATGTGGGACAAGACAATTTGGTTCTAATGTCCATGCGAGGCGACGGAAAGGGGAATCGGTAACGAGGGTATTGCGAGGGCTATCTTCCTTCTGCGGGACGCCCTGGATGAAGAGCTGCGACAGCGCGGGAAGCGTCGAGAGACATCCAATGAGATCCTCCACTGTGACGACAACGTCGTGGAGTGAGAGATCCGTGAGGTTGCTGGGGAACGAAGAGCGTGAAGCGAGTCTAAGAAATTGTTCCTGTGACCAGAACACAGGCCAGTCGCCGACAGATGACCCCAGGGAACGATCGGCGCTTCCCGAACGAACGATTTCGGAGTCGCATAAGCCGAGGCGAAAGTGCTGGGTTCCGGAACAAACGGGGGGTAGGACGGACGTCGCAACATCCAGATAGCAGAGGTCCAGACTACACACGGAAAATGATGTGGAAGGAGGCAGACGACCCACGACTGCGAGGCCGTCCCCCAACAGATCCTCGCCATCAATATTTGCGTAGGTGAGATATCGGAACTGGCCCCAGGGAAGCACCTCGAGTGTGTGTCGAAGATAGTACAGTTCGACAGAGAATAAACCGGCTGCTGTTTTGCCTAGGGCTTCCCCGCCCAGCCGAAGGCGCTCAAGAAGAGGAAGATTGCCCTTCGCACATGACAAGAGGGGGAAACTGATTCTTGTATGCGGAGATCGGCGGTACGCCATCTCCCTGAACTCTGCGCGAGGAGTTTGGTGCATGGTCCCCCCGGATCTCCATCCCCAAGGCTACAGTCAGTGGGTAATTGGCAGATCTCTCCAGCGAGAGCCGTATCAGACTCGCGAATCTGGGGCGGTCCCGTCTGTGCCGTAGTACGCTGAAATCAGCCTCGATTGTCGCCCAAAGCGACGGCGTAGAAGTGACAATGCGGTACCACCTGCAGGACACCTGCGATAACTGTAGGAGGTGCACCTGCGCTGCGCGCCCTAGAGCTGTTTCGAAAGAGTAGTAGCTGCGCGGTGAGCTGTAGTAGGGAAGCAACTCAGGGGCACATAACGCAAAAATCTCCGTCAGAACCTCGCTTGGAAGGCGCCGGATAGATGAGAAAAACACCGTTGCATCCGACGTTGTACTCGGTACAGTACTCCTGAAGAGCCGCTCGCTCTGACTTCAGTCGGTCGAGCAGCTGTTGAAGGAACTCGATGTCGCCAGGAGAGGAATGGACCACAGATCGAAGGTGGGAAGCCTCTTCAGGGATGGAATTGGAGCGCAGGACCTCACGGAGAAGATTCATCTGCTCTGGGGAGGGTAAGAGCGATGAAGGGAAGAGGGACGCGCTGAAATCAATTGTGAATACGGCGAGCAAAAAAAAACAGCAAGGTGATGGTGAGAGGCAGAAGCGGTTTATTGTGACAGTCACATCACCAAATCTGGAAAAACAAGCTAAGGCCAGGTGGGGCTCGCGATTTGGTCGCAATACTGATGCACACTCACACGCGCTCGCAATCGATAGTAACCACCGGCAATTCTTATATGCTCTGGCGAGCAGCACAATAGTTGCGTACACATACCAAAATCCCAATGAATCCTCCACAGAAGACTGCCGCCAGATAATAAATAATCAGTGGTTGAGTACCTATTGCCTTCAAAGCCATGTCCGAGCGGGTCGACAGTGGTCAGTTATATAGGAGTCCCGCCGTGAATACTGACGGTTAACTTCGACCTTGTTGTGCTTCTTCCTTTGGTCCTCCTTTGTCAAGGTCGACATCCTTTGATTCACCCGTTTAAATACATGACCAACTTTGACAACGTTGAGCATTGCGGGGAGGCTTGCAGGCGGCAAGGAGGCGGGAGATGCACAGCGGACGTCATCGGGAATTTCAGTCTCCGATGGTCCGTGCACGCGTGCCGTGATTGATGGAAAATGGTTGGTTTAACAATTTAACAATGTGATATTCGTCTACGTAGATACTACTTAGGTACGGGTACCTCGACGAACCCAAGGTTGATCACACTCTTGTCTCTTTCCCCCACCATCTAACTTCGGGCCGCTACCTTCTGGACGTCCACGGCCCACCACCTGCTTCACAAGTACGCGGGAGATAACAATGGTATCAACCTCGCACTCGCGCCGTTCCAGAACGAATCTGAAACCCAAACGCTGGCCACGTTGACGTCTCCACGACTTCCTGTCGCATTCAAGACCTCAAGCCTCAGGATCTTCCAGAACTCCCTCTCCTGAAGAACGTTCAGAACACGCATACCTCATTGGCAAGCCCTATACCTCGGCTTGGTTCCTCAAACCCGGATTTTCAATATCCCACCGCAAGAAAACACAGACAACAAGGTTCCCTCAATGCCATGAATCCAGACCGTCGAACATATACACGCTCTCTCTGCAAATTTCTCCTGGCGGTTCGCTTCCTCAAATTCACATTCGAACTACAACGCCCTACGAAACAAGCTCCTGGAGCAAGACCGAAATTTTCTCAATGCTATGTTGCCCTGGTTATCTCCGCACCCACTTGGTGCGTAACGGCATCGTTCGTAGGTACCTTAGCACAAGTACCATTTGTCGGCTCTTTTTGGGTGCAATGCAACTTTTTCGACTGTCTTTCAGTTGTGATGAGTAAACGCAAGGCATTATAAATTATAATACCGGGAATGGGTCTGCTCGGTCGTAAGGCCAGATAATGCCAGATATTCGCTTGCGATATCCACAACAATTACGGGGACCGTGATATGCACACGTGCAGATCAGGGCTTACCTGAGGGTCCACAAGAATTGCAAGGATTATGAGAATTGCGGCAATTGTAATCGGTTGTACGCGCCGACAACTATTTTCCAGATTTGGTGATGCACGCGGGCGAAGTTGATACGACCTCATCCGGGTCCTCCGAATTGCTCCGAATCGTACAGCACCAGGAATTTCTGATATTCCGCATTCCAGATTTCTTCCTGTCCCAACTCTGTTGCGCCTTCAGCTTTTGCTTTCCGACTGACCAGTATTCCATCCAAATTTCAGTTCCGCACAAACGTTTCTCACGGCAGTTCAGTGATGTGTACTCTATATAGTATAAAGATGAGTCTTCGTGCGTTTTAATTTTCCGAAATCGCAAATGGTTCCCCGCCGACTTCAAAGAGCTGATTTAGTAACAGACAGGATGTTGAAGTTGATTCCTTGATGATTCGGGGCAATATGTTCCCCCCCTCCCTCCACATCAACTGACGACAGTGCAACGACAGTGTATTAGAATTCTCAACACGCGAGGCACAGGAAAGATTTGTTCAAGCGTCTCCAGGAAAGACTAACTAAAATTCAATTCCTCAGGCCGAATAAAAATCAGAAACACACATGAAGCTTTTTGGCTCGGGTTGAGCTCCGGCCATCGGTCTTTCAAGTACCGGTCCTCCGATTGCACCCGACTATGCTGACTCAAACGTCGACATGCCACGACCAACGACTGACCATACGCCAGAATCTGCAAACTGATCTTCTTCTCTTCGTTTCTGAAAGAAAACTTAACACTCTGCAATCCCTGTTCGTAGAGCCCGGTCATTGTCACGACTCGGAGCTCGGAGGGCGGCTGGCTTCCGTAGGATGTGGAGGTATATGGGCCGTGGCTTCCGGCGGAAACTTACTGGATCGGTGGCACTTCGGTTTCCATAGGTACTCCTAAGATGGTCCCGCTTTGGATATAAACAAGGTGAGTTCGCTGACTGTCAATACCTCGCGTCGTCACCTGGATCTTAGAATTCATCCATTCCACAACACACTGACAGATCATCCAGAATCCTCACTGCTGAGTAATATCCGGATTAATTATAAACGCGCCGTCCGGCCGCTTGTAGACCCTACTGGTAGCCGCATCCCCTGCTTTCAAGTTTTGGAAGCTCACTCAGGGCCCCACTTTTCTGCAACCAGATCCATGTTCGACTTATTCCTTCGTTCTCAATGTCAAAGCCGGACGTCATGTAGGCCGAGGTTGACTGTCGAATAAAGTGATGCCCGGTCAATTATCACCTTCGCTCTCTCACCTCGTGCATGATTTTTTCTTCCCGCAGATATTGGATTTCGGCACCGACAAGTTACGCCGCTCCGCAGCTTCACCTCGAGGTATCACGCAATCATCGGAAGTCGATAATCACAGGAAGTAATGATAGGAAGCACATACGGTGCAGGATCGGCGCTGTGGCTAAGCACAACGCCATATTCCTGCATTCATATCTCTGCCAGTGCGCCAAGACTGCTGTGTTTCGAGAGAAATATATGCAAGCCCACTGACAGACTGTTGCTTCTGGGCAGAAACGGAATGAGGGACAGTACTATTTGTGGACCACGGTTCGACGGCGCCAAGCCTTTTAAGCGACAGACACCGCCTTCACTTCGGAGGCACGCCAACAGTTACTGCGCAGTAAAGGTGATTCGGAATGGTTCGGAATTCCCTTTTGTCCTCGTTCAAGTTCTGACAGACGTTATCGAGCTCATCTTTACGCTCTAGTGGTATGTTCACCGCAAGTATACAAGCGTAGAGAGCCATCTGAACCGCCGATGGTTCAAGATATTCACCCCCAAATTCAGCATGGCTTGTTTCTGTCCATTTTGGGTTATTGATCGCCAATCGTCGAGCATAGCCTTCGATTCAACTCCGTCATTCGCGATAGCATTGAGGTGCTGCGGATTGCTGCGGATTCGGGCGGAGTACTGATGAAGTCAGCACGGCGTAACGGAGTTATGGGACGCCCCGTCCCATTGCGGAAACCCCCGAACACGCTCCTGCAATTTGAGAGGTGAGCCAGCGTCCGGTTTCCTCGTCGATGTCAAGGGGATCCCGATCTGCGAAATCCACACTACACCCCGAAGTTTTATTTTCGGGAGTTCTGGTGACCCCGTCCCGTCCGTAATGACGTCATATCGCCCTTTTAGGCCACTGATCCGGACTTTCCCACGGCCTCTCGAAGAAAATGGACGCAATCGGAGTGCTCAAGTATGTTTTCAGTGCTTCTATCCTATCTATGAACTAAGTCCTGCTTCCACAGACATCACCGTTGATTTTCGAGAGCCTTTTCATGCAACTAGGATTAAACAGATGATGACTCACGTTGATTACGCCTCAGCGGCAAAACTCTCGGCACCCGAATGAGGAAATAATGTTTCTTCCTGTAGCTCAACGGGCATGAATTCTGGGAGCTTCGAGCTTCAATTCTGTGTCGTAAGGTGCGGAATTATTCCGAATTCGAGGTGTCTGAAATTTTCTTGACTTGACAGCCCCTTGGTCGATGTTGATATCGGTGACTACCTACGTTCCTCTGCCGCTAATTATATCAAAGTAGAACTGATCATCTTTTCGAGGCCTTACGCGGGTGCACTCGCGCCGCTCTTGACACAGGGTGGGCATTATTCCCCGCCCCTCCATGGGCCATATAAGTGCAATATGCGGGTCCGAGTGATACAATCGATGGCCGGGTCGGAATCTGCCTATAATCTTCAGCGCGGAGCAGCTTGCTCCAATTGCAGGTATGTTTTATTTTTATTTTGACTAAAATAAATGAACACTGATCGACTTGATTCAGGCGCCGCAAAGTAGTGAGTCTGTCTTAAGTCTCCTTACATTTATTTGCTTAGTTTCTGCCACAGAAATGCGATGGTACCCGGCCCGTGTGTAATCAATGCCATCTCCGGCCTCCGCGCTCGCGCGTGCCCTGCGTCTTCGACCTTGACACCGGCCCCTCACACCAATCAACGTCGCAGATGCAAGAGACGATCCGGGTGTTGAAGATGCGCATCGAGCAACTGGAACGATCTAATGGGGGCTCTCGTGACCCCGAAATATTTCTGCATACCCCTTATGGTGACTCTGTAATGGATCCGAATTACACTTCAACAAGTGGTAGGTCCATTTACGAGTCGAGGTAGAATTGTTGTTTACCTCTCATTCGCCTCTGCAGTCCCTTCACCCGCAATGAGCAATCAGGTAGATACATTTACATCCCCACGAAAACACTGAATTTGAGGGTTTACCAGGAGCCTCCCTCTAACATCGCGACGACACTGTGCGTAACATGTTAATTATCCCCGAATCGATTCCATTTATGATAAGTATCTTCACTTCAGCATTCATGCCTTCCTCACACGGTTCAACAACAGTGGCTACTTCTTCCTCGACGCAGGCAATTTCTCAAAATCCGCACTGCTCTCCCTCCCGTTCGGACACCCTGAGCGGCCCTCAAAAACACTGCTTCACGCCGTCTACTTGTGGGGATCTCTTGTCTTAACAACACCTCTTCCCGCTCCGTACACAGAAGAAATATTGGTGCTTAACGCCCTCCAGACACTTCGAGAAGATATCCGGCATCTTGATCTGCAGCTGAAGCTCGTGATGGAGACAATTCAGGCTGAGGTGCTGTTGGGATTGTACTACCTCCATGCGGAGCGGCCCGTGGAAGGCCGGTACCATACCGCGGCCGCTGTATCGTTGGCGCTCACGGCGGGCCTACATAGACTCTCCCACCATCCCGTGCATCAGCCGTTGCCACCATTTTTGCTCGCTCACCCTCTTCTCCTACCGGCCCGGAATGCCGGCGAAGTGGGCGAGAGGATCGGTGCGTTTTGGGCGGTCGCCGTCCTGAATAATTATTGGGTTGCGGCAGATGGGTGCTCCTCTATAATGCCGTACGGAACGCCAATCGATACACCGTGGCACGCAAGCCCTCAGGTGGGATCTTTCAACCGCCCCTCTCTCACCCGTTAGTCGTTCATTTGTTCAATCTTTTACCAGAGCGGGGCAACGATTACCAAATTCTTGAACGGACACGACCAAGATGGCCATTCGCCCGTCACTCTTTTAACGAAGGCCTCCATTCTAGTGGAGCGCATCGTATCGTATTCTGCCCGTGTCATTCCAGGTGCGTTCCTCCCTCGTTCAGCATCATTAGGTCGAATCGAACAACGTAGGGACCGACCCTGCGGGATTTAACGCCCTCGACACCCGTCTGCATACCTTCCAGGCCTCTCTTCCTCACATCTCAGGATCTCCCACTCTTTTAATGGTGCACGCGCTGACCGACCTCGCCATCGTCCGCCTGCACGCACCGTTCACACACTCCTCTGATGCTGGGCGCTACAAATGCCTCATGGCGGCGAACCGCGTCGTCGCAAATATGAGTGGAACGACCGTCTCTCATTCGCCGCGTACCGTGGATCCCATGTTCGGGGTGTGTAACTTTCTGATTCACCGCTTTTTTCGGCATGAACTAAACCTCGCCAGCCTGTCTGCGCCACCGTCTGCGCCGTCTATTTGGACGAGATTGGTACGCTGCTAATGAGCCGGGATCCCGGGGCATTCGCGCAATACCAGGAAGTTGACAGGTGCCTGAGCAGTCTTATGAACCTGATGAGCGGTGCAGCGGCCCATTGTCCCGTTATTGGTGCGTACGCCTTGTTGCGCTGTCGCAGCCATTCACTCATTGATATTCCTTAATTTATCTGTCTCGCCGAGTAGAGCGCTGCTTGGTGTCCGTGCGAGAGGCGTACGCGACGCTGCCGCAGGGACGCTAGAAGGCATATCTAGATAAACATTTGAGGCATACGCAAATAGCATGGACGCATGGACGCATGGACGCTAGGTAAATAGTGCACACTATGGACTCTATTTCTCTGGATATTATTCAGTCAGATATGTATACACGCATTCTGTAAAATTCGCGGTAGGCCGAAGAATGGACTCTTTGAAACAGATTCTTCTGCAACAAAGACATACAGGTGGTTCCCGGATTTGACGCTCATGTTTTAGACTCGTCGCCCCAAATATTTCGGAGCTCGTAGTATAAAAGGAGGAATAATGGGTCGTTCTTCCAAGGAGTAAGTTCAATCAATTGCTTGACCATTCACACACCGACGAGTTGTAACGGGGCTGCAGTTTCAATCCAACAAGATCAGTGTCGATGGATTGGATGATCTGCTTACACTTGAATCGTATAATTAATTGCTGGGGGTTGCACTGATACGCCCCGCATCGTCGATTCTGAGCAGGTATCTGGGCCGTTCAAGTTTTACAACAAGTTGAAACGTTGAAGTGTTGTATCCGCGGGATCCGAATACCGGTCTACAGTACTTACCTTCAATGTCATCTTGTTCCACATACCAAGTTGAATTTTATCCTGCCTTTTATGCACACAAGAAAGGGCAAGAATGCAAAGGTAGGCAAAGGTTGAATCGCTGTGGACATCGGAGACACGCGGAACAAGTGATGGGATCATATAGCCGGATTGGTCCGACGGACCTCGGAGCAGACCGGATGTCCGTTGCTCCACATCATTCCTTGTCTTTCGCCACCACAAGCCCACCTTACCGTCCAAAGATCCGGCACTGGCCAAACACCAGGAATTAACCCGCCAGCCGAAGCAGCGATGCAGCGTCTCTGATCCAGTTTCCACGCCGGCAGCCCCACGCCGGCAGCCCCATGATCTCTCAAGACTCAAATTGGTCTCACTCGTCACCATTGCCATTCACAAGGACTGAATCTGCGTCGAATACTTCGTTTCCTGGAGCTTTCAGTATCGAATTCCACCAGGTCTCACTCCAATTCTTGATGTCGAAAGTCGAGACTATACGCGGGTGGCCGTTCCGCCTGAGGATCTGCTCGTCATCATCGCCGTACCGCGGTCTTGAAACGCCCTTGCATTAAAGCTAAAGTGGAGTGGCGCGAATCAGTTGAGAATCCAAGCACGTTCATGTATCAGTAACATCACATGCGGTTTGGTCATCGAGATTTTAGATGACTATGTAGTGCGTACTGGCCTGGGTTTCCCTAAGCAGGAGAACTATTATGGCGACGGAGGGACATGAAGGCTCGACGTCGCTGATGCAGAAAAACGTATCGCCTCATTCCCGATATTGGAGTCTCTGCCAAGTCCGGTCTGTGAAGTGACGTGAAAAGACGCTCCCCGACTCAGCTCCACGTCGCCCTGCAACACTGGACATGTCAATGAAAATCTTGGAAGTGGGCCCCTTATTCGATGGACCCTTGCGACTGGCGTTCCAATCTCAACAGTGCATCTCTATGTCGAAGACACGGTTACCACTTACTGTATCAGTGTATGACTCGTGTGCATCTGCCGCCGAACTCATGCAACACCTCGGTCCTTCAGGTTTCATTGATGTCGCTGACGTTGTGCTGCGATCTTTGGACACAACTACCAAGTATATTTCATTTGCGTAACCTCGGCGTTTTTTACGCTCACAAAGGAAAAACTATGTAATCGAATATTTTGGCGGGAACTCCTTCCTCTCCACGAATACGCAACATTCCTTGGTGTACTGCTCGTGGCATACTATCCCGGGAAACTCTGGTCCCAGACAAGCGGCCCTTGTAAATTCCTCCGATGTATTCCTTCACGAACAGTGATTCGTGAACACCTCATTGGTTAAGCAGTATGTATAACGCCATTCAACACAGCACTCTTCACCTCCACAGCAACTCGCACAAATAAACCGTTACATGCGCTTCCGCTAATTCGGAGAAGACCACACAGTGTTCCAGAGCGAACTGCTGATTTCTCGAACACGACAAACTTGTCACGAATGGATGGGAGAAGTTGATTTTACTTGTGACTCAAAAACAAAAAACTCCTAGGTATATTACCGCAGTGGAACGTCTTCCGCAGCACTTGCTAAATTGTGAACTGGCAGGAATAGTCTCGAAGATGTCCGTTCTAAGGGGCACACGTTTATTTTGTCTTGATGGAACGTCTTCACCGAATGCCGTTCCGGTATGCGAGCTCGTGCCGCAGTTTCCGGTGTGAGTAGCACGGCGGAGAATTATTGGCGATGATTATCAAGTGGACATGCCTGAAACCTATGGCCGGGGTCGCAACTACATCTTGGCAACTAGGACTCTCCATTCTTGAAATCCTGAAAACAATTTGCGTCGAAGAAAGCCAAAATAACGTTAGTCTATTATCCAGAGATCAATATTACAGGACTAATTGAATGGCAATCTAGTCAACCACCACCACCCCAGGCAGTCAATACGGAAAGCACCGGCACCACCCGAGGAAACTATCTCGATTCACGTCTCGATTACGGCCGAGCTCCACAAAGACGGGTTGAGTTCGCCGCTCGAGAAAGTGACCAGAGAACGTGTATACATGGCTGAGCTCCTCTGCCGAATCGAAGTTGGAGAAGCACCGATGGAGGCAGAAAGGAAAAGGTGTCGGCACGTTCTGCCTTGGCCGGAGGTATGTCGCATACCATATCCCAGAAAAAGTCCCTGGGGAGCTACATAGGCTCGCGGACCAGTCTCTGATGTGCAACCGCAAATATTCCTGCGTCTGCACAATCATCAATAATCGGACAAGTACGCAAATAACTCGGAAAAGGACGGAAATACACCATGGGAAAGTTCGGAAATAAAGCGGTCGCCGTCAACTAGCCGCTCAGCGCCCGTGCGAAGCCGTCCGAATGCATTCAAATGCGGCGTCATGCCGCGAACGGCTGGCGCGGGAGAACTGATTGCGGTGCAGGTTCGCTTGAGATGAACAACCTGTGAACAACAGCATTGACGTGTTCAGACGTGTTCAGACGCGTGTGTGCCAAATATACTGGTTGACTGGAAACCTAGAGGACGCCCGTTTTAGTGTGAACTCCCGCAAACCTCTGGTTGACAGCGACAAACCCACGAAGACCGTGTTGGCTCTCCCTGTGTGTTCGCTCATTTCCCATCCCAAAGCAAAATTGAGGGATTTAAGAAGCATCATAAACCATGGAAGCGGCGGAGCTTCTGCTGCGCAGTCTGCGTTGCTCTGACGTCGACGTTCACAGGTTTGGGCACGCCGATCAGCGGTTCAATTAAATTAAGACTCAAGCAGATGTGTGTTCTCATAAAAGAAGGTATATTTCCTCGATTAAGTCGACTTCATCTTTCCCTCACTTCCCAATCCTGAGGAAGGAAACTTTTTTACTGAATATCAACATCCACTCCACAGCGTGAAATGAAGTCCTTCTTGCGGCTTACCATCCTTGTGTCTGCGCTGTTTTCCGCAGCAGCTGAACCATCCTGGTTAACCAGAAACCGGGAGACGATTCAAAAGATATACAACCGTCGGTCACCCGATTCAATTCTTGCCAAATAATTGATGTCTACTTCAGTCACCGTCTATCCCGCCAACGCCAAGATTATCACTGGCGGCGCAGAGGCCGTCCCTCCCGGCCTCTTCAATGCAAACGCCACGGGGCGTGTTACTCCTGTGGGGTCATTCACAGGCTTTCAGGACTCGATTGAGTACTTCTTTGGGCTCGCACCGCTACCCTCCGGCATTCCGCCCAATGGCGTCTTCACCGACGCAACCCTTGCGGAATTCACGTCCGGGTGTGCGGAGGTTGCTGCGAGCACAGTATATCTAACTGCCAGTACCATCAATCCCAATGGCTCAGTCGGAGCGTTCATCTCAATCTTGAAGGAGGTTCGTGTACAACTGAATAGTTCAAGGTTTTCATTGACATCGCATTAGATTGCCTTTTGGCACTTCGATCAAGACGGGGCAGTTCTATATTACGACGCTTGGATCCCCACTCCCGACCCATTCTCTATCAAATTGGGTTGGTTCGATTTCTCCAGCACCGCCGCTACGAACGCCACTATCCAGCACGTCTGCGGGCTGCAGAACGAGACGTGTATTGGGAACACCACGGTTTATGACAGCGTCGATGATTGTGTTCAGACACTTACAGCGAAGCGATTCGGCCGCCTCGACGAGACGTGGGGCGATAATGTTGTGTGCCGGTCGATCCACGCGTTACTCACGAAATTTCGGCCGGAGGTACGCGTCACAAATTAGGTGGAGACCCGTATTCAATGTCATTTTGTTTCTAGATCCACTGTCCCCATGTTGGCCCAACAGGGGGTGGCAAGTGCATCGATGTGGATTACAACGCTGTATGTATCTGCTTCATTTCAGAGATGTTTTTCATTCAGAACGCCTCCAGGCATACTTGGACGACGAGCTTGTATTCGACTCACCCCTGGGCAGGCCCTTCCACTGCAAGAACGATATCGGAGACTCCCAAACGCATTAACTTGGATCTGGTAGGAGCACGTATGATTCCCTCTTGTTCAGCCGCTCACCGTTGAATCAGTTTAAGGTGAATGAATGTTCAAATCTGCACGTCTACTATCTGTTTCGCAATTCATAACATGATGAATACATATGCACAATATTCAAATCATTCCATTTTTTGTATCTGCGATGGTTATGCAGTGTAAAGAAAGGGACACAGAATCAGTGCCTTGCTTGAGATCGGCGCTTTCATTCCGTCGGCGGAGGAGGAATGGTACGTCCGGCGCTCCGCCACTCATCTTCAACCTTCATCAATGTGTCGATGGTGTCCAAGTACGTCTTCTCCACGGTTCGGAAATCCGACGCCTTCATCCCTAAGACTGTCTCGAGTCGACTATAGTCCATCGGCATCACAGCAACATCTTCAGGCGGCGGTGAAGCCTTCGCCAGCCGCTCCTTGAGCGCGGGGCGCTGCTCCGCGATGAAGTCGAGTGTCTGCTGAAACTTCATGCCGGTGGGCGACGATATAAGGAGGCGTTTGCGCCCAACTTCCGCAGTGCTGGGAGCGGTGAGTGCGCGAACATGCGCCTGGGCAATGTCGCGGATGTCGATGTGGAACACCGCGTAGGGGAATGCACCCTCCGGCCAGAGGTACTGGTCGAAAACGATCAGCGAGGAGAGTGCATTATAGTCGGGTGTGGGAAAGCCTGGAACGAAGGGGCCGAAGACGAACGGCGGGAGTACTGCTCGGGTTAGTGGGTAGTTGAGATAGCGAGAACATAGGCATACGGGTGGTAACGTCGACGTGTGGGTGCTTGTCGGCCCATTCCCAGACCGCCCTCTCTGCGATCGTTTTGGAGGCGGCATACATGAGGACCTTGTTGCCGGAAGCGACTGCGAATTCTTTTGTGACGGGATTCCAGTCTACCGTTTTACATATAAGATCTGGAGAACGGACAGCCCATCGATGATCAGGGATTCATACCTTGGTCCGTTAAACTGGTGACCTTTTCCGGATTCATCACTGCTGCAATAGAGCTCGTAACGACCATCCGTCTGACACCGGCCTTCTCCCCTTGCGCGAGGATGTTAAGCGTTCCGTCGACGGCGGCCTGCGGCCAATTCAGAGATCGAAAATGGGAACATGACAATAGAACACACCGCGAAAAGCGCGTCAGGTTCGGAACGTCCAGGAAGAGGTGATGCGATGTGAATAATTGCATCCACACCAATCAATGCCTCAGGGAATTGCTCGTGAGCGATGTCTGTGATCTTGACGATCTGAAATTGGTCGCCGTAGCTGGCATAGGTGGATTTGAGGATCTCGGCCTTAGCCTCGCGGGTCGAACTCCAGTATCTGGTCAATATAGCGAACCACCGCAGGGATTATGGCACGCACGCTCGAACACGATATCCTTTTTCCAAAAGCTGGATGACTACATGCGAGCCAATGAATCCAGAAGCGCCAGTAACCTTGAACTATTGTCAGTGTATACAACCAGGTGCATAATAGCACCCACGAAGATGAGTTCAGGCATAGCGACGAGGGAGAATTGATACGACGACGCGCGTATAAGTAGTTTTAGTCAGTTGGATTGGTGGATCGTTTTGTAGGCTTCGGGCCAACAAAATCAGGAACCTTAGCAACGGATTGGAAATACTATTGATCACTTGGTACTCCGGAATCTGATTCCGGAACGTTGACGGTTGAACCTTGAACGCTAGCGATTCACCGAATGAAGTTGACCGCACGCATTACATATCGGGTTTCCTTCACTATTTGTTGCCGTCAACTCATGTTTTGGGATAGGAAAGCAGAGTACTTGTCTGTAGTTGTCTCCGGTGGCCACTGGCCAGGCCATGTACTGGCACATGTGATTGTCCAGTATCGTTTCACCTGAATCCGTACGTCTCCATGGGATATTGAAGTCCGAAAAATTAGTCAGGGTCCCTGACTACATCACTCCGCGGCAACACTAGTCAGGGACGTACTCAAAATATGCAATACGGGTAGAAATACGGATTGACGAACCTCCCAAGTGTTTCTAAGCAATAAGAGGTTCGAGGGTTAGCGGGAAACAGAAGACGATCGCAATTTTTTGTTGTTGGTGCGAGGGCTCTGAAAGTTAACCGGGAAGATACATGCATGTTCAATTTCTCCGCTGTACTGGCATCAGATTGCCTTTTCTGCAGAACCTGCTGAAAGTTGAACTCTGGTTACGGCTACTTGGCGAAAAGCCGAACAAGAGTCGGCCGAATGTTCCGAGGCCTGGGCCAAACACCGCCACCGGAGAGAGCCCAATCTGGCTTTTCGTCTTGCCACCATCATGTCCAGTGCATACCTACAGCCGGGGCAGCCTTTCCCGCCTCCCTCATCATGCATGAGTGCGTATTGCAGTCTACTTCTGTAAGCTACCACAAGACTACTCTGTTCTTCCTTCCAAGAGGACGAAACGGCGCGTGCTGATTTCCGAATTTGGTGAGATCCACAATGCAGACTACAGTAACCCTGAGCTTATTGCGTGCATCTTTACCGCTGTTCTCGCATATTCCAACGCTGGGTTATGTCCTGCCGGGGTTGACAAAAGTGCGTTCGAAAGAAGACATGAAGGAACCCGTGACAAATGCTGCGCACTTTCTATGACCCAGAAAGTCACTGGCTACCGCCACCGACGTCAGTTCACACACACCGTTTCCTGAGGAGAACTATCGGACGAGCCTTCGACGCGTATGGTCCGCGAAAACATTCCTGGTTGGGAATTTTCTCACTTCATGTTTAGGATCGTCGGTATCATCTGACGTCACAGCGGGCTCATTCAATCCCGAGGGCCAACATGTCAGCTATTGCATTATTCCCTCTGGGAAGCCGTATCCCGGGTATGTGTCTCGCCTCGTAAGCCTCGTGTTCTCAAAACTCTTGAACCTCCGCCCTCTTCCATTTCCCAATAAACCACAGGTTACCTTTCATCTCCGAGGTGCGACCATCGCGCTCATTGAATGGTCGAGACGCATTATTTCAACTATTCTGGATCAGCCCGGTGGGATATGGCGTGCGTGGGATGACTGGGCCATGTTCAGTCATGTCAAGAAGCGCTCTATCCCCGCACCGCATGTAAACTCGTTTACCTTGTCTCTGACTTCAACATGGTTAACGACGCGGAAATAAAGTATACTGCGTCCGGCTATGCGGGGGCCACGCTTTGCAACTCCGAAACTCAACACAACATACTTGGTGCCTGCTTCTACTCTACGCCTCTTGCTTTCAGTCCTCGCACAGGGAAGAAATTCGAGACAGCTCAACACAGGGACTCTGAAATTCTCTCTTTGGCCGCTTCCTATCCGCGGAGTGGAAGGCCGTTTGATGTTCAACTGACAGTTGGACATGAAGCATTCATCATGTCAACCGGCCAGATCACTCCGCGTGAACTCGTCTATCAGCGAAATAAGGAGAGTACGCCGACCCACTCTGACCTGCCCGCCGACTCGTGTTCCCTGACGGTGGTGGCGTATCGTGTTCAGGTATATTTATATACATCAAACACCCATTCGCTCACAGAATGTCTACACGGCCTCCTTCTGCTCTTGCTCGTCATTAATTCAGTTTCCTTCTCCATCCCCGACATTTCTTTGTTCTTCCTTGTCGAATGGCTCCACTGCTCCACTTCAACATTGTTCCTCGATGTTAACAGCACTCGCAACATCGATGTTCCTCTCTAATCGCGGGAAGCCAACGACGCAAAACATATAAAAGACCTCCCTTGTCTCTCTCACTCTTCACTCGAACACATCCCTCGTCGTTCAAGCTTCACAACAACAAAGATGTTCTCCAAGCTCTCCGTCGTTGTCACTTCCGTTCTCATTGTAATTTCTTCAACATCCCCACGCAGCGCCGCACTCATTAGATATTTCTGCAGACCCTTGCTGCCGCCATTCCGAACACCACTCCCCCGGTGACGCCCCCGAGTTCTCCCCAGTGCTGCAACAGCGTGCTCGGCTCCAGCAGCTCCGCCGTTTCGGCCGTCGCCGCACTTCTGGGCCTGGACCTCAGCGGCCTCAATGTCCCCATCGGATTGAGCTGCTCCCCCATCACCGTCATCGGAAACAACTGGTATGTTGAAATATTCTGCGGCCTAGTTGAAGGCGGACTAACCAAATCCCAAGCGGAGGAACCACCGTTACCTGTGATGCCCCCGAGAAGGAGTGGGGTGCGTTCCCTTCATAGCTCCTTGCAATGCTTTGGTACTGACATCTTCTCTTAGGTGGCCTCATCGCCATCAACTGCATCCCCATCACTCTCTGAGTGTTGACGGACAGAGAGAGGCATTCTGGTTTTGGATTCCTGGCCTGGCGATTCCGTTTGTGACTGTGATACTTTCTGCGTCCGGGCTCTATGTCGTGTTCAATGTCGCGAATATAACCCACCTTGTTTGATTTTGCTCTTATGAATTGCGAGAGGATTGTATGCACTATATTTCATTGCCTGCGACGTCGAAGTGCTGCGTATAATTATCTCGTGTGCTTACCTCTGCTCTGATCTTGAGCTGGGGGTGATGTGATTTGGATTGATTGATTGAATGTGCGGTATTCAGAAAGGGATTACAATTGGCCCGAGATCCAGAGAATGGTTCAGTGGCTGGTACAAAAAAACTGCCTGGTCCGAGTTTCAGCTCGGGTATGACGTATCGTCATATTTCTGCGACTTTATTGCTTTAGTAACTTGATGCCGAACACAGAATGGTTGGGCAGTTGCCCACAGACGGTCGAGTCGGAAGAATTCGGTTAATCCGGATCCGCATCAATCCGATCATTCGGGATGATCCCCGGACACTGCCACCGGTCTAGTGATGCGAACGAAGTCTTAACGAGTCTTAATGGAGTCTGCAAACTCTTCCTCAAGCTCGCACCGGTCCCGAGCTTAGACAGTGATCCAATGATTTTTGAACAGCAGTCCCTGCTTTTCAACTCCCACCTGAAATTTCGGCTTTCATTTCAACGTTCAAACTTGCCCCTGTGAAGGTCGTGTTCAACTTCAAGTTTCTGCCCTACTAGGATCTCGGAAAGAGATTACCGTAGCGCCCCGGTACTGTGTCAGAGATTCGGCAAAGTCTCCACTGCTCTGATATTTATTCTACAGTCCGAAGTTACCCGCTTGACCGGCATTCACCTCTAATGTTATCGTTGCTGTTTAGTCGATTCAAAAGGAGCCGAGTACAAGCTGAGTATCCCACAACTGTCCCTGACCTGTTCCAGTTGGCGGGAAAATTTAAGCTATGAATCGTTGGCTGCAATGACGCCGTTCTTTACCCGCCGGCCATATTCAGGCAACGTACATCTTTCCGTCGTGTTGAGGACGATTTTACGTGGGCGATTCTTGCCGTGTGCGAGCTTATTTGGTATGCCCAAATTAAGACCGGCTTTTTAAGCGGCAAGCTATGTGACGCGACATTCCATTCTGACAATGCCCTTTCTCTTCGGGCTTTGGGCGTTAATTCTGCTGACTTCCGTTTCACGTTTAGCCTTCTCGGGTGCCGCGGGTGCTTGGTTTCAGCTTTGCAACATGGGTCGCTATACCCGACTACCTACCTTACGGAACTCAGACTCCTCCGACAGTGCATCGCTCGCTGTTTGCGCCCAGAGAATTGTGCAATTCTATGGCACATATACTGTCCAATAAATACAAAAAGTTGAAATGACACAAACCTTGAAAAGAAAATGTTCAAATGACACAAGAAATATTGAGATGACATGACAAGAAAAACTGAGATGCAGATGTACGGCAGGTAGATGAAATGACACGTCAGAAGGCCATTAGGCTAACAGGGACATTCGAACCAACCCAGATTGCACATCAAATCAGGGATCACTTCAACATCACAAATTGATTGCCTATCATGCCGCCTGGCCTTGGTATTCAACTCAGTTCCAGTTCTGTTGCCTTCACCATTGAATTCCGGAAACATGGAGACTGGTAGCAAGGATGAGGTTGATGTAGTATGCATTCATAGTGTCCTGATTTAGCCATCAGTCGCCATCGTTGTTGGTAGCAAGGCCTACATGACTCCTCCGTCTATATACAAGGCAATGATTATTTACCTACCAGGTAATAGGCCCCATGCATATAAATACAAACATGACACCCAACGGCCCGACGCAAAACACCATAAGGTCAAGCAACAGTTCATCGTTTTCATAGCCAGCTGATGGCATCTGATGTGATCAAGCACCTGGAAGTGTGCAGATGCCATTTCAACTCTTTCCTTGCGGATGCTGTCATTTCAACCATTTTCGAGTTGCTGTCATTTCAGCTTTTTTTTGACTTCGACCATGTCATTTCAACTTTTTTTCAAGTAAATATCATCTCAATTTTGTCTGATTTATTGGACACTATATGGCCCATACAATTCTCTGGGCGCCTGCTGAATGTCCGAAGTTACGCAGTTGAATATTATTCACTGGGGCAGGTATTGCATCAACGTCCACTTATCATTGCCTGTTCCAGAACAAGCGAGTTATTCTCATCCGCGGTTGGCATTCACAATTACTCCGTGGTCCCTTATTCAGACATCTGGCCTGGCGCTTCCTACTGTACAAAGTTCACACGGGGAGTTGCTATGAGTCTTGGATCCGTTCCGTTCCCTGCACGCGATATCGACAGCCTTACATTCTTTCCTGGCATTTGACACACTTCTACTGGTGAAAACCTTGCTGCGTGCAAGGTCAACGGTTGCGCCGAAACGAAGAAGCAATTTACGTACCCCTTGCAAGAGCCACATTGACAGACAGCCCATTCTCGTCGGAAATTTGAGCGTTACGCTGTCTGCATCTGGGCGTCTCGGGCGCCGCAGGTGTGTATTTTCAACCTTGCAACAACCCCTTTTGGAGCACGGCCTCCTCCTACAACCCCTGGTTACATTTTCTCCGGCGCCTCCGCCATTTCGTCAGTGCGCCTTTTTGGATCTGGTTGAACCCTTGATGTTGTGCGGTGTTGTGCGACCCGGGACTTTAAAGTTCTTTATCATTACGGCGGACATACTAACATCTCGTCAGGTACCTCCGTTGCGTCGCCAATCATGGATAACGACTATGTTGTATTATTTGGCTCCCCGGTCTGTCGTGATTGACACCTGTCCTGATTGGCGGTTCTCTGGATGACCTGATTGCGACCGATACTGACTGCTGCCGCCACCTCAGACCTGGAGTGTGAAGATCCCTTGTTGTTTCCACCAGATCTCACACAGCTCCAATCCATCTCTATCGAAGCAGCAAGTTTTCCGATTCAGTGGTGCATTCTACATAAGCGTCATTGCGTGGTTGAGACATTTGTTGCGACCAAGTTACAACGGAATGACTGCCAGTGGTTGGAGGAACGTGAGTTAAGGATTCCGATTGTAGGGACCCTGTTACTTACTATACTCCTCCCAAGCAGGGATATATTTGCGCGGCGAGGTCGCGTCACGCATCCCAGCTCTGACGCGCCGTGGCCCGAGCTAGACAGGCTGTTCAACAGTGACTGTCACTGCCGGTTTCCACGGCGCATTTAAAGTATACTCCGCAATGTATATACCATGTCATGGCAGCGCTTGGTAAAGAATGCGCCAAAAAATTTTTATGAGGAGATCGGCGTGCAGTGTTGGAGGTAAGTACTTAATTCACATTGATTGAGCTGGTGATGCTCAAGATGCAAGTCCATTACTCGCTCGCGCACGGTCGTTTGAATATAGGCAGTGTCGCTTCAGTCAAGTCTGTTTACATCCTCGTCGGTCAAGACTGAACGGCATTTGAGGATCTGGAAAATGCACGTTCAACATCTGTTGAGCCCGAAACTTTCAGGTTGGATCGCTGTTTCATTTCAATCTGATGCTCTAGCAACACACATTGTTACATGCTCAAAGGTCAATGTTGCCAGCGTAAACCCGGACTGTGCCGTTTGGGCCCAAGGGCATGACGGCATGGTTAGGTCTTGGTTCTCACAGTGCCCTTGTTCCCTTTTGGGAAGAAGGGCATCACGGCATCCTGTGAAACACTGCCCGTTCAATTCTGCTTCAGGTCCGTATCACGAAGCAAATCTGCTGGTCCAAGCGATGCGTCTCACATAGTTACCGGTGGGACCCACGGCTATATTACGATTAAAATGACACGCATTGGATTCGTTAGTAGGGATGTGGCAAAATTCTGAGAAGTTCACACAGTGTCGGAGAATTTGTGAGTCTTTGACCACCCCGAGAGGGTCGTATTCAGCTCAGATTCAGCTAGTTAAGCAGGGAATCTCGCGCTGCAGTTTAACGAGGCCCCCCACCGAGGCGCTTATGTTGGACAGTCGATCGAATCGCGATCAGTATCGAGGCGCTAAGCGCTACGACCATTTACTCCCTATGGAAAGCTGTATTTGGGGATCGCCGATGGTGGATGCAACGTGCATGTGCATCAAGCAGTGCTCCAGGCTGGAGGAAACATAATGCCGGCCGCCCCCGACTTGGTATAAGTAGAGAGCATTGAAGCGCCGCCAAAGTCTACATCACCCTCCACACCACACCACATCCTCCCCATAACATGTCGTACTCTGCCTTCGAAGTCCCAAAACGCGTTCAGGTGGCGTGTGCCCACTGTAGGGCACGTAAGATTAAGGTGCGAAGCTAGCCATTGTGCCTGGAACTAGTTGACGAACATCCACTGGCAGTGCATTACTGAATCACAACAAAAGACATGCATGCGCTGCCAACACAACGGACTCGATTGCGAATATATTCCGCTCACGAAGAATTCCCCATCCTCGAGGGCAAAACGTACCAATAAGGATACACGAGGGGCCAGAAAAACATCGGCGTCGACTCCATTCACCTCTCACACGCCGTCTAATCATTATCTCGACGAGGACGAGCGGCAATCACCACTTTCCCCACGATTCGGCGCGGACGGCGCGGATTCCGCTCACAGCCCCGATTTCATGTACACGCCACTCTGTGACGACCTCGCTTGGTACTCCGAAGATCGGCGACCCAGTCCTTCATATTTCGTCCAAGCCACCTTTCAACCTTCGTCGTATCTCAACGTTCCGCTGCACTCAACGACGTATTCAGCCCACCAACTAGACCCCATCGAGCAGCAGCGATTTACCTCACAGTCGTTCGCGTCATGTGGGGATCCAATGCAGGACTGTCACCCGGCGAGTCCATCGCTGTAAGTATATCTTGCATCTCAATCCTGCACTTACTTATGTTTTCTCCCAGTTATTGTATATGTCCTCCTTGTATATGTTCGCCTGGCTCGTGTTACTGTACCGACATCGGTGACTGGCTACCAGAGCCGGGTCACCAACGGGGCGACTGGGGATACACACGATAGAATTAAATCTCGTCCCTCTTGAGCCTGATCACGCTGGGCCCCAACGATACCTCCACATATGTAGCTATAGTTTCTCTTTTCGTTTTCACTATGGCGGTTTTGCGTCGTTACCATCACTTTTAATTATGGCTTTACTTGTTGAACGGATTTAATTTTCAAACGCCGATCAACCTGATTCCCCCAAATGCGAATATTGCAACTGGTTCCATCTCAACTGCTTCCGTTCACAGCTGACAGAGACCATTATCGACTCCCGTGTGGGGCAGCGGGGCCAGGTGTGAGATACCTGGATGAAGGGGAGAAAACGGAAAGGAAAACGGAAAGCAATTGTCTTAAACATGAGAAGTGAGAAAAGACGTCTGATTTGCCGTTTCAACAACCAGTATTACTGTATTACTTGCAGCCCTTGAAATTACATTCTGAATTATCAGTGCGACTGCCGTATTGAAGTTGGAATTGTGTGATGTACTTTCGAAAGCGAACGATGAAATATCGGACCGCGGAGATGGATCCACAACTCCGGTATAGTTTCAGCGATCCCGTCGGCAGCGCCCGATGTCACCTACGGTCAGCGTGGAGGAGCGCGGACTGTAATCTTTTAGTGTAGAAGCGAACCACTGTTGGCTTTTTTCCCATCATCTTCAGGTGCGAACAAGGACCACCGGGTAAAATTGATGAATCTTTGTTTGGACTGCCGGACAATGCAAACATTGAGCGCTGATGAAGAAGCTTACGCTGCCTAACATAAGATTCCAACACTCAACGGAATTTTGCTGATCAACAGCGGAGCTCCATTGGATATCGTTCAATATAAAACCACAACCTCCATGCAGTTGATTTTCCTCTTTTGTTTTTTTTAAAAAACCAATCGGGCAAAGGACGACAATGTGTGTGTCGCAGTTGTGTCGCAGCCTGTCTTTGGAGCAATAGAATCGAAAGTCCGCTGGCTGACCTTTTACGCACGTCACGTAGATGTACCTGACAAACTCCACTCTCTCCACTCTCCAGAGACCATCACCCTGCCTTTTGAGCCAAAAAAGTGAGCGGTCCAGGGGAGAAAAAAGCTTCATCCCAGGACCCAACTTCACGGCAGAACGAACCAGCCAGCCGCTACCAGCCCGTTACGGGACGTTCCGGGGAACGGGAAAAGCAGTGCAAGGTTCGGGATGATGCCCCGAAAGGCGGTGTAAGTGGCCAGCTTTCCTCCTGCCACGTCACCGTTCGACATACGAACTCAAACGTTTAACCAACAACTTTAAGAAGGCGTTAAATGCACGAATAAAAACCAGGAACAGTAAATGCCCACAGCCGCAATTCTACAAGCAACCTCGGGTCTTGGCGACAATCCGGCGCGCTCGGCCTTACTTTATTCTCGGTCAAGCAGCGTTCTCTAGGATACTAGTCTTGGCTAGACTCGGGCGCACCCTGCCGTCATTAAAAACAATGGTAGCGCTCGCAAGGAAAGATACGGTGCTCAGATAAAAGAGGCCCTCGACGATCGGGATATGTACGATCTCTGCAATGAGGTTTCTACCCCTCATGTCGTTGGCATTCAGCCAGCTTCCCCTCCAGGTGTCTGATGCAAATGGGATCTGCATTTCCGCACCACAAAGTGCTTGCGCGTCATTAGTGGCAATCTGTGTCAGCAAAATAGCCTCGGGCAAGGTCGTCAAGTCCTGGTATTCAAAGAAAATTCACTGACTTCCTCAAAGGTTGCACCGAACACGGTCCTTGAATGTTTCACGGCTGCTACATGTGCTATGCTCTGTTACAACGCTCCAGGCACGAATCATTAACCTATGATCATCTCATACAACTATGTCAATTACATCTACTTTGTGATACAAACAACAAACACGAATAACTGGCCGATGTACGTTGTCCCCCTGGCCTTACCCATGACTTTCGCTGACGACGAATTGCAAAAGTTCGGGAGACGAGGTTCTCAAGTGGTGGTCGGAGATCGCAACATGGACGGCCGTGAGCATTTGTTCATATCCCTCCTCTGACGGATCATTAGTTGTGCTCCGGGACGAATTGTCTCAACAGCAAAATTCCGTACCTCAACCTGAACGATTCCGTCTTTCAACCGCCACGATCATCAAGAGCCTAGGGAATCCACCCATCCGCGAGCCCTTAAGCTCAGATCGAGACAACAACGCGGATATCTGGGATTCTAGGGCGGAGGACCCGTGTCCGTGGCGAATCAGACTCTCTGCTTCCAAGACAACTCTCCGCAAGAACCACCCGACGCGAATGCCTTGGCGGCGAGCACTGCCGCCTTTGAGCCTCCTCAAATGAAGCTGGCTAGTTTTGCAATGACACCTCGCGATGGCGCTTCTGAATTCGCTGCTGCGCTGAGCTTCCTTCCTCCTCATAATCTGCCTCCAGTCTACATCAGCAACGGCACCGGGACAGTCCCCATCGAATTGAAGCTGTCCGCTGGAAGCCAGCCGGCGCGCAGGGAGTACTTCCTGGTTCCAGAGCCTTTGCGTCGCCGCCCGGTTTATCTTGTAAAACGGCCGGCGACGCGGGGCGATACTTGCAAGGGCACCATCGACCCATTATCGTCCATCCCCGTCTTGACCTACTATTGCGATTATATGCCGAACATCTGGGCTAACATTCGTAGCAGTGGGCTTCTAGACCCCGTCGATGCTATTGACCTGACCTATTACCCCTTTGGTACGGGAAAACGCAGGGATAGTTTATGCACCCCCGCAGAGAAAGCCATATTTTGAAAGGATGGTTGCAACCTCAAACAGCACGACCCTCTGTACCGGAAGGTACGTGCCAGATTTTCTTCCGCCGTTCAAGTTCTTATGTTGAATCTCTTGTGAAGCTGTGATGAATTCCCATTCAACTCAGTGCCGGAAGGGGACTGGCCAATGGAGCCATCATCGCTAGAGTGCCAACGGCAGAGCAGCAATACCAGGGTAATCTCCACGCCAAATGATCTTCTGCGGGGACAAAATGATGCCCAGAATTGTACTGCAAGGCGCTATTGCCACCCTCACCGATCTTTTTAGTTCGGGAACCGTTCCGGCCGCATTCGATTCTCTCATGTAAGTCCAGGCGGACTTCGTTCCGATTCTGTCTAATGGATATTCGTCTAGCTCAGCGACGTTACCTCGGATGTGGTTTCAACGCTCAAAGACACCTGGGTCACCAAGCCGCCGCAAATTAAACCCGTTCCTCCTGATTCTGATCCAGATATTAATGCTGCTGTTAATTCTGGCGGCGGTGTAAACGCCCCTCCAGCCGCTTGCTTCGGTCCGGGGTCGTCAGATAGGCTCGCGGTCAGCGGTGGCTGATGGTGGCTTAGTACTGGAACCGATACTCAACAGGCGACATCACCGACGCTGGAAGTGCCGCGTACTTCGCACTCACGCTCAGTGAAGATGGCCCTGTGCACCTCGGCGTGGCCGTATATGGATTGTTCCGCTGGGCTGGTTCACCCAACTCACAAATCAGCTGGTCTCTCCTAGACAGATCACAAAGGTTCGTTCCTCACATGTTGTACAAATCAGCTGTTCCACCAAGGAGTTTGGCTTCTATTGGGACACCGTTAAACAGCAATCCTACAGTTTTCCGAATGACGCCGATGGAACTCCGTCTGTCCTCTGTGGAAACGATATGGGGAACATGTACAGTTGTCTGCAAAGCAACGAGTACTTTGAACAACTTACTGCCAGTTCATTCTCTTGGACCACTTGATCATTTCGATTTTATCGTTCATGTATCAACCCCTATAGTTAACGTCGTCTTTCATTCAATTCATCATGGGGGTTGTTTATATGGTGACGCTGGATGGGCGAAAGTTGAACGTTGAGCTACCGTACATCTGCATCCAGCAGCTTCTGTGGTTTCGCCTAGTCGTTCACCATGGTGACTTTGAAAGATCGATGCAAGTGCGATGACCTGGCGGTGGCAGTTTGTGACATACATCAGACTATACCGGAAGGACCCAGTGGGCCTCAAAGTCACTGTGGCGATACTTGCCCACATGACGTGCGCGAAGTCCGTCCAGGCGTTGTGCGTTTCTCATCTAGCCGGTCGATGGGATTCTTACATCTGCATCCAGCAGCTTCTGTGGTTTCGCCTAGTCGTTCATCATGGTGACTTTGAAAGATCGATGCAAGTGCGTTACACCAACTTCTGGACGTGGTCTGCCGGAATCGCGGTGAGTTTATCATCAGGAATATCGAGTGATACTCATATGATTTGGACTCTCAGGGGGCAACAATCACTTTTTATGTCCAAAACTACTTTTGTTGGAGACTATTCAAGATCTTTAAGCAGTGGTACCCCGCATTCCCCGTGGAATTGTTGTTATTTGGCGCCTGGGCCATCAACGTCGTCTCGGTGCACTGCCTACTCCTTCTCTAAACCAACTTGGCGAAGCTAACACTCTACTTCTCAGACGTATTTTGTGGCAAAAGGACCCACTCACTCCCGCGATGTCGTGAAATACTGTGAGCAGCATTTGAATTTCTCATTGTCCCATGGTTGATGGTCTGGTGCCCAGTCGATATATACCTGCCATGCGTTGTCAGTAAGCCTTTTCTTGGCCAACATCCATCAAACACGGTTCCACTCGCAACCGTTTGAGCAGCCGGGGATATACTCCTCACAACCATGACCGCATTGTTCCTCATGAACACCAAGCAACACGTTCCCGAGAGTGCCGAAGTTCTCAAATGCCAACCGCAGACTCCTTTCGACTCAGTGCAGACGTCATCGAGGGAAATATAAGGCGAGCTTGCATCAATGTAGGTGGCTCGATCTGCCTGTTCCGAATGCTGAAAGAATCGATCTACGCTTGTCAAAAGAGCTTCGGCTTTCAACATAACATTTGCTAAAAACGATGGGATCCTTTACCTCAGGTTCAGACCAGCGAATACCTTCACGATGGAGAAGTTGAACTCAGAGTACTGCATCGTGTCGCAATCATTGTCAATGGATTTGCAGTTCGGTCGCTACGTGAACTCTTGATCTATTTCATGGACAGCACTGCACAGCTTTTAGATCTCAGTACGTGTATCTAACCTCATCGGGATTGGGCTGCAAAACGCACCGTTGACAGCGGCGAGAGCTACGCATCAGAAGAAAGCCGCATAACACCATGAGATTTACGCATACTAATACCGCACAGTAGACGCGTACGGGGCTGGGGGCTGTCATATGCTAGTCGATATGCTCGGACTTCTGCCCCACAGGCGCCGGAGGAGATTCACTGCGTTCCGGGCCCCCGTAGCCCAACTGTGCCTACATTCGTCTACGAGGTTCTACTTGGTGTCGAGGTTGTTCTACCCCTTCGTCTACGGGCAAAACACGTCGATGTTCTTATGTTCGGCTACGAGGTTGTACGCCGTGTAGTCACACGTGTTCTATATTCGTCTACATTCCCCCACGTGTGTCTACATCCCGTAGACGAACCTCGGCCAACCTCGGCACATCTCATTTCTCTCATGGCACGTCACACCAAGAAATTTTTTGAGCCTTTAATTTTATGTATGCTTCCTACGGTCCACCTTGGTCTACATTGAGACTACCTTGATCTACATGGTTCTACGCCAGGTAGACCAACATAGACGTGTCTCGGCGAATGTAGACCAAGATCGAACACTTTGTCTACATATGTAGACACATAAGTGCGGCTATGCCTTCGTCTACGGATGTAGCCTAACTCTTGGGCTACGAAGGGTCGGAACGCAGTGATTCATGGTGGGACGAGATTCCTGGAAAATCTGGAGACTGAGCGATATAAAAGAAGTTAATATATTGCGTTGAACACGGAGAGTACCAGCGCCCGAGTGCTGACGAATAATAGGCCAAGAAACATCAAATTGGATGTTCCAGTCGGGCCAAGCATTCTGAGACCGGACAGATATCGAAAAAAGGTCAAGTTCAGGGGAATATGAATGTACTGAGTGTCGGAACTCCGAATGAGGACGCCGTCTACGAGCGGTGTCCGTGATCAGAGCTCGGCGACCCTCATCGCTAGAGGTGCCGAAACCTCCAGCCGCTGCAGAGCAAGTGAGCGCAGTCCCTTCATCGTCCACGGGGGCGCATCGGATGCCAAGGCTTTGGACCGCAGGCGGCGATAGATATCCAGGAGGAACCGGGCGGAGCGACGAGGATGAAAAGGCGAAGTTGTGAGTGAAGTCAGTCTCCTGCCCACCCGTGTGTCGGGGTTACTTGTCGCACAATCGCCGCATTGTTCCGAATACATGCGAATACCCTCCACTTCGAGGCTGTACAGCCGGACAGTTAAATGGCAGAGATGCGCTGTGCATTTGTAGTCTGGAAGATGCGACCTCCCTCCCCCATAACAACCTTCCAATTGGTTGAAACACCGTGGGATCCACGCGGTTTGATTCCCGCAGCTCTTCTGCTGACTCTCCTTTCGCCGCTGGGCTTCACCTTCCTTTCATACTGGACGTGCCTGGGGGTGTTCGCAACTTACTGGGGCCTTCCGCCGCTTCTGCGCCTCAGATGGCCTACCCTTATGGAAACGAACATCCTGGACGACCTCCGCATCAACGCCGGCGGGTCCGTCAGTCTCTTCGCCTCGGTAACAGCTCTTTTGCTTCAGGTACGTGGATTGCATGTATGATTCGCGGCTTGATTGTTGCATGATCGTTGCTTGACCGTGTTAATGAACCTTTTAGTCCCACAACACGAGCATTAGTCTTGCCATCAAAGTCCACTCACAGCTCAACTCGCGCCCTTTGGAGCGGCTACTACGAACGGTCCGTACCTCTTCAATTTTTTGTTGCAGTCCGTTTGTAATACAGACATTGGCCCAGTACCTGTATGTGGAAATGGCATTCAACGGAACGTCCGAGGAGA
The DNA here is from genome assembly GCA_029281795.1 of Mycena crocata. Taxonomy (NCBI): domain Eukaryota; kingdom Fungi; phylum Basidiomycota; class Agaricomycetes; order Agaricales; family Mycenaceae; genus Mycena; species Mycena crocata. Next base: position 425,373 of record JARJCP010000013.1, on the reverse strand, counting down.
AAGAACAGACTGCGTCCTGGCTGCGCTGGATACATCGGCACATTCACGGTTCGATTAACGAGGAAATGCGCCAAGAGCTAGGTCTGCCTGCCGACATCGACCACTACGGCTACATCGACGAGCTCAAGTCATATGTCATACAGACGCTCACCTGGGCCACACTTGCGTTCCAGGACCGATTCGGCCGCCGGTAGGAAATCACCTGGTTCTCATTTATTATAGCTTCAACTCCATTGCTAGCCTCTCACCGCGCGCCAAGGACGCGATTGTGCTGGAATATACCTGCGCGGGGCTGCGCTTGGGTGTCCCGAGATCAATGCTGCCGACCAATTACAATGAATTTCTTGTCTCGTTCCACCATCAGCTCGATGGGTTGGACTCTGGGTGTGAGCTCACTGAAAGTGTCATCCGCGAGGTTGAAACCTTGATGCTGGTTGCGAAGACGCATTGGATTACTGGCTTGTTCCTCCGCGCCGCTCTCCTGGTGGGCTTCTCGCTTCTTCCGGAGCGCGTCAAGTCGAGATACCAGCTGGACATTCTGCAATCACGGACGGGACGCGCTATGCAATGGGCTCTGTGCGCGGCGTTGTGGCTGGTGTATCCGTGGCTCATGCTGCTTCCGCTCCGCGGTCTGGTGTGTCTTCTACTTGTTTTGGAACCTCAGCTTCGTCCGATTCTGCACGTACGTTAACAGTTTTTCCGGAGGCGAAATGAGAACAAAACCCAACTCAATATTTATAGTCGTCCCTGCAAGCCATCCATTGCATGGACATTCTCCTCGACAAACCCGTGAGGACGAACTCGAAAGTCGCGGGGACGCAATCCAGATTGCCACTTTATACTTCATGGCTGGCATCTGGGAAACAGCATCCTTCCTTGTTACAGATGGTGCTGGTTCGGACACTGGAAGCACAGCTTCAGTCCATTTCCTCACTCAGCCGCATACGAGTCTGGCTGAAATACCCGCTTACAATCGCCGAAATATGCGTCGAGCGTGCATTTCGCACTATACACGAGTTAGTGCGGTTGTGGCGCTCGCAGATGCACGAGTCCTCGCTGTTCCATTCTGTCACCGAAGCCAAGATGCCTGTTCACAGTACGTGTTAAGTTCACATCGAGGATTTAAGAACATGCTCAACAGGATGCACAGTCGGTGTCATCATGGACGGAAATCGCCGGTATGCTCGACAGCTCGGCGAACCGGTTCTGGTCGGGCATGCCAAAGGGGCCGCCACGGCATCCAAGGTCCTCGAATGGTGGCTCAAATACCTTCCAAACACTGTCAACCACGCGTCCCCGATACAGCCTAAATACCTCACCTGCTGGGCGTTCTCTTCGGAGAATTTCGAGCGTGCAGAGGCGGAGCGAGAGGGTCTGTTCGCCATGATGGCCGCCGAGTTTAAGAGTCTTGCCTTTACGAGCCTCGTGCATTTGTTCCGCGTCCGTGTGCGCTTCATTGGCGGTGAGCAGCACCTTTTGCCCGCGGACCTCTTGCACACGATGCGCATGGTGGAGGAGCTCACCGCTTCGTATGATGCTCTGTTTCTACAAATCGCTGTTGGATACGGCGGACGACAGGAGGTAGTCTCCGCGGTACAGAGTGTGGTCGCCCAAGGTAAGGAAATTACGGAAGAAAATATCAGCTTGGAGACGTACTGTCGCCAGCGGGACATCCCTCCCGCGAGCTTGATCATCCGCACATCCGAAAACCGGTCGGTGTCATCTTTTGCTTGCCGTATGGGTACTGATTTGGTCTCTCTCTGTTCAGGACAAGTGGATTCTTCCTCTGGGATACGCAGGCAGCAGAGCTGCATTTTATCGATAAACTGTGGCCACAGCTCAGCGAGCTGGATTGGCTGTATGCGTTGGAGAGTTTTTCAAGGCGAGAGATCCGAGGCGGAAGATGAATAATCTAGGATTCGCGAGAATATTTCAGGGTTGGATGAATCGTAATTAATGTTATGAAACCCGTTGCGAGTGGGGAAGCAAAGCCTTGCGAGCAGAGGTGAACCGTGAGTGAGTAGATTTGCCGGATAACATGTTTATAATTAGCGGGCCATTTGCGGTGCATCTGCGAGAGGTCGTTCAAGAATCGAGGCAGCAATTAGCGCGTAGAAAAGAACTCGACTTGATTGCAGGATGGAAGAGGAAGACGAAGTTGCAGACAAAGACAGATAGAGACTCGGAGCAAGGTGCTGACGTGTCATGTTGGTGGCACTTGATCCGGGAGTTCCCGCAGCTAACCCGGAATCACCCGCAATTCCCTGTTCATAACTGTGTTGGGAGGTTTCCACCCCAGGCTCAGTAGAACCCAACTCGCAGTCGACTCAAATCTCAGACAAACTCGGATTCAATTTTCCTTGGGTTTGTCACAATTGCTCTTGACTTGTTTGCACTGACACTGGGCCCTGGTTTTCACTCAAGGTTACATCCACACTGCTCCGATAATAAAAGGTGTCGAGTCTCATTCTAGACTCATGATTATCACTAATTTCATGATTTCGTGGAATCGACGAAATCTGAACACCGCCCGTGGTGGCCAAATGGTGGCAATACGGTAATTGATTTTTAAATTTGACAATCCCATGTTTGGAGTTCAAACAGTGGTGGAGAAGAGCTATTTCTAACTGAATCCAGAATATATCCAAAGCCCGAGATCACCGACTCCCAAGAGTAGCCTCCAGTTTGTTTTGGCCGCAAAAATATCACATTAAAGGTAGGAGCAAGGTAGGAGGTATTGATAAGCAATTAATTGCTTGCCTGTGCGTATACATATCCAAACCTCGGCCAGCAAACCGTGGTCCATGATGCATGAAGACCCATGTGCCGGTGGCGCGCGCCACCGTGTTTCAACTCTATCGCATGATGCTTTGGATTTGTCATCATGATTGAACTCGGGATTCGGTCCAACGCATGAACAACGGCTCCAGAAATTCCCCCGACTGCACGCATTGTCGCATATACGCCATTGTCAGACATGATGCGGGTTTTCCCGTAATTTTTCTAGCGACGGATAGAATATAAGGTGTCAGACCGTGGTAGGCCGGTGGTGTTATGAGCACGGACGAAAATTTCCCCCGACTCCTGGGATCGAATTTACGACACGCATCGTCGCGTCTAGATCTGTGTGAAAATGGGGATTTTTACAACAGTCGCCCGTCCGCCGCCGGGATAGGATGCATACATCAGGCTTCATCAGCGCCTGCGATTTCCTGTTAAAGGAGAGAGGTGAGGAACGTTATTGGATATTTCGACCCGACATGAACAAGATAGCCGACACAATAATAGGATTTATAAACCTCGGCTCAATCGCCAGGGGCGCCAGCTGTAGAATTGTGCCGCTGAGATCCGGACTCAGGCGTGCCATTATTTGCGGGTGCGGATCGGTCGAAAAGAGCTGCGAAAGGCGTGATGTTGAAAACTTACGCGATGCCGATAGCAGACGCAACACACCTCAACGCCCCAGCCGTTCGGCTGCCAAATGAAACTCTCACCGTCAACTTCCATCGTGCGGCCGCTGCGAACAGAGCTGGGTAAACAAATAATTGAAAAATGGGCAGGAAACACGTACGCTCGGCCTGCGCCAGAATACAGCCATTCCGATACGCGCTTCGTCCATCCCTGTTCGTCGATGGATACTGTGACCTCCGTGTCCCAGGTGATCAGCCCCACTCGAGCATCCCTTGAATCCTGCACCAGCGTCCGCTCAGGCGAGAAACTCCGGGTGGTTATATGGAAGTACGCTCGGTTGTCGCATCCAATCAGAGATGAATTGAGTGCTGTGCCGTCAAGCGAGTTGAAGACCATCATGCGAAGTGGGGAGTCCGAGTTCGGTGAGGAATGAAAAGAGGAGGGAGGGGGTAAAGCTGGACGACGGCCGGGTTGGGTTCCCCAGGTGGGAAACTGGCAAGATCCCGTGAAGATTTGTGTATTCATGTTGAGGTGATTTAGGGGTCCGAGTGGATGCTGAGCATGGTCGGATGAATGCACTATTTGAATGCACTCCATAGCGTGAAATGCTTCGATGACTCCGCATCTGATGGATCTACAGGGATCTACATACCCAATTCGACCCAGGCAGCTTCCGTTTTTCCGAGGTAGGGACGGAGGAACCGAGCAATATTGCGCCACGCTCCGCACAATGCACCGCGTACAAATCGAATCTCCGATATGCATGGCAGATTTATTCCCGTGGAGTGTGACTCAGTAGTAGTATAATATTGTGATCGTGTTCGAACTACACAACCGCATCCGAGCCAGAACTATTCATACGGCGCGATAGAAGCGGATGCTTGTAATCCTTCCCATCATCTTTCCAGGAAAAGTCAGTACAATTGAGTGTAATGAAGCTAATTTGGATACCCACCTTCAAGCATGTCTTCCGCGTCATCCTCAGCCTTCCACCCGAAGAAACTTTGGCGCAGAGTCGCTGAGGATATGCCTTGAATCGGTCCGGATGAAGGCATATCCTCCTGCGCAACCGTCGTAAATTGTTTGAGCGGCGGTCGAAAACGGGCATGAAGAGAAGCACAATGTGTTTGTTTCACATCGAACGCCCGATCGTGCATTGGCGCAGGATTACAGCACGAGCAACACGGCTGGACATCGATGCCAATCTCGAAGATGAGGCCATCTTCAATGGCACAACTGGGACAATGAATCAGTAAACCTGGAGCATGCAGAGCATACAACACTCACCGCGTATTGGAGGTATCGATTGACCAAGCACTGATAGATATACATAAGCACCGGCGAACGACTGGGAGGTGACTCGGAGTTTTCACCAGATCAGCTACAAGTGCTGCGAAGTTGGATTGCGGACCAATGTTCTCTTGAGGGACATCACTCCAGGGCGCCAGGCTATCCCAACGGGAACTCCGAGTCCAAACCGAGCAGGTGACGAAAATCTAGCGATTCGTTAAATCCACCGAGAGGGACCTTGGCAAGAAGGCAACTAGTATCGGTTCTAGTAGACCGCTTGAACTTGAAGTTCGTAAGTCCATCGACATATTTACCTGGCTGGACGTTAAGCGGATGGAATACAATTCGATTTGGTACTGACAACATCACAACCCTCTGACGGGACCCTTTGCGTTAGGTTCGGGTCATTGAATACTTCGACGATGGAGAAGTTGAACATAGAGTTGTTCAGTTGCATCGTGTCGCCGACATTTAAAATTTGGGGGGTGAAGGTACCAATGGGATGTTGCAGTACTTGCGGAATCAGGTTGCTGAAAGGGAGCGGCGGGATTGACTCGTTCGGTCGGTAGGTGAACTCTTGGTCCATTCCATAGGCCGACAGCGGTACTGGGCAGTCTCTCTTAATGTGCACGTAGCCTCAGCGGCTGGGTACGTACCGTTGAGAGCAGCGAGGGCCACGGCCAGCAGAAGAAAGCCGCATAAAACAATGGGGGTCGTCCAACGCCATGGGTATGCTGTTGGGAAGTGAATTCAGGAACACAGTCACCGCAGTGGGGGCGTACGGCGCTGGGGACTGTATCCTAGTCGGTATGCTGGGATTTTCCTCCATAAACGTTGGAGAAGAGACACGGTGGGATGAGAGGAAGACTATAGTGAAGGACAATACGCGACGACGACACATCCATTCATCAGGGAGTGCGGCAGAAGCAGATAAATATGTTGGTTGACTGGGTGGCACGATTATCATCGTCGGTGATACGTGAAACCGGTGGCCACGGTCGGAAATAACTGCTGCTTGTCTCGTCCGCAGTCGGCCCCAGTCGAGAAGGTATTTATACCAGCTGTTGATTCGGCTAGAAGCCCAGGCGATACGTTACTTAGATAGTATGTATCCGGTGCGATGTTTGCAGCAAAGATGAACATTGAACGGGGCGATCTGAGGAGACATCAGTGTACCCTGTATACCGTCAGGGACGTTGTTCGAGGGGCAGGCCAAGTTCTAGGCCAACCTAGCGAATCCAACTGGCGCCAGGGACCGGCATAGCCTGATTGACGGAAGATTTGGGGCGAGGGTCTTGCGCAACATCCGCACTGATGCTGGCTTCGCACTGTACCACGAACTAGCGAGCTTTGCGCGGGATTCGGGATCGGCACGTCCGTTGGACCCAGCTAAACCAAAATCTCTCCTTTATTCATAAACGAGGAATTTTGAATATTATCCCCCAGCGCGACAGCTTGGGAGTTCCAGGATCCTCGGATGACTACGTGATGATCTGCCCAGTGGCTAGGGGCAAATATATTCGGATCGTTGCTATAGCCTGTGATGTGGGAGGGTCAACGATCAATTAGTAGAATACTGCACGCCACAGTATACTTGGAATCATTACACAGCCGCGTCTCAAGCGGAGACGGCCGTCGGCCGCAGAGGCTTCTGGAAAGTAAAGAATGAGAACTGATTTTGAATGGAAGCTCGGTCAAGTGCAGAGCCAACAAGATGCAGAGCAGCCAGGAACAACGGAATTCCAAATCCTGATAAGTGCGAGGGGGGTGCCACGTCGATAAGCACGTCTTCCAACTCGGCGTGGGGTACAATATTAAGCGCGACCTCGCGAGTGAAGATGAACGAGGCTTCGTTGGGATCGCAGAGAACAAGCGGTGAAGGAGACGGCAAGTCGCAAGGCTGAAAATTGCAGTGATGGCGGAGTTTGGGCGGAGTGGACTTAGCCTGTTTGATCCGAAAGTCCCGATCCGATCCAACCCGCGGATAACCCGTAATCACCCGCAGCTTTTCTGAGCGACCAATATTCCATAGGTTGGTACAGATGGTAAGAGTCTTTGAGCGTACCTGGATATTCCTAATTATGACTAGGTTCGCTGACCGTCACTTGGTTTCAGTAGCTCCAGACTTCCTTGCGGGTTCAAAGCAAAAGATCCACTGAACTGATAATGCTTTTTGAACAGATGCAGGAAATTTCCGCCATCGAATATCTAATGGAAGATGCGTACGTATTGCAATTGGTTTTCACTTTGGCGATTGAAAGGAATTCAAGGAAAAGGGACCCTGCCAGGTAATGGTGTCGAAATAGCGCCTGGGGCTAGCCAGAATATGCTTGTGGAAATCTGGAGGAGAGATGTGCGGACCGAAATCTTTTGCCCTCGCAGACTAAACCGATTCATGTATCCGGTACTCAGCAGATGTATTGGAAGCCCGAGATCACCGAGCTGCCAAAATAAGGTTCAACGTCCTCAAGTTTTGTTTGGATGGAAGAAACAACGCCGTGATTGTGTTGGGGTGCTGATTTGCAGCGGCACGCCGGAGGAGCTTACAAGTGGGTGTGTATCTTCAAAAATCGTGCCAGCAAATTGTGCTCAGAGGAAACTCCGCCCAGCGCGCGCCGACGTCATGCATGTTATAACGGCCGTTTCTGTGTTATGTCTGGACCCCTGTCTCGAGAAAAACCTGAAAAAGCAAATTGGTGGGGGCGGGACTCGACCTTCCGACCAGCGGATGCTCTGAGATCGCAACGACATGACCACCTGGGCCAGTCCACCGATGGAGTGATTTTGTTACAGACTACCTTTGCTTTTCCCGCTGTCCATCTGAGTAGCAATGGTCGCTGAATGCTCAACTACCTTAGTGGGTCAGTTCTCAAGATTCGTTGATAGAACTGTGCAAATGGATCAATCGTCAATTCTGGTATGTCTTTTTGGTCGACTGTGAATTTGAACCCCAATGAATCTGTATACAGCGACGAGCGCAGCCAGGTTGACACCGTGAAAGGCGCTACGAAAAGGTGATGTACCGATATGCGGGCAGGCAGACGTTACAGTGTACACACCTCGACGCCCCAGCCGTTCGGCTGCCAAACGAAATTTTCACCGTCGACTTCCATCGTGCGGCCGCTGGAAAAGCAATGGGTAAATGAACAATTGAAAAATGATAATTTAAACAGGCACGCTTGATCTGAGCTAGCAGACAACCACTTCGAGGCAGGTTTTGTCCATCCCTGGTCGTCGAGGCGGACTGCCACCTCCATGTCCCAGGTGTCAATCAACCCAATTTGAGTATCGTTGGCATCCTGCACCAGTGCCCATGAGGGTTGAACGTGAACGTGCGAGATAGCGTGTTCAATGAGCAGTTAATGGCAGCGGAATATGCATAGGGGGAGGGTACAGCAGAGGAATGCCGATGGATCGGAGAGGGTACAAGCGTTTTGAATTCCCCTTGAGTTGGGAGGTGAAGTTGGTGCAGTCGTGTGTAGGGTTTGCGGAACCATCGTGCGAGGGTGTGTGAATCCGTGGCCCATGGTGGGGTGCGCGGGTTAAGCTGATATTCAAGCGCGATAAGATTATATACCACATTAGGTCTCGTATGTCCGTTAATCGTCATGCCCGTTGCATGGGGGATCGTCATTCCTCCTCATCATCTTCAAGTCATAAAGTCCACCAACATAAAAGTCCACGAATCCAAAACAAATCACAGCGCCAAAAAGCCGAGCCCAACCGCCACTAGAACGCTGGCCATGCCCGTCGTATGCAACCCCAGCGCACCGCCCGGTTGACTCGCACTCGGGCTTGGCGCCGGGACGCCGGGGAGGGACTGCGAGGGTGTCGTGCCTGAGGAGCTCGGTGCGGGGACGCCAGGCAGCGACGAGGGTGTGCTCGGAGTGGAGCTGGGGGCGGGGACGCCCGGGATGGATGATGGGGTGTCGTTCGTGTTCGTGCGTGAGATTGACTCCGACTCGGGGGGATCCTCCGGGCTCGTGCTGGATGCAGGCGCGTCGGTCGCGCTCGAAGCACCCGCGGTACTAAAGGTTCGCGCAATGAGCATACATCGAGAAGTCCAGGACGAAAAGACTCACGTAACACTCGGGTCTTGCGCTATGCCCGCGGGGCAGCTGGATCCACCCGAAGAGAACGAGCCGTCGGCGGGAAAGTACGTGCATGGTCCCGCACCAGCGTAGGTGCAGGTCACGAAATCGCCCGAGGCGGAAGAGCCTGTGAGGGCAGTCCCATCATCGTCCACGGGTGTGCATTGGATGCCTTGCCGCACGACATGCGAGGTTTTGGATGGGGCGGCGATTGCGCAGGCGGCGGTTGCGAGAAGGAAAAAGGCAGAGCGCATGATGAAAAGTCAAGGGGGAAGAGTAAGACAGAACACAAGAGAAAAAAACAAGCGCCGCTTAAATACGAACCACGCGCTCAAAGCTGTGCAAGGCTGTGCGGCGGGCATAGCCGCCAGTACGCGCTGCCACAAGCGTCGGGGAATGATGAGTCTTTTGTTGCGGCGGAGCTGCTGTGCTGGTCCGAAACACGTAGGCACAGCTATGACGGAGTGCCGAGGGTAATGTCCAAGATGAGCGCGATTTATGCAACAGTTTTGTCTTCAGGTTCAAGCACATTAGGGACCCGGAGAACTCATAAAAGAGTTGCAGCATCGAAAGTCTTGTCTGAATGCCGGTGAATTGTAAAACAGCAGAGCAGAGTGTGGTCATATTTTGGATTGGATGAGCGAGTGTGAGCGAAGGTTGAACTAACCCGAGAGCGAAAGTCATCTAGTATCGACGAGACAAGACGGATGTATGTAAGAGGAGCATCGGGACGTCTCGGAGATTGGGTGCGACATCTGATGGCGGTGATGGCCGGACCATTGTCTCCGCTTTCACCCGCGTCCGCATCACCCGACGTTAACGTTCAACTTGTCCTACACTTCCCTGCACTCAAATTTAGGTAATTACTGTTTCAATCTTTGAGGCACTTCCAAGGAATTTTAAACGGGCGCGGATTCGGCCGATGGTCGACAGTCTCGTCGACCGAATCTGGATCGGATTGTTCCGAAGTGCGGCATTGCTCAGTGAAAAAGTTCGCCTAGTTTCCTTGATTTACGCACTTCCTCTCGTATTTTGACCTTCAGCTACAAAATAAATACATCTCCCACCTATTGGCCACAACTGCTGATCCAGTTGTTGTCTCCGAAAATAACCTGTCCAAAAATAAATTGTTGTTCTGGTTTAAACACCAGATCAAAGCCTATTTAGCGCTACATTGTGGATTGCATATACAACGCACTTACATGCCGAATGGCCTAGTTAGCAACCTTGTTGTCTCGGACCATGGCATTTTATTCTCGTCCAGATCAAAGCTCAGTTGGCAGTAGCAACCACACCGATCCAGTTGGTAACTGTCTTTCCTCAGACAATGACTAAGTCTATTATTCCCGTTTAATGAACCTCACCAAAGCTTCTCTGACTTATTATTGTGTGCTGGAAATACAACGCACTGCCCACAGTGATCGAGTCAGCAACCTTGTTTGATCGGACAATAAGTTCTTGTTCTTGGTAAATGAACCAGACCAAACCTTTTCTGGCCGTACTCTTGTTCACTGTATGTATAAAAGGCTTGTGTCTTCTATTCGGCAATCCGTCAACCCCTCTCTTTTTTCAATAATCCGTCAACCCCTCTCTTTTTTCAATGTCGATGCAAGCTGAAAAGTCCTCTTTCGATGGAGCTCCCTCCCTGGAGGAGGGTGCCGCGACTGCCGCGAACGCTTCCCCCTCTGACCGATTTTATCATTGGTGTGTCAATGGATCGACTTTGGAATGCTGGGTGATTTAGTAACGCCGACAAAGGCTAACCGAAAATCAACAATTCTCGCCGTCCTGGGGACGGCTCGTCGACAAAAATACTACCATGATCAGAAAAAACCAACCCCACATCGATCATGTTTTCAAATTGCTGGAAAATGGGCAGCAGCTGCCAGTCGTTGTGGCGAAGGTCGACATAAGTCCATGTGATGCACATCGTGTCCCCTCTCAGCTCAGAATGCTAACGCACCGCAGACCTAAACTTTGATGCATTTTTCGACCGCTTTGTGTTGATGCACCACGTTGCATGTTTCTAGACGCAGAGTGAGTGATAGCTTCTTCCGTGGCGAATAAGGATGATAAACATGTCACCAGGCTCAATACCGGATTTCGTTGAGAACTACAAACTCCTGTCTGGTCCAAAACCATCGCTGATTCCATTCATTTTCAGGTTGCGTCAGTTTCATCACCGTAGCGTAAAGGAGGCAATCAGTGAGGTCGCAAAATGGCTGAGATCCAAAATTGACGAGGCTGATGCAAAGGTAAGCCGCAAAGTTACACATCGTCGCACGTTTACTCAATCGGTGAATCGTATCACAGGAACAAAGCGAAATCGACTGGGAATTCGCTTTGGTGGGCCTCAAGAAAGGAGTTAGTTTCGGCGGTAACTAGATTCATCATTCAGTTCCCGAATACTGGCTCAGCAATTTCTAGCATTGGCTAAGCGATGGCATGAAGTTTTTACTGTCTTTGGTATAGGAGCACTGGCGCCCCTGCTGTCTTTGATCGATCACCCCGACATGGACCCAAACTACGCTGGATCAGACCGTTTACAAGGAGCAGGTGAAACGCTTGAAGATACCGAAATTAGTTGGGGAAGGTGATGTCCAACTGTTTTACCGTCGGCGGCTGGGTCTTAGCTATTTTCGGATTCTGCAAGTCGTTCACGACGGTGTGGAGGCCTAAATTAGCCGGTACTTTCTAATCAGTACATGTATGACTGGGTAGCGGGGGAATGGCACTCAGCTAATTAAATTAGCCCAGTTCTAAGGAGTGAAAGCAGCTGCTCACAGTGGCAGATTGTGAAACACCGTGCTAGAGTCTAGGTGCTGGCAGACCCGAAGTTCGAACGTTGGCCTGGTCGGAGAGATCGTTTCGTCATTTTGATCACAATTGCCGATGAAGCCGGGTATGACGCCAAGGAAGCCACCTAATCCACTCAGCGGTGTCGCAAATTGAAATGCACATCCGCACAACGGCCACGTTCAATCTTGCCTCGCTCTGGAATTTGTTCGGAGCCTGAGTGTTTCCACTGCTAGTCCGACGGCCTCAACGTACGTCCCTCCAGGATCCGGAACCCGCCTTTAGCGTTGCTACTCAATTGCTACTAATGCGGCTAACGCGGAACTTGGGAGGTACCGATGGAGCGGTTGAGCGTAGATAGAAGGTAAGTATCATATGCGTCGAAAATACCGCAAGCGAAGAACCACGGACACATTTATTTGCAGATAGATCGAAGCAATAATGGTGGAATTTGAACCTCATCCAATTCGCCGCCCTCACTCAAATCGCCTCGATGTCCAAGTAATATTGCTAATTGGTGCAGGTATCACAGACACCAGCTGATATTGATATGCTCCATCAGTGCTCCATCCTGGGAGGTCATTATTACGAGGCATGGAAATATTCACAAACCCGTCATTGCTGTACGCCACGGCGCCGATGGTTTAGTTGCGACATCAGTCTATCGATGTTGCCGATGTCAAGAGTTTTGTGTGGCTGATGGATGGTTTATTTGTTCATACAAATATTGTATTAAAAATCCGAACTGAGCAGTTCGGATTAAGAATTGAGCACCCCTATAATATTTCCCACATCTTATCTCTGACGACCAGATATTCCACCCAACGATGTTTGTTTGAGAATTTCAGTCAGGAAAAGACGCGCCCGCCGTCAACCGTGATCTGTGAAGTGTTGAGAGCATGCTGATAAGACAGGAACTCTGAGAGGTTAGCAAAGTGGGAATTCGTACTGTTTGGCCTGGGGGCAGTCGTATTGCAATGTGAGCAAATGTGCAGCTGACAGCTGCTCGTTTTAACTGCACACACCTGTAATGAACTGCGCGTCCTTGGATGCGAGGAACGAGACGACGCCAGCGACATCTTCCGGGGTTCCGGGGTTTGCTACAGATGTCACTAGGGCGGCCTAGATGAGCGTTAGAAGCTTCCCATAACAGGAGAATGCAGTTTAACGGCTGACTTTGCTCTTTTCGGGATTCAGGACGTTTGCTACGGGAAAAAAGGAGAAGACGAGTGAGTCGAGGTGACGGTTGGAACTTGGGTCCCTACTCATGGGCGTGTTGATGAGGCCTCGCAGTAGACGATGAACTGAGATTTTTCGGGAAGTATTTCCGGCGTATCACTCACCTGGGGCGTACGCGTTCACAGTGATTCTGTGCTTGCCGAATTCTTGGGCTGCGAAGTTGAAGCATTGATTCTGTGGCAACGTTACGAAATGGGGAGAACGCTGTTCGTACCAGCAACCTGCGTCAATCCGCGCACAGCAAACTTCGATGCCGAATACGCGCAAGCATCTTCCCAACCTGAGGCATTGGCGTAAATCATTAACTGTCAGTCCATTGAAGAATGAATGCCACCACGAACCCGCTCTGCCTGCAATGGACGAAGCGCCAATAATACGCCCACCGCGGCCCTGTGCGATCATCTGCAATGCGGCATACCGATAGCAGAGAAAAACACCGCGGACGTTGACCGCGAGTGTTGCGTCCAGATCCTCCACCGATGCTGTGGCCAAATTCGTATTATCACCTACAGGGAGGGGTGGGATGTAATTCACTATCTATGAGAGGAGCAAGGGGCGTCGGGAGAAGCACCCCCGCATTGGCAACCATCTGTATGATGTTTAATTGCGACTGATTTACTTTGAGCAGGGCTATACACACAACATCCAACCTCCCAAAGTGTTTCGTGGCTGAGGTGACCATGCCCTTGACGTCCTGCTCGGATGAGACGTCTCCCATGATTACAGCGCTGCGTCGTTTCAGCTTGCTTATTTCGCGTTTCACATCCTCGAGTGAAGCCTCTGCAACCGGAAGGTCATGAAGAGCAACGTCAAACCCATCCGCAGCCAAACGCAGAGCAATAGCACGGCCTAGGCCGCGCGCGGCACCCGTTACAAGCGCAGCACCCTTGAGACTCGCGGCGGGAGTGAACATTTGCTGAGATGGTCGATGTAGAGTTGTAGACGTAGTCCGATTGCATGAAGGACGGCGTTGAGGTTAAGTATGCGGCGCTTCTCGCTTCTAGCCCGGGTCCGCACAATTGAAGCAGCTCTCGTCCGATGCCGTTAGTCGTCGTATCGTCCCTCGATACGTCGTATCACACAGAAGGTAGTTCATCCACGACTGAGGGCCCTAAGATGTCCGTAGGCGCACTAGATTCCCTCCAAGCAGGCAGAACGGATTCCTCCAAAGTCTGTTTAGCGTTTCGATTTTGAATGGCAGATGTCCTACTTGAGCCTGCGGGCACTACGTGTACATCCAGAATCGGCAGTAACAAGTGGCATCCAGAAGCGGGTGCGGGAAATCCGGCTAGGAATTCCTGCCTCAGAAGTGCGACGATGGTGGTGCGGGAACAAAGTAGTCTCGGATCAAACAGGTGATTCGTGTTGGCGGGTGCTTTTGATCCCATCAGTTAGTTCACACGATGGGCAAACAACCCTGAATGCACCCTTCAGTCGAGTTCATGTGCTGTGTTTTTTCTTCTTCTTCTTTTGCGTAAATAATACTCACTGCACAATTTGTATCGATCTTTCTTCATGGACCCAACCATTACATGTAGCAGCCATTGTATAAATCGGTGGGCAATAGAATTTTGAGCTTTTCAATTTATTTGACCGTTGGTCGAAAAGTAAGGACACTTCCCACGGTAAGTTGAAATATTTTCCACGCTTTTCTTTTGACATTTTCCTGGAGCTCTTGCATCGTTTTGGACCTGTTTCGAGTTTTATTTTTAACCCGAAGGCGACCCGCGAGCTCGCAGCCATTCAGAATGCAGGGCATGGCCTTCTGTCGAATTCATCAAAGTAACTTAGCCAAAAAATGCCTCCGCTACGCTCCGGCAAGCAGCTTGAACTGAAAGTAAATTCAATCTAGATAACTTTCATTCAGGCATCCCAATAATGTTTTTGCCGTCGAAAAGTACAATTGAACCGGCTGTGATTAATCACATGTGTCACCCTGTGAATTGTTCTACTTAACAGCTTTTAAATGGCCAGAAGGCTGTGGCTGCCCAAAACAGAAGCCAAGGGAAATTGTAGCTGTTGGAGAGAATAAAATGCCAAAGGAAGATGTTTGGTATGTCCTTGGCTTATGCTTGGCTCAATTCTGGGTGAATCAAAAGTGATGAACCGTAAACAAACAAAAGCCAGTCATCTTGTTAAGAATACGAAGTACATATCACCCTTATGCAACCCGAAGCATGAAGCGTCAACAATGGATGATACTGTCAATTCGACAGTCAAGTCCGTTCTTTGGCATACACGACAATCCGCGGTTTAAACCTGATCAATTTGCTCCGTCCCCACCGTGACGTATCTGCGGTGGCACGACTCGTGTAGAGGCACTGTGATTTGATTGTGCAACATTGATGTTGAGGTAGTCACTCCGCATGGCTTCGCTGATAGTGCGATGTGTTTCGTCCCCTTGATTGAGACTATTATTGCAAGATGTGCCCGCACTGACAGGCGCTGGTTGCATGTTCTAAAACAGCGGGTCTAAGGTATCATTCCAATTTGAATCTAAACAGTCTAGAGTACCTTGATTCACGATGAGGGGGCAGAGCTGAATGTGGAAACATACAACCTAAGAGTCTCGCAGGTTGTTTCCCGCAGATCAATTCATGATTACTCCGAGTAAGTTAGGAAAGAAGACTCAGAGAATGATGAAGATCCGGAATCACGTACAGCATCCACGGAGCATATAAACCTATATAAGGCCGGTATGCTCGCTGTAGACACGTTCCCACGATCCGGAAAATGCCCCACCAACCTTCTATGATACAGATCCGTTTTGACAGTGTTATAAGCTGTTTGAAATCTACAGCAACACTCCTGATCGATCTTCATGGTGTCTGTGGCACTCCATTCATGCAGATCATCGGAAACACAACTTTGGCTTTGGTTACTTCGGTTGAGGTAGATTTGTTCCACTTTTATAATTATGTTCTGATGTTGGCGTCCAGAAGATCAAGAAAAACAGGGATGAATGTCTACAACTCATGGAGAAAATATATCGAGTTATATGCGCTATTGTGACCATCCACATCCATTCTGACACAGGACCCAACCTCCCCCCAGCAACTTTGGAGCACGTAGGGAAATTTACAGAGTAAGAAAGGTTGTCAACGTGTTGACACGCTAACTCGGGATTGCAGAACATTGCGTAAGACCCTGACCTTTATGGAGGCACAACAAGATAGGAAGAAGATCAAGCACTTTTTTCAACAAAGTGAGATGAGATCCCTGCTTAGGAGCTGCAAGACTGGGATACTGCAGGCATTGGAGGCGTTTAAGGTGCTTTGTACACTTTGTCTGTTCCAAGTTTTATTGTGTTAATACAAGCCCAAGGTCGAAGATACAATCTCACAGTTAAACATGGTTGATGAGATGAAGCAGAAAACGGGTGCTATGCAGCAGAAGTTGTTAGAATTGATTTCCAATTTATCGGAAAGTGAAGGGTCAGATGCTACATCTTCGGTCTGTGAAGTCTTTGGCTGGGCTTGTACAAATGCTGATAGGCAAAATAGATCTACCAGCACTCACAAATGAATAGGTATGATCACTGTTGGTGGTCTGGGTGGATGCTGACGGATGTCAAGTTCAACATCATTACCTCTGCTTCCTGCAAAACCAAAGATCTTCCACGGACGGGAACTAGAACTCGAGGGTATTGTTGAGATTCTCGGAAGGGATTCAGGGAGAATAGCAATTTTAGGACCAGGTGGGATGGGTAAGACCAGCTTAGCCATGGCCGCTCTCCATCATCCAGAAGTTGCTGCCAAATATGAACACCAATATTTTGTGAGTGCAGAGTCTGCAACCACAAGCATTGAACTTGCCACCCAAATTGGCTTGCATTTGGGCCTGAAGCCAGGAATCGACATCACAAGACAAGTTGTTGCATGTCTTGTACGAGAGACCTGCTGTCTTCTCATCTTGGATAATTTGGAAACACTATGGGAACCATTGGAATCAAGGAATGGAGTAGAGGCATTTCTTGCTTTGCTCACTGACATTCCACAACTGGCACTCATGGTGAGATTCATGGACTATGATAATTATTCTTACCAATTTTCCGAGCAGATCACAATGAGAGGTGCTGAAAGACCCGCAGAGATCCACTGGACACAGCCATTCCTACGACCTCTGGAGCCGTTGCCATATGACGCGGCACTCCAGACATTTATTGATATTGCAGATGGTTCTCATAGCCCCACAGATATAAACAGACTTTTGGATTTGACAGATAATATGCCTTTGGCTGTGGGTCTGATTGCTCACCTGGTGGATTCAGAAGGATGTTCTAGCGTACTAAAGCGTTGGGAGACAGAGAGGACCTCCATCCTCTCAAATGGAGATGACCGAAGATGCAGTCTGAATGCCTCGATCACAGTTTCTCTTTCCAGTGCTAGGATTAAATCATTACCGGATGCTCAACAGTTGCTAAGCCTGTTGTCAATCCTTCCAGATGGTCTGTCTGATGTGGAACTTTCTCAGTGCAGGCTTCCCATTCAAAATGTTCTGCAGTGCAAGGCAATGCTGCTTGGCACTTCTCTGGCTTATTATGATGGTAAACGCCGAGTAAAACTCCTTGTACCAATACGTGAACATATCCAGAAATGCCATCCTCCACAGCCGGCTATGATATATCCTCTCCGCAAGCACTTTCAGTTGCTCTTGAACATATACGATACATACCGGACCAAAGGTGCCCATGTGGCCCAGGTTGTCCAGGATCTTCACGCAAACCACGGAAACATCCAGCATATTCTCACAATTGGATTGCAAAATACCAAACCAGATATTGCGGAAACTATATATTGTGCCATCTCCTTCAGCTCCTTCAATCGGTTAGCCAGCCACACCTATCTGCAGTTAATAGACACAATCCCATCTGTCTTCCCACAACCTCCTGATTGCAAACTGGAAGTTCGTTTCATCATTGAGGTCCTCAATTCAATGGTTGTTTGGCCCAATCCAGATGCAAAGGATTGGATTGCCCAGGGAATGTCCCATCTTCAAAATCTCCATGACCCCCTTCTTGGTTGTGAGTTTTTTCTTCCTTGGTGGATATTTGATGCCTAACTTGACACCAGCCAGATTTTATGAAGCAGCAGGATATTATTATGTTGACCTGGCACACGATTTGTGCACAGGCATGCACTGCTTTCAGAAGGCACTGACTTTGGCAACCTCAATCAATGAAATTGACCAGGTATCATGTTCACTGTTCAGCATGGCATGGATTGAGTGGAGGCTGGGAAACTACCTGGTTTGCCAGGGACATGCCCATGCTGCACTTAAATTGTCTTTGCTGTCGGGAAATTTGTATGATGAGGCACGGTCATTGTATGCAGATGCCTTGGCTTCTCAAGCTCTTGGGCACTACAAAAGGACAATATTACTGAGCCATAAAGCAAGGGAGTTGCTTGGGCTTTGTGGTATGTCTGGTGGACTATTGGATTGTTCTATTCAGGCCATTGAGGCGGAAGTTCATCTCGCAAAATCGGAGTACACGGAGGCTCTCGTTCTTCACAACAATATGCGAGAGAACACAATTGACAGCGGAGATGTGCAGATGTGTGGATATGCTCTTCTAAACATTGCAATTATTGGAATCAACACCAACGAGTCTGAGCCAGTGGTCCGCAACCACCTTGAGGAAGCAACGAGGATATTCAAGGCATCAGAATTTTCGGCCGAGATCGTTCTCTGTGGTATTGTCCTCGCAGACTTAACTCTAAGGGAAGGGGACACTGTTATTTCCAAGGCTATGTTGCAGAACCTTCTGGATAAATCTTGGGGGAAAATCAGTTGTGCCGTAGACTATTGTCTCGAGATACTTGCAGACAGTTGTCGTTGGGAAGGCTCAGACCACGTTGGGACCTCACGATGGACAGTATTATACCTGGCCCATGTCAACAAATCCCAGAACATGTTGGCAAAACACAAGGCCGTCCAGTTTCTAGGTGCAATATTTACATATGAAGGGGATGAAAAGACAGCACAGACCCTGTTCACCGTTGCATTGGAAGGATTCACACATATGGATATTCATCAAAGCAGAGCTGTATGCATGCTACATCTCGGAGATCTACACAAGCGACGAGGGGACTCGGCGGCAGCAGCAGAATTTTGGGGAAAATCTTTACCCCTATTTAGATACTCGCTGCAGAGCAATGGTGTTGCAGAGATTGAGAAGAGACTTGCTACTTTGTAGAATGCTGGAATAGAAGGATAGAAAGCCTGCCACAATGATCAGGAGGGACAGGGAAACAGTTTGTATGCTTGCACGCCGAGAATATATTCAGATTTTTCTTTGACACAAAATCTTTGAACTTGAGCCTGAAAACAGTATTTGCGACTCATGAAAAGAAATTGATTATCCGTTCTTTAACGAAATGGCCCTCAAGCTGTGCTTGAACCCCCATTTAGCGTTTCCCCATAACTAATCCTCTGTTGAACCACTATGTTTAACCCCATACAGAGCCTTTCAGCTGACCTTCTCTTGCAGTGCCGATTCTTCCTTTCATCCCCAAACCAGACCCATGACCACCTACGCAGTGACAGACACGCTACGCACTGTGCACTGCGGTTGTCTCTTGATCGGGCCTTCTTTGCTTTTCTAGCAAATGTTCGACCGCCGCAGGATCCGAGTATTAGCCGCCGCAGCACTGGCTGGCTACATTTATATCAACCCGTTGATTGGCGCAGTCGACTCGCTTCCTTTCTCCCCCCACAATCCACTTCGGTTCTGCTCTGCACCAATCTATGCCCCATCTCTGGTCGTCGTTGAAATCCTCAACCACCATCCTTAAATCTGTCAAACCAACTTCAACGATGCTACGTAACAGAATATTCTCGGACTATCAGGATGCCTCAAGATTAGATGCTTCAATCATACTGGTGTCTCGCATTCATCGAACGATTCAGCCGACTTTTTTTGCCATCAACGCGTCAAAAGCTTCAAGATCGATCCAGGAGGTTCATCTGGCTTGAATAATGCAAGATTGTTTGTGAGGGCTGGCGCAAGCCTTTTTTTCTCCCCCCCACCTCTACTCAATACAGACTCGATTCCACTCGCGACTTACCATGCAGAATAAGCCCTTCCGACCGTGTCGATCATAGTCTCAACATTCCCTCTTCACCTCCGGTGAGATTGTTTCACTCTCCAATTCACGCTGACAATTATGCGGACTAGGCATTGGATGAAAGAGCGGGACTAGGGCATTACTACCACATTCTCCAACTCTTCTCATACACACATTCGAATTTCCCTCAAATAACACAATTATTTGGCTGAGTGGAGGTTTCCTCAATCCCACTTGAAATTTCCGACGCCTCGACAGAAACCGGATACCGACCATAGTAATTAATGTTATAAAGGCTTTTTGGATTTGTATTCAATCCATTGGCTCACAATTCACGGGCGCACCGGAGCGAAGGTTGACACCGGACATCGCTGGCAGGAATTTACGACTTCTGGTTGTTCTCATGGCCGATCATACCGGAATTTCGTGTATAGGGATGAAGGAAGGGTAATATATCGGTCTCATGTCTCCCTGCTGCTCTGACCGAGAGGTACAACCGACACAAATATTACCTATCACGAAATCTTACCCTGGAAACGAGTAATCTCATATGCCGGAGAGAAGCGAAGGTTGAGCGAAGGTGTATCTTGTACTTCGTATTCTTAATGAGATGTCGGGCTTGTGTTTACTGTTCATCATTTTTGATTCACCTAAAATTGAGCCAAGACCAAGCCAAAGAGAGACCAAACATCCCTCTTTGGCATTTTATTCTCGTCAACAGCTGCAGTTGTTCTTGGCTTCTGTTTTGGGCAGTGAGATTCCAGAAGCTTTTAAGCACATTTGACTCAGGTCTACTTTTTTAACTGCGCAAAACTGCCCCGCAGGTGGCCACTTGAACGTGAAGGGTTGATGTAGCCCCGACGTAAGTTACTTACCGGAGCGTAGCGGAGGCATTTCTTGTACATGCTTAGTAGACACCAGGGATATACCTACGCGGCACCCTCTTCGCAAACTGCTCCCATTCAACCCCAAACTTGCTCTTCAGGAACGCATCCTCCGCTCCTCCCCGTCTAAATGGCGGTGTGAGCGCAAGTACACAAACTATACAGTTTGCTGCCAGGATATTCCCCCACCAAGTAGCATGCCCAACGCTCGACCACCACGAGCCGCCGCACAGATGTACGAGCAGAAGACCACATTGCGCCATGTTCGCGCCCGTATACGACGGATGGCGCACGATACCATACGGGCCGGTGGTGATGAGCCGGTGGCCGTCCCGCAGCGATAGCTGAAATGTGAAATGCCGGCCCAACTCTCTGAAACAGAGGAGCCGGATGGCGGACCCGGAGATGACCAACGCCGTGCCAATCAGGAATGTGGGCGTGAATTCGACTGGGGATGGCTTGGAGGAGGACTCTGTGCCAGTCGGGACCCGACTAGACAGGATAGCAATGGCCTCCGTAATTGCGAACGACCAGGACACAATCTAGAGTCTGATGTCAGACTGGGAGTGAAGGACGAGCGTGGAATTCACACACTCTGATACAGACGGGCAGAATGGGTAACGCGAACCTCTCGTACCAGCCTACATTCTCCTGCGAATCGGCGAGTGTCCGCTTTTGCTCTTGCGGACTGGCAATATTTGGTGGGACCATTTGTCGGTCATAGAAAATAGCAGTGACGAGAATAAGTAACAATCTGACCAGGGAGTCCATTTGCAGTGGTGTGTCTGTCTCGGGCGCGAGATAAATATGCAGCTGGGCTGACCATGTGGTTCAGTGCATGCTGGGACTAGGATACTTCGATCTGTAAGACTTCAGTATTGGCTTGAGATACATCAATCGTTGGGCGTCCGGACCATGTAGAGAGTCGGAATTCTGAGCCAGAACGAGCGGAGAACCCTTGACGGGAACTTCTTGTTCTGGCAGATGTGGGAAATATAATCCTTTGTGGACGAATGGTCGGATATAGAGGGCGACCCGGGCATCAATACGGGCCCAGACAAAAGACACGTTATCTGTTTAAGCTTTTGGTTCACACAAAATCAACTTCAACAGACCACATGTGACATGTTCTGAATTGACAAACACATGGACTAGTCACAGCCCTGCCTGAATTTGGCTTCGAAGTCGTCGGGAAGCAAGGATATCTTGAGTGCACTTGACCGGGAATATGGGCTTGGGACAGGAAGGGCAGTGAATGGAATCTAAATGTGACTGGAATATTATTTCCCCGCGGGTTTTTCTCACGTCCACCGTCTGGCCCAACCTATAGCGAGGGAACAATTATGAACCAGATTGGGACTCCTAGAACTACGCCGCGACGGCAGAGATGTTCACATCAAAAGCAAGGAACAAAAAATGTATCGAGCGAACCACAACGGAAGGAAAGGCGGATCCCGGCATCAATCCGAGGACCGACCCACGATGTCCAAATTAATAATACCTACTTGCCTACTTACCGAAAGTAATTTAACGTTCAGCTTTGCGCTCTATACAATTCAAGTACATAAATCGTTTCTTATCCTCCTCGTTGTTTGTTGAACGAAAAATGTTCGCTATGTATCATTCGGCCGTGCGCGGAAATGGGTGCGCTCAAACAAGCCACATCTGTTGCAGAGCTTCCAAGTACATGAACTGACTGAATGGCAATTTATATTCGTGTGGTGGACTCACAATCCTTCCGGTGGATAACTGCGAACGGCGCCAGGTGGTGCTATTCTGGGTGCTGGAGCAGTTGAAGCAGCGTCGACGCACCCAGTCGCTCGGCTTTGCGCTTGCATCGTCTGTATATATCTCGACTGGTCCCGGGACATTGCCCATTACTACGCTCACGCTTGGACTTGAAGGCGGGTACACTTCGCGCAGTCGCGAAGGCGTGGGCGCTTCCCGACCGCGTTTCTGCTGATCGAACCCGGCGTCAAACGGACTATGATTGGAGTACGGTGTAGCTGTAGTACTCACCATTCTCCCGGTTAGCAGGCGTGAACGGCGCCGAGGTGTGCTAGCCTCTGTGCAGAAGCAGTTGGAGCATCGGCGTCGCACTTTATCGCTGGGCTTCACGTCTGCATTGTCTGTGTACACCACCCCGCTTTCGTCGTCCATTGCGTGCTGCCAGAGTGTGAAATCGTAGTCCGATATGTTGGGGCTGGTACTTGATGGCGCATATACCAGGTCTTGAGGAAGTTCAGATCGAACACCAGACTGATGATGTTCGAACTCTCGAGAAAATCCCGAAGGATATAGGGAAGGCGGGGCCAAGGTGGTGAACGACATATCTGGGATGGGGAAGAGACAAAGTGGGTGCGAATCTCAGAGCGATGCGCCCTACTTTAACAGGATCATGCCGTTACATATATAGCGACTGCCGATCAAAGCTGATGATTTGAAGTGACAGGACCTGACTCCGTTGCAACAGAGGACCCCGGAAAATACCCCAAAATGTTAGGTCCCGACTTTGCCCAAAGTGCCATTTTTTGTCCAACAACGCTGATTGGTCCGGACTTAGCCGGACGTGATGGCATCACCCCGAAAGGGTAATTTTTAGCTCCCACGCCTCCAAAATTGCTCACTTTTTGATCGCACCAGCGTTTCATCCGTTTTTGGTGGTGTTTTCAGCTGGTTTCTGGGTGTCTCCTGCTTTTGAGCCATAAAAAGCCCCAGCGGATGCGATTTGGGTGATAAAATTTTGATAAATCTCCGGCCAAAGGTCCCATTTTTGTCCAACCAGGACCTAAGCTTCCGACCCAAAAAGTCCATTTTTTGTCCAACACGGAACCTAACATTTAATAGTATTTTCCGGGGTCCTTGCAACAGCCGATGCAACTTAGCATGGAGGTCTCTCCTTCCATGTTATGGCCGCTCATCATGACTCCTCCGAGTCAGTTTGACTTCAAAATCCAATTACATCTCCCACCTGGCAAGCTGGCAACCATTGAAATGTTGAAAATCATTTAGTACCAAGGAATTTCGCGCACAGATGCAGTAGGGTGGCAGGGGATACGTTTTCCCAAATTTAAACCAAAATGTATGTACACATAGCTGAGACCTGCTGAGACGGTATCTCCGAAACCGGACGATCAAGTGATTAGGGAAAACAGCTTTCGGCCGATCCCGGATCAGCTTCTGTTGATCCGCCTCGTGTTTCCTACCACATCCACGCAACATTCACGGATTCCCCCTCTTCGATGACTCGACACCACCCGGACTTGACCCAACGAGAATTGTTCCAAAGAATTCACCGCAGCCATGCCTCGAAGTGCGAATCTTCGACCGTTCTACGTTCGCAGCCCTGGTGACACTGCATCGTATGGTCGACACCGTTACAGATCGGCCATCCAGCGAACGATCTCGAGCTAATCATATCATAGGTTGGGCCAACATGACTCGAGTGGGTCCGGCGCAATCCATATGCCTGATGCTTACCGTCCCTGGCCGACGACTTCCGGGGTTCGGGCTACGAGGCTAGGATGAAATCAAGGATCCGATTGCACTCGGTGTGTGTGTTTGTGGGTGAGTTCTTTACCAATGTCGACACCCCGTCCCCGCAGCGTCCGCTCGGTTTAACCTTGGGCGGCCATATCAACAGGGTCCGATCGGTATTTGGGAGCGGTGTTGTGAGTTCAGGATTGCAACGGTACCGTGGTTGTGATAATCAACCTCATATACGGTAAGCGGATGCCGAATAATACTAGATGCGCGGGGGTAGGGGCGATTTTGTTAGTTCAGCGGGTCGCATCGTCACTGAACATCCCGGACCTCGATTAGACTGACCGGTGTTGCATACAGATCACGGCGTTCCAGTCTATGGGTGTGAGAAATGCAGCACGAAGATGCCAAATTGGCATAGTGTCGAGACGTCGAGGGCGGCATTGATTTTGCTGCGCCCACAATCTCCATCGTGCGTATCTTCATCCCCCATCTCATATCCAAGGCTACTTCACCTTGTATTGAATTCTCCCATATCCCAGGCCTCATGAGTTCATCCTTCGACTTTGTCATTGTTGGCGGGGGTACTGCAGGTCTTGCGCTTGCTGTCAGGCTGGCGGAGGATTCCTCCACTACAGTTTGTGTGCTCGAATTGGGAAAGGATTATAGCGACAACGAAGATATCAAAATGCCTGGTAAATACCTCCCAGAAAGCCCTCTCATCTGACGCTGATACGTACTTATCAGGAAATTACATGGCTAACTTCGGGAAGGAGTGGGATGGAGGGCTGCTCAGTACTCCGCAGAAGAACGCAGCCAACAGGGTGCTCTGGAATCCAAGGTGCATTCGGCATGTTGTTCCCGCCGCCCTGATAATTTAGCATTGACAGAGGAAAAGGTCTGGGGGGTTCAACCTTGGTCAGTGTGCCGATTCTGACTCTGTTCCCAATTGATGATTTGTTAGTTGAACTGGCTGCAACTAGTGAGGTTAGTAGATTGTTGTCGCCTTATGACCTGAAATCAATACCTATCTGCCAGGGCCCCGGCAGCCGAGTATGATGGTGGGTTCCGAGTCAGTACTGGGAGTTTGGACTTACACTGCCTTCCTGCAGATTTCGAGGCCGTCCTGGGTGCCAAAGGATGGAATGCCCAGAAGTTCTTGAAATACTTCAAGAAGGTTAGCGCGCAGACCTCGTACATGTCACATCTGTTTAAACCCCATTTTCAGTCGCAAAGTTTGCACCAAAATCGAGCCGAAACCAAAAGCAAACATGTTTCGAACCCAGACCCCACTCTATTCGGTGACGGGCCCGTCCAGAACACCTTCCCTCGGTATACACCGGCGATCAACGAGTACTACTACGATGCATGCGCAGACCTGGGCATTGCCTTCAATCCTTCAGGCGTACGTGAATCCGTCGATCTCGTGCTACTACCTTTAATCTCGATTGCAGGGGAATGGTAGCATTTCTGGCGTTTGGCCGGCCCTCGCAGCCATCCATCCACAGACTGGCGGGCGGCTTTCCTCTGCGTCGGTATGGCCCACGCACCTCATACTTTTTTAAAATTCTGATCATCAGTTAGGCTTACCTGGCACCGAATCGGCACAAGGAGAATCTCACAATCATCACCCAGGCCCGAGCTACCTGCGTTATCTTCAATGAAGACGCCAAGCCTATCATTGCGACGGGTGTGGTATATGCCTTGGAGTTGGAGGGTCTAGATGGAAAGTTGCACACGGTTCACGCAAAGAAGGAGATCATTCTGTGCGCAGGTAAGTTACAATATAGAGTCTTCATGCTTCATCTAAGAATTTTGCGTAGGTGCCTTTCATACCCCGCAGTTACTCGAGCTCTCAGGTCTGAATCGTCGTCATTCCTCTGGTTGATCTGCTCATCATTAGGCAGGTATCGGTGACAAGCAGTACATGACGGGCGTCGAACAACTCGTCGACTTACCGGGTGTGGGGGACAATTTCCGTGAGTACGATTGTATTCAACGTATTCTCCACTTTCTGACACGAATCTTTGATTACAGAGGTTCGCTGGATCAGATAAATTACGTGTGTAGCTTGCTGATGTCGTGTTTCAGGAACATTACTCTACTCTATCCTTGTTCGAAACGGACCCACAGATAGAATCTTATGATATTACACTCAACCCAGATTCGGACCCGGCGTTGGTGGCAAAGGCTAAACAGGAGTAGTGAGTTCCCGTTTTTTTCGTGTGGAGGCTCGATACCAACATCGGTTATAGCGCCGACCATAAGTCCGGAATGTTTTCCACGATCCCATTGTCGTACTCCTATCTGCCTCTCAAAACATTTGCATCCCCAGAGAAGATAACCGAAATCAAAGCGCTGGTTGCAGCGGCATCCACCGCCTCAAGTTCAATCAAGTCCTCGAAGGCCCTCAAGTTACTGCAGAAATGGATAGAGAATGAAGATTCGTACCAGATTGAGTATCGCGTCTCAAGTTGACGCTACAGGCATCTACTGACTTACATGTGTTGCCAGGGTCATCATGGTTCCCCACTACGCTCCGTTCCTTCCGAATGCAGACTACGACGCCAAGAAGAAATACTTCTTCGTTGGTGCCATCCTCGCCCATCCCTTCTCGCGGGGATCCGTGCACACCGACCCCACGAACCCGACGGGGAATCCCGTCCTCGACATGGGCTTGTTTGAAAATACGATCGATCGCGAAATAATGGTCGAAGCGGTGAAATTCATTCAGACACTCGCCGCTCAACCTGCCCTGCGAGATCGTGCCGGCGTTCGTCCCGTCGCGCCGAGCCCCGACATGAAGACCGAAGAGGAAATCAAAGAATACATACCGTTGGCGGCGTTCTCATCCTACCATCCTATCGGGACGGCGGCCATGCTGCCCCGTGAGGAGTTTGGCGTGGTAGACCCGGATCTGGTCGTATATGGTACGGCAAACCTGCGCATTGTACGTGTTCTTTCCTGATCACTCATGGTCCTTCCAACCTCTGAGCATTTCCACAGGCCGATGCGTCCATCATTCCGGTTCACATCAGCGCCCATCCAATGGCGGTAGGATTCTTTCTTGAGATGTTTGCTCACGGAACTGACTGTTTTCCGTAGACAGTATATGCTATTGCAGAAAAAGTAAGTTCAAGTTAGTTAAAAGCAGATATAACACCTGATTCTTGGTAGGCGGCGGATATTATCAAGGCTGCATGGCACGGGAAATAATCTGCCATCGTCCCCCCGACTTGGTCCCTGTACATGTGTGGTCTTTTCAAGCGCTTATGTTGTATCAATGGCAGTATAGAAACCCCGAATGAGATGAATTCTAGTTTTTTTTTTTTGAGATTTGTTGCGGGGCTTGTCCCACAACGCCATCCTTTCACCATTCTTATCAACTGGGCCTCAAATAGTTCCAATAGTTTTGTCGGGTCACCGGCAATGGCCATTCCTTGTGCATCACGACCTATCACGACCAACACCGGATTCATCGCAGTTCCGTCATGTGTTTGGAAAACACGATGTACACTCCAGTGAGGGTGGAGTATTACGCCTATTTCTATTGAATATTGAACGAAAAAATCCCTCCGCTACGTTACGGTAAACAACTTCCGGTGGGGTGCAGTTTGCAAATAAATCAATAAATAAATAGAGCTGATTCAACTGTGCTCAACAGCTTCTCGAATCCCAACCACTGCTGTGACGCCTTGCGAACTACAACTGCTGTTCAACTTAACAGCTTTTATTGCCCAAAACAGAAGCTAAGAAAAATTGAAGCTGTTGAAGCGAATGAAACGCCAAAAATGGTTGTTTGGCTTGGTCTTGGCTCAATTTTTGGGTGAATCAAAATTGATGAACAGTAAACGCAAGCCCGACATCTGAAATATCTGGGCCTCGCCGCGCCTGAGCTACACCTCGCCGAAGGCTTGGCCTGATGGGCGCGCAAACCGCAGTCCCCAGCGCCAAAAAGCCAGGAACTTGATCCGTTGTTGGACCCGCAGTCAATGATTCCCGAGGGCGTCGGTGACAGCTTTTGGAACGCCGTTAAACTATAAAAGCCGGCCCTCCTGACCCCACAGACACACTGTGACACACTTGGAACTATGCGTCTACCTTGCGTTGCCTCGCTTACCAGCATAGCTGGCGTCCTCGCCGCGAAAGGCAGTGGCCAGATACCCGCCATGAACGGCGATATATGGGGTGTGGCAAATCCCAAACCAGCCCAACGCGTCGCTGCGCAATCCCGGGTAGTTAACACCCCCGGTGCACTACGCGTTGTTGAAAATTCGGGCATCTGTGGCATGTTCAAGGCCGTCCGCATATGCGCCCTATGTTGATTGTTCATTAGAAACCACACCGGGCGTATCGCAGGCGTCGGGGTACGGGGATCTTTCGGACACGGACAGTATATTGTACGTCCCGGAATTTCACGTCTTCGCGCGTAGTCTCTGATCAACCATTAGTTTCTGGTACTTTGCGGCGCGTAACAACGATTCCTCTGCACCACTCACGATCTGGTTGAATGGCGGTGTGAGTTAGCGGTTCCATCCGAATTTTCCATGTAAGCATTAAATATCTGTGTTTATGCAGCCAGGAAGTTCGAGCATGCTTGGACTCTTCCAAGAACTAGGCCCATGCCGCATCACAAACGACAGCTCCGCCGTCACGTTGAATCCCTTCTCATGGAACAACGAGGCCAACATGTTATTTATCGACCAACCTGTTGGTGCTGGCTTTTCGAAGGGCAACAAAACAGTTACCTCGTCTAAAGCAGCGGCCGAAGACCTGTGGACATTCCTGCAAATCTTCCTCAAGGACCAGCGATTCTCGCACCTTGCCGAGAACGAGCTCGCCATTTGGACAGAGTCGTGAGCCTTATATTTCGTCTCTCTGAAGTATTGTGTGGCTAATGGGTATCTGAAGATACGGCGGCCACTACGGCCCCACATTTGCCGCACACGTCCTGAGACAGAACACTGCCATCGCCACAGGCAGTGTAGACGGCGTGCCCCTAAACCTGACAGCACTGGGCGTCGGCGATGGGTTGACGGTGAGTGATATTCCAACCCGTATCCTTCGTTCGGTATTAACGATTCATGGGTTCAGGACCCCATCTCGCAGTATCCGGGCTACTTCACTTACGCCGCCTCGAACCCGTACCACCCACTGGTCAATTCAAGTGTTATTGAGAGCGCACAGGCGGTATGGGATGCTCCGGTAGTCGGCTGTAAAAACCTCGTGCGTCTCACTCCTCAATTTGCAAGCCCGATCCAATGCCAGTTGAATAGATCACGGAGTGCAACAAGCTCCAAATAGATGTCGTGTGCGCCCTCGCTCAGACTATCTGCAACATTTTAATCCTTGCGCCGCTATCTGGGGTTTATGACGTGCGTTTTCCGTGCCTACTTTGGTTGACCAACTGATCGAAAGATTGCAACCAAGGTTTATGACGTCCGAGCGGGGAACGACGACCCCTACCCTCCGGACCTGACGCCATACCTCGCGTCAATTCGCACGAACATCGGTGCCGAAAAGGAATGGGAAGAGCTCAATATGGATGTCTTCAACAACTTTGCGACAACGGGTAGGAATACTTCGACTGTTATCCCGCAGGGTGCATCGATTAATATCCCGACTCAGGCGACTGGATGCGCAGCTGTCTGCCGGATCTTGAGTTCGTGATCAACTCAGGCGTGCGGACGACGATTTACACCGGAGATGCTGTGCGTGGCGCGCTGTCTCATATCTCAACTTTCAACTTAAATGGCGTGTAGGACTATATACTTAACTTCGATGGTGTAGAGGCGATGGTGTGTCGTTTATATTGCATGTTACTCCCCTCTGACATATTTCGCGATCCTCCAGATTGACTCGATGAAGACCAACCTCAGCGATGAATTCAACCAGCAGGATTTCGCGCCGTACATGGTGAATGGCCAACTAGCCGGTCAGTTCAAGACGGCTGGAACTTTGTGTGTATCTTCCTTCCCGTGCACGAATTAAACTGACCCATCGCGCAGCTCGTACGTCAGGATCTACGGCGCAGGGCACGAGGTTCCGGCTTATCAAGTAAGTTCTGAAGGAATAATGTGAGATAAGGTTTCTGACTTTTTTTCAAGAATGGCACGCTTCAAGTGGGTGAGGCGGCGCTGCAGATGTTCTCGCAGACGATGGCGCACCAATCGTTATTCTCGACGTGATTGGCATGTGGCGTATGCTGTGTATCGACATAGTGATGCACCCACACCCTGTTCATGCGACGTATATTTACTGCCAACCACAGAGTATAATTCATAATTTATAAGGAGTCCGTTTTAGACTTCGAGCAAGCTAGGAACTAAGCTCTCCCTCTGGCACTGCGGCTTCCACACTGCCTTCCCGTAAAAAAAGTTTGGTGGTTTCAACCAGTGCCAGAGCGTATGCCTTCGCTACCGCTCTGGCACTTCTTGTGGTTTCTGCCGCTTACTGTATGTAGCTCGGTTAAGCACGATAGGAGTCGTTCAACGCCATGGATATGCTGTTTGAAACTCAATGCAGCCCTGTAGACAACGGAAGTGGCACAGACGGCGTTCAGGACTGTACCCTAGGTGGTATACTGGGACCTTCCCCCGCAAACGCAGAGGGAGGTGCATGGTGGGATGAAGAGAACGTTGGAAGTTAATGACACTCCCAGACAGCGGATCCAAATATCGTGGAGCGCGGGAGAAGCAGATGGGCGATGAGATCGCCAGCAGATGGTCAAGTGCGGCAGAAGCTATCAACTTTTGGCTGGCTGGGTGGCACGATTGGAGACCTCGGTGAAACAAGTGCCCTCGGCGGGGATTTGGACATATGGTGCCCTTTCAGTGAGTCCTGTACGCAGTCAGACCCGTTCGCGAGCGTGAGTTGACTTCACACGCCAACGCACGAATCACATTCGCAACAGGACCAGAAATAGCCTGATTCATGGTAGAGTTAGAAGGAGGACACATCCGGCGTCATACTTGCTTACACATCATACCAAAATCATACCTGCTTGAAGTATTTTATGATTGCATTCGGAAGAGAAGGGAATATCCAGGTTGGGAAACGGTGTGAAAGACACGAGCTCCTCCACCGCATGGTTAGTCGTCTGCGATGGGGAGGAACTTACTTGAAGCCACACGAAGGTTTCAGAATGGGACCCACAACGCTGAATTACGCGGCAAGAAGGTATGCAATAAATTCGTTGAGGAAGAACAACCGACGAATCGACTTCAGTTTGTGTAAAACCCCCCGTGACATGCAAAGCGAATCTGGTGCCACTCGCTGAATCGTGAGTCGCAGGCTTCAGCTGAGGCAAATGGGTTGAGGAAGGGACAGAACAACCAGGGAAGTGCCAGCTCAATGACCATATTTCGTGTCATGAGCTTAAATCGTGTCTTAGTCGCGTCTGGAACCGGTGCAGAAGTTGTGGTGGTCAAAAGCAAGAAGGGATCGGATCATCCGGAGCGCTTTGTTTGGCTCTATATCCTTTGATCCGAGAGCTCACGAATTCTTTGGCTGTTGACTGGGTTGGCCTGAGACCACGATACACCCCAATATATCCCAAAATATGCCGCCAATTAAATGTGCGACACATCAACCTATATTGCGCAGAGACGTGGAGAGACGTTTACCCCTCAATTTGACCTGGCATGGTGATTCCATTCGCTATCTGGGGCATGGCTTCAAGACTTCGGTGGATTTTTGGTGGAACCGATGTCTTCATCCTCGGGACGGTCCACTGGTTGTCAAATGCTGGCAGAAAGGTGTTCTACAGAGGTCGGATTCTTAATCTTTGGTTCATCAATGCCGAAATTTTGAACCCTCGCGCCTACCTTCTTTGCATGAAGTGTGTGAGAGCCGCACATTCAGCCACGCAACGTTAAACCTTTCTGGAGGTAGGTAGGTATGGTTTGGTGCTGCGTTTAACGGTGATCATCAGGGGGTCATGACCAGTGAAAATGATTACTGGGCACGGATAACACTGAATATATATAAAATCCACTGGACGAACTGGTCTACGAGAAGCTCATGTCAATTGGAAGGTGCGTGCGCCGTAGGGGCGCTTTTTAATTAAGCAAGTAGTGCTGCCTACGCTGCCGGAAATCGCGATGGTAGGCGGATCCACGATGATCGTCGACATCGTTGTAGTTAATTTATCGCTTCCCAAAACCTCTACACAGTGGTCCTCATCGCGCACCTCACACATGGGCCGTCCCCCGAATAAGCTCGGCGGCAGCCTCCGACCTTGGCAGGATCGAACATTTGAACGGCAACGGGGCCCTGTTATTAATAGTCAATGTTCTGCTCAACTCGCAGCAGACAGTAGACGGAACGTACGTTATAAATCCCGAATCGTACTCATACGATGGCTCAATTTCGCGCCCGTGCTCGTCCCGCGCCTTTTTTATGTCGAATGTCGCGAGGAAGCAGGCCACGGTGATCCAGAGCGAGTGCAGCGCCGTGTGGCGGCCAGGGCAGATTCTGTGCGCCAAGGTTGAGCAAGTTCAATCAATGAGGCGGTCCGGTAAAACAACGAAGAACGTACCGCCGTCCGTACCCGAAGGCCGTCTCGCCCATGGCTAATTCAGGATCGAGCTTCCCGTCTTTGAGGAAACGCTCTGGTTTGAATGCGTATGGGTCGGGGTAGACGGACTAGCGAGCGTGGTTAATAATAGCAGGGAATGCGACCGAAAACGGGTACCTCGTCGTGAAGAATGGCCCTAAGTAGTATGGTTAGCACGAGGTACGGGTCGACCGAGATAAACTACTAACCATGTATTGCCAATGACGATTGAGTTAGCAGGTATCCGATATCCCTTGTACTCATCCTCGACCGCGGTGAAGTGCGGGAACGCTGGAAGAGAAAATAAAAAGTGAGCAAGCAATTGAACCGTTGAGGGGAGCAGACGAACCGATAGGCCCGACGTTCTTCCAGCGAAGGATCTCCTGCACCAGCGCAGCGACGTACGGCATCTCCGCCTCGTCTTCAAAGGTGGGGAGGTACCGCCCGCCCGTGACGCTGTCGATCTCCTCCTGCGCCTTGCGCTGGGCGTCGGGATTTGACAGCATCGCGAGGACGAATGTACCGAGCGCGGATACGGTCGTGTCCGCACCGGCGACGTACATCGTTGCTGCGGTGCCGCTGATTGTGCGTTCTGTGTAGTAGGAATCTGATCCTTTGTAGGAATCTTGAGCGTTAAGCGCGTTGATGCAGTCTCCGGCGAACGACGGGGGCGCGTTTCCGGATGCCTGTTTTTGAAGCGCGAGAGAGTGAGTAAAGTAAATGGGTTGGTGCCGATTACGCACCATTTGCCGCTTCGTCTCCGCGAAAGGGACATTCCGCATATCCAGTGCCAGTTTTTTCCACTCTTTTGCGTCCCGCTTGAATTTCGCGCCGGGCATCCAGGACGGCACGTATTTCAACAGGGGAATTGAGTCCTGAGATTATACATGAGTCGTGTCGCGATACTGTTGTAAATGTAAAACGCAACTCACCACCAAATATTTCCCGGGCACCCCTGCCTCCGACAGGGCATGTACCGCGTTAAACGCCAACTCAACATAGGGGTCATTGACGGGAAGAACGTCGATACCGTACGTGATTGCCATGATGATTTCGCTTGCCCACCTTTATTCAGCGGCTAATCAGGTCAATCAATAGAAGCGTAAGTAGAAGTCGTACTGGCGAAAATGTTCGAGGAAATCTTCGGGGGTCTTCAGACAGGCTCGCAGGAGTGTATGTGCCGCAACCATTTGTTTAGGCTGGTATTGCAGCGAGGCTTTGGGCGTAAACGCCTGCTTGAATAGGCGCCGATGGGCGCGCCTGGTAATTTTCATTGATTGGTTTTGTTGGGTAAAATTTTGAGCTCACCATTCCTCGCCTGGGCGCAAATCTTCCTAAGCGACGTCCGCGTAAAAAAAGATGCATAGTAACGTACCATATCTCATCATTGCTGTGGAAAGGGAAAGACCTCAGTCGCCGTTCAGTGGGAATCAAACACTGGACCTACCGATAACGAAATCGAAGCCCATTAATCCTGACACCATGGGGAGGGGTGCCCTACGTTCCGCGTGAGTAAATTATCTTCGAAGACCGGAAAACGATATTTGCCTGTCAGAATAAACCGAAGAACGCTTCTCCAGTAGCGCATCCGTCGCCTCCAGCGAAGAAAGCACGACTAAATGTGTGCCCGCGAGGTTGAGGTGCAGAATGTCGGTGTCTGTGCAGCCGGTTAGATCGGAAAGTCCAGGACGAGGCTACACGCACTGTACTCCTGGGCCCAGTCCATGTATCGCTCCCAGTTGCGTTCGGCAGGGAGGTCGAATACGTTTCCCAGCAACGGCAGTCCCGGTGGGCCCGGAGGAAGGGGGAGAGAGCGGGGTTTGTTCAGCCAGCGAAATGCAATGAGCGTGAGTCCGAGTCCAACGGCCCATGTCGCGCTGCCCGCGGGGAGGTCAAGAGAAAACATCGAAGTTGGGAGCAGGAGGTAGTGTCTTGGTAGTGTCTATGCTTTTGAGAAAAAGGTGATTTGCATCGGCAGCTCCATGCTGCCCTGTAGCTAGGGATATCTCCGATACGACGACGCCGGCCGAAGGACAACCACAGATTCCGGATAAGATTAGTGATCACGATCGTAAGAACCTCTCCTCGCTCCTTCTCCCGCCGGTGGTGCCGGTGGTGGGAGTCATGGTGGACTTTTGATCACCATATGTTTCCCTCTTCTTTGCACCACATGCCCCCAGGCCTCACCACGCACACCCAGCCCGGCTGAATAACGAAACTCGGTTTCTGGTGGACTCGCAGATTTTTTTTTAGCATTATTTCGAAACCATTGCTTCCGTTTTCCCTGAGTTCTACCGTGGCAGACCGTGGCGGGTTGAAAGATTGAGGACGTGAGATTGGCTAGATGTTTATAGAGAAGTCCAGCAACAGTAGTGTACCCTAGTGCCATGTACACTCAGTTACTTCCTGTGCCCGGTTTTTCAAAGCGGGACCGGCCGTGTAATACAACCTACCTACCTACCTACCCTCTAGTTTTGGAGCTGAACTTTGCGGGATAATTGATCGAGGTAAGACCGCCGAAGCAGGAGTATTATCTCCGCAGCGCGCCCGGCGGGCATATTGCGTACAATTACATATCATTTACGCGATGAGAGTCTCCCTATTTAATTATCCTGGACTTCTAATCTTGAGAAGACTTGCTGGCGATATGATCTGATATGCATCATATGATTCGTGCGTTTCGTCGGCCTGAGAGTGTGTCATGATGCTGTTGATTTATGGATCGAACAACTCATTGCAACTCAATACAGCTCGCTCCATTGGAGTCCATTGATTGGCCTGCAGAGATCAGAAAACCGTGGCCTCCGGTACCGGTAACCTCCGAGTGAGGATCGACACCAGATTTGCGGTGACGGTTGAAATTGCACCCGTCGCCGGGGCAAACATCGGACGAGAGCGGACTTGGCCAAAATTTCACACGTTGCCACGTTTCAGCTGCAGTGGGATCAAAAGTTCGAAAGAAAAATGAAACAGAACTTGAACTTGACTTGAACTGAATTGGGCACAGTAGAATCCAGCTTGGCTCGCAGATTTTCGTTGGCTAACGCAGACTCTGGCAGACTGCAGCTGGTTACAGCTGCGCCTAATTGGATGCTCCGGATCTCGGGCAATCCACGTGCATTTAATGCCCATTCACGAACTCTTCTCCGGATTTCCCACAGCAATAGATGAGAAGGGCATTTCTTAAGCGCAACAAAGTCACGCTCCCGGCTCCGGGAGATAATTCCTTTGGCGGCCAGGGACGAAGAAATACCGAAAATGTGGACCAATGCCCATTTCGCTACAATTCCGCATCGGTGCCGATCTGAACGATCCTTTGTGTTTGGCGTTCAGCAGCGGCCAGCACGTTGGGAGCGGCTGTCCTCACATGGCCCGGCAGCAGGAGTCTCTTGAATTGTTCTGGTGAAAGGATAGAAATTGGTATGTCAGTGAAACCTTCGGAATAAAGGTTCTTTGTGTGTGTGTTCGCGGATTCGCGTGGCAGGAGACCATGAGTGCGAATTTGGGATAAAGGTGAGTGTGGGGTGGTGTGAAAATTGAGTAGGTGGTGGTTGATAGCTCATGTGGTAGGTAGAGTAACGTCGAATGGGTAGAGTGTGGTAGGTAGAGTGCGGTAGGTAGAGAGTTAGAGTAGAGTAAGAGTAAAATCAAATCAAATCCAAAATTGTAGTGTTCCAAAAGTTCTGTAGTGTTCCCTAAATCGTAGTGTTCCTAAAATTGTAGTGTTCCGTGTTCGGATAGCGAGTTGAACGCGAGTTGAAAGCGAGTTGAAAGCGAGTTGAAAGCGAGTTGAGAGAGAGAGAGAGAGATCACAGGTGTGGGTGCCTGGGCGAGGTGTATTATATCTACTACATTTCGCATCCTTTTTATACCTCTACTGTTTATCTTTTCGGAATGAACTAGTACTAGTGTAAATAGCAACCGAATCCTATTGTCTCTAGGATCCAGCGCACCAGTCTGACACGTCTCCTTGGTCCCTTGCATCCTGTACCGCCTGTAGACGTGTTTCTACGTGTTTCCTTGGCAGTTTACATGGTGGCGGTAGCTGTGTAGCTACCAAACTCATCCTGTCCATCGATGCTGTCCGTCGACGCGTTAGAACACGTCGAAACCCCTCAACCGCAGCGCGCGAGACGCGTTTGATCCCAGTAAACGCGAATCCGGAACGGTCACGTGAGTTTTGAACGGCCGTTGCACAGCCCTCTCCTGACTTTTGATCCCCGCCCGTCGCTGTCGGTCTCCCGCCTCTAAGTGAGTGTCGTCCGACAGCTCCCCTTTTACTCTTGTTTGGGTCGCTAGGACTCAATGTTCCCAAGATGCGCCGCCACTATTATTTGGGTGTCAAAATAACAGGTAGGTTCCTTATTTTGACTCCTTCTGTTTACATCCCGCCCCGCCTTGGCGCTATCCGGCGTGTTTCTAAGGGCGCAAAATGCCCCCGCTCATCACTGGTTCATATATGAAGGGGGCTACCACAGTGCTTTGGGATCGCTTCGGATGTCTCGAGAAAGAACTCAAGGTTGAAGTGATTGAATTGTTGTTGCTCATAAAGCAACGAATGCCAAAATATGTAGATAGAATGGTAAAGTATAGCGTTAGAGCCAGAATCCATAACCAACTACAGTGCTCGTCGTCTGGCAGTCCTGTCACTGAGGCAAAGTGGGGAGTATTCATCTTGAAATCGCGGACTGAAATTCTAGCATATCGAGTAAGTCAACGCGTTACTGGGCCGCTGGTTAGGTTAATACTTAACGAGCCGGCAGATTCACCTAGGTTTGCATGCAGAACTGAGTGGATGCGCTGTCTGTCTCGATTGTAGGAAATGATGAGCGTGTCTTGACAAGACTCTTATATATAAAATTCTAGCCGTGAGTCATGGCCAGGTGACTAGTTACCTACTGAGGAACTACTGCGGACTGAGTCAGAGCTGAATCGGCGACTGCCCGAGCTCGGGGACAGCCCGAGTCATGCCCGAGTCGAACCATGTAAACAATTATATTGACTCCACTCCGGATTTGCCAACCAAGTCAGAAAGAGCATGTATTCATGATGAATCCGTGTATGTTGAAAACGAGTCAAGTTTGAAATTGGGTCAAACGAAGCGTAATTCGTGCTTAAATCGCGTCTTGCAGCTGATTTATGGGCCGAATTTACGACACATGAACAGTCATTGCGACGCGGGCAAGTAAACATAGATTTTGTCTGTGATCTCAACGGTTATCTCACTGAACCAGAATCTAAAAAATACAACCATATTCTAAATCAACGGTGAACCACATTTTTAAAAGATAGATATTACAAGGAACAGGAGAGAAAAGGCACGGTGTGAGTGCCGCCAACTGCCGCCAATTTGCCGCCACGCGCGGGGAAAGTGCCGCCACCGCCGCCCAAGCCGAGGTTGAGAGTTTGGCGGCAATGTTTTTCGACTTTTCAGAGCGTAGATATTACTTGCCATTAGAGCTGTGTATACAGGTTCAGCTATGAGAAACTGCATAGTCGTGTTAATTTTGATGTGATTGTTGCGACAATACCGATATGAAGAGTTTGTTGGACATTCCTCTGTAGGCTTGAGGATGAGGAGATTTGTGGAGCGGATGAGGACAATAAGGCCTTTGTAGGACTTCCGTTAATCCCAAGTCGATCAAATCGGTTACCCTTTTGCTTACTGGTTGCAATAGTAGATTTTCGACCCGATATGATTTATATTATTTCCATACGAATGCATTTCCTTGTAGTATGAACTGAGTTCGACTGACGGTTTAAATGAATCTTACAATTGCACTTGCAAGTGGATTCCTTCCGAAGATTCCTTGCTATACAGCTGGTGAGTAGCACTAGTGGTGGTCCATATACTCAGAGTAAGTAGACATTTCAATCAGTGAAGGCATAACCTCCCCTACTGCTTCAAGTTCGCACTGCGGTTACTCCAATTTAAACGCGAAGAAGTGCACATGAATACATCGCGAGAAGCAATGTAGATAGTGTTCAATGAGTTGCCGCCATAAATGTTGTACAGTGCCGCCAACATTACCGCCAACCTGTGATACATCATATGAAAAGTGCCGCCGACGACGCCAGAATCGCCGCCAATGATTTTGGACTGCCGCCACCCTTGCCGCCAATTGCCGCCAGGTTTACAACCAGTGCCGCCAACTTTGCCGTTAGTGCCGCCAGAAAATTTGCTCCCAACAGGTAGATCGCCGCCAACTGCCGCCAGGGTTTTACCCCCAAGTCGGGGTTTACACACCTCAAAGATAAGTCTACCGGTATGAATACACAGTATATGCCGGGTAGCCCCTACATCATGCATTTGAAGCTGTTAACCCTCCTGATACAATCTTATTTGGCAGGCAGAAAAATTGCCGCCAACTTGCTGCCGCCAACATTGCCGCCAATGGCGGCAGTGGCGGCAGGTGGCGGCACTTTTTCTTTGCCTGCTGAGAAATACATCTACATTCATTTACGCGATCGCAACACCAAAAGCAACTCTAGAAAACACGAGATCACCAAGCGAACTGTGCGAAGCCGAGGTCCGTCAGTTTGTACCGCTTATTGGCAAAGTGGAATGCGCTGCGATGGATAGTCAATGAAACTGAGAAAGGCGAAGGGGAATGATGCATAGAACGTACATGAACCCATTTTCGCACGCCTTCCAGGCTGCAAGTGCCTCCGGCTGCCCCTTGAGCGTCGCTGAGATGCGCCTATGGAGCTCGCCGACCTCCTCTACCATCTCTATCATCACCTGCGTTTCGCTCTTCCCCGTCATTAGCGCCCGTACGGGGAGATATCCCACCGTCTCGCCCGCGAGCGCTTCCTTGTAATGTCTGTTGACGCAATAATTATACGACCAGTGTGAATAAGAAAAGAAGGAGGGACGCACGAGACGATATCGTTGACCTTGCACATCCAGTCGTCGATGTCGGGGATGGCTTGGATATACGCGGCGATATCGGGGTGCGTCTCCTTCGGAAATATCGCGTTCGAGAACCCAGGCGCCATGCCGGTCTTAGCGCGCAGGTATTTGGGCCAGCAGGGCGCGCTGGGCCGGACTTTCATCTCGCTAATACTCGGGCGCACTTCCATGAGGCTGCCGGTGACGAACTCGAAGGCCCCCCCGATCATCGAATTCACACAGACGGGATCCCAGTGTTTGTATAGGCCACCCAGGACGTCTTTCAAGTGTTGTAATGGGACGTCGCCTATCGGAGAGCCGAGCAGAATATGTTGGTGGAAGGCGGCGAGCGCGGAGGGAGGGGCGCAGTCGTCGATGTAAAAGAAGAACCTGATGAATGATTAGCTTCTGAGAATCTCTTCAATCGATTTCGCTGCCACGCACCAGGCATACATGCCGATCGAGGTTTTGACCTCGAGACTATGGTGGGGGAAGAAAAACTAGGGCGTGGAAGGGGTTGGAGAGTAGTTGTGTTGATAAAGGATCAGCGACATACCTGTACTAGTGCGACAGCTTTTCTCACAACAGCCGCATACCGTTTTCCATTCTCCCCATCGTCCGCGTTCCAGGATGCGACTTCTGCACTGAGAGCGTCTTCGAGTGCTGGTGTGGTATCCATGGCATCCATCACGTCACGCGGAGGCGCGTATGAAGAGAGGTCGAGGAAGGACTGGATAATCCACTTCATATCCGTATGTTGCGCGTTATCCGTTCCATCAGTCTTCAAGTCGGGAGAGGCTTTGTAAACGAATCGCGGCGCTCAGAGAATAAAGTTCAACACACCGTGAGCGCTTGCGCACCATTTGCGCCGTCAATAGTCATTTTAGTAAGTCGGGGTGGAGGGTGAGCTGGTGACGAGGAGGGGGAAGGGAAACGTTGATCTTGGAAACTACTTACACCTTTTCTGTGCGAAATCACGGAACGAGACATTGAAGCGGTGGTGATTGTCGAGACGGCCGCTCCGTTACCAATGCGTCAAGTAACGGCATCGTTTATGATTGCCTCCATTTTTTTCTGACTGTTTCTGATCGTTTCGGAAAAATCCCGAAAAACGCCCGATCATCTAAAGCGCTTGAAATTGCAGCTTGAAATAAACGCGATGTGGGGTATTTGCGGTGGATGGTTGAGCTTCTGTGGTAACTGTTCTGATCGACTGCAACCGTCCCAAACACATTCAAAGATATAGATCTCGAAGACTGAGAGTAAAATTTCCGCATGGAAAAAATGTGCTCACATTCGTAGAAGTGGTTACCCGACAGTAGTACCCGACGACAGATTTTCGCATGGGGTTGGGACGTTCCAGGTGCTCCACCATTACAACACTATTACAACGTAACAGTTGACATAGAGCGCCCCAGCCCGCCCCAGCCGATAACCATGTGGCACAACCCTGCGCAACCAGCTGCAACCAGGCGCAACCCTTGTCGAGATCAGAGCGCATAATTAAATTCCGTTGTTGTCGCTGTAAGTGATTATATCGGCGCAGATCGTCGCTCACCCGTGTAACGGGGTCCAACGAGGTCCGACTTTTCGTGCACTACCGTGTCGAGCAAAGCCCGTCGACAGAAAGGATAGCTCAGCGTTTCTCTCAGAAAGCTGGGCAAAGATGGCAGAGGTGGCTCGGCTGGGGCCGGATCTACCCAGAGATCTGCACGTTAGGCAACCTTCGGTTCATATTGGGCCGGTTGGCCGGTTCAATTGGAGAGGGAGAGAGGGGGAGACAAGGACCCCTGAAAATACCCCAAAATGTTAGGTCCCGACTTTGCCGAAAGTGCCATTTTTTGTCCAACAACGCTGATTGGTCCGGACGTAGCCGGACGTGATGGCATCACCCTGAAAGGGTAATTTCTAGCTCCCACGCCTCCGAAATTGCTCACTTTTTAATCGCACCAGTGTTTCATCCGTTTATGGCGGTGTTTTCCGCTGGTTTCTATGGATCTCCTGCTTTTGAGCCATAAAAAGCCCCACCAAATGTGATTTGGGTGACAAAATTTTGACAAAACTCAGGCCAAAGGTCCAATTTTTGTCCAACCAGAACCTAAGCTTCCGACCCAAAAAGTCCATTTTTTGTCCAACACGGAACCTAACATTTTGGTGTATTTTCAGGGGTCCTGGGAGACAGGGGGCTTCCGACTCCATCCGGGGAAAGAGAGAGACAGAAAAAAAATGCACCTGATGCGGATCGATGTGGATCCGATTCCGCCAATCACCCGCGGGTGATGGTGCATAAAATCCAATGAATTCCGCATGGGGTCAGACAGGTTCATTTCGGCCAACCTTTATCTGATTTTTTTGTCGCAAGCCATTGGCATCGAAACCCGAGGGCAACTTTTCTCCAAAAGCATTCTCCGAAAATTGAGGAATTGAATGTTCAAATACGTACCGCACTGAAGGCGGAAGTGCACCGTGCCTTATGCGAATATGGTGGGCGACGGTGTGGAAAAAATTGGCGAGCATCTAGGAACGCGAGGGAACACGTCCAGCTAAATTGATACGCACTTGTCGGAAAGATGGTGCAGGTCATAGTGCTTTGCTTACAATGTTGAAGCGTCTGTCTAAGAGACCATGCAAGTCATGCAAATGACCTTCTGAGGGGGATTTTGAGTCATCCATAGCGCCGCTACAGATATCGCGCAGTCCAGTTAAACGGATTGGTAGGGCCTTGCTGGAATAAGTAACACTGTCAGTATTAATGCTCTGAGATTGCGCTCAGCCAGCGACTCTGTCGGGGAGACATACGCGACGTCCTGTTGAGTAGATGGATAAGGAACGAAAACGGTCCATACGTGAGTGTGGAGTTCAATTCAGGAGATTCGGAGAAGTGGTGGAGATCCTCTTTAGGAATTACGTTGGTGGTGTATGCTGGTGAAGCCGAGGGAAACATAATTACGCACGCACCTTTCCCTACATTCGAGTAACTGCAGAGATTCGGAGTTGCGGAGATGCGAATAATAGGTAGTTGGTGGGGAATATCTGATCAAACTGTGCCGCATGCGTCACCAGAGCTGAGCAACTTCATCGTCATAGATCCAATCATGAGAAAACGCATCTTCAGACTGAGAAGCTGGATGAATTGGCCGGTTAGCGTTATATCAGAACTAAATCTTTGGACCACAAAGTTGCAGATGTGCACCGCACGACGCCCGATCCACTGAGTTTCCACGAATCTCCCGATGTGCTGCCTTGGGGACGCATGGGAGCAAGCGTAGGTACGTGCCGAGAGCCAGATGAATCAGGAGCCGAAATTAATGTCAAGCCCTAGCCAATCACAGATTTCTAGGGGAGAAACTAACTCAGATTTAATGGCGATGATGGCGAGCGGGAAAAGGAAGATAGCACTCACCTATTCGAATAGAATCGAATACCTAAAATCAAGTTGCGGAGATCGGAATCGAAGCAGGAGCGTACCGTGCACTACAACCGAACGTATTTCGATGTTACTGATAACTGATTGAGTTGAAATGATGCATTGACACAGAGAATATACATTCGCGAGGCGCAGCAGAAAAGGTAGGTCGCCTTGCCGTGCCGCACCATCAGAAGGGAGAGCTCGTCACATCACAGAGACCTCGAACCTCGTGAGTTGGGCCGCCAAATGTACTCCTCGATTCAAAGTAGAGCAGAGAGTCGTTACATCCGATCTGATATCGCTCAGTCAACGGCATCCGTGTGCGACAATTCGGAGGTACTCTGCCAAGGTCGAACTGGGAGGAGCAGCCTGGGTTGGGCCTGGGTGTGGCAGGGCGTCGTCAGACTCCTTCGATCATGCAATTTTGCCTCGACACAGCAGAGTTCAACCAAGCGGAGCGTCAGCACTAGATTCACACTGAGAATAGCAAAATTTCGGTTGACCCAATGTTAGTTTTGAAAAGTGATCCGAAATTTTGCGCATCAGTTGTGCCGATATCAGGGCCGAAATTGTTAGAATCCGTTGAACTAAAAGTAAAGCCGAAATAGATGATTTCGTGATGTATATCGATGCCGCCGAACCAGAACCCAAATTTTCTTATCCCAGACGCATCAATATGGGACCCAAAAGTCCATAGATCAACTTTCCTTTCAGTATCAACAAAATGGTTAGTTTCGGCACGAGTTTCGGCTGGACAGAAATCAGCACCGAAATCATTACTTTCAGTTGTGCCGAAAGTAATTGCCTGGCAGCAAAAAATACATTTCGGCACAGCCAAAACCATTCGGCTTTCATTTCGGTTGACTGAAAATCAGAACCTAAACCAGTCATTTCAGTGATGCCGAAAGGGAAGCCAATGTCTTCAGTTTTGGGTGCTATATCGGGACACCGGAGATCAGAAAAATCGGCTTCTGGTTGGCGGCAGCAATGTGTGTGACGAAATTTTACATTGTAGATTCCATTGCAGCTGTACCGATTCTACAACTTCAGGCACTGATATTGGCACGACTGATTTTCAACGTTTTGGGTTACTATTCGAAACTAACATTGGGTCAACCAAAATTTCGCTATTCTCGGTGTGATTCGTAGATGAGCGTCTAGAGCAAGGTGTAAAGCTGACTCAGCGGATCATCAGTTGATGATAGACAATCAATCTTCGGCACACCCGCCGATTCATCTGCTCTGATTCCTCGTCGGTTGCTACTTAGTCTCACACCAAAACCGTTAGTGATGTGCGGTCACGACTGCATCACACTGTGATTCTGTACGCAACTGCGCTGGATGCCCAGAATTGTTGAGAAACTTCGTGTGAACACGGGGGGACGAGACACCCGAG
Source organism: Mycena crocata (assembly GCA_029281795.1). Lineage (NCBI taxonomy): Eukaryota > Fungi > Basidiomycota > Agaricomycetes > Agaricales > Mycenaceae > Mycena > Mycena crocata. The sequence continues at coordinate 380,858 of JARJCP010000013.1, read as the reverse complement.
CATTGTATGTTCGGTCGTGTATAAAGATGTGCTTTGTGAATTACAGGAATACCGAAAACAGGGGATCTACCGGTACCGTAGAGGTTACACCACAATCACTCCTCGGCAACAATAATAACAGCTTTCGCCTTGTTTCTGCCCTGCTGAACGGCAAGGATTACATCTCCAACCTTGTCCAAGCCCTTCGTGATCTCCTCGGTGTACTTGAGCTCACCGCTCGCCAGTTTTGGCGGGATCGTCTCGTAAAACTCCCTATCGTATTTCGGCTGCAGCTGTAACACGAAAATGCCGTGGAGGTGCAGGCACTTGCCGATCATCTTGTTTAAGTTCTGTGCAGTCGGTGCGGTTGAGTAGCGTTCCGAGGGTGACAATAATGAAAAGGGGGACGCACGGTGATCCCCTTGTGCCCTGTGTTGTATCCCGAGATCGCGCCGCATTCCTAGGGCCGTAAATCTGCAACGATCCAAATAGTTGACGGCGGCCAACGTACAAGGAAGCGGGCGTTGACTGCGGCGAAGTCAATCGCAGCTTCCAAGATCTCCCCGCCGACGTTGTCCCAGAAACTAGTGTGCCGATTTGTCAATGCTTTGTGACAGAGAGACTGGACGAACACATCTATCGGTCCCTGTTTCTCCAGGACCTCGCGGGTGTCGGTCGTCTTGTAATTAAATGCAACATCGGCACCGATCGACTTCATGAATTCGACCTTCTCTTCGGAACCAGCAGAGGCGATGACTTTCATGCCGGCTTGTTTTGCGAGTTGAATGACCATGCTGCATATGATAGGTGCGTCAGAGCCACGTCAGAATATGGTCCAATACATACGAGCCGACGGGCCCTGGCGCGGCTACAAGTCAGCGGTAAAGAACGGCGTTGGAAAGAGATGTAATTACCTGCGCCGGTGGTCACAAAAGCGACCTCTCCCTGTGCAAGTTGAACCACATGAGCCAGCGGAAGAATTATAACTCACCGGCTTTGCTTCGGAATATTCTTTCCATCCCATATACGACGTTTTGCCTACAGCCGCAAGGTGAACTCACCAGGTTCACTCGGCCAATTTTCAACGTACCGGGCATACCGGCGGCGCCAACGTACGTCGTCCACGGCAGATCGGGATGCTTCTCGATAATCTGCAGGTCTCCGAGCTTTGGTATTACCGCGTATTCCTGGAAAGCTAGAAAGTGTGTTATCAGCCATTGTACCCTGCGGCAGACGACACCACGCACGAATTGTGAATCCGTAGATATGATTCCCAACTTCAACGCCGGGAGTCTCGGACCGCAGGACCACAACGATCCCAAATCCGGTGATCCTGGACCCTTCAATCGATCCGCGGAACCAAAAAACGATAGCGGCGGCTTACGGTGCGCCAAGTTGAAAACCCGGCTGCGTGAGAGGGAAAATCAATAGCGACTAACACGGAGATCGTCATTATCGTACAACATAGTCTTTCTTTTCCGGCGCCCGCATTTGTCCGCGGAAGTAAGGATCGACCGATAAGATCAGCGTTTTCACAAGGAAGCCGCCATTCAGGGGAACTGTCTCGAGATCAATCGTTTTGCTGGTGTCGTACACAGTGGTTTCTCCCGGAATGGGATACGCTGGGAAGATTGAGATTATCGAGGATAATCGAATCGCAGGGACGTACAACGCACATTCGGGAACGGAGTTGAACAGAACGCGGCCATTTTGAATGGGTGCCATCCAGAGAGACTGATATTCGGAGTGCTGGAGATTCTCGTTTTCTTTATAGGATCTGCTTGGGATCTACTGTATGTGACTGGGTAGTGGGCCACCTTAGTGTTTTCACTACTGCTGAAGGGGAAGGTATTATTCAATGGTCCCTCAAGTGTTTAATATCGTAGGCGTACATCCTAAGAGTGTCCAAAATAATTCTGGGGAATTTACATGGCCTTTCGACATCTCTACGAATTTCTTTTGACGGGGCGGCCCGAAAAGGCAATTGACGGCGTAGTGGGCCACGAGCCTTAACTCAACACCCTCACTCATAGGGGGACCACGATGCGTTATAAACCACGCAGCATGGTCTCATTGACAAATCAGAACATATAACACCTACATCTGAACAATGTCGGAGTAATATACAACTAGATTTACAACGAGATACGGACCACAAAATCGATGTTTCAGCTAGCGCGATTGCTGCGCAATGAATGTAGAGTCTGCAAGGCCAGGTAACCATGTAGAATCATTCACACGAAGTATATGGACATACCTGAGGGCATATATTGCCAATTTTCCATTACCACTGCTTCGAAAAAAATGTCTTTCCCCGGCGCTAGGAAAATGCATGCTTTTCGGTATCGGACAGTGGTGGGAGCGAAGAAAAATATACGCATACCTGAGGTACATACAGGATTCACTGAAATGCAAATCTGATGGCCCATGTCGGGTATTGACCCCCTTCAGTTCACAGCTGTCTTGATATATGGGTGGTCAGACTGAGCGACTGGGGATCAGAGGAAGTCCAAAGACGAAGCTCTAGCGGACGGAATGATGATGTCCCCGGGGGAAAAAGAGTTTAAACTGAATGCGACGGTGCTGGGCAACATATAGACCATAGAAACCCCAGAATCGGCGACGCATTGAGGGAGAAAAGAGCAAAACGAGTGCGGCTTCTCCGTGCGGAGCTAAGAAAATGATATTCCCACCCTTCGGCCCGCTGTCCAACAGCGCACAGCTTTTGATCGCGTTATCCATTTCCGTCCAATTCTGGTGTGGACCACCGTCTGAGGTCCCATCGTCTCCCCCAAGACCGGCAATGCCAATTATTTCATCTCATCGTGACTTATTGACCAAATGGCCCACTACCTAGTGTGGCCCACTACCTAGTCGCATACAGTACTGTGAGTACTGTATTTTTTCATTCAAATCGATAGGGGGTGTGACGCGTGACACGGTTGGACCAATTCGATAATTCGATAAAGCCGAAAATTTTGCGTGACCACCAAGAAGATTTCGAAAGACGGAACGCGAATTTTCATTTTTTGGGGGTATTTAGATGGTATCCTGCTGCGTGACCCGATTTTTTTGTTCGACAGAGGCCTGAGTGACGCGTGACTTCGACCGAAATTCGATATCGACAGCGGGGTGCGTGACGCGTGACTGTCGACCTGAATGAAAAAATACAGTAAATCAGCGGCTGGCGAGTGGATGACAGTTGGCTGACTGAGCGGATTTTTGCTGACTTAGCCTCAACCGAGCCATGTTTTTGGCTTAATCATCGCGACAGCATTACCCAGTCTCCTACCCACCCGCACGTTACGGGGTTGGCTCGGATTCTCCGTAGCGATAGACAGGCCGAATCTCAATAGAAAATATGAGTAGTCATCATATATATGTCATAACCCATTTCAAACTCCGAACTTCATTTTGGCCAACCCCTCCATGGCGGCTGGCATTTAACAAATGTAAACAACATAGCCACAATTTGGGCAAATACATATTGGCAGTACCGACCTTGACCGAAAAAATTGTCAGCAGGCCGCAGGGGGCTCTATTTGTGCCAGCAGTCATGCCCTCGCATTTTTGGATGAACAGTACGGCGAGTGCAAATAATTTCGAAAATCGTGTTTTGGTGGTGGCTATGTTGTTTACGGTTGTTAAATGCCAGCTGCCAGCCGCTCTGGAGGGGTTGGCAAGTTGGAAGTTCGGAGTGATGGGGTGATGAGAGATCAAGGATTTGTCTATTGGTATGACTACTATGATTCTGCCCCATAATACCGCTACTGAGAATCTGCGCCAACCCCGTAAGTGCGGCTGGGTAGGAGACTGAGCATTACCAACATTACAAGGGCTTACGTTTGGTGTCTCATGGTCCGACGGAATGAATGGAGTGACCCCATTCCGCACCGTCGGGTATCCAACATAGTCATCATTTAATATTAAGTCGGGGAGTACCCGAGGCTCGGGGGCAGCCCGACGGAAGCTGGCCGAGGCATGCCCGAGTTGAAGGACGGCAACAAACGGAAGGGAGGCATCTAGACAAGATTGCAAGTAGAGCTGAACACATATCAAAAACACTGGGGAGCGAAAAAGCGAATAAAACCCCTACTCGGGCGTAGGGAATCGAACCCAGTCTCCTCTGTGTAATAAAGAGCAAATGTCCGGCGTGCACGACGCCCGCCCGATTTATTGTCAATCCGTGGCCTCTCAATAAACTGACGAGCTGACCCGTGAAGCAGCCATAGTAAAAAAGCTCAATGGGCGAGAGGCCATCGAGTGTTTGAATTTGCTTTCAAAATTGGCTGCAAGTTCAATCTGTAGGCCGCAGCCGCGGAAGTCGGCTTTCAAGCGGAGTTGAGCAGCTGAGATTTCTGTGGAAAGCAGGGTAAACCGGGTGCAAATAGAACAGACGGTCGGGGGAAAAGAAGTGTAATACACTACCCAGTCCGAACGCGGGGAATCGAACCCCAGGGGTCAGTACTGTGTGCTCCCACGCTGACTGGATGTGCGCCACACCACGTCCGGATAGATTTATTGGAATGAACCTGATGATACCGAACTGAGACCGTATGCGGCTGCCATAGAAGAACAGAGGATTTGACCAGAGCTTAACCCTCGGGACGGCTGGGTGCGTATCGGGAGGAAATGAGCTCGGAACACCACTGGCATTACGCTGAAGAGACGGAAATAAATCCAGATTAACCTCCGGAGTCCAAGTCAAAATGAACGTAAGCCAAACACGCAACGGGCCAAAATCCGGCTGTCGGTAATCGCAAAATAGAGCTTTACACGAGATCCGAATGCCGCTCTTGGGGTTTGGGAATCAGCTCAACAGACGAGGGTGAGAGATAGCGGACATGGTGCTTACCTCTTTCAGAATTCTTCCAAGTAACCCTGTGGGCTCGCCACAGCATTTATCGACCGGACGAGTGTGATTACTTGGAGTGTTGAAGTCATCGAGGTGCGACGGATAAATTAGAGTCTCTTCTCAAGAGATGGACGCGAGAAGTTGACCTGCCCGGGCATCTTGCCAGTGGTAGTCCCGCTTGCGAAAGTCGGTTAGTCGGAGCCGTAGAGAATTTCTTAGGAGGCTAAATAGAGGTGAATTTCCGGTGTTACACGCATGGCGCATGGCGCCAATCCAGCGCAACAGTGGATGGGGAAAAAGACAGCGACACCCCAGATATCCAGACGCGGGGAGTCGAACCCCGTCACTCCATCAGTACGCATCATTCACGAATAAGACGAACGATGAGGGTGCATCAAGCGTCACGTTCGATTTAGTGAGACCGAGTGAGTCAAAGTCACCAGAATGAGGCAATCCGGCCCGCGTATTGCTCGCGTACGTGTGCTCATTAGAAAAGTGCCGCGGCGAAGGGGGTTGGGGGAGTCACAGATGTATGCAAGGGGGAACAATCGGTCTCGCTGGGGCCGCGCTAACTTCGCAGGCCTTCAAGTCGGATGCAGGTAGTGGATGCGGTGATGACTGTCGGGAGCGAGGGGCAAAACTATTAGTCAGCGGATCACTGACTCGTGATAGGCAATCGTCGGCTCTTCGAATTCAACCTGCCACAAACCTCCTACGAGCCCTTCCTTCCCTCAAGTTCCTTCGTGCCTTCGTTCAAATTCTCCATTTTCGATGTTCTTTCTTGCGCTCTGTCAGCAAAACAAAATCAGGACTCGATGTGCTTTTTTAACCATTTGATTGGGAACCTGAAGAGACAAAAGCCATCGCGTTCGGGATGAGAGCCCAATGTCCCTCCCAGTCTTAATTGATATGTAGTGCCTTGTAGTGCTCTGAACCGTACAAGGAAAAGGGACCTCCTATGTAACCTGAGCCAGACGCTGGAGTCGAATCCGGCACGCTGCTCAGATGCTTGATTCACGGGATGCAGAAAAGGAGGTGAAAAATGAGGCCCAAGACGGACTCCCTTTTGAAAGACGAAAAAGATGGGTCTACTTGGACGAATTCGGATGTGGGGGGGTCGAACCCCGGTGATCTGCCACCAAGTGTTTGCATACCTATCGTGCATGAACAGCAAACGTGCACCGCGCACGACATCCGATGAAGTTATCTGCAATGTACCCCATGATGTTCCGCAGTGGAAATAGGCACAACGAACAGATCTTACCGAGGGGGAGACACTAGGGTTATTCACAGTTTCCTTTCCTCTGCCCTTTTTCCTTCCCTTTTTTGCTCCCTTTTTTGTTCCCTTTTCCCTGCTGAACCAGAACAAGGATATACTGGGTACCTCCCACCCTTGTAGGTCAGTTATTGGGCAATTGGACACCACAAATACCAGCAAGAATGAAAAAAGGACAACAAAAAGGAAGCAAAAAAGGGAAACCCGGAGGGGGGTTTCACAGTTCTCCCTTTTTCTTTCCCTTTTTCGTTTCATCAATCTCCCATTTCACTGAGTTTTGCACCTAGGGTCGCCGTTTCTTCCCTTTTCTACCCTTTTTACATCCCTAAGTTGAAAAGGGAAAAAAAATCCAGAAAAAAACCGAAGGAAAACAAAAAGTAGGAAAAAAGGGAAAGAAAAAGGAAAGAAAAAAGGAGAACTGTGAACGACCCTACTGTACTGGACCGGTCGGTCGTTGAAACATGAAATTATGAACTCTGTGATGAAGCACCAACGGTGACAAGGAAAGTGAGGGGGACCAGTTCAACTGACAGTCGGAAAGGTTAGTGCCACTGACGTCGCGTTTCAAACAGAAGATAAAAAATGAGAAAAGACAAAGAAGCCGAAGGAAAAGGAAATCAGGGACAGGTTAATCGGATGCGGGGAGTCGAACCCCGTATGTTCACGCACTTGCGCTCCAAGGACAGCAGACGTGCGCCGTGCGCGACACCCGATGAGCTCAAGTGTCCCTGATAATACTGTACTATTAAGTTCAATTCGACACAGGGTGTGACCCGTGACGGTTTGAACCACATTCGACATTCGACAACTGGTTACGGTGACCGTGACCGGTGGCGAAAATTCGACATTTTTCGACACGAAATTTCGCGAAAACAGTACTTCGAGGCGACCTACTGAGGGTGTCACGGTGGACCGATTCAACATCGAGTCCCGGTGACGCGTGAGTCGGATGACATCGACAAAAATTCGACACCGACAAGGGCCCCCGTGACCCGTGACTGTCGAGTTGAACTTAATAGTACAGTACTGTAGTATTACGACCAAAGGTTCACGGGGTGTCACCCGTCACCTCAAAGGTTCACTGAACTCAAGGTTCATTTCTCGGCAATCATGCCAACATTACCGTATATGGTAGTCCGGCGATTGCCGGACGAGATTCTTTCGCGTTTTTGAGCCTATTTAGGCCAGAAAAGTGCTTCGTCACCATCACTCGGGCCAAATGGTTCATTTCACGGACCGCTGTCACCCGTCACCTGAACCTTTGGTCGTAATACTACAGTATGCTAAAGTTCATTGAGTGTTTAGAGAGCGACCGATTGGGCGAGTAACTGACGTTCTGACGTTTCAAATAGTTATCGACAATTCAAATTTGCATCCGGAACCTTAATTACGCAGTGCTGGCCCCGATCTTTGAGTCGCATGGGTTTCCGAGGCGAAAAAATTGTATGGCCAGGGAAAGGAACTCGGGCATTGAGGGTGGCGGGGACGCGCCGCGCGGTCCGTCGCGACTACAGGAGAGAAGAAAGCAACGTCGCCTTGAAATGTTTTAGAGATCGACATTACGCAGTACGTATACCGATGGATTGCTGGCGTTGGGCGTAAGTTGAGGCGCAGCCGGTTAAACAGAAGTTCAACACCGTACAAGTGGCCGGATCAACAGGTCCCGACGGGCCGGTGATGTGTCATCAATCTCGGATGAATGACTCTCTCTTCTTCCCTGCGTCCACTACTACGTACCTTCTTCCCCTGCCCGATCCCGCTCGGAGTCCAAAGTTGAAAGTGGTTCAATCCAGTTTCATAATCCACACGGATGCACAGTGACTAGATTCGGCCTGATCATGAACTGCAGTGCTGACTTGGGGCTGACAGCGCAGAGCAACTGAGCAAGTCGAGGCGAAAAGGAACGGAGTCTTGACCCGCCGTCTGATGGTTTCCAACAACTCGCGAAGAAAAATCTCCGAGAGATAACAGGCATGCTACATATTCCTCACCCGACTCCACATTTACACCGCAGACGGAAGTCTCGGGACATCGGGCGCTCCCACGGGATTGCGGAATACGTACACACCCAGGACAGACTCGGAGAGGCTCCGAGATCCTCTTTTTGAGCGTCTCACCTGGCCTTGCGCAGGCATGAGGAGGTAGAAGTGACCGCCTGACCTTGGCACCATTCCCCCGGCCGTGTCGGTGTTTTTTTGCTTCTCATAGAAACACCGATTGATCTGCAACTTTTCTAGCCGGTGCGCCTCCCAAACACGGTTCGTCTTTACCGACCAACGCGGTGTATTTGTCTTGAGGATTTGGGATCCCTGGGGCCTGAGCACTGTGATGCGCGCTGATGCCAAGGACCGTCGTTTGGCGGGATCAACCCGGGCCAAGTCACCGCCCATCAAATTCCGATTGTGTGCCGACCAGCGGCACCCACTGGGCTGTGTTCAAGTTCTCGATACGGGTGTGGAACCCACAAGACATGGCTGTCGGTGAAACACTTTCTGGAATATAAACGAATATATAAACCAGACCAGAGGTGAGATCCTTTCATTATCCAATTTTCTTTCCAACCATTAGTTTCTTCCTCCATGCGCCTCGTGGCAGCCTTACCCGCTCTTTGGCTGTTCCTATTGGCACATCCATGGCTCGCGGCTGCAAACGGCCGTGATCAGCAGCCGTCGCACCATCCCTGGGACGATGACCCCGACGACGACATCAACAATAACAGAAATCTCCGGGTGAGTACCATACGGTGGACCGATTTACTTTCCCAAGTCTGATTCTTTCGTCCTGTAGTATACCGCCTCTCTTAAGATGAACGGGAAGAGTAAGTTGCTCGCAAATAATGCTTCATTTCGGGGCTGAAGGATTTTTTGAGTCATCAACGTGATGCTCGACACTGGGAGCACCGACCTCTGGTGTGTGGGATCGGACTTGAATGTGATCCTTGCGAGGTTTCATGTTGCTTTCTTTAGGCTCAATCCACCCGGTGGAGTTGGACCGTTCGAAGACACCGGCGTTGACCACAGGATTAGCTACGGTGAAGGGAAGACCTTCATCAACGGTTCAATTGGGCTGGGGGACATGGAGATTGCGGGACACCGAATTCCTCGTCAAGGTGAGTAATAAACAACCATTCAAATTTCCTCGTAGTACTGACTGTGATCCAATAAAGCCTTTATCAATATGACCCAGGTCTGTTATATGTGGTTCCTCTCTTGGTCGTTTAACATTAATTTCATGCTGTGCAGAACGTCGGCCTCAATGAGTGCGGCAGCGGCATCTGCGGGCTCGTCGGTCTCGGGTTCGACAGCCCCACCCAAGGAATCGCACACTCACTCAGCACTGCCGGCATCGACCCCTCCGTCGGCAAATCCGTCCTCTCCAGCATCTTCGACCAAAGCCCTACCCCCTCCCAAAACCGCTTCTTTGCCATCTCGCTCTCCCGTCTCGGCGACGAAAACGGCTCCGCCGACGCCTCGATCAACATCGGCGAGTACGACAGCGATTACGCGGCGGTTCAATACGAGGCGAAAAGGCCTGTGCACCCGCCCACGGCGAAGAGTTGGCGGCTTTTGTCGGATGGTATTACGCTGAATGGGGTGATGGTTCCGTGGCCTGTGAGAAGCACGAATACGAGTGCGGGATTGAAGAATCTTGTGCTGCTTGATACGGGGACGACGAATATTTTGATGCGGCCGGATATGCGGGATAGTATATATTCGAAGATTCCTGGGGCAGTACTCGCGAAGAACTCGTCCCTCCGGAATGCGTACTGGAGCAGTGACCGTGACGTTTGGGTGGTGCCGTGCAACGCTTCGCTGGATTTAAGTGCCATTTTCGGGTGAGTCTGATTATAGTTTGAACCTTGCTTCGTTGATTGATATGATACCGCATCCCCAGCGGCCAGCCTTATCCCCTCCACCCGCTGGACATGACGCAGATGTACACAAGTGTCGGTCCAAACGGCGTGAACTATACAGTTTGCGTGGGGAGCATCACCAACGGCGGGACGATCACATCCGGGTCTACTGACGCCCTCTTTGGCGACACATTCTTGCGCAACGTATACACAGTGTGCGTAACAGATCTTTGCGCATATATTTTACAAGATACTGAATAGATTTTAACCACAGATTCTCGTATGGCGACGAGCAGACGACGCCCTTCGTTCAGTTCCTGTCGCAAACCAAGATGTGGGAGTCCCAACAGGATTTTGCGGTTGTTCGGAAAGAGCTCCTGGCGAACGGCCCGCCTGAAATCGCTCCCGCGGATCTTGTTCGGATTTTCGATGGGCACTCTAGTGGTTCTTCGTCAGGCGGGTCACCATCCAGCGGCTCTTCCTCTGGCGGCTCGTCGTCGGGCGGTTCCTCCTCCGGTGGGTCGTCGTCCTCCAGTGGCTCATCTTCCGGAAATTGCCCATCATCCCCCTCTGGTTCCGCGCGGCTCAATCTTCTCAACGGCGATGATTCCGACTCTGCCACTTCCTCCTCTGCGCTGGACAAATACAGCCAGATCATCATCATTCTCCTCGGCGCGAATCTCGTCTGTGTCCTTGTGCTCATAGCTCTCGGAGTGACGAGCTTCGTGCGAAATCGGACAGCGGGGCTGGCGCGTGGTCCCAGTCCAAAATATGTGTCTGTCAAGGCGAAAGACGATGTCCTGCTTCGGTCGTCGTTTTCGGAGGAGAGGCCGTATTCGGATAGGGAAACTCAATAGTTGAGGGATGGTAGAGACGGTTGTCGTATGAGTCAGTGCTTAATCTCGTCCATCGTTACAAGGACTTTGATGAATTTGCTATATTTCTCTGTTTCACAAAATAAAACCCATGGATCGAATTCCAATCAACAAAGTTCGACGCAACGACTGTATTCTATCATTCTACTCAGAGCAGACGACTTGTCCCGTGGCCCACGCATTCCTACAGGGGCGAACAACTGATGGAGCTGGTCAAGTCATCGAAATTCTGCGTGCCCGAGATCCCCTGGACGTGGAACATGTCCCAACTGCCCCCAGTGAGGACCGCGACGTCATGCCCATTCACGCCTCCGTTGCTGCAGCCGAAGTCCCTGGAAAAAAAGAATCAGTTGAAGCGAGGGGATGGTTTTAGGTGATGATGCGCACTCGAAGAACGTGCACACGAATCCAGCGGGGATTTTGGCGTTGGAGATTTCTTTGTTGAGAAAGCTAAGCCCACCGGTAAGGCTGACGCAGGAATCGGACACGACGGGAATGCCGACGCAGCCGCTGGGCGGGTTCAGCGCGCCGCTGCAGACGGTGATCGTCGCCGGCGCCAGCTGCGATGGAACGATATAAGCTGCACAGTCACATTTTTGGGGAGAATTCTGCCTACCGCGATGGGCTGCGCAACACCCGCACTGGGTTTGGCGATCGCTGCGGTCGCGGACGCAGCAGCCACAGAAGCGAAGACAATCGCAGCGAGGATGAATTTAGCGGAGAACATCTTTGTGGGTGGTTAGCTCTGTGGTGGAACTGGTGAAGAGTAGAAATGGATACTGCTACTTATAGCGAAACAGGAGCGCTGAGAACAATCCAACTACCCCTAGCACGAACGTGCAGAACGCCGATGGGCGTAGCGTGGACCGGGGATCCAACATCTCCAGGATCCGTGAAGGGGTTGGGTACATATTGTCTTGGTTCGAATTACAAGGATGACTTCGGCACTGCTCGGCGAAAGGTCCAGACCGCCGATGAATCCTTCCCCTCTAGGCGCTGGGATGGTATAATCTCCGCATATGTATTGTGTTAAACCACACACCTCGTTGCAGCGTCATGAGGTTACACCGTGAATGGCGAAGGAATGTCGGGCCTGAATTCTTGCGATGACAACGGGCGCTGCAGGGGCGCATTGGCGACGTTGACGAGTGTTTTTTGACAAGACGAACGAATCCGCGAGATATTCCACCCTGTTTGGAGCCGCTCAACGATGCGCACACCAGAGTATGGATGGTAAACTTAAATCGTGAGCTGACTGAGCTTGCCTTTAGCCACGGGCTCCTGAGAACTGAGCACGTAGTGGGCTCCAGAGTGTGCGTGCAGCAGCGTCTCAGAGGTAGCATGAAATTCCCTCGACGAGCGAAAAGTCTGCCAGGTGTCATTTTCGCTGGACTTGTCATGTCCCGAATAAGTTGATGTAAAAGTGCAAACGAGGGGATTAAATCGGCAGGGTTGATCAGAACTTTCCTCGCAGATAAGTAAACGGAAGAGGAACCGGTGAAACGGTGCACTCGGGTGCAGCCGTGAAATCGAAAACTATGCTAAAGAGCGAGTGAAAGCGAGCGAACTCAACTAACACTAAACAACTCAAAAACACTAATCAAATCTCAACAACTCAATACCAAAATGTCTCGTGTGTGTTCGGGGAGGTAGGACAGGCGTATCGCCCTTCAAGAATAGTCAAGTTTCAATTTCAGAGGTTTGTTTCAGCGGGCAGATGCAGTAGCGGCTAGAGCCACAATTCAACGGAAATGCTTTCAAGGGTTTTCCAATGCTTTGGCCGCTAGACTCAAAGTGGTGTCTTTCAACTGGGACTTCAAAATGTTCAAGGAACTTGGAGCTAAAGCGTCAACAAAGTTCACTACGTCTTCAAATAGTTCCGCTCGGAGGGTTGGACGTCTCAGTACAAGGGTGCACTAGTTAATAACGTGTGCGACTCGGAGCTAAAGCGTCAACGAAGTCTCAATCTGGGATTCACTTCAAGAGAAGAGGCTAGGCAGAGTTGGACTCTTGGCGGCTAGCTAATCTTAATAGAAACTCGGAGCTTAAGCGTCACGAGAATCCAATTCTTATTACGGGCAACCCAAATTCAATATCAATCAAATCCACAGTCTACTTGTTAGCCCGCGAGCGGGGGGGGAAGTCTACTACTGTTACAAGAGTAATTCTACTAGCTTTATACAACTTGGTTTTACAAACGGAGATAATATGAAACCTCGGTGGTTAGTTTTCACCGAGCCGCCAGCTTGGCATAATGACCGGCGGCCAATGGCAGAGTCGTTATTCAATTCCGTGGGTGCGTAGTCATGGCGACCAGGTCTGGCCGCCAGTCTGACACCATTCTCATCAATATTTCATGTGTTGCCAAGTCTAGCCACCAGTCCGAAGACCCTTGTTAGGACCTTTGCTTCACCAGCCGCCAGTATCGTACTGGCCGCCAGAGACGGTTCTGAGGCTTCAACACTTCATAGTTCAATTCTAGGAGTCACAAGGGAAGTAGCCGCTGGTGCTCCAACCTACTTGTTCATTATTCAGTTCAGTGGCGGCTACTCGATAATCTGTGTTTAGCCGACTTCGGAAGTCTAGCCGCCAGTGAAGTCATATTCAGTAGTCATTCGTAATTCAATTGGGGATAACGGAAATGAAGGTAGCCGGGTGGCGGCTACTCCCATAAGTCATTATCCAAGTTCAATTCTGACAGATTGTGTCAATAACGGTCCGAGCCGCGAGTAGCGGCTACTCTAAACTTCAATAATCCCTCTTGTTTAATCTCCAGCACACAAGGAATCCAGTGGTTAGCTGACTCCCGGCGCCCAACAGTAAGCATAGTGTACTGATTCTGGTTGATAACGAACCGTCTTCAGCCGCTACAACGTAGTGTCCCATTGGCTTTCGGCCTTCAAAGATCTAATGTACCGTTCCGAGGAGAACGTACATTCTGCAACTAAGCCTCACATAGTCAATTGATAAGTCTTTGAAATGAATGAAAAATGTGATTTTCATGCGTGCACTGGTGCACGCCTTATCACCGAACACAAACACAAGACATTTGGTATTGAGTTGTTGAGATTTGATTAGTGTTTTTGAGTTGTTTAGTGTTGGTTGAGTTCGCTCGCTTTCACTCGCTCTTTAGCATAGTTTTCGATTTCCCGTTTCAACGGTCACGTGGACGTGGCGCTGGCTGTCACTAATTATGCCGCCGTTCTTCTGCGACGCTGCCGTGGACTGTGGCTGAGGCGCATCGGCCGTCGCTCATGCTTGGCTACACGCTAAACTGCTCATTCTGGACTGGAAGTCTGGTGCTTTTTTACAACTTAGATGCCTCAGCTGGTCTCAGTTTGGCCTCAAGGCCTGGCAACTCCGCGCGGCCGTCTCTGTTCTCTGGTGCCGCTACGCAGTGTCCTCTGGTGGCACATATGTGCCAATTGGTGTTTGCCCAGGCCGCACACCGTCGCCGCCGCGATCGACGTGCCTCGGCACATCCAGCAGCCACCCGGATGGCTACGCAGACCTCGCGAGCACACAGCGGTTGTTTCACCACCCAGGGGCTGACTGGACGCGCCCAGACGCGACTTGCGAGGCAGGTACAGCGCCACTTTCTCTCCTGGTGGCCGTCCTGTGTCATCCACCTAGGGCACCACTGGTCCATCAAAAATAAGGTATCGCTTCCATAAATTTATTCTTACGTGTGATGCAGGGGCATCTTTCTGTGGCCGTTGCATTGCTTCCCTCTCTCATTCTCTCCTCCTCTCACTATGCAGAACCTCACGTCCGACAGTAGCATCCTTCAGCGCGCGAATATCCTGGGCACCGACTTTGTGCTCGCTCCGGACGAGGACCTAGTCAAAACCTTCAGCGAGGATGAGTTCTTGAAAGGCGTCGACGTGACGGAACTAGAAATTCACGTTATCCCACCCAAGCCAGAGTGGGCGGCATCTCTATACAAACCTTTCTCCCGTGCTGACCCCACCCACAGCCCCACCTTCAGAGTTTATGGAAAGAGCCTCAAGCCACATCAGCTGCTTGCAAAGGGGGAGGTACCGCCACCCGCTGGTCAGAAGCGCAAAGCGCGCTCGGCAGCTCGCAACGACGCTAGGATCAAGAGGTGCATGGCCGAAACACGTACCATCGACGTGGCGACCACCATAGAAGATTGCACCCCCGGTATGCGAGGCCATGCCGGACCACGGGAGGTGGGGCCAGGGACTGGGAAGCCACTCATCAAGGTGGACTTGAGAAATGGGTGAGTCGCCGTTCTTTCTTGAAGACTTTTGCCAATGCATATGCAAACAGTGGTGCCGTGAGCGTGTACGACGCGGACGGGGTCAAGGTGGTCCACCGCGCGTGGCTCTCCGGCAACCCCGAAATCAACGATGCCTGCATCAGGGCCAGAGAGATCGTTAAGAGAGCTGTCACAACAAAGGGGCCCAAACAGGCGCGAGGCCCATTCCAAACCTTCATATTTTCTATGCACCGAGGATCATGCTTGGTGCGTTGCAGATTTAAATTCGGAGATTGGCTTGTCTTACATGACTGCTGCAGGAGCCTCAAATGTCGAAGGATGTCGGGCAGCAGCCGGAGATATACGCCATGCTCAAAGAGGTCCTCGACCCTGTGAGAAAATTAGTCGAGAGTGAGTGGTTCATCTACATCATGCACCTGTACTTACATACCACAGGCATCATGAAGGCTGAGTTTCCGCAGGTCTATGAGCGGTTCAAGGCTGCCCTTGATGCCATTGCGGCCAAGGTGCCCGGGACAGAGCGTGCTTTCTCGCCATTCACATCTTTCTGCGTCAACTTCGTTACGAAGGGAGGTGTCGTCTGCAAGGCTCATATTGATCTACAAAATCTGGGACCAGGCCTCTGCGTCGTCATTCCCTTCGGCAAATTTGATCTGACCAAGGACTGCAAGCTGGTCGTCTGGGAGCTCGGATTCAGATTCCAGGTCGCGGCGGGCCAGCCGATATTTTTCCCGTACACTCACTACAACACCATACTTATATCAAAGGGCATGCGCGGCTCCGTTGTGGCTTGGACCGGAGCCTCAATCTTCCAGTACGTGGACTTGAAATGTCGGGCGGTGTCGTACCTGAATGATGTTGAGCTGGAGGAGTACCGCGCAGGTCTCAAGGACTGTGTTATGGATGGTTTCAAAAAAATTCCCTCGTGGATAGTAGGTGTGTCCGTACATTAGACTTATTCATCTCTGGTTTTTTGAACTGCATCAGTCAGCGAGGGAAGTAAAACTCGAAGCCTGTGGGTGCATGTGGGCGCAATTAATACCATTTCGGGACACATGTACGAGTAGGGACAGTGAGGAGTAAGTAACGACAGTGTGGGTATACAGCGGTAATGACAGTGAGAGTGTGTGAGTAAGAACAGTGGCGGAGTGGTAAACGACTCGATGGGGGCTCTAGCCCGAAGCAGAGTCGGAGTCAAGGTGCAAGGAGGACCTGCCTCTGGTGCGAGAAGGGCCGGCCTCTGCATTGCTGGCTACTGTCTTTGCCTTCTTCGTCTTCTTCGACTGACCATGTTTCTTCATCTCAAGCTCCTTGAGCTTGCGCCTGAGATGAGCCTCCTCCTCATCTGCCTCAGAGCTGGCAGACGCAGGGGGCGTAGGTGTGCGACGGCGCTTCTTTTGCTCCTTTCCTCTTTTGAGCAATCTATCTGCCGCCTTCTTGGCGTCGTCCAAATAGGCGAGCCACTCCTTTTTGGCCATGTTGTCGAAAATGGTCTTAGTTACGCCATCCTTGAGTTCACCGGCAATGTATCTCTGCGTGTTTTCGTTGTACGGCAGCAATGGGGATTGAAACATTGCCCTGTCATTGTTAGCGACGGTGTGGCCAATGATCAGCGTGTCCTCTAGGTCAGCCTTATTGAACTCCCGGCATGCAAACTTGTGATAGCCAGGATTGGCATGCTCGACGTAGCCTAAGAAGAAACATCAGTTTCTGCACCCTGATGTATTGCCAAAAAAAAATGTACTGGCTGGGACTCGATATGTTGCGCCACGGCCTTTCCCTTTCCGCGACCATTCTTTATCACAGAAGGCAATGGCCCCCTTCAAGTCGCTCCACCGAACAAGCATGGCACCAGCTGTGGTGAGAGTTTTTCCAATGTAGTCGGCCGTGCCTCCCATGAGAATTTCGTTCAAGAATTGGAGAAGGTCATTGTCGACATTGGGTTCAGAGTCCGAGTTCGCCTTCTTCTTAGATTTCCGATTGGATTTTCGTGGGCGTGTCTTGGCAAGGTCGAGAGGTTTGATGTCCCCAGTCAGCTTGTTTGCTTCAAATTTCTGAAGAAGTGTCAGCTTCGAGAGGATAAATTCACTGATAGTACTCACACTTTCAGCTGCTGGAGCCGCAGACCGATGAACATGAATATCGAGAACTGCAACTACACCGAGCACGCTGGTTTTCTGGTATAGAATACAGCTATCGGCCTCTGTTAGCATGAGCACAGCTGGAATATTTCCCTTGCTAAACTTGGCAGCAGTTCCAAGGCTGAGAGGATTGCCAGTAATTCCGGTAACTGTCAATTTGGCATTGCCGATGTCTGGGACAGCATATAAGGTGGAGATTAAAGGACGAAGAGGCGAGTGAGTACCTCTCAAAGAGCTGAAGCCAGCAAGTGCAGCAGGAATAATTTTCTTCAGAGAAGAGAGATATTCACCCCTGGGACCTGTGTGCAGAGGTATGTTTTTTCTGTGCTCCGGAAGAACCCAGACCTCCCGGGTCTCAGAGCCGATAAAATTAGCTATGACTAGAATACATCAGCTGAGGCAGTATTCAGGATAAAGCCTTGTATACTCGTGAGGTCTGACAATGCTTGGTCCTCTGCTGTGCCCGTATTAATGGCAGGTGAATTCACAGGGGCGGCGCTGGTAGGCTTATCCCGGTGGATCAGCTCGTTATAGTCGGCACTAGTGAGGGACGATTCACTGCCTTCTAAAAAACAACCGCCTCAATACAGTAGCTGAAAGTTGAAGCGAAATGCAGACTGACCTTTTGTGATTGGCCCAGACTCCACCTTACCCCCACCCCCGCCGTTGCTTGACAATATCTTGAATTTGGGGGTGGGTCCGCCTCCACTCTCCCCTTGAGAAGTGTTCGAAAAGCTCTGCATAAAATTGTCAGATAAATTAAGCGGGAAGGAATGATTACATACCCAGTAGGGGCCACATTGGAATCCTGCACAGCAGCATTTGCATCTTGCACCGATTTATCGGCGCTATTCTTGATATGTGCTGCACCTGTCGTGGCTGGACGGTACGTAGTGAACTTGAGGAAGCGTGTGTCCGCAGCAAACTCCGGTGTCGTCAAAGCTCGCCCAATCTGGACTTTAAGGTTGTCGACAGTGATGTCTTTTGACAAAACGGGGAGGGGTATTTCCAGCGCATTTGCAATGGCAAGAAGGTCTGTCTTGTTCAGAGCGCTGAGGGGAGCCCCTTTGATTTGCTCAAGAGCAGGAAGAGTGCTCAGGTCGATGGATTTGGGTGGCATGGTAGTAAAAAGATGAATGATACCGGGATCCACCGAATACCGGTGCAAGTCATGTGCTCCTCGATGGATTTCGTCCACCGTGTTGACTGGATTCCAGTGGATACCGGCTGAAGTTCATTGAAATTCACTGGATAGGGGTTTACATGCGGCGAACATCACTGATGTGGAATATCTAATCTTTGCGGTGTCCCGATCACATTGATAATCACTGCTGTTCGATGTTCACTGGTATCCATCAGTGTCCTTTGTCACTCTGGGCATATAACTCATGTAGGGAACTTGGATTTTGGTCTCTTTTGCTACATGTGCAAACAAGATTTAGTCATCTTGGATTGGTCAACAGAAAGGAACAGTGTCGAGACTTTGTTGACACTACTAAAATTGCAGAAAAGGTGTGAATCCATATTTTGGGCCTTGCTGCATTCAATGTGGTCGTTTCAGCCCAATCCATCCACAGAAAGTGAAGAAATCCACCTGCCCACCTGGTTCAATTTCAGTCATTAGTCATTTCTGCTAATGCTCGGCTGGCATCCGGTGAGCTGGTCATCTCTGCTTATGGATAGTTCCGGGATGCGGTGATGTCCGGTACTGTAATGAAAACAAACCACCAACCAAACTTGAACCCTGTTGGACTGCAGGCCTGGTATAGAATACAGACAGATATCCAGCAGTATGGGCTTTGGCTTGTACATCACTTCAATTGCATCAACTCAAGATCAATGCAGCAGTCTTTGTCTTTAGTACAGCAGTTCCATTTCCATTTCTTGTCTGTAGGGTGGTAGAGCTTGCAAATGTAGGCACTTATTTCCTTTCCTGTCTGACTGAATGGGAGTTTGTGTTTATTGACACCCTGAACTTCCATTCAACTGCAGCTGGACCGCTCAGGTCCGTATGGTAAGACTATGCTGTTGGCAGTGTTGGGCCAGGCCCTGTGATGCTCCTGCCAAGGTCCAAGGATTGTTTAGAAAATTTTCGGATTTCTGCATAACAAAGCTTGCAATTTGTGTTGGCATTTAGCCTTGGAAAAGCTGACATTGAACAGACATCGATTGCTTGTGTGCTATCTGCATCTGAATTCAAAACTAGATTGACCCATCTGTCTAAGGAAAAATCTAGTTTCTAGTAGATAGAATAATTACCGGTCTAAGCTTCACCTGTTCGGTGAGGAATGTCCAACCCAATGTTGCCTGTGGCTTCAGAGACATCCGCTTTTCTTTTGCTCCAAAGTCTCCCCAAATAGCTTATGGCCACTGGCCAGACAAGGTTTTCATATTCAAGTTGTGGGCATCAATCAGCCAAGGAAATCATCTATCAAACATAGTTGGAGAAAAAATCCTACAGGTCCAGCCTGCCGCCTCGAAGAGGCCTAATCCCATGTCATATAAATCAGTGAAATCCCTCCATGTAAATCCCTCCACTAAATCCTGACCACCACTTTCCCTGAAGTGAAATCACTGGTATTCCTGTGAAGAGAAATGCATCAAATGATCTAGATTCAGGATTTTCCCTTCGTGGATATCCATGCAGTGAATCTTGTGTAGGAAAAGCTCTGAACTGATTTTTTTTGTATTCTCTTGGAATGAAATCCATGGAGTGATCCCTGTCCAACGATTCTCTTTGAGGGAGATTTTTTTTTCTCTCTGCAATGAAATTACTCCACGGCAATTCAAATTTCTTTCAATCAATATTGCTCCAGGGATGTTGCATACAAATCACACCAGACAAATCCCTTCACGTAACTTTCTGCTTCAATATCACATATCTACTTTCAGCCTACTCACCTTTGTTATTCCTTCCATGGAAATCTTGCTTTACTCTTGATTGGGTTTGGTCCTGTGCAGTCAGCCAGGTCGTGAGTTTACTCTTGATTGGTCTGGTTCGGCCATTTCTCTTAGAGTGCATACGGCAACGAGATACCGGGACTTTGATGGGGAATTCTTCCCTTTTGCAGAAACCGGATCATACCCTGTGACATCAGTAAATATTTCGGCAACATCGGCTCTCGACATCACTCGATGCTGGAGACTGTGCCCCGCCCCTCCCGCCTTGCGTATCAAACCTGCCTTTCCTATTTGCCGTTGCTTGAATCGTGCATCGAAAGGATATGATCAAAAATATACTCAAGGTTTGTGTGTTGGTGGTGCAGATGCAAAGACCGCCAAGAATTGAATGAGATTGAAGGCTTGCATAGCTGTCTCCTCATTGATGGCAACAAGCAGCATGGTCTACCCGTCGTGTTGGGTGAAAATGACTGATGCATCGTATACGTGACCAAATGTGACCAACAAAGTCCCGGTTACTTGAAAAGGGAAGAATTCCCCATCAAAGTCCCGGTATCTCGTTGCCGTATGCACTCTTACTCTTTTCCACCACTGGATGACGGCAAACCAACCGTCCAGATTCTCCAACATCATTTGCCCGCGCTGTGAGAAGTTCTTCCTTACTATTCCGACTATATTTTGGGGCCAGTACACACCTGCTAACAATTGGTGTATCTATGTCAAGGTACAAGCCCTCCTTTTCCCTGCCTTTTTCTTTCTTTCTTCTCTATCACCTGACTCTTTCTACAGTGTCCCCAGTTTATTTTCGACAACCTTACTTTGCCTTGCCCCAAGGGTTATTTTTGGCTTGACGAGCACCCTCAGCTGGCTGAGCGCATGACCCACTTACTCCCCTCCAATTCGCCTTCTCGATCCCCGGGCACTCCTTGCACCAGTACCCATTGCTCATTGTCTCAAAAGCCACGCCAGCTCCACCAGAAGTGCAGTCAGTCATTCTGCAAGGAATGCTGCCATGCAACCTCAGTGCATTGTCATGTTGCCAACCATAATTGTGTCATTCCTTCACCTTCGACTCTTCTTCCACAAGGGTCTCCTGGCATGGCTGCAGCCCCTGCTGGCTTTGTTGTCTGTTCACTAAAATGATATCCCCAGCTTATGCGCTCAAAATTGCTCACAAAGACTTTTCTGTATCTCCCTCCAACCACATACAAGTTGAGGCTTATTGTCTTGAGGCTCAGCACATGATCCAGGTTAAATATTGGATAAAGGTGCGCTATACTTACAACGTTGTTCACCCACTGTTCATCTTTGATGGCTGTCCCCCAGAATAATCAGCGCGCTTTCACCTTTGACGTCCCAGTTACAAACTTGCCATGATTTCATCCCAAGGACTCAGACACAATCACAGGAAAAATCAAGCAGGCATGCCTTTCATATGAGATTTTAGACACTTCTCCTGACCTCCTCAAGACGATGATAAGCATGGTATACGGCTGGGCCTGAAATCTTTCAATTTTGGCACCTGGAATATACTTTCACCAGTATATTGAAATGTAACAAGTGTACATCAGTCTCAAATGAGAGCTAGTGTAAGCCCGAGCAGCTAGCTAAGGACACATATGCGCTATACAAATTACAGGGATGTTCTGCAGCAATGAGTTTTACGAGCCAGAGCCCAGGGCATACTGTGAGGAGTTTGGACAAACTATTCGGGGCTTAGTTAGGATTAAACAAACCTTAGGCTGCCAATGCATGGTCCTATCAAGGGATACATATCATATCCATTTGAAATGACTACGAGTACGCCCAAGTGGAGTTTGGACAAACTATGGAGCAAAGGTGTAGGGCCGCAGAAAGGCTACAACTCGGCAAGTCCGAGTCAGGCCGATGACTGATTTCGGCCGAGGCAAGTACTATGTTTTACCACATGGCTAGCCACTTCCAGAACGGAAGCAACTCATCCAAAATCCCAGTAAGGCAATATGTCACACGTGAGTCGCTGACTGAGCTTAAACGGAGGCAAACAAAGACCATGTGGATGTGCACTGCATACACAGGGCCAGGGTTGGCTGGTTTGGCCAATTATTGACCTAGCATTTTATTTAGGGTTAGCTCGCACCTAATCGAGCAGGCCCAAAACCCTGAAAACCGCATGGACCCATCCAAATCTGGATTGCTTACATCAAAAGCGGGAGGACCTCACAATGCCAAATAAGGACTTGCAAGGCGCGTAAGGCACAAAAGGCTGGGTAGCCTTCCGTAAAGATCAAACGGGCTCATAAGAGATCCCGGATCCATACAAGGGTGCATCTGCCTGGTGAAGGCGAGATGGCTGGCCCAGGCCCAGTAAGTCCTATTTGTAATGCCCATCCTTCCTGAGACTCACGGTGCGGAGATGGACATGTATTGTGTTTGCAGGCTTTCTGTACCTGGCAGAGGCCAACTCAGTCCAGCCATGTATTTGTAGATTCACGACGCGGTCTTGTACATAGATAGCTTTCAATTCATTGCCCGGAAGATTTAGATGCAAAAAAAAGCGAAATATATATATTCAAAATACAACGTGACACTAGACAAGGGAGGCGGAAGCACCACTGCTGCTAGCAGGCGAGGGAGAAGCGGCAGCAGCGGCAGCAGTGCGCTTCGCAAGATGCTTTGCCTTTAGCTGTGAGAGAGCTGATGGACCTGTGACAGCCACAGCGACGGGCTTGGGGTTCACGCCGAGAACAACCCTAACCAGAAACATCAGCAACGAAAGATGCCTTGTTGTCGAAGAGATCGTAGATGGTCCAGAAAAAGTCCTCGTAGTCGAAGTCACCGTCCTTCTTGTTCCACTCCTGCTCGGAGGAGAGCGCAAAGTAGACCTGAAAACATTTAAAAGTCAGTGACGTTGTCGGCGTAAGTAATGATTAACAGACCTGCACAACAACCCATGCGATGATCCGAGGGGTAAACGATGACATGTTGATGATTTTTGTGTTGCCGGGACGTTGAAACGGTGGCTCAGGCTCTAACGCTGCAAATGCTAAAATGCTCAAATCCCTCCAAGGCGAATGACTGAGTCGATGACAATCCTCACAAAATGAGCCTTGTCAACTAAACCCGAATCAACGACAAGTTGAATCCAGAACACAAAACACCCCTCAACGACGCTAGATAACTCTGACGAGTAGATTGCCTTTTAGGACAAGGGTACCTACTAAGAGGATACCAGAAGAAAGAATATCTTGTTTATAATAGACCAAGGAGCTAATGGCTCAACAGGGAATACAAGAGTTGGATTTAGTAAGACTTGTTTGACTTAAAGCCGAGCAAAAGTCCCACAAAAGGTTTGGTTGGATTTAGAGCTTCCAAAAGCTATAGAGCGTAACGGTAAAAACCGGCAAATGGGGGTGGGCTGTTTAGACCCGGTGGGTAGGCTGTTTAGACCTGGTGGTGGGCGGTTTAGACCCTAAGTGTCCCGAAGGCGCATAACTCCGTGTTCTGTGTCCCTAAGGCACGTAACCCCGTGTTCTGTGTCCTGTAGGCACGTAACTCCGTGTTCTAGTAACCCCATGTTTCTTAAGACTCAATCACACACACAAATCGAAACCAAAAGATAACAAATTCTAGTGAAAACCTTGTTTAAGAGTTTGAACAGAAGTTGAGCCTAAACGATACCCTGGACGTAGGAGCATGATTGCTTCCTACTAGCTAGGTATAATTCAGTGCCCTACAACCGCCAAATGCCCCTCCTTATATACTGTTACATTGGTGCTTACAACGACGAGATTACTGTGCTAGACGGCTAAATACAATCAAGTCAGTCAGCAATCCTGGTATCAGGTGTACACTTCGTATTTATGCTATTGGATGATCATAGCCCTATATGTCTGCTTGGCGTAGTGCCTAGATACTAATCAGACACATTGGACAGGTAATTCGATCACTGAGGAAACTGGGAGTCATCCCTCCTGTTGAGAGGGATTACTCTCTGGAGTTCCAGGATTAAGCTGCCTGCGCTTGCAATACTCACAGGACACCAGGGATTAACCATAGCTTCCTGTAGGTACCAAGTTTGCCTAGGACTTTAACAAGACTCGTAAAGTTGTGCCAGGAGTCTCGGGATTTAACCCCTATATGACACCAACGCGTCCGTTTCCTAAGTCACGACCCTGCTAAATCATGTGTCTTCTAGTCACATGGTCCAACACGTCTTCAGATTTAGTACAAAGGCAACCAAACAATGGCTTCTTCGACGTGTTCCGACTCCCTCCGTCTGATACTAAAATCACTAAGGTGGATAATATGTCTCCTGTATGATATTCGGCTCTGCTGTGACTAAATCCAGTGAGGCTGGATCTAAGTTGGTGTATAAACAGGCTAAAGCCCTAATGAACCTAAAACCCGCAAAGGCCTAAGTATCATCGAACTGTTGCCTTTAGTGTTCCTTCGCAGTTATGCCTAAGTCAGCCACCTCGGAGCTTAATGCCAACTCCCTGATGCGCGTAAATGCCTTAAAAGTCGCAAAATGTGTGGTTACACGTGTTGAGCAATTCACGGCTTATCAACGTCCCTTATGATACCCGTCGCCCTCAAGAGCGGCATCTGGGCCCATAAAGAGAGCCTTGCCAGCCTACATGACATGAGCATGAATAGAAACGGAAAAGATATGACATGCACACGGAGAGGAATTTCCCCCTTGAGTGCATTGTCGAGCACATCCTCCCAGGCTGGATCATCGAGCTCGGTACCAATGGGGAAGACCTGGTCAAGCAGGAATATGAATCATGGGAGCTGATCGCCGGTGAGGCGCTTCACTCCCTCGATGATGTCCTTGTATGTGCTAGAGCACTCAGCGCATGACAGCATAATGATGGGAAGGAAAAGAAACACTCACCCTTTGTTAGCAGCCCACTCCATCGGAGTCAGCACCTTCGTGAATGCAGGATGGGCCATGCCCCGGTGCGCTTTGACTTTAATGCTGCCCAACGGCGGGTCCAGAGCAGTAGCGGGGTCCTTGTGCAGCCAAAGGTGGACCAGGTTCTTGAGGCAGGAGGTATCTTGCTGACGTACAGCCTCCAAGCCTGTGGTGATCTATGATATATCGTCAGAACAGGCTCAGGTGTTAGTACAAGGAGCAACATCACATACCTGTCTAATCACAGCCCGGAGAATGACCGGCTGTGTCGACAACCTGAGGAGGAACTCGTGGAAGCCCGGGAATCTCTCCAAAATAATTTGCCAGGCCTCCATCAGTTTTGCACTGGAATAAATCACGTTGAGAAGTTTACAGTGCCCATATTTATAAGTATGCCTACTTCACTTCGGTCTCGTCAGTCTTGTCATCCGACATCACAGCATCCATAGTCATGCCATAGTTGATGACGGCAGATATGTTGACGAAGGGCCCTATAAACCGGCCAATTCTGCGGCCATACTCGATGTAGTCGGTTGCGTGCTCTGCCTTTGGCTTCTTGGCGCCAGTGTCTGGCCCGGCCTCGTCGTCACTGGAAGAAACTTCCACTGTAGTGGCGCTGCGAAACCGAAGTGAGTCATGAGTCAGTCACGCTTCCTTAGATCATAACATGAGCATACACACCGGGCGCGTTTACGACCACGACCTTTCTTCTGGGTGAAGCCCTTCACCAGGCCACGCAGATGTTCGAGCTCTTTCTCCTTGGCTGCAAGCTCGGTCGATGCAGCCAGGCCAAAGGTATTGGTGGTGTCTCAGAGAGGTGCCGAAGTGCCTCCAGTGGTCTGAGTCGCGTCGCTGGCCATATTCTGGGAGCTGAATCAGTCGAAGAGAGGAGAGAGGGAGAGGGAACAAACGGGAAAAGGTGGGGGAGATGGTGGGGGAAAGCAAGGTGCGTCTGATGCAAGTGTGCTCTCTTATCTGTCCTGACTTGTATTGCAAATTTTCGAGGTGAGACGCCAACCTCCTGAAAATCATTCACGTGTGCGTGTTCAGATGGCGGCCACCCGAGATCATCCATCACATTGATTATCTAGCCATCGTCTCCACTCATTGCCCCGTATCCTTCATCCCGCACTACAACTCGGAAAGTCCGACAGTCTTACAAGACTGAGACGACTTTAATTAATAACTCCTTCCACCAGTGTCAATTTAGTACATATTTATGCATCAGTGATTACACGGAGCTCACACTGCTGTGCCGAGTGCAACTCTCAATGCTCTATTTTTTCTGTAAGTGACTCTGATTCAGAGTTTAATTTCCTTGAGTTGACATTATGCATTACAGAACTCAACACAAAATGGCCACAACATCCACCGCAACTGTATTTCCATTTTGAATAAATTTTGATTTGTCGTCATCGCATTTTGAGCCCCTGAGATTCCTAAAAATGTGTGGCTGCTGACCGAGACTTACCCCTATAGAAATCCTCCTCCATGCACAGTCACCCATGAATATCCTCATTATTCTGTTACTGCTCATGGCAGCTATATGTCCTCCTCCATGCTCACAGTCTTGTGTAGACGAGCGCATCCTCCATATTCATCAAAGTACCTGTTCAATATTTCTGGCCGCGCGCGATGCTCAGGACAAGCGAGCGATGGAGGGCGAGAGTGCATTGGAGCTGAAGTGGAAAAGGAAGAAGCGAAAACTCATGGAAACCTCCCAGCCTGAGCCCGAAATCTTACAGGGCCTTGCGGGACCTAGCACAGAAGTAAGTTATGATTAATTCGTCTACCATTAATTTGACTCATGCTCGTCTCTGAATTAGCCTCCTGACATCGAAATGCCATTGATGGATGAACAGGACAGCGGCACACAGCCATTCCCGGAACTCAAACATCTGCCAACTCCCCCTCTCCAGTTTACATCTACTGGCCGTCCCATCCGTACGAAAAGAAAAACATGGAAACTCCTGCAGCAACTTCCCGAGCCTGCCCTGCCGGTAACCTCCGCCGGGACTGTAGAAGAACCAGAACCTTCCGCAGCATCCGAGCCAGTTGAGACCTGGATCTGGAAGGCTATTTGCACCACCGTCAACGGATTTGGTTTGTTTCGGGAATACCCCTCTGTTCCAACTTACAATCCAGATCAAACACTCTTGGCAGCGGAGCTGTCCGATATTCCTGGCGGTACCCGCTCAAATACAGCAACCATACCTTCTCAACTGACCCCTTTTGACCCCGACAACACCTCATCCACTCCTGCATCTGCACCTATCACCGAGACTTCTCCTCATCCTGCGCCCTCATCCTCCTCAACCGCTGAGGCACTCTACACTGGTCCATTTCCAAACTGGAGTACAATGAGCCTCATGGTTTGGCAGTGGACCGGCTCTTCAACAAAATCAATCGAGGAAGCGGAGAAGCTGGTTGATATCATCCAATATCCGAATTTTTCGAAGGCAGACATCATGGGCTTTGATATGAAGCGCAAAACATCGAAATTCGACGAACATCTGGCTAGCATGGGGACGTCGGCGGTGCGGGATGGCTGGAAGTCCGTTTCAGTCGATATTTCCGTTCCTGATGGAAAGAAGCACGCATCGGAGGCAGACGCCCCCATCTTCTCTGTCCCAAATCTTTTCTATCGACCCCTTGTTGAGGTGATCAAAAGTGCCATACGCGACGCAGGAGACCGGTGTTTCCATTACACACCTTTCAAGCAATTTTGGACGCCGACCCCGGGCGGCCCCTCGCAGCGTGTTTATGATGAGATTTACTCCTCGGAAGCAATGGTTGAAGTGCACACCGCTCTCCAGAATCAACCCCGGGAACCCGGCTGCACCCTCGAGCGTGTTATTTTGAGCCTGATGTTCTGGTCAGACTCTACCCACCTCGCAAGCTTTGGTGACGCCTCACTTTGGCCACTGTACTTGTTTTTCGGTAACCAGTCCAAATGGCTTCGGGTGAAACTGTGGAGCAATGTTTGCCACCATGTTGCATACTTTCCAAAGGCGAGTTTTCCCGGGTTTAATTTTATCGAACTCATATCAACCCGCCTCAGATTCCGGACGCATTCCATGATTTTTATAAGTCCTTGACTGGTAAAGCACCCACAGACGACATTTTGACACATTGCTGTCGCGATTTAATGCACGCAATCTGGCGCCTCTTGCGCGATTATGAGTTTCTGGAGGCTTGGGAGCACGGTATCGTTATTGGGTGCGAGGACGGTATTCTCCGCCGGTTTTATCTACGCATCTTCACCTACTCCGCAGACTATCCTGAGAAGTAAGTTTGACATACCAGCACTTTGAACACGAGAAACTGACTCCCGTCAGAGTCTTGCTAGCGACAATTCGTAACTTGGGGAAGGCTCCTTGTCCCCGTTGTTATCTACTGAAGGAGGATATACCCAATATCGGAACTGTCCTGGACGACAAGAAACGAGAAACACTGGCACAGACCGACGAGCATGTTATAAACGGCACTATACGGAAAATTCGGGACCGAATTTACAAGCTTGGGTGTGCTGTCAAATCAACTACCTTCGATTTCTTCTTGCTTGCAAGGTCGTGGACTCCTACTTCAGTATGCTTAGATCTTTTACAGCGTGATCGATTCTCACTCATTCCTGACAGAATGCCTTCTCTGATCGTCTTGGAAAATTTGCATTCAACCCGTTCAAAATGCTTGTCGTGGATTTTATGCATGAATTTGAGCTCGGGGTATTCAAAGGGTTTTTTATACATTTACTCCGCATCCTCTTTGCATATGGAAACGGTGCAATCGGTACAATGAACGAACGGTACTTCGCCATAGCTCCCATTGCGAAATATTCTGACATGATCATATTAGTTTTCAAATGGTTCCGACATTTGGCCAGTCAACAATACGCCGCTTCACATCGAACACCTCCGCTTTAAAGAAGATGGCTGCCTGGAATTATCAAGCCATCTTATTGGTAGGAAAGATTTCAACCCAATTCATCACACCTCTTCGTTAATTTCAATCTAGTGCTCCCTGCCCGTCATCGAAGGGTTGATTCCAGATGAGTACAACAGCGAGGTGCTTGACATGTTGTTTGCTTTGGCCGAATGGCACACACTCGTGAAGCTCAAAATGCACACGGATTGTACAATTGATCTTTTTAAGGTGGCGACGAAAGAGGTTGGACGGCTGCTAAGAGGTTGGACGGCTGCTTCCGAAAGAGGTTGGACGGCTGCTTCATCGATTTAAATGAGTGGTTTGTCCGTGGCTTCCCACCAAAGAGCTACCCACCGAGGTGGCCACTCGCGGGCAACAACAGGCAAGGCAGGCGGCGAAACGGAAAGGAAAAGGCAAGCGTGGATTGGCGCCAACCCAACCGCCGAGTGCAAAAATCAAAGAGTACAGCCTTCTTACTTACAAATTGCATGCACTCGGGGATTATGTTCGCTCAATTCTCTGGTTTGGGACCACGGACTCGTATTTGACGCAGCCTGCAAGTATTGTTCCCTTCTGTGTAGCCGCTGTATGACTTACACATTTTATCAGGGAGAGTTAGAGCACCGTCGCGTTAAACGGTTCTATGCTCGCACCAACAAAAATCGGGTGGTTCGACAAATGACAGTGTTAGAACGCCGAGAAATCTCGCTGTTGCGCATTGCAGCCCGGGCCAAACTGAACGCGCGCCTCTTCGGAAAGACAGTGGCGACTCCCAATCCACAGGGCCACAAGCGGAAACTCAAACTCAAGAAGACAATCGTACCGTTTGCGGAATCAGAGGCGCTTCCATACACCTGAGGAGCACCACCATATTTCCGGATCACACAATTTTTGATACCACATTCCTACATGGCTTGCAGACAACAGTGACGATCCGGCTGTCAAGGTATTTTTCCGTTGAAGTTTGAAGGTGATTACAGCTTTTGATCGTTTCAAGGACTTTATGCCTAAGCTTCAAGAACATCTTTTGAGTCGACTCGCTCATCCCGACTGGATCGGCGATGGCAACGAGTTCACATCCGGAGAACACTTCAAGCTGACCTTTGCCAGCAGTCGCATGTATGGCCACAAAATTCTGTGTGTCAACTACACCAGCTATGATGTGCGCTGTGGTCAAGACTGTCTGAATCCGCGCACGCACTCAGATGTGATGGTCTTGGCTCCGGAGGGTGATACAACCCATCCATTCTCGTATGTGCAGATCATCGGGATTTTTCACGCCAATGTGGTGAATACAGCGCTCGGAGCCAACCCAAAGCCACAGGCAATGTAATTTCTGTGGGTCCAACGCTACCGTTTAGATCCAACCTACCGGGCAGGGTTCACACGCAAACGACTGTTCTGTCTGGAATTCCTTCCTGAGTCAGACCCGACGCATTTGGCTTTTTGAACCCAGACGAAGTAATTCGCGGCGCCCACATCATCCCAGCCTTTGCATCGGGAAAGACCGAGGCTATCTTCAGGGCAGGTTCTATCAGACGCTTGCCCAAGCCCGGCGTCACAGATGAGGAAGATTGGAGATATTACTACGTCAATTTATAAGTTGCCTCTGCCTTTAGATAAATTAATCTCTTAACGGTTTTTTTTCAGCTTTGTGGACCGCAACATGTATATGCGCTACAGGGGTGGTGGTGTTGGTCATTATCAAGTTCCAATTCCACCGGACGAACATGTCCCCGAAGTAGACCCTGCCGACGAGGACCCAGACCGTGAACAGCCCATTGTTGTTCCCGAACCTGTGCCCACACCAGAAGACCTGGAGCCAAATGATCTAAATGATGTGCCGGATGATCGACCAGACTCACCACCACCGTCTGAACACTTCAACTCGGATGATTTGGAGGCGTTGCACTCGGCAGGATCAACCGAGTCTGAAGACTCAGGATCCAAATTTGAGGGAGACGGATACAACAACGATGAGAAACCGGACTTGGGCCCAGAGGATGGTGAGGGGAATGTGGACGAAGAGGTAGCGGAGGGATACGCCGCCCTTTGATATTTTTATTGTACTGTGTTGAAATAACAGTTTTTGACAGCCTTTCTCCGAGTCTGAGTCTTTGATTTCCTTTTTCGGTCTTGTTCCCGGATTGTTCACCCCGAGGCAAGGGGTGGCGAAAACTGAAATGATGGGAACCACTACCCCCTGGTGGTAGCTTGCCTAGTATCCGGGGTCCCGGAAAATCACTTTTCACGCCGTTTTGGCCTCAGTTTTCGATATCTCATCCGTTTGCACTGGTATTGATATTTTTGAGGCGGCAGAATCATGTCTTACATCCAGCAGAGTCCGAATATCATAAAACATAATTTCTTCAACCGAACCTTAGGAGTCCTTGGGCTAATTTCTGTGCGTTCGGTATTCGCCGAAGCGGCCGAAATCTGCCGAAGCACGTGATATCGATGTCAATATGTACCAACAACACGTCCAAATTACTGGTGCATGCAGGTTTTCGCGAGTTTGGGCTGGGATTAACGAGAAATATGACTGGGTGGTTTGTATTCACCTTAAATGGATTAAGGAATCTACCTTGGATCTCGCCTTTCATAAGGAGGGCTCAGTTGGGTGTAAAACACAAGCAATTTGCCTCATTGTAGCCTTTCAGTGGTAATTTCAACCACTGAAAACAATGGGCCTTAATAATCAGTGTATTTGGATTGTAACCGGTGCAATGAGAGAAGCAACAAGGGCTGTGAACACTAAATGTACTCTCTGGTGGTAGGAGTTGCCTGCCGCTTTTGGCACCCGGATCATCGGACCGCGTGATTGCCGACTGGTGGTGGTCGTTCTGGTACCAGGGGTCCCGTCCAGGCAGTTTTTGATAGTGGCGGTCCAGAAGTTTTGTTTCCGCTACCCCTTGCCCCGAGGGCCAATTACAGGTGTCTGAAAATGCTGTACATTCAATTCACAAGCAAGTCATGAGTATATTTACACAGCCATTAGTAACGGCGAGGCAGATTCTCAGCCTGCATAAATTATCAAAAGTAATAGATGTCAAAAATCATTTTGAGTGCCAACGTCAGCCTCAATTTTGAACCTCTCCACCCGGGTTCGATCTTCATCGTTGTACTCTGTATCTGGCTCCGTGAAATCGGCATCCTCATTCCCACTGACCATTTCCTCCACCTTGGTGAGTGCATTGTGCAATATGTGCAGATGATTTAAAAGCTGGATTGCCAGGATGGGAAAGTTGACATCTTGATGATCTGCGCGGCGGGCGGCCCGAAGAAAATTATCGATGGGGACCATATTTCTGGCAATAAGCTTCGCCAGATTCTGGCTGTCCAAGGCCTGCCGGCTTTCATCAGCCCGGCGCTGCGTGATAATGGCATCAATCTTCCGTGCCAGTTCTACCCGCGGCGGGGTCACAGGCCCATTGGCGGAAAAGCCACGGTACTTCGCCTGTTTATAAATGAGGCATGGATTTCCTCGCAGGCAGCTGTGGAGACATGGTCGTAGTCCAGTTCCATCCACCCACAACTAGGTGCGGGGGACAAAAAATTAGATTGAATTCAGTCCAAAACTGTGAATTCAATGACATACCTCTCGATGTCCTGGTCAAGTTTTGCATCCTTGACAGAGTGTATATGTTCAATGAGTGCTTCAGCTTCCTTCTGTGGGTTAGGCCCATCCTGGGGCATGGTCTGCTGCGATGGAAGTCGACGATAAGAAGGAACTGTGGCTGTGATGATGCACTGCCACTGATATTTGTTAGTGGTGGTGATATTGGTGTTTTTCGAGCCCAGTGCGCTGAAAACCACCTACCTCATTCTCAGCACTCACTGAAACTGCTTCGTTTATATTTAGGATCCAAACTACTTCGAGGAATATGTAAACCTAGGAGTGATTTTTATTTATGGCTTGTATGCATTTACCCGCCCCCCCAACAACCTTGAATGCCATTATATTCTTGAAGCAGGCTAACAACTCGCTACCTGGCCGTTGTTTGCCTCATAATGCCTCACGAGCATGTGGTTGCCTCGTGAGATCCTCGCATAGTCTCATCAGCCGCATCAGGCCAGGTGATCCTCATCCGGGTTTATCAGGGTTCACCGGTTTTGGTGATGTACATTATACCCAGAGTTCTGTTTATCCGTTTGTACTAATTCAGTGACTCATATGTTTCTCCTTTTATATGGAACATTCAGCAATATTGGTGGAGGATATTTGTAAAAAAAATGAGTGAAGAGATTTCATTGAAGGCGTTTTTAGCATCAATCTGCCATCAATCCGCCATCACGTCCGCGAATCCGGCATCACTACGGTAGCACCAGCTTCTTGCAAACGGTGTGACTCTTGCGCAATCCACGTCAATATTTCTCCGCCGTGGCAAGGTCGATATTCACGTGTCATTTTTTTGACTAGACTGCTTTTCTTTCTTCTTTTTAGCCTGCTATTTGAATTCCCTTGAGCTTCCTTTGTAAGTACTAGCTCGTTTTTTGTCGTGTATGATCACACGAGAATCCAACTAGTACTCAGTACTCAGGACCAATGAAAGCCTTTATCTTTGGATTCCCAGACCCGAAGATTCAGAATCCTACCGTGCTTACACCACTCAACATGCAAAAATAAGTATAGTAACTATTTCCTGGCAGCCGGACCAGCGCTGAGAGTACTTGGTTGTGCAATATAACATGCCATACCCGGAGGAAACTGGATAGCAGTCTCCTGCCGACACCGATTTTTGGCGAGGAAGCGCATTAGATTAGCACGGCGCGACTTCCGAAACTGTGGCGTTGTGGTGGCAGGTTTGCCACTCACGTGCTCGTTCATCTTCCTCCTCTCCAATCTACCCAGTCACAACGCGTCCTCCAACCGTGGCCCTGCCGCGTCGCCTGCTATGGAGAACGGGAAATACGCTCGGCATATGCCCTTCCGTCCTGGCAGTCAGCCGAAGGGAACTCTCAATGTGGATCTTGGCTCCACGTTGGATGTTCCCAAAGACCTTCCGAAGAAATCTAAACCGCCACGGGGAGACGAGTTTGATTCCGACGACGATGAACTGGACATGCTCCCGAGGTCATCTCAGCCCAAACCTCCAAAGCGCGATATGGACGACGTTATCAGGGGCATGCACTTCAAAAAGAAAAGAAAGACCGACGCCGACGGAAATGACGCGACGCTGCCTACGTCGAAGGAGAATACGGAAAGGTCCAGAGACAGGAAGGTTGTATCGGACCCCCGCGCTGTTGATAACAGGAAGAACGCGGTGGCCTCCGGTTCTAAGCCTGGTAACCTTCCGTTGCGCGAACAGGCATCCAATCGAAACCAAAGCTCCTCTGACGCCGGTGGCAAGTACTCCTCAAATCAGGCGGCGAAACCCACCCGACCGAAACCGCGTCCTTTGGCCACGAAGCCAGCGTTGCGTTCACCGAAATCTAGCGCCACTTCGTCGTTTTCGGGCGAGGCGCCGAGTCCGAAACTGGAGCGGCAGGAGAAGAAGCTACATAAATCAAACACCTTTCCGGTTCTCTCGCCTCCCAGTGACACGAAAGGAAAGGGGAAGGGAAGGGAGAGGACGGGGAGAGTAACCGAGAAATCCTCGCCACTGCCACCACTTGATATCAACGGAAAAGGCAAGGCGAAGGAACGGGGACCGAAAACTGCATACCCAGTACCGTCGCCGCTTTCCTCACCCAGTAAACGCAGTGAAGACTTTTTGCCATCGCCACTGGGCACACCGGACCCTAAGCGGAGTAGATCTAAACTCGCCGCTAGCGACTTTCCCGCTCCTTCACCCTTGCGCCAGGAAGCCAAGCTCAAGAAAAAGGAGACACGCCCATTTCCAATGAACACCCAGTTCTTCGAAGACAGTCCTGGTCCCTCATCCGGGAAGAGACAATCGCTTGGATCGGACAATGACGATAAGCGGGACCGAAAGCGATACAAGCAGCAGGCTGAGTATGTTTCCTCTTCTTCTACTCGGGGGTAATATTGATCATCTGCAGGGCCACGGAATGCTCTGATCATGAAGACGACAGCGAACTCCGTAGGTTGACTTACTCGTACATATCACTGTCTAACCAAATCCCCCGCAGTCTTCATTGCACCCGGTACAGACCCCAAGACATTGTGCCCGTATTGCGACACTCCACTCCCCACCCAGCCCACACCTCTCTTGACGCGCCTCCTGGAGCAGACATTCAAAAAGTCGTACCGCGACGCGCGACCCGCCAATCCGCTCGGACGCAAGGCTCCCATGGGTGTCTTCGTTGCCGTGTGCCAGCGCCACCGCTTCGAGAGTGAGACGCTCCCCGAGGCGGAGGCAAAGGGTTGGCCGAAGTACATCGACTGGTCGCGTCTGAAGGGGCGCGTGCATGCGATGAAGCGGGATCTCTCTAGCATTCTAGACGATCCAGGCGACCCTATTGTCTATGGCAACGACGAGACGGAGGAGAAACCGAAAGAATCCCAGTCGAGCCGGAGGAAGGGGCCGCGGATGCAGTGCATCTTCTGGAAAGATTTGGTGAAGGACCTGAAGGCCAAAGGCACCAAGGGCGTCAAAGGTCTCCAGGGACAATTTGCCAACTTCGAGAAGACACAGCCGGGATAGTGAGTGCCAGCCTTTAGCATCGTTTTCAGTTGGTTGATCACGTTTATTCCAGTTACGGTGAACTTGGCTCTGTTATAATACATCAGACGCTCTATGATATGTTTCCCCTTTCCTCCATCGACCCTGACCTGGTCGATCCCCTTACACCTAACGAATTCATTCAACGGATTTTCGTTCCCGAGGTCGGCATGCGGCTCGTCATGGAAGACATGTTTTTAAATTTAGAGGACCGGTCGCACAAGAGGCGCGCTGTAGCTACCCTGAGGGAGAGTGCGAGCTATGGCGTGGCCATGTTCCCGGAGGACGGAGGAGAGTGGGCAGGCGCGTCTGGGAAGAAGCAGAACGGAGCTGACGAGGAAGTGATGGGAGTGGCTGATCTCATGGTCATGGAAAGGGCCCGCAAACGGAGGAAGGAGCTCGAAATAGAGGAGAGGGAGGAAGACGAACTGTGGAGGTTGCAGCAGGAGAAGGAAGAGGCTGAGAAGGAGCTTCAACGTGAGAAAGCTGAAATCGCGAAGGAAAAGCGGAGAGCTAGAAGGAAGGGCAAAGAGAAGGAGGTGGCACTCGCCGCTGTAGATGGGCAGAGTGTCCCACGACCACGACCACTGCCGAAGCCAAAGTACAAGTCCAAGCCCAATACCGAGTCGACGAGCGGGATGGACACGGATTCATCCACGGATCCAACGCGTTCCATGAATATCTCTGATACGGACTCGGAGTGCAGGCCAGCGAAGGAGTCGGCTCCTACCCCAAAGCCACGACCGCGCCGTGCAGTCAAAGTCGACACTACAGACTCTGATGATTCTGACTTTCCCATCATGATTAAAGCAGAAACTCCCATTCCACGAGCAAAAGTCAAGTTGAGGTCGACGAGAGCAACTCCTGCGTCTAGCGACTCTGAAGCCCCTGCAGTCGAATGCAACACCTTCATAAGTTGCAGGTCGCGGTCACCCTCGGTTACAATAACCGGCTCTACACGAAGTAACAGTGTCATGAACCTTTGTTCGTCAAGCGAAGATGGCTCGGGCATCGAGGGCTCAAGACAATCCCGCAAAGGGGGCCAGGCTGAGACACGATCCACTATGGCTCGGAAATCCAAGAATCTGTTACGAATCGAAAGCAGCACGGAAGAAGACGACCAGGAAGCTACCCCCCGCGCTAAGGCCAGAAAAAGGTCGCCTTCTCAGCCTCGGACAGCGTCCTCCGGTTTCTTCCCACTCGAGGCTGCTCGCCGCCGTGCCAAAGGGTGAGTGGCGTTTGTTCCGTCCGCTCCACGCCGCGTTCGAACGATTGCTCCCGGGTTAGGGAGCCGTCGACTCGGCACAAGAATTCGGAATGGGTGCACACAATGGCAATAGATGCAGACATATCCGACGACGACAAAGAGTCGGATAGAGTTCGCAGCCAGAACTCTGATTCCTCTCATTCATGGCTGCTAGATGATGTTTCTCAGTCGTAGAGATACTATAGTCCTCAATATATTGTCAAGGCGCGAAGTCAAAACCAAAGACAAGCCTCGGCTGCTTCCGGATGCTGACTCAGGTCCTACCTAAAGTGCATCATGTGATCCACCCTTCGCAAGGTCCGTTCTCGTCTTGGCCAGTTCTCCCAAAGGTGTTGGACTGACCGACCGAACGACTACTTGTTTCTCGACACTCTTACCACACCAGAGGCTCCCAATTTTCCAGAATCGCCCCATATTCTACTAAACTCAACCGGTTTCTCAACCGGCATCTACTTTTGCATCCTTGCCTGGCGGTTGTGCGAGGTATCGGCTACACACGGAATGGCGGTTTTTAAACCACTGCCGAAAGCTAACACGGCACAGTTCATCCTCACGAGACCCCTGCGGTTCTTTTTCTTCTATGTGGGCTGAGCAGATGAAAATATCCTCTGGCGGACAAATTGGGTATCCGTTCGGTCATGGCTCTTTCCGTCCAGTCAAATGAGAGGGCCTTCATCTCACGATGGTAATGGAAGCCCTGAAGTGCGCGTCTATTATTGGGTTTCTATCATACTGGCAAGTCAGTTTCGTCTAAGCTTCTCCTACGCGGGACCCGGGAAGCTTTCCTATAAAAGCAGGATGTCTGGGGTTTGTTCTGCAACTTCTCAACATGAGATTTCTGGCTACGGTGCTCCTGCTTGTGCCAGCCACACTTGGCGCGTCTGGGAGGTCGCTATTTGTTCGCGATAATCCCTCTCCCACAACGGAGATTCAGGACGGTCAAACGGGCACTCTTATCGTCTTACCTCCACAGGCTACTGAGACTGGTCTGAAGCAAATCCCAGGCGAGATTAGGAAGCGCACTGGCTTTAATTGCTCACGATTAAACTCTATATATCTCCAGACGCTGCGCACCCATTCATTGCGCCAGGTCCAAATGATCAGCGGGGACGTATGTAGACTCGACACGATGCAGAATAGATTGTTGTGCTGACTGCCTCTGCTCACCCACCAGCATGTCGTGCGTGGCTTTTTGCTAAAATCGTTCGCCGTCTCACGAAATCCCGTGACATTTTTAGCTGCTATGAATACCCTCGCGAACCATGGGTACATTCCCAGAAAGTATGGTCTATCTTTGTTGTCCCTTTGTAAAACTAATTCGACGTTGCAGCGGTATTGCCTCCTTCGAGCAAATTACGCTCGCTTTGATGGAGGTTCGTCCCTCCTAGGTGTCCGCCGTGCTCACGTTGAAACCTTTTCAAGGCTTTTAATCTGGAGTTGATTTTCGGCGCGAACATGGCAGCCAACAATATGGTGAGTACTTCGCGAAAACTTCATGGCAGGAAGTGGTTAGCTCATGAGCACTCCAGATGACCCGGGGCAATCCGTTTATTGACAAATTATCCATCGGAGGAGTATCCCCTCTTGTTCCGCCGCTTCCTGGAAAGATTGACGGTCCAGTAACCGGTGGCATAGCGAAACACGGTCGCTTCGAGGGTGAGGTGGACAGTGCTGAATCATGCCGTCGCGTTAATTGTGTTACATTTCCAGGCGATGCTTCGATGACACGCGCGGACGCGTTCATTGGCGACAACCGGGACTTCCAAGATATTTTATATGACCTGGCATGTTCTCTGTCCGGACCTTTCGGTTTTCTGATCCCCTTTTCAGGACTTGTTGCAGCTTGGAAAGTTTGGTGACAACGGTCCGGATGGAGACAACACCGTGTTCAATATTGCGACCCTAATTGGAATAAAGAAACAAAACATCGGGATGGATCAAGCAGCAAACCCAGAGGTGGAGCGATTGACCTTACATTCTGCGGGTTAGAAAATTCATTTCTTGGTTCAGTTCGAATTTGCTGCGAGGCGCATGAATGCAGCATACGGAGAGGCCGCCTTCATCCTGGAGTAAGTTGCACGCGCCAAGTCTGAAAATACCTAATTAATTGTTCTTCCCTCAGCGTGTTTGCTAACGGTAAGAAAATTACTCGGAGTTCGACGTCTAAATCGTGAAACTCTCCCAGGCACCACGAAGCAAGCTACTTTGCCCATCGTTGGCTCCTTTTTCCGCAATCAAACCTTCCCACCCAACTGGTTCCGTGCAGCCAGCCCAGTAACAGGATCAGTCGTGGCCGCACACGTTGCTCAGCTCGTCACCGGGGTTCCCGTAGCACCTGGGAGAAATAAAGCGCAGGGTGTCTACGTCGCTGACCCCGCGCCTCCGCCGCCTTTCAATAGCAGTTTTGTACGTATATTTCTGCTACCCGAGCAGGCAGGACATTCACAAGCTTTAGGGATGTTTTGCATACTTCGATCAAGCTGCGAACACGGCTGGTGTTCTCGCGAACACCACAGGATTATTTAAGAAGAACGTGGAGTTATTGACGGGTATCCAATTTAAGCTCGCGCAGGCAAACCCTGGCTGTAATAAGCAGATCTTGCCGTTTGGTCCATCTGGGGTATAATTGTTCGAGACATTTCAATGGCTTATTGTCCATCCTATTATTCGATAGCTGTCATTGGGTTTTGGAGTCACCTTGCTTTGCTAGGTCTCCCGGCGTGATAATTCTTGCGTAATTTGGACACGTAGATCTGACACCCATATATAGAGCTACCATCATCCCCATCTCCTAACATGAACAAATCCCACTTCTACATGGACCCTCCTTCGTGGCAACTTCTGCCAGCTCTAATCCTAACAACACCAAATCCCACTTCTACATGGACCCCTCCTTCATGGCAACTTCTGCCAGCTCTAATCCTAACAACACCAAACTCCACTTCTACACGGACTTTCGTTGGTCGCAACTTCCAATCCAAACAACACCAAACTCTTTCCCTCAAACAACACCAAACTCTTTCCCTACCCTTCCTCGACATCGGCACCCACTGTCTCTACAATCTTCCTTCTCCCTCGCGCTGCGCCCTCTAACTTTATCCGGCCGCAGTCACCTACTCCATCGCGATGCTTCTGTGGACGTCGTGGTGCTTCCCCCGTGCCTTTTGTGTTGAGAAGCCCTGCGTGCCCATATATTTCCTTTTCTCTGTATGTGCGCAGCTTTATTGAGTCGATCTTCCTCTGACAAGTCTCCCCTGTCCGCAGCTCAGCAGCGCGTCGTTATAAACAACACCCCCGACAAAATGAATTTGTTCCTACTCCTACAATGTCCTCGCCTCCACCACCACCACCCTCAGTTCCGCCTTTGCCCACCCTCCACCATTTCCTACGTGTTTCTCCCGTCGAACATACGCCTCCACCCGCTCTCCAATCAAAGTAAGTTGCCTGCGTACACGTCCTCCTCTGCTCACCCACCTTCCAAGACTTTTGGACAGGACTGGCCGTGCCATCGCCCGCGCAGTGCATGAGGGCGGGGCAGGCGTCCCCGCAGACGTCATTGCGCACGTCTGTTGCGTCCCTCAGCCTGTGGTCCGGCGCGCTCTCGATAACGCCATGGGTGACCTCCTTTGCCATGACAAATGGTACGTTTTCTTGTACTCTCGCTTTTCCTACGACTCACCTCTGTCCTAGGATTGTTCCCCCCAACCTTAGCTGTGGTACCTAGACTACAGGCATGGATGTAGCCACGAGACCCTTTTACTAAAAACATGGATCTAGCCATGGCCTGGCAGGGGTGCTTCCCCCTGCCAAAATACACTCTCTGGCTCTTCAAAGTCATGTGCACGGCAGCCCTTTGCGGTCAGTTCCTGTGCAATCATTTCCTGCCAATTTCTGCCTTTTGATTGCACCCCTAAAACGGAAGCCTCAGCGCAAAAACGTAGGCAACATCAGATTCGGTCACCCGGCATCATATAACACATCTAATCATCCCCTGTGATATCTAATCTCATTCTTTCGCATCACCCCGCCCTCCAGCGACTACAGGTTTGGCCAGATGCGGCAATAAATTCAGGAGATTTCGGCCCATACAATGTAGCTACGTGGTCAAGACGACCAGACGACATCTGGCCTACCCCTCTTGGGTGAACAGGCTGTTTAGGTCTGCTCCATCTTCCAGCACGTCGCTAGCCACCACCAAACCCGCAGCGTCACCGAGGGAAACGTTCAGGAGCTCCCAGAACTTCCTTTTGATGCGCCTATGAACCTCAGCTTGCTTGAGCGCATACGCGCGTACGCCAAGGAGAGTCGGCTGCGGAAGATCATGCCGCGCCAGAGTCCTGGCAGCCCGCTCCTCCCACGTTGTGTCCTCGTAATCGAGGTACCGAAGTACACGGCGCATCTCCTCGCGCAGCGTCGTGACTTCCTCTTCCCACCTGTTTTTTCGGGCCTTGGCCCGCGCCCACTCAACAAACAGAGCTGTAAGACAATGACATCAGCGACAAATTGACGGCGGGCACGATCGTCCGCTCACATTCATGTAGTGCCTTCTCGGACGCGTCAAGGGCGCCCTCGGCGGCCCAGATCCAGGACATTGTCTTCCTGCTCGTACCCGTCACATGCCGCGGAACCCTCGTGTTCTCTCCCAGCGCAACCCGCTCCAACATCTGTCTCGCCACCGCCTCGTCATCCCTCACGTCTCCGTCCAACGTAATGTCTGCCTGTGTCAGCTTCTTGAGTTTCGGTGCGAATGCTACTCCTTTGAGGCTCGTCAGTGCCGCATACGCGTCATTATATTTCTTCATCGTAGCCTGGACGCGATCCCCGAGCTGGCCAATGAGCGTCTGGTGCCGAGTTGTGTTGTTTTGGCCCGAGGAATCGTGCCCGCGCCAATAGATGACGTGCCGCTTAGCGTGCAACCGCCCACGCAGTAACACGAGAGAGTCTGTGCACTGCGCCAGGCGCAGCTTTGCTTCCATCTCTGTGAGCATTGGCTGGCAGCCCTTCGCTCTCTGCGCCGCCGAAAGTGCCGAGGGCAGGTATAGCAGGATGTTCTCCGCTTTGACAGGGGCGGCGTCAGAATTGCGTGCCGCATCCGCGGTCTCCACGGCGTCGATCGCGGCAGGTGTGTAGATGAGCTGCAGCGCGCGGAACGGGCGCAGTTTAGCGAGCAGCGCCAAGCGGCTTTCTTGAATCTTGCTCTCGCGGTCGGCGGTGACGAGCGTCGTCCCCACGATCTCAGCTTTGATCCGTCGCCTGGCAAGTGTCAGTAACGCACACGGTAGTTCAAGGACGATACGCACTGGGTATCCTCCAGCTGCAAGCCAGCGCTAAGGAACGCGGTGGCGCTGACACCGTGCAGCCGCGACACCCCTTTCGCCGCCGCCTCCTCCTCCTCCTTCTTCAGGATGACGCGAATCTCCGCTTCAGTGGGCCCATCTAGTAGTTCTGTGAGTTATGGGCAAAGCTCGCCTCACCCTGCTACACGCACCTTTTGTCTTGACCACATAAGGATTGGGCAGAGTGTCGTCGTCTAGGAAGGCGTTGATCTCGCTCTGCCACTCCGCTCGCTGTTTGGGCGGAATGCTCTTGTTAACTTCCTTGAAAGCTGCGATTTGGCGTTCGCGCTCGGGAACAGCGACGAGGAGCTTTCGTCGAAGAATATTGGCTAAAAGCATACATTAGTACGATTCCTCACTAACCCCCTTGAAAACTCACCTTCGCCGAGGTTCTTCGAGAAGTTTATAAAGTCAATCTTATCTTCAAGCGTATCCGCGCGATTCCCGATGCCCATGGTCTTCGTGTGGAAAGCGCACGCGTTGAGCTGGGCCCAAAGTCGCTCAATCCCCTCCCCATCGCTCTTGGCCACCCCCGGCTTGAAGCTCAGTGAGTTGCGGTTGGTACAATCGCTCTCGTGCGAGGAGGCGTGCCAGACTGGCAGGCCGCACTGAAACAAAATGTGCTTGATGTTGAGGCGCAGGTCCTCGGGCAGTTTTTGGAGTCGCTCCTCGAGGCGCTTGCGCCACTGGCATGCGATGTCGTACGACACCGTTATCTCCATAAGGTCGAAGCCAGCGAGGGCCGACATGAGGATGTAATCCATGTTGGCGTATCTGGGCCAGCGCGTTAGTGAAATCCCAGGGTAGGATGGCGACGACGTGTACCTCTCCCCCTTCTG
Source organism: Mycena crocata (assembly GCA_029281795.1). Lineage (NCBI taxonomy): Eukaryota > Fungi > Basidiomycota > Agaricomycetes > Agaricales > Mycenaceae > Mycena > Mycena crocata. The sequence goes on along the minus strand of JARJCP010000013.1, from coordinate 337,843 downwards.
CAAATCCCCCAAGCCGTTCGGTCGAACGCACTCGTGCCGAGCACAAGCACACCCACCCACCCCCGATACGCGCAGACCCGAAGTGTTGCGGGTCTCCTTCTGGGTTAACGCAGCGAAAGCGATGCAGGTACTTATCTGAAAGGCCTTGTCAGCCCCGACGTCCACTGACAAAGTTAATCACGTACGTCGTTTTCAGCCACGTATCCCCGCAAGTGTTCCTTGTATTTTTCCGGCTCTACAAATGCTCCCCATCCAGGCCCCAGCGACGGGTCCCATCGCTCGTTCGCCCTCATTCGATTTTTTAGCTTGAAGTTGGCATCCATGGCCAAGATAAGTCGATACATAAACCTGTATGTGACATAAGTGTCTGTAGCCTCTCCAGCGGGCAATACACCTACCGATACCGAGGCTCGACGTCGCGCCACCCTGCGGGCAAGTTCCGACCATCAAAGGGGCATGCCCAGCAGATCACCATGAGTTCGCCGAGCGTCGTCGCATCGATCCCGCCCTCATCGTGCCCGCGGCCCGCACGCCGACAGCGCATGAGAAACGCATACTGTCGAGACATGCGCAAAAAAGCCTTGTAGCGATCCTAAAATGCGCTGAGTCTAAGCAAACAGCGCCATAGGAGCGCCATAGGCATCGACGACGTACCGGGACTTTGTCTATCCCTGCCGCCCCCAGCGCACTCGTGTTACGCTCCAAAGATTTGATGAAATCGTACGCATTCATATTCCCGATTACGTTGTAATGCCGGAAGAGTTCGAGGCAGGAGAATGTCGCGCATGTGTCGGGGTCTGTCGCCGTCGCAGGGAACCAGGCGTTGCGCAGCAGCTGCCGAGTTGGGCTTGCGTTCCTGCCGCGGTCGCATCCACAAAGTTTATATTTGATCTTCGTTATGACGCCGACATCCAAGACGACCATGGATCGTATGAGTTCCTGCGGCGCGGGGCACGGCAAGCCGCCATGCCCAAGCTGGTAGACAAGCTTCATGCTCATGAGAGTCGTGTCGTCCCAAAAGTAGCCGTTCCACTCCTATTGCATGATAAGTGGACGCGGTCTCTCGTCTGGGAGGAAAACTTACCTGGACTTTATGAAGCGGCATGGGCTGATGACGCGCCACGCAGCATTCGCGGCATTGATTGAACTCGCCGCACTGCGAGCAGCGGAAGATCCCGCCCGTCGCAGTAGGTTCGGCGTCGCTGCCCTCCGGCAACGCCACCTGGACGCTAGGTGCGATATGTTTATTGCAGAGCGAGCAAGCAACGTGCTCCTCTTCGGCATCGTCCCCCAATCCCGCACGGCGTAGGGTTTCTTCCAGAACCATCTGGCGAACTTCCTTGAACTCGGCCATCGGGTTATCCTGAGCGAGACTTAGAAAAACACGCAAAGCAAGCGTAGAAGTGAGTTTTAAGTACCGAGCTCGTGTATGCCTTGCGCTTGGAGCCAGTCTCCTCAGTCTCGGTGGCAGAGATGGAGTTGAGCGTCGCGAGCTCCTCCTCGCCCTGGGCGAACAGGTCGAAGTCTATGTCGTTTACTGGAATCCAATCCGCAAGATCGTCCTCCAGGGTTTCAGGACGCAGACGAACGCGCCGTTTTTTATGGGTGATGTTGTGCAGGATTTCGGTACCCCTCTCACCGTCGTCCGAGATATGAACTCCTCGGTCAGCGGTCAGATAGGTACTGAAGGCATCCTCGTCGTCCACGCCAAAAGAGAAGTCGGTTTGGCGCAAGGCGCGCACCATGTGTGCGTCCAATTCCATGGTCGTGAAGTGTAAGAGTAATGTCGATCGTCAGGGTTTTAGAGAAGGAAAAAAGACCGGCCGGGCTCCATCCAGTGGCCCCATCACCCTTGCAGTGCGCCTGCGCCAGCCTCAGGCCGATTGGGTTAACCGCAGCCGAGCGACGCTTGAACGAGATCTCAGGCGAGAATAAGACAAGTTAACAATAGGACGATGCGGCATCAACTTCCCACACACAGCCAATCCAGCCAAACTTTCCCACATCGCCAAATCCGTGCAACTCCGACATATCCGACCATTTCCGAATCGCCGAAAGACTACATCGGTCAAAGATTGAAGTAAGTATGGCTCTCCGAAATACAAGCAACTCCGTTAATGACATCCATTCATTTCAGTTCACCGCAGACTCGTTTTCTGACAAGGCAGCCCAATTTCCTGGCAAGAAAGCCCCGGGTGAAGGACATGCCCGACAAAACACTGTGTATCCTCCCGCCAGCCCGTCGCGCGTTTGATCTCTGGATCTCGAAGAACGTTGTACCATTTTCAGGTAATGTATCTGTCGGGCTAATTGATTGAACTCATGCCGTCGTTCCTAACCAATTCGTTAGCATTAGATCTTCTTCTTATCATTACATACTTCCAGCGACCGGTTGTCGCGCTCTTCAACTTGATGCTGAGTCTGGCCTGAGTTTTGTTCAACACTTCTGACCATTTCAGCGGTCCATTGTCGTGTCAAACGAAGGAACTCTGCATACCGCTGAGGCATTATTTTGTCAGCCATTTACAAATATCCCCGTGGCCAGAAAGGAAAATGTAGATACCCCGGGGGTGTGTGGCGAGATTTTTTCGGCGGCTTCCTCTGAATCCATTGCTCAGAAAGGTTGTGCATGGTGAAAACAGATTATTCGCTTTGTCAGCGCACAGCTTTCCCAATTGGGCACTCCTGTCGAATCTGCGTCGAATGGAATATCTATATTTTATTCACTACATCCAAACGGAACGCCGTATAAAGTCGCCAGAACATTCCAACACCTTGAAAGTAGCGCAAGCGGCCGGATGGACCAATGAAGACTCGAACCAACCATTATCCAATATCTGTTTCCAGTTCCCGCTCTCGCCCTCATCGTATCTTCCACATCCACAAAATTTCACCTGAACCGTCTGGCAACCCGAGATATCAATCACAAGCATAGGGCGAGATGGTTCTTCAGGGCTCAGGCATGCTTGACCACCATGGCCGAGTTGATAAACGAATCCCTCCGCACGCAGCGTCGACTCCTCCCAGCCACCTTCCCAGACCTGTTACAAATTACCTTAGCTCATAAAGCTCACTACTCAAAGATTGCACTCACCTTGATTTTATGCAAAGGCTCCCTGCGATGCTCTGACCTGCAACATCTCGCGCACAGCAACATGAGGCCGCACGTCTCGCACAGAATAGTCCCCGGCGGCATCATGGAGTTCGCAGGTGCAATCTCAACGCAGCACGAGCCGCAGCTCTTGACGAGGTTAAATGCCAATTCGTGGTCATTTAGCATCTGTCTTGGACCCCAGGCGCGTGTTTCACATTGCCATTCCTAGCAAAATTAGATAAGTTCAGTGCTATTCGGCGCACTCGGCGTCAAGCTGCTTTTACGCACCTGCACGATGTGTGTATGCACTCCCCAGTGCGCTTCCGCGAAGCACTTTTCGCACTGGATTCCCAGCTCACAGTGACAGCAACGAAACGCGCGCGCCTCCGGATCGATGTGCGGTCCCAGGGGAATACTGCATAAGTCGCACTGCCCGTCGGCCTCGTAGTCACGGTCGATGTCGCTTATGGTGCGGTCCGATTGAGGAGAACCCCATTGGCAGTCCTGTGAGCCATCATCGTCAGTGTCGACGGAACTGGCGTAGTCTGTGGCTTCTGACTCTGTCGAGTCGGTGGAACTGGCGTAGTCGGGGGCCTCCGACGCGATGTCCGTGTCCATCGAATTTTACACCGCCGAGACCGAGGAATAATCTTGGTGTGGACGGTGAGGCAAGTCTTTTCTGGGGCGAACAATCTGCTTGCAATTCCACATCTCCTGGACCCCCAAATTTCTGCGCTGTACTTCCTCAACTTCCGGCACATTCCGACTGTCCAATCGCCACCATCTCTGTTCCCAGTCTTCCGGAACTTTCCCGGCTCCCTAGCTTCTCAGGCGCTGCCACAATGCGGGTTTACGCCCACATTTCATATCTCGCCTACTGTATTACCCGTCGCTTCACTTTTTAGATGCCATCTCCTCAAAAAACGAATACCGTTTCTTGTTGATATGGAACAGTGCGAAGGCCTCCGGGCCCTGCATCAAGATCCCCATTGTAGCAGCCACAAACACGTCCCTTCCTCCCTATTCCCATCGACTGCGTCGGAAACATGGCGCACACTGGCGACTGGCACCTCCGCGCGGTCGCCGCACGCGTATCTTGCGATCCATCAAGATGTGCCAACCCCGTTTGGATAGAATCCCGATTCGTGTGCGACATACTCGCCGTAACTCCCGGGCATGCGCATCCGCGGCTCCATTCAATCACCTGAACAAACAGATTTTTTCCTCCCGCGGGTGATGGACGAATTGGGGGTTTACACATGCCAACTCGTTTTTGAGCCTGGGCCCAGAGCCTCTTCTCTGCGGGCGGACAAGTTGACTGCGCTTTGGTGCCTGTACTTTGATATCGGCTGATTTCTTTTGCAAAACAAGATCTCACGAAGCCACAATGGCTCCATTCAGACGAGAAGAGGCTAATGAGCTTGCAACGGGCAACCAGATACAAAGTAGTCTACGCGGCATCATTAATTGCATGTGTTCGTTCACAACTTTGACCGTACGGCGGGGTGCAGGGTGCCCTGTGTGATGGGGATACATCAGCAACCTTCGTCGCAAAACAGTAGCGAAAGACATACATCGTGGCAGGAGCAACGGCAGCGCTCCTGGCAGCTTACATCGTAAGTGTAGGAAGTGTAGAGGAGTTTGTTTTTGAGGGTAAAATGCCCGTCCATTGCGAGGAAGTATTGAAAATCGAGATCTTGGTACCGTTCCCCGCGCTGCAGATCAGCGAGATCTCGCGTACGTCCCTGAATCAGAACAAATGGTGTATCGAAATGCATCAGTTTAATGGATGATCTTTTCTTGAATCAGCTCGGGAGATGAAGCAGAAACACGCCGGGCTCACATCATCCGCCTCTCGTATTCTTCCTCCGAGATCAGGGCCGGCACGTCGTCGTCGTCGAGGCCTTGGTCGATTCCAAGCTTGTACGCTGGCATATAGAGGACAACATCGCGGCCTGGAACATATGATAGCGCCAATGAGAGACCAGAGAAGGGCAGGCTGAAATGATCGTGCTCACAGAGATTAGAAGTCATCGGAGTAAATAAAGAACGCACGAAAGGCTCTCGACAGATCTATTTATCTGCGTCGCGTATGAAAACTGAGTTGCCGTAGGTTACCGTCTGCGATTAGTCGTCACGGCTTGGATTATGCTAAAACATTAAATAGCATAACTGTTAACCTATAATTATAAAAATCAGTCTCGCAAATGCAGTTTACAAAACAAAATGTCCTTCTTGCCAGCTTGGAGTGAATTCACTCTGCAACTGCGCGCGTCGTCCGCCTTCCTCAAAGACGAATTCACCAATGACCTCGCCGCTGGACTGCGTCTGGCCGCCCAAAAAGAGCCCAAATCTGCCTTGGCGAATCTTTTAACAAATAAAATCGAGACCGACTCGGAGTCGAGCTCGGATTCAGAGAACACTCCACCTCCAGCCCGGCGCTGGGCCATCTCATTCCTGGCGGAGTTCGGTCCCATGGGCGGGCCGGAACCTTTGCGAATCACGCGTCCTCCCCTCGTCGATATTACACCTGTTCCACATGTTTTTACTCCAGCGCACCTTCGAGCTCTGAACTTTCGTTTTATTAAATGGAACGAGTCAGTCCTGTGCTGTCGCTTTTTGGGGATTTATTGAACTCAACTTGGAATGGTTCAGCCAGCCTGGCGCGCTCCTTGATTTCAGGGACCGCCTCGTCGGCTTCTACGTAGGCATTCCCGAGCAAGGCCCGACCTGGGAGCGGACGATCATTACGGCTTCTCAGAGCATGCAATCTGCTCGCTGGTACCTTGACACGGCGCGTCTCGAACAGGACGCGCTCTCCTGGGGTGTGAGATACTCAGAGGGCCGCTTTGAGGTCAGTAGCGTCCAGGGACGTCCTCTATAATGTCTATCTGAGTCTGATGCATTGAAGCAGCGACCCGAGAACACACCTCGGCATTGCCTGAACAATTCGATGGTTCTGGCGACACTGCGCAACTGCAAGGCGTTGCAGACAATCACTTCTTTCCAAAACGGTTAGTCATCTCGTTCCGAAATTGCCCCAGCGTTCGCTGACCTTTCGACCAGCGGCCTATCGGACAGTCGCGCCAGACGTATGGAAATCAGCGCATCAAACGATCGAAGCGTTGCTCGAAAACGACCCATCTTTGCGCATGCCACTGGACCTCACCAACTTCGGTAATCCCCAGCCCACAGCCTTCACCGAGATCGAGTACATGTTTGACACCAACATCGGCACCCCGCGCGTGGAGGACGACTACATCCCCGGACTTCGAGCGATAACGACTCTCGGCGACCACAACGGTGAGGGAGGGTTGATTGCCTGGCGAGAAAAGACCGTTTTCCAGATGCCACCCGGAACGACCATCCTAATCCCCGCCGGTTCGATGCCATACTCATTCACGGCTGTGGATGACACCGAATGGCGCATGACTGTAACGCAGTCGTTCAGCCACCCCTTATACCAGTATCGAGCGAACGGCTTCAGCCCGGACCCACCATGCGACCCCAGCTTGACGGAGGGGGAGGCAGAGTTGAAACTGCATGCAGATGCGGTGGCGGCAAGGCGCATGTACCCGACAATAAGCCAATATGACGCTGCTTGGGAGATGGGGCCCCTGAGTCCCCCGAGCATTTAGTCCGTGCCGGAACGCTTGTAGACAGTCCGGGATTTATTACAGCTTATGAAATGATATTGAATTGCTAGTATTGGGTCGAAGTCCTTTCCCAGATTTGAGAGTTCCAGCAGAATTACAAGAGATAGTAGGGAATCGGGGTCGGTGCACAAAGACGGAAGCAATTCTGCAACACAGCCACAGCTGTCAATCGATCCGTGCTTTCAGTCTCACCACCGTACATACAATGCTAGCGACCACTTCCTCCTCATCTGTCGTTACCGAGTACCAGCTTATGTGAGTCTCCCTCACCGCTCCCATCTCTCAGCTCCCATCTCCAACCACTCAAACACTCAAAATGGATCTGAAGGCTAATGAAGCGGGAGCAATTGAAGGCCAAAGCCCGAGTTAGAATGGCCAGGTACGGGACGGAGTTACATCGCCCGTGTTATTATTCAAGTTTTCTTTCAGGTACCGTCAGAAAATCAAACACCTCCCTGAAGAGCAACAAAACGCAGCAAACGCGCGAGCGCGCGACGCCCGCGCCCGGTACAGGGCAAGGTGAGACAACGCCTGCACCTCTGCAAAAGTTCAATTCCTCACAGATGTTAGTCAACGCGGCCAGCATCGCGAAACGGAACAAGCCTTCATGTATGTCGCGCATCCTGAGTAGGTGACTTCGTGACTCAGAACACATCCCAGGCGCTTTGCAGCGGAGGAGCTCGGCCGTATTTACTGTGCGGCTCGCGGGGATCGATTCAGATTGGAAGGGTGCCAGTGTCAAAATCATGTAGGCCTGCCGGAGGACGTGAAGGATGACGCTGGTATCCAGAGTCCTGTGCGACTCTAGCTAGCTGCTCTCCACCATGTACGATCGCTAAATATCCCTGTCTCGCGTTTGCTTTGCTTAAATTTATGTGCTTTGGTGTCTTCTCAAATGAACCGAAAGAAGGGGAGGGAAAAAAAAAAAAAAATTGAGGCTGTCTACGCAATAACAAGCGGCGAAGTATGTTTGTAAGTATACGGATCTCAAGGTTCTCGGGATGAATTATTTCCTGGGGAACGAAGGGAAAGTGAGCCCATCCCAGTTCACGTCGACGCGGCTCTTGTCCACCCAATCCGGATTATCGAACGCGATGGCGGACTTCGCATCGTAATTGAGAATGGGCGGCTGCGTCATCACCGCACGGCATTCGGGGCATTCCCAGCTGGTCTCCAGCAACTTGCGAGTGCAGACGTAACAATATCCATGGCCGCACCCATAGCTGAAACCGGCGTCAGCACTCATATAATAATATGAAAAGTATTGAAACGCACAGCACAGGGTGTGACTTTGTACCGAGACATATGCCACATTTGTGGTGGGCTTGCTTTGGGGTTTGGAAGTCTGGCCGCAAATTGGTGAGGTAAAGGTCGGTGTCGCACAGAGGCTCGCGGCGGTCCTCACGAAGCCCATCACGGCGGCGCGGTGGAGCACTATGAGTGGCCGAGGGTGGAGGCGGATTGGCAGGAAAGCGGACTTCATGAGCGACGGCCATGGCCAGGCGGGCTTGCGCGGCGATACGCTGGTTGGCCCGTTCGGCGGCTTCACGGCGTCGGAGGTTTGCGACGCGCTCTCGCTCGGTGAGCGTCACACCAATGGTGACAGGACAAAACAAAAGTCGCGCCTGCGCCGGCTGGCGGGCTGCAATACAGTTAGCAGAAACAACGGCGCTAGAAGGACGTCGTACTGAGAACAGGGCGGCGTTCGGGTCCTGGCGTCGAAGTCAGCGATAACCTGATATTTATTCTAAGTATGTCTTACCGAGACGATTTACAATTTTGCCGTTTTCGTCAACGAGGAACGGGTTGCTTGAGGCAGATCCCTTTTTAGGGAGCTTGCTGGACGAGGATCCCTTGTACTGGGGTTTGGCGGGCGGGCGGGCCCGCCCCTTGTTGGTGATGTCGCGCATGAGATTTGTGGGGCACAGGAGAGAAAAGCTCTGGAAGGTTTCGCTGTTATTTATGGAGAAATTAGATCAAGAAGGTGTAAGCGATGGCGCACGAGGTTCGGTTGCCAAGCAGTACGGCAAGAATGAGATGCCGGAATAGTGTCCCAATCAGAAACTGAATCTAGGTTTGGGTAGGCGATAATGTGTAGATTGCAAAAATGAAGTATTACAAAAAAAAAAAAAACGGACCGAGACAATAACTATGAGGGGAAAGTGCTCTGTGTTCAATGCCCTGTCATGAATCTAGCCGTTTTATAGTGACCGCCATGCAGCTTCCAAACGCGGGATGTGGGGCAGATACATGCACATCCACAACAGCCGTCTTCCCCGCACGCGCATGGCGGCAACGCATCTGGAGTGCGGAGCGTCGAAGTGGCCCAAGACGGAAGGACGCGCTCCGGAACCAAGCGCGGGGGCTTTGGAGAAGGGGGATCCATGTTTGTGTCATCGCGCTCTGTGTCGTCATGGTCGACATCGTCGTTGACTTTGTTAAATGGTGAACGCGTCCGAGGTTTCAAGTTCTCCACCTGGGCTTGGCTTGAGTGGCCGGTGTTCTTGATTTTTTTGGGAAGCGTGGGCGGGCGAGGTGGTGGCGGGCGTCCCTCGTGGCGCCTTTGCGTCTTCGACATGTGCGGGCGTTGCCTCTTCTCATCAAAGGCCTCGATGCCCTGCGTTTCGATGTACGTTCTGAGACAGTTAGTTTCAAAGCACAGTAATTGGCACATATGAACCACACCTTGAGCGTCTTACGTAGTCGGCAGCGCGTATGTCGTTGCGATTCCTGGGAGGGCTGTGAGGAATTGCACTGAGAAGAAGAGATGTAGGCACGCACCTCTCGCGGTATCTGGCCGCTGATTCGCGAGCCTTGGCTCTATGAGCACGCACAGAGGCTGGGCCGGATTCATTGACGTTGGCTCGGAGACTGGGAGGAAATTGAGGAGGGGTACATGATAGGTGCAGACAGGCGCACCGTTGCATACGCACACGAGCGGCATCTCGCAACTTCTGCTGGTTTCTGTGTCAAAGGTGTGCGCGGGTCAGAAGACGTGTATGGAAGGTGGAACCGTCGCGTACTTGTCAGCATAACGGCGGAGGGTGTCTCGACGATGTTCCGCTTTAATGTCGGGTTTGAGGCGCTTTCGACCAGTGGCCATGTGAGGGAGGAAGACAACAGGTGTGTTGCCGTATTGGGTGCGAGTTCGCGATCGAATCCAAACTATAATTCACGGCGCTTTCAAACTTTTCAAAGCTTCCGCAAGTAGACTGATTCAGACTGAAAGGCAGCATTTGGGACGCGAGAGAGATAGAAGAAGCTTCGTCAAACATACTGACCCGAGATTGAGGGTAGAGTATGAAATGAAACTTGGATCAGTGGTAGAATCTCATAAGTAGTTTGGGTCCAGTCTGTGATCGGGTCTCATGGCAGTGAGTTCGCGAGTATCAAAAAAGATTGTATAAATCGGGGTACTCGCGCCTATCGAGATATAATCCTGGAAATATTATCTGGTCATGAGAGATACATTCGCAACCCCCCAAAAAAAACCTGGGACATTTGAGCCACCGGAAGAGCCTCGGGAATGGTATCAACTTTAGAAACTTTTATTGCCCCAAACATCATCATATATCCTCTACTTCATACCCACAAATTTTGAGCGCAGTGGGTGCACAGGAAGATGGTGAACGACAACTAGAAAATGAGTTCGTGATCATTTTGATGGGACCTTTTGCCATATATATTATTATATACGAGTACAGTGGCAGGTGGCACGCGTTTTCTCGCGTTATTTCATTGTTTTGCGGGAGTTAGTATGGTAATTGGTCAGTGCGAGAGGGAAATGGGAATGGTTGGCCTATAGAAATGGCTCGACATGAAGAATTGTCACTCTTTAATTAGTTCACGCCGCACAGCATCATCACATTGAATACGGTCGTATTTATACAGCAGAAGGCATTTAAAACAGGTGAGGGCGTCGCTGGTATCTATGAGTAAGCTACGTGTACTACTCTCACGCGGCCGTCCAGAAGCGCGGCTTGAAAGCGTGCAACAGCCGTGGCACGCGTCGTGCACGAGTCGAAGGTGGCGCAGCTAAGTCCAACGGTGTTTAAAGCACACTCGAGGCTGGAGGACGAGTTAGGCTGGGCTGGACAAGGTAAGATGGCTAACTGACCTAGATGGATAAACACCGGGCGTAATGCCGCAGTACACGACGTACCAACGGCCCTCCATGGCGGACCCGCTGTGTAGAGGGTTTACAGCCTCGATGAGGCCGATAGGTTCCGGCAGAGCAGGGATCCTGGGAGCGAGCACAGATAAAGAATACCGAGAGGGCGGGGAGGGGCAGATGTGGGTCCAACCGCGCTGTAAGGCGTAGTCGAAGGCCGCGCGCGCGAGGTCGAGAGTGCGGTATCCCTGGTAAAGACTGCCAGAGACACCGATGACGAAAGGCTTGACTTCATCGTACCTGGGCAGGAGATTAATGTACAGCGTCTGAATCGAAAAAAGAAACTTGTTATATACCACGATTCAAACGCGCCGGTATGGGTGCCCCGAAAGATTGCGAAAGCCCCGTTCTTGGTGCGCTTCTTGGGTATAGCGATTATGAGGTGGGGTGTCCCACCAGGGACGCCTTGTGTTTGGTGCGCGGCATCAACCCTGAGAGTGAACGGTGGGTAAGCAGAATGTGAGGATATGCATGAGTGGAGTACCATGAGTTGGTGAAGCCCGCACTCTGCGATGTTTCGTAACTGTAGAGAGGATCCGGATCCTGAGTAACAGCCGGTGCAGGAGTGAGAACCGGTGGCGGAGCAAGACGGCGGCGCGCGCGCGAGGAAGTTTGGACTGAGGAGGAGCGTGTGGCGATTGATAGGCTGCCGAAAAGGTCAGCAATGTCGGTGTCGGCAAGGCGAGCCGGCTGGGCTGTGGCGGCAGTATACGGAGGCGGAGGCTCAGTGAGATTGCGTCGAGGCATAGGGAAATGTGCGAAAACTAGGAGGGAAGGTTAAAGTATGACGGATTGGAAAGCCATGGACAGAATTTGGGACTGGCTCGGCGCCTCCCACGAAGATTATCAGATAGATAGCAGTGCGGCGCGATGCTGTCGCGGATGGGGTAAGATGGAGCGGTGGAGGAGAAATGCGAACGGTCGCGAACAAAGGCGAACAGTGGCGAACACATGTGCGGAAGTTCCCATGATTACGCTAGAGACACGCTTGAGGAACCGGAGGTAGATTTGACACGATCTGACACTTACCGGGACCTATTAGCGATCTCTGTCGTTTGAAATCTCGATTAAGAAAGATGATAGCCGACATGATGCAATTTTGAAGCGAGATTTAGCGAAAGGAAGTTAGGTGGACCACATCAACAGTTAGATTGCATGTACGCGACGGGGGTTGTCAGGACTAATACAACACTAATTATTTGCCGAGGATTACGACTGAAACGCGTGAGCGGGAGGTTATGAGTGAAAAAAATGGAGACAGACGATTTCAGACAATGATCGCGACAGCGTTTGCGGCCAAAGCAGTATTGAAGTGCTCGAGGGCATCGGCCTGGTTGCTGAACTTCTCGTGGAGGCCGGTGGCGACGCCGGTCACGGCCCTGAGCGAGATGGCGGAGTTCTTGGTGAGGCCAACGTATTTGCCACGGGTGATGGCAAACCACTTCTCGTTCAGGTCGGTGACGGGGGCGAGAGGGTGGGTCGGGACAACAACGTAAAGAAGACCTGCAATCCAGGGACCAGTGGTGCGCAAGAACGCAGGCGCAGCGGGAGCTACAGGAGCGGCGGGAGTGGCGACCGTGGCAGGCGCTGAGCATTGATGTCAGTAAATGTGGAAGAGCAGGTGAGAGGAAAAAAACTTACGAGCAGTGGGGAGGCTGAAAGATCCGCCTGCAGTGATGGCACTGGCCACTGCCGCCGACGCTGTATCTACAGCGTCGGCGGCGTCGTCGACGGCGATGAGAGCGTCAGCAACTGGGTGGGGGATGGATGAGAAACTTGACGATGCGTAGAGGAAGAAACTTACTTTGGGAGGGAGCACTATCCACGAGGGCACTGGAGGCGTCGGTGAGGACTTGAACGGCCTGGCCCAGAGCAGAGAGCAGCGCGAGACCTAAGTAAGAAGATGGAGGAGTGAGTGAGAGAGAGAATGGGAAAGAGAGGAAGGAAGACAAACATTGCTGCACCGACGGCGGCGCGCTCGCTCCCGCAGACGCCTGGGGGATGGCTGCGGGAGCGGGGTTGGGTTGGGTATTCATTGCAAAGAGGGGGGAAAGTGGTAGACTTTGTGGGAAGGAAAAGGGATGGGGAAATGTCGAGATGGACCGGGAATCTTTAAAAGCCTGGCGACGGGATTTGGAACTCCGAAATCTCCAGCGCCACATGTTGATTTTGGAGAGGACCGCATGGGATACAGCCAAAAGCGGGAAAGCAAGGCGATGGGGTCGCGCAAGATCAAAGAACTGGACCTGGATCTGAAAACAACGCTCGCAAACAATTTTCTTGCTCCTTTGCGAATATCTGACACAGGCAGGAAACGTAGGAAATAGCAAAATTGAAGGTGAGCGTTAAGCGTGGCCGCCGCGAGACTGCTGAGCTGATTTTTCTCTGAAAAAGATGGGGAAGAAGAAAGCGAGGCTGCGGAGGAAGATGGCAAAAGAAGACCGGAAAAATTTGAGAAATTGGGCGGAAGGCGCTCGAGAAGATGTTCTCAAGTCCCGGCTAGCGGATTATGCCGACGCGTGTTCGCGGGGCTGGCGGGATGAGAGGGAGGCGTTGGCGCTCATCTGCAGGGAGTTTCATGCGCGGATAAGCTGGCGTTTGGCCGACCACAAAGAACCAACCTTACCACTGCCGGATTTCGACCCGTTGGCCACGACACCGAAAGAGTCGCTGAGCGACGAGGAGATGGTGAAGAAGCGCGACAGAATTGATGAGCTCGACTTGGTGAGTGACGGCGAGTGACGGTGGGCTCGTGATCGTGACATTGACTCCCGCCTCTCCTCTTATAGCGCATTCGGCGCTGGCTCAAATATCGCGTCCGCCGCCTCAACAAGAAGTTTAGCCCGAAGTTGGATGGAAATCAGAATGCTTGGGCTGTGTTACTAGCTCAGCTGTCCAAAATCTCTGTTCCGCCAAAAGCACGACAGGCGTACCAGCAATTCATGCGCGAGGAATTGAAAGAGGTGAGGAGAGTTGTTGGAGAACGATGGGAGACGGCAAAGTGCGACGGGGAGACCGTGCAGACGAAGAAGTACCCGCCTACAAGCTTCCGGTCACAGGTGGCGCGCGACATGTTCGCGGATTTGACCCAAGAAAGGCGGGAAGAGTACGGCGATCGAGCGAAGGCTGAAGCGGCGGCGGCGCGAGCAGAATACGAGAAGGCGATGAAGAACCCCCCATCCAAGAAACCTGAGGACCGTCAACAGTGCGTATGAAGTGCAGATTCGTCTGCGCGCCGCTAACATTGGGACGCTAGGTGTATCAACGAAGTCGGGGCTTTTTTGGCTCCAATTTTGAAGGGAATATACGATCGTACTGGACTACACGCGGTGGTACTAATGGGAGGACCCATGCCGAAGTACGAAGGGGAATTGAAAACGGTGTAGTGCGTTTTATTTTATACTACTCTAATCTACAGGCAATTGGCTAATAAACGCTGCGTGTAGTGTCTCGTACGGACGCAGCAGGACGGGCGGGGGCGGGCACTTCCCGGAATGGGCTCAGGGTCGCTGGAAGGGCGTGACAGACTTGATGAAGGAGTACTTGGCTACAGCGTTTAGTGAGTAAAGTTAAAGGCATGTTGCAGAAGCAAGGAACTTACCTCGATGCCTGCGCAGCTCCCCAAGAAATCAAAGAGGCCGCTCTGGCGGAACCGCTGCTCGCAGGAGCCAAGTACACGATCGCGCCCGAAAAGAACCCGAATGACGACGACTCGGACGACGACTCGGACTCTGATACCTCTGACTCCAACTGCGATTCCTCCGACGACGACGAAAAGGGCCGTGCGAAGAAGAGGAAGCGAGCGGAAGTGAAGGCGAAGGCGGGACAGGGAAAGCCGACACCGAAGAAGAAGGGCACGGGGGCGACTGTACCCAGGCCCAAACCCAAGCCGCGTCTTCCGTTGACAGAAGTCTCATCCCAGTCCGTCGGGACACATCCCCTGCGAACGCCATCTCCTCCCCTGCGGACGCCATCTCCTCCCCTGCGGACGCCATCTCCTCCCCCGCGGACGCCATCTCCTTTGACTTACGATGAAGAGCGTGCGGCGAACATCGCCCGCACGAAGTTGCTGCTCAAGCCGCTAGAGGACAGGATCCGCGCTGAGATGGCGGAGCTGGGGAAGACCATCGACGGCAAGAAACTGGTGAAGAAACGAGCGGCGCCAAATAGGGTGCGGGGAGAAGAGCCTGTGCGGAAATCTCGGCGCTTGGCAGAGGGCTCTAGCAAGGAGAAGGCGGACGCTGGAGGGGAGGGAGACGAGGAGGAGCACGAACGAGACGAGGGGGAAGCGGCGGCGATGACGAAGGAGTCAGCAGCGACAGGAACGAACGCGACCTCAGACAGCACCACCGGCGGGACGACAAGCAGCGCCGTCCGTGACCACACCGACGACGGCCCGTCTGCACCGCCGACCGCTTCTACCGCCGCCTCTGCGCACCCATTAGCCCCGCCAGCAATCCCGCCGATTGCCACGTCATCAGCCGAGGCACGGCCGCCAGTCGTTCCCCAATCGGAGGAGACACCGCTCGCGCCGGTTTCTCGTGCGGCTCTATCTATTCTACCAGCGCCGACGCCACCCTCAAGCTTGTCAGTGACGGTGCCCGAAAAGGCGCCCCAGTGGCTCGTGGACGTGGTGCCCTGGCTCCTGGAGCACGAGCTGGGATGCCACTTCACCTCGTTGGTAGTGTCTCTGGTTCGTCTCGAGACCGCGTTCGCCTTCGACGATGGAAACGGAGCGAGAGTTCCGAATCAGCATCGACCAGATGAAGTAACTAAATGGATCAGCGGAGGGCGTCTGTCGAAAACGAGGAAGATACCGCACATCAAGAACCTCGAAAAGTACGCCAAGGCTTTCTTCATGTGGTGGGACAGTTTGCAGCCGAAGTGGAGGAGTCGGGGCCGGGATAACGAATGGAAGTTCGGGGGAGATGTCGAGTATGGGCCGGCGGATGCTTGGGGGGAGCTGGACGTGCCGGGACAGAATGGGTGTTTGACTTTGGTGGCTGCACTGTACATCTGGGGAACGTGTGCAGGGCAGACACCCGCGCTCAAGGCACGCTGGGGGATGGCGATTCTGGACGTGACTTGGATGTTGGAGGGCTTGGCGCTGTCGGTGTAGAACCTTTTTTTTGTGGTCTCACCTAGCCTTTGATTCGGGGGGCCATTTTTGTAACAATATATATATTTCAATCGAACGATGCTCTACATTCAAAGATGCGCCAGCGGTGAAGAAAAAAAGGTGGAATCGTTACTGGATGACTTCGTGAATTCTATCAAGTCCGTAGATCACGTGGTCGCCTGGACGGGATGAGATGGGCGGCGCTGGCTGCAAAAGCGGCGTTGGGCGGGTGCGTGGTAGGAAGATGAGACAAGACATTCAGAAATATTCTCATGAGCTGCGCGCTGGGCGCGCGCCAAGGAAAGCGTGGCGAGAGCGCGGCGCGCACTGCACGAACGTAGAGGGCTCGTAATGGTCGATGTGGGGCGCATGGAAAATGTGCTCGTAAGGCAATGCTGGCGGTAGGAATATTTCCACGAGCGGCGGATAGGGCGCGCGCCAAGGAAAGCGCGGCGAGAGCGCGGCGCGCACCGCACGAACGTAGAGGGCTCGTCATGGTCTATGTGAGTGCATGGCAATTGTGCTCGTAAGGTAATGTAGTGGTGGGAATATTTTCGTGAGTGGCGGATGAGGCGCGCGCCAAGGAGGGGGCGGCGGGCGGGTGCAAATCCGAGCCGCCGGCGGGCGCGGCGGCGAAAACTTCAATACCAGAGAGGTGTTTGAGGCTCCAGCAAATCAATAAGGGTTGTGGAATGGCACCAGCTGTAACGGGAGGAGGGTTTTTATTATTGGGAAAGGCGGGTGGCTGTGCTACGATTAATTGATGGCGGTATATTGGCGGTATAGCCCGAAATCGCAAAGCGCATCTAAGCGAGCGGATAACGGGTGGGAACCGAATGGGCTATTGCGAGGGACGGGACCAGTACCCATACCGGATATGGGTTTGTAGCCGAGGGAAGGGGAAAAGTAATGGGATCAAACAGATTTTTGCTAGATTCGGGGCTGATCCCCAGCCACAAATAGAGGCCAAATATCGGGGGTTTCGGAGGCCCAAAAATCCGATTTTTTCCGGCCCCAACCGGGCGGAATGGGCTGCAGAGAACGGGTTGAGCCAGGCATATCATGGCTGCATCCATGATTTTAGTATAGCACATTATGGCTACATCCATGTCTTTTATTCTATATATTACAGCTAGGGCTCCATATCCACCGCCGCTTGCTGCTCCTCGTTGCGAGGCGGACGTGCGGCGCCTGCGAAGTCGAGCGGAACGACGCCCTCCGTGTATCGGTCCGGCGCCTGGATGGACGCAACGACGTCCGCCAAGGCCCGTTCGGGAGGCGGGACAGATGCTCTGTTATCCACGACATAGTTCGGACCTCGTGTCAGCGAGTGGACCTTTTCACCCCACATCTGGTACTTCTTTGTCTCTTCCCAAGACGCTCGCTCTGCAACGGGGCCCACTTCCACCGGCGTTGCGTCGTCGTCGAAGATGCCCGCCTCCTTTGCGACACTCATGGCATGGGCACCGTAGATGAATTCACGAGCGGCGTATCGGTTATTGCGCGCCTGTTCCACGTCAGCCTCCGTCAAAGGAGCGTGCATACTCTGCATCTCCGCCAACTCCGCCGCGCGCCGCACTTCGTCGTCCAGCTGCACAAAACCCCCAGACTCTGCGGCTCCTTCCTTGCGTTTCCCCGCACCCTCTGAACACTCGTGGAAATACTGGATGTTCTCCAGCGTTTGCTTGACCCGGGCCGACGCTGTCTGCAAAAACCGTTGGAACGCCGCCTCGAATGTCAGGTCCTCCCCTTTGAGCTTGGTGAGATCTCGCCAAGGACTCAATAGTACCAGCATTTGCGCGCAGTAGTACTCCCGATCTTCTCGGTCGGAGCGCGGAAACCACGTGCCAATAAACTGGAGATTTGTCTCGTACGACTTGCCGCGAATGACACGACATCTTTTACGGTTGGACGACGTGAGGTACGCCACCCGGCCGCTGTTGGGTCGGCGACGGATCTCTTCATCGCCGCTGTCGTCTCCGTCGTCATTGTCTGCGAGAAGCTCGGTCTCATCTTCCTCTCCGTCCTCACCCGCCGCTGCTCGCTTCTTACCGGCCAAGGGCCCGTCGTACGTCTGTACGAAATAATCGTAGAAATTCATGGCGTCCAGTGGATGTCCCCGGTCGGTGTACTCCTTCAATTGATCCTTCAGCACGAAAGTGCCCTCGATCATCTGCATCTGGATCATTGGCTCCTAAGCAGCTCCAAGTTTGAGCTAACGTGACGAGCAGGGGTCTTCGGTGCTTACAGGATCCGGCTCGCCGGGAACTGTGTCCGGGAGCTCCTCCATGGTTGTGGCGCGGTTCTGCATGTAACTGGCAACTCGTGAGTAATCGCGTCCTGTGTTTTGAGAATCTCGCTCACCTCCTGTTACGAAGTGCAGGGAACGCACGTCGCAGATCTGCGGTTACCTGGTCCCAATACACGGACACGTAGTTGTGCGAGATGAAACGGTCTCCCCAGCCCATCAAATAGCTTATCACCTCGGGCCCGCTAAACTCATGTTGCCTGCTGAGCGTATTAGCGCATTGCTGCAACATGCGCTTGTTGATATCTTTACACGCCGTCTGGCGCTTGTTGAGTTTCTCGTGCATCGCCATGCTCTTAGCCAGAAGAGCGGACGCATTAGATGCTTGGATCTGCTTCTTGGCGATGTAGAGGGTGATATAAAAGGTGATGTCTTTCGTTTCTTGCCCGTTCGTTACAAGCTTCATGTCTTGATTAGATCGAGTAACCTGAAGGAGCGCCGGGTTCCATGCGTTCATACGCCCATAAACTCGACGAGGTCCCCAATCTCCCGTCGGCATAACCCAATCTTCGCTTGATAGCGGCCAAGGCGCCCGCCTCTTGCACACCAGCCGCCCACCCTTGCTCTTCAGGCAGGTGTTCGTGCCGCAGTCGTGCGTCTGAACAGCGCGGGCCACCTTCGCTTCCAGGTCGTACCTCCGAAGCTCGTATTCAGGGAGACGCGGGTCCTCAGGCCTGCTATACGCGATATTCGCCTCCTTCCGCATCCGGAGCAGAGACAACGCATCGGTACCGCGAATGTCAGCGCGTATATTCTGTTTAACAAACCTCTTCACTTTCTCCCTGAATGCCTCACTTTGCAATGCCGCCTTCATCCCCGCCGCGGTCGGGGCGCCTTGAAGCCAGAACAAGATATGCAGATGCAGAGTACCC
This sequence comes from Mycena crocata, assembly GCA_029281795.1. NCBI lineage: Eukaryota > Fungi > Basidiomycota > Agaricomycetes > Agaricales > Mycenaceae > Mycena > Mycena crocata. Next base: position 318,623 of record JARJCP010000013.1, on the reverse strand, counting down.
CGCGCCTGCGCCTCCACGGTGCCGATGTAACCGTTGACGACGCCTACAATTCCAGGCTTTCGTTTTACGGTTCCTCGCGTCGTAACGGTAATCCCGAACATCTCCTCCAATATAATCCCAACAAAGAGGTGGAAAAATTCCGCCGCCGCGTACGGGTCACCTGCAATGGTAATGGTGCGAGCACTGCTATCAGGACCAGCCGTTGCGATGAAATTGTCCAAGTCTATCTGCTGCCCCGCGAGCACCTGCGCTATGGGGTCTCCGGTATCTGACAAATTCAACGTCGCCCAAATGGCCGGAGGGTTAAACCTCAGCGTCATTCCCCAGACCTGCGAACGGATCGAGATGCGGCTCTCGTCGGTGCCGGAAACACGCGCCCGAACGGAAGTGAGTTGCTTCCGTAATTTGCTCACGATTGGATTGCTGAACGGGACCTTCCTCGTTTCCTCAGCGCTGGCCGTTAGGAGGTCTTGGGGCTTCAACTTCAAAAAAGCGACTTGGTTCGTGAGGAATGCCGAGCGTTTAATCTGGACGCCGGCGGAGCGACACACCTGGCGCTTCTGTAGCACGCCGAAGGCCTGAAACATGAAATAAAAGTCCTTCCTGAAGCGGCCGTCGTCGTACTGCAGCGCCCAACGTGCGTGTGCCTCATAAGCGACTTTGACATCGCGTGCAACCTCGAACCCCCCCAGGCCATACGGGAAAAGAGTTGGAAAGGCGCCCAACATGTGGTTAGGATTACTGGGTCCGCCGTCGAAGCGCTGCCCATCTTCATCGGTACGTGCATATTCATTAACGAAGGCGCTGCTCTTTCTAACGCCGAAATCTTGCTGGTGTACAGCACGTTCCGCGGTGTTGGCGAAGGCGTGTGCGTAGAGATCGTTATCGGGCACGCCTTCAGCGTGAGCGTCGACGACACCGTGCGGTTGAAGTGGAAATGGCTGAATTGGGAAGACAAGAGGCGCTGCTACGTGCGTCAGTATATTGTTTTCCGTACGAGTAGTCCACTAACCGTACTCCTGAAGCGGCATCTGCTCCGTAGGCCCTTGCACAACGGCTTCGTTTTGGTCGTCGTCGCAACGCGTCAGACCTGAGCCTTGTTAGCAGTCGGCGCAGTGGCGGGCAGTTCGCGTACCTGCTGGAAGGCCCACTGTCGTCATCGTTACATCTTGCCTTCCTCGTTCATAGTCCCTCTGCTCGGCCTCATCTGCAGCGTCACGAGGAACATAGCCCGCCTGCTCCCGCTCTAAGGTGTTCACGTCGTCCGAATAACGCGTGTTGAGGGCAATTTCGTCCGGCACCGCGTCGACAGGGAGCAGGAGCAGTTGTTCCGGGGAAATATCGATCTCTGCGTATAGCGCGTTGTTCTTGCGCAACCACACCAGGGCCTCGAAGACCCTTTGCCGGCGTACGCGCAAGAAGTCGGGAAGAATCCGCAGGGGGACGTTGTTCGCTCCAACAAAAGTAACGCCAATCGTCGCGGCGAGGATTTTCGGAGAGGGCGGCATAGTATTGCCTGAGGTGATATTGGCGATTTGAGCCGTGTTCAGTTTGTACGTGGACACGTTGCCCTTCATGCCGCTATTCACTGAGTCCTTGTCCCAGCTCTCCGCGCCCTTGACTTTCGGGTACAGCTTCACCACATACGCGGCAGGGAAGTAGAGCGCCACCAACAGTCGTTCCGGCAACGTCAACACCGCCAGCTGGAACGGTACATTGCCTATCCACATCGCATTTGCTAGGGCGAAAGGCGGTCGCTCGTACTTCTTCAATTTCCGCATGCATTGCAAGCACGCATATGTGCAACTTTCTTGGAGGGCGGGTGTATGGAGGAGACAACCCGAAGTTAACACATGGGCGGGGTGCTCTTTGAACGGCTTCAACAAACGCTTGCTCGGCAGGTCGGAGACCGAACACGGCGCCATATCCTTAAGAAACAATCGGCGGGCACACACCATGCACAGCGCCTTCTGGAGCGCGTCGTTCCCCGTACGGTCGATCGTCCTGGAGCGCCGTTATTCCTGGTGGTGAAGATGTACGTCCGAACTTACCTCTCAATACAGTCCTTCACAACATCCTCTGACACGGGTTCCAGGAAACTCCCTGCGATTACATCCTCGACATTGTCGACTGGTGGTATCTGCTCCGGTGTGCTCTCAGGAGCGGCGTCTTCAGTATCGGCCATGTGCGTATCCTTTCTGCGGGGCGCGGCCTTCTTGACGACACGCCTGCGGGGCGTAACGCCCGCAACTTTGGGCTTGCGCTTTGTTCCCAATTTCCCCGCCGTGGTCTCCTCAATTCTGCGACGGACTGCTTCGGGCGCACCGTCGAGTTCCTGCAGGAGATCGCTTCTGCTGCGTTTGCCGTTGCGAGTAAGGTCAACGAATGGTTCCACAGCAGCAATTATCTGGTCTACAGTGTACGTCCAGAGGATCTCCTCCATCTGCAGTACAACGTCGGAGGTCTGAGTCGTATTTACTGCAGACAAACATCCCATCGCCCTCACAACGTCAGAGCTTGGCCCTGTTGATCTCCCTCAGCCGCCCTGGGGAACTTAGCGGTGGTAAAGCCGGGTGCGCGTGGTACCGCGTAACGTAATAGAGTATGGTGTGCAGTGTTTGTCCCTGTATCCATCTGGCACCTAACCAAACACATTATTTAGACAGGCGAACGGTCAAACTTTAAAACGTCGCTCACACCTATCCGATCTGTGACCGTGCTCGGGAAATTTTGCCTTGTTGCTGCTGCGTGGCGGCGACATCTGGAAGGCACCCTCGTCCTGAGCAGGGGAGCGTACAGATTCAGATAGAGCTCACAGGAGGGGACTTGGTTGGGGGGATGTTTTGCAGTAAAGAAAGACGTGCACCCCCGCTAACGTTCTCCCTCTCGGTAAGGATCGCCGCTTAAGTGCACATGCACGACTCTGATCATATCATTCGCAATTTGTAGGTCCAGACTAAGCGGTGGCGGTGGAATAAAGCACCCGCGGGTGTCGTAAATCACGGCCTCGACATTCACTTTCGTCGGCTAAAGTGGCGGTGTCTAGAGCACCCGTGTGGTTTCCCAAAGAGGTGAAATTCACTCTGGTTCTTGAGAATGCCCGATCTGGTACACTGCGCTGATTCTCCCTCAGAACTGCGTCGGCATCGCGCCCTCGCTTGCTCTTTATATCACAACTTCTCTTGCTTCCACATGTACCCGTCGAGCCGACCAGGACCGGGCCTTCCCGGCGGCGGAATAATCAGACGGTACTTCCGTGCATATTTATCGCATCACCTACGTCTCCTTGCTACAAGCCGTTCCCATGTCCGCCGGGTCTGCTGCTTTGGAAGACGCCCAAGCCGCCAGGATGCCGGTGAGCACTGCTCGAATTAAATACGACTAACTCACATTTCTTTCACGTAGCAATATCCGGCGTGGACGACCGCATTCTTCTTCTCCGAGTGGAGCATAGAGCCTGAGCTCGTGCGCTTACCCTTCGACGTCGCGACGTCTGATACGCGAAGCCCCGGCAACATCGACTTCGACCAATGGCTCGACCTGTTTCAGGACAACGTCGTGAATAACGACGATTATATTACCAAAATCCCCAACAAGGAAGGGGGGCAGCCTCATGCTTTCGCGGTTATCCACAACAGTTTTGATGAAGCAACATCAGAGATTAACAGGGGCGTCAGGGAGCACCTTGGGCTCCATTTCGTGGGCCGGATTTTAATCCTTGGGCTGGATGCTTCCGACCGCGTGGTGGATTTAACCGTTGAAGACGGGCCGGCCGTGGATCGGCACCTATCCAGGTAAGGTTTCGCGTCTCTCCTTCCGTGCACCCTTACTAAAGGTTCTACACGTAGCGCCATCATAGCGCAGACGATTATTTGGTGGAGATAGCTTTACCATGTCTTCGCCGAACAGTACCGTTTCTCTAGCAGTCCTGTTTTCGGTCGAGATAATGGGAATGATTCTTCAGCTCTGTCCCATGGCCACAGTGGCTGCTTTCGCAGGCGTCACACACAGAACAGCAGCACTGGTTCGGGACTTCATACGGTCCAAAATTGTATCCGCCCTCGCTCCGTTTCTTCCCGCCAATGCGCAGACCGCATTCTTCGCCCTTCTGAAAGATACCAAAGGGGGCATTGTCGGGTCTGTGGCCACGGCGCTGGCGTGTTGCAACATCCTCTTTGCACGGGCGCACTCGCCAAAGGATCTGAATGTCCTCATTCCCCTGGGCGCTTTTGAGGTCTGGAATCTATGGCTCGAGTCCCACAACGCCGAGCGTGTTCTTGGTATCCCCCGGCTCAGAAGGTATAAGAAGTCAGTGCGACTGTTTGCCGTCTATAAAGTCGTCGCCGCAAGCGGGCAAACTGTACGTCCCAAGCCCCTGCCCGCCTTCCGTCCACTTAACTTGGATTGGCAGGTGTACATAACAGTATCGGAGAGCCGCACCTCCTCCACCCTCATCCCACTGCTTGGGAGCGAATTGACGTCGCAAATGACTATTGTCACCCCTACACATCTCGTGTGCTTGTACTCCCAATTCACACCGTTCCTGCTCGCTGTGTCGGGCTGGGTCCGAGTCGCGTCCTACGAGAAGCGGCTCACGAACTTCTCCTACGGCGGCTTCGCCATCGGCACCACGGTCGAAGCTCTTGGTGGAAGGTGCGGGCAGGCTTGCCCCTTCATTTGGCGACGCATCCAAGGCCCAGGTTTCGCCGAGATAGCATGGGGAGGACCGGCAGGGAAAGACGTCGGAGAAGCCAACGCACTGCGGTCGGAAAACATACGCTGGAGGTTAGGAAGGATGTGTGACAATCTTAAATGCGAGAGATTCTGCAGTGGATTTAGATTCTAAACCCGAGACGTTCTCTAGCGGATTCAGAATGTAGTGAGCGTTAAATAAAAATGTGCTATTTATTCTGGACAAGTATCGGGGAAAAGGCGCTGGACCTCGACTGCGTCGATTCTAAGTGCCTCGTCTCCCCAGCAACGTAGCACGGCGTCCACAGCTACAGTATCACCCCTACATAGTGGCCGCTGCGTGTGTTCCCAATCTATCTCGGAGTAAAGGCCGTGGCGTCCGGGAGCGCTGACTACCGTGCTTGGCAACAACTCGACGGAGAAGGTGGCCTCGGCGGGACTTGAAAAGGGCACGTTTATCCAGTCAGTGATGTCGTCTGGAATTCCCTGTATCCGCGTCAGTTTCAGACGGCACGTCAAGTCCAATGACTGTCTCTCACGTCTGTGTCTGCCTTCGCTTTGCGTTGCAAAAACGACAGGGCGCGTGTCTGTTGGAGGAACAGTGGGACGAATGCGTCTCTGGACCACCCGTGGTTGTCCCAATAGGGCAAACCGAGGCGCATCGTGGCGTAAATAGTTTCCAGCTGCCGGTTTCTTAGTAGGATACAGGCGTGTTGGGCAACGCTTACAGGCTCCTCGACAACTTCTCCTAAAAGACGAGCGTAAATCTCTTCGTCTTCTTGAATTACGTGGCGTGAGGAGCTAGCAGCGGCTAATTCGTGCCACCCTCGACAGACGACGCGAGAAACCTCGCAGGGAATCAAAAGGGCGCCTTCGAGTTCTTCCATAGTATGTCAGAGATGGGGGAAGCGTCCAGGAGTGTTTGGTCACAGCGTCACATTGCACGGGTTTTTGGATACGACGCGCCTGTGACAAGGACATGTATCTGATCTAAAGTCCACATCACTCGACCCTTGCTTTGCCTTTACCATGATCCCGCTTTGCACACTAGAAGAACAGCAAAAGACAGACGAGATTCTGGAGAAACACCAACCAGTACGAATCCCTGCAGCTCAACTGAAGTGCTCCACTTGACACCATGATGTCGCGCAGGAGTTCGCCGGATGGACTACAGGCCTTCTCTTTCCAACAGGACGCACAGGCTGCGTCCTGGTCGACGTCCCAGTGCGACTGGGCTTAGAATGCGCCATGAGTCCACTTGATTTGGACACTACGTGGTGGATCGCGCCCGGCCAACGCCCAAGCGCGTCCAGCATCGACCAAGAAAAACTGAGCCTTACAGTCACCCGCTGGCCGTTCGACGACTCAGTTCCCCTAAGGCGGCCTTACACAGTATTCGTGGCACCTCAGCCTCAGTTCGGCGAGATGGCAAACCAGGACACGCATCCCCCCAATCAATGTGTAGAACGGTTGGTGCCTGGGCTTGAGCCTCATTGGAGGGGCAACGTCCTGGTGGTGCGCGGCGCGCCAGTGGGCGCCGGAGCGGGCCTCAATGACATGACCGAGAAGGACATCTACCAAGCGAAAGCGATCGTACGGAGGTATGTAGATCTCGATCGATGGTAGAATATCACGTCGCTGACTTTGGAAATCAGGATCATTGTAGAAGGTCTCATCGGAGGGGACCCTGCGCCGTATTTTACCATTTAAGCTGCGCGTAACAATCCATTGAATACAGATCATGCCCCCCCCAACCGAAGCGTTCAACGTTCGTCGAATCATCGAGGCCATCGTCGTATACTGCCCCTGGCCAGACTTCATCAGCGTCTGCCATGTGAACTCTCGGGCGAGACAGGCATGTAGCATCGTTTTTGTGCGGCGGATTATCTACTGGCTCTGTTTCTTTCTCCTGCCCGCCGGAGTGTCATTTCACGAACGACGCATCGCCACATACCTTTTTCTCGACGCCCTCTTGCTCACGGACGCCGGAGTTGTGGGGTCCGTCGTCCTGGCGTTATTCACGGTGGCCGCTGTGGAGGACGCAGATGTACCCATCGACAATCTTAACATCCTGGTGCCTTACCACAACCTGGGCGAGTGGCGCGAACTGCTAGAGGGACAATTCAATTTCCGTCTGTATGTTACAAAGTCTGTCCTATAACTTCATCTCATGAATGCGGCCGACGGTTAGCGTAGTCACGCTGCTGCCCCGCGTAGACTGGAGCGGCCACATGCATTCTTACCTCCAGTTCACCCGCAATGTACGCCTCGACTTGCGCGAACGTATCCAATGCCAACTCTTTCCAATGCTAACTCTTTCTAGGGGAAAAAAATTACCATCTCAACTACAACTTCGGGCTCGATACTCCCCGCATTGTTGGGCTCGCAACTTACCACACAGATGAACGTCTTGCTGCGCGATAAAGCGCTGTCCTTCTATCCGCACCTCACGATGGAGCGCAAAGGCCTGCTCGGCTGGCCAGCGCCTGCACCCGTGCCTTGGATGTTCAACCCTAACGGAGGGTCGGTAGTGCCCGGCATATCTTATATGAGCAACAATGCGGCTTTGGGGCGCCCTTGCGGTGGTGAGTGTACTCGCATCTGGCGCGCAGTCAGAGGGCTGGCGGCGGTCGGTCAATTTCGCTTCAACGACCAGCAGGACTTCGGCGAGCACGTTATCGGCCAGGAAAGGGACTTGTTGTGGCGCATCGGTGACGCGTGCAGGAATCCAAAATGCAAGTGGCGGGGGAGGGCTTGATTGGCCGGATTGGGACGACCTAGGGGGGTCACTCTGCACATGTCAAATTTATGCCGGACAATGTGATTTCAATAAATACGCGCTGCTTTAAAGGACTCGTAGAGGAAGTCCAGCTCGTCATGTACAACAACATCCCCCCCGAAATTGAAGCGCACTTCCTGGAGGACGTCGACTGGAGCGACGTGGTTTCATACTCCCGTTCATCTCCGCAGGGCCGCGCCACTGCGCAGTTCATGCTCGGTCTGCACGTCAACCAAGCGCTCCAGCCGTTTGTGCCCCCCGACCACCGCGATAACTTCTGGTCGCTGCTTGGTGCGGGCCAGGGCGGCGTGACCGGCTCGACACCATTTTGGGTAACCGAGAAGTGCCCCACCTGGCGTCCCCGTGACCTGAACACTATCGTCCGCCACGGCGGTGGCGACGCCCTACGTGCTTTCCTTCGCAGCTGGGGCTGCACTCAGACAGACTTGGCAGGCCGAATCCCTCAGGTCCGCACCACAGCGTCAGGGAACCGTCCAGTTCTGAGTTATCGCATCCCCTCGGAGTACTGTACATTCAACTGGCTCTTCACCACGCCCCAGGGGACGCAGATTACGGTCACTGAAACCCAGGACGCCTCTGTCGTACGACATTTGCTGGGTTCCGCTCACACTCTGCAAACTATGCTCTTGACACGCAACATTGTTCTCGCCTTCCACCCTCAACACTGTACGACCCGTCGCGCTGTCTTCCGCACCGGTGCAATGAGTAGTTCAATGGAGGTCAATCGCGCGATGGACCTGCATATCTTGGATATGGGCGTGACGAGAGGGAACTCCGGCGTCGCGAGTGGCAACTGCGGGCAGCAGTGCTTGGGTTTGTTGCGACGCGTCAGGGGCGGCCGCGACATTGGCCTCATGCGCTGGTCGGGGCACGGCGCGTTGGATGAATTCGACACGGACGCATATGGGGGCTTTATGCAGGCGAAATACGGTTACTGCTGGACGTGGTCAACCTGCCAGACCACTCAGTGCGAGCTGTATCACTTCCCTCGCGATATCCGTGTTCTTGGACGGCCGCCTGCCTTGCATTTGAGGGAAACAAACCCGAAGCTGGATCTCGTCACGAAGAAGAAGTACGCGATAATGAACTGCACTCCGGTGAGCTTCCTATCCAGCATCCTCTTCTCGCTGACCGTCCATGGGTAGGGTTTCGCGACCATCTACGAAGGCCTTCTTTTCGCGACCTCGTGCCCTGACTGTATGTTGGTTCCCGTACCTCTGGATTACGGAATACAGACGTATACAACGATGGACGATCTACGCGCTTATACCTGGGTTCCCGCATCCCTTGTCAGGATTCCGCTGCTGTTCCCACCCACGGAAACGGTGGGCAGCGTAACCTGCATCCATCCTCTCAGCTGGCGCGTGGCGACGGACAACGGGATGACCATGCTCGTTTTTATGGCCGCTATCAGGGACGTCGCCCCTATCAACATCAGCATAGTACCCGACGAGGGTGGTTCAAAATCTGCGTATGGCGACATCCTACTTATGCTGGAGGACGCCGGGAAAATTGTCCACCCCGGCGCCCATGTGAGCATGTGCCGGAAGACGTTCCAAAGGTGAGCTGTCTCTACCCACCCGTTTTCTTTCGCTGTCCGTTGACGTTCATATAGTTGGTGGGATCTAGGAGGGGGACTGGCGTGCGACGGGCTATATTAGATTTAAAAGCTATCAACTTACACTGCACGATCAACAATGACAAATCCGTTTCCTCTTTATCTTCTCCCATGTTATTCTGCTTTACCTTGGGTGGCAGACACTACATTGCGCGAACCACTCGCGACGACAACGGCGCATTGCGGACGGAGGTTCAAGGCACTGGTGTTGGCCATCTTCACCTTCGCTGGCTGGCCGATAGCAGCGCCGCTGCAGCGACTACTCTTTCCATACACCGCCCACCCCATGGGCACGGCCCAGCCCTGCTACGCAGCGTGAATGTCCAGGCGCCCGCCTCTTCGACAGTGACGCTCACGTTCATCGACGGCGGGAAGATTCTGGACCTCGACTTGCGTGTCTCGCCGGCCTCTATCGCTGGCGCCCTGGGCTGGCTCATGAAACACAACGACTTCTATCGCGACGACGATCACACGTAAGTTCCTCCTGGTGTTATGACACTTGCCTGGCTCACGGGAACGCAGATTGCAAGTCCGCAGCGCCGCTGCACAAAATGTCCACCTGCAGACCATCGCCAACGACGAAGTCAAAGGTCAGTCCATACGTCTGAAAACGAAATCGTGTTCTGAAACAATAGCCAGACTATATTCACTGGTTTAAGGGAGTGCAGAAAGGCCCATACATGTCGCTTGGGGAGGGGAACAAGTACATGTAATGCCTCAAGTACAGTCGCAATTAATCGGCGTCGTCTGGCGGATCAATCACCCCGTTGTCGATAGCGCTGTTCAACTCATCCTCAAACAATGTGTCTCGGAAGTGAGGCTGAGTGAAGGGCGCCCGGCAGATCGGGCACACATTTGCACGAAGTCTGAGAACGCACTTGGCACAAAAAATGTGCATGCAGATCGTGCTATGCGGGGGCTAAGCAACTACTCGGGGGTTGTTGGCGCAAAACACTTACATGATGGGCCGAGAGTACGTATCAATGCAGATCGGGCAGCGAAACAACGCGCGGATGTCTTCATCAGACGCGGATTCAGTGGCCGCCTCCTGGTGCGAGACCGAAGATCCTTCCGGCTCCCGCGACCCTGAACGTGCTAACCCTGAGAGTGGAGCCGTCTCCTCCGGGCGATCTGCGCAGATGGTAGGTGAGAAAAGGCGACATTTGACCAAAGACGCATAAGTACTGACCAGGTCCATGAACAGGTCGTGTTTCCTGTTCGATCACATTGACGGTAGCCACGTAACCGTCCTCCTCATCACTGTCCTGGACGTAGATTGGCGGGAGGGCATCCCACTCATCTACATCGATGTGATGACGAGGAGTGCCTGAGTCGGCGTCCAAAACACGGGTGCGTGACGCGAGGGGGGGTTCCGCAACAGGTTGTGACACCGAAGTCTTGACCGGGGGATGGTTCTGGCGAGCACGAGGGGGGACAGGAACCAGGTATTGAACGATATGCGTTTGATAAGTGCGAGCCTGAGGGAAACTCATGATACCTGACCGTGAAGATTGTGGCGGCTATTTATATTGCTGCATCCAATCAGATAATTAGCCATCGCCATCAAACTGGAATATACACGATTATACACCTGGTGAGACGTTTTGAAAGTCACAAACTTTATTTCGGAGGTAAGTCCGAGAAAGAGGAACTGTTCAGGGCGCGCTTTTCGACCCTGACCGGAGAAGCACGAGGAGGAAGTCTCCAACGGAAACCCTCACCCTCATCAATGCGAAACCCAGTGCGCAAATATCCAGAGCAGTGTGGAGGGACCGCCTAAATGGGGTATCAAATTAAGACACAAGGTGGGTGTGAAATTGTCTACTTCCGGATGCAGAACGGCTGCTATAGATCACAGCCACCTTTTATCAGCTTCTATTTCTAGCCGAAATTTGCCTGATTTACGGGACAATCGACGGGTGCTGTATCCACAGCCACATCTTCCGCGGGTGATGCGGATATTGCTGATGCCTGATGTCGGAGGCTGATGGGGGAGTCCGCTGGATGGTAAAGGCCCGTTGCTCTCCCGCCCGTCGGATGGACCAAGTGCGCCAGGTTACGGGGTGGGCGAATGTGATGTCTCCTCTCAGGGCCGCGCGTCCCGAAGGGCCTAGGATCCGGTTAAAGTGGTACCGGACGATGCGTTCTCCAGAGGAGCGAAAGGAGCTGAGAAATACCACGCGGACCGCAGGCAAGCGCGTGGGAGGCGGTCCTTTGTTGGTGCTGTAAGCACTTAGACTGCCGTCGAGAGGAACCAGCCGAGGAACCAGCCGAGGGGGTCCAAGCGAGTTCAGAGAAGATATTTAATCCGTCCCAAAATAAAGATAAAAAATCAAACTACCTTTCACTTTTTCCCTATCCCCGAAGTCATCACTTCACGCGCGACTACTCCGCATTAATCCGAAGAGATGAGCAACACCGTATGTGCTTTCCCTCAGTCTCGGTACATTGACTTGTATGCTGATGTTTGATCTGGAAGGCCCAGCATCACGCTTTGCAAGCCGTGCACGCCGTACTCAAGGCCGATCCTACCTACCTCCCCAACACTGCCGTCCTCTCCCAGTTCGGCTGGAAACACAAGGACGGCGGCAACATCTTATGCGTGAGCACCCAGAACGGGACGTCGTCTGGTTACGGGGGCTTGCAGTTGGGCCTTGTGTCGACGGTCGGCCGGGTTTTGGGGGGCAGAACGGAAGTCGAGGCTTTGGGCAATTGGCGTGCGGCGTACGAGCGGATGGAGAACGCTAAATTTGTGGTGTGGGTCGAAAAACCGGGTACTGCGTTCGACTTGCTAGGCGATTACCTATCTGACGTCTTTCATCTTGGGCAGATGGTACTATCTTCAGCCCCGACTGGGAGGCAGGCATCACCAACGGTAACAAGATGCAGGACGCCATTACCGAGACCAAAACCAACCGCAACTGGCTCACGCAAGACCGCAGCGGCGCTATGATGAGGTTCACCCAAAATGTCTTCGAGAAAAAGGGTCCCGACACCGAAGGCAAGTCCTACAAAAGACCCCACCCGCACACTAACCATTTCCTCAGAGGGTTTCAACCCTGCTGCCTGGACTGTAGACGCAGAGGTGCAGCCGCGCTTCAATCAACTCTGCGAGGCCAACCACGTTCGCCCCGTGTGCGTCTACGACGTCCTTGGCAACCCCGTACACCCGCACAGGCTCAAGGCGGCCCTAGTGGGGAGTATCGTAAAGATTTCGTATCTAGTACGCCACTACGAGATGAGGAAGCAGGCCTACGACTCTTTTACGGGTTAGTCTTGCGGCCAATGACCAGAGCGAAATCTGACAAAACACACCAGCGAACATCCACCACATCGACATTCTGGTTGCAGGTGCACCGGACCGGATCGCGGGTCCCCAGCGTGGGCTCGCTCCAGCGTTCACCCACAACGGCGCAAGTACACCCTACGCATCGATGGCAGCCCCCAACGGAAACTACACACCCGGCCACAACGGCTACGGCTCGCCGCCCAACAACAGCTCACACAGTATACACTCCGGCTACGGCCACCCCCACTTTGCAGAACAAAACGCGCAACTCCAGTACGGTGCACTGCAAAACTACGGCGCAGCAAACGGCCCACTGTACGGCGGGGCAAATGGCGCCCAGTACGGTACGCCCTATGGGGCCGCGGCGGGATACGCGCCCTACGATGCTCATGGAGGCGTCAACCCGAATCCAACCTCCGGCCTTGAAGCAGCTGGGGCGAGCCAAGGTGAGTAAAGGCCAGTCTACCCTTTACATGTGCTGACGCGGTATTTTAGACAATACTCTGCGTCTGCAAGACGCTCAGGCGGCTGGAGCTGCTGCCGGTGCTACCGATACGCAACCCCTGCGACGGGTGCCTGGAGACGAGCAAGGCGAGCATGACGCCGTGCGGAAGATCGCATCACCTACGCCCACGCTATCCACCCCTTCACCATCGTCCCCAGACCCACGGTCGTCTTACGCGCCCGTGCGGCCACCGTCGACTCCGCCGCGCCAAGGTGCGGGACACCTAGGCGGCTTTCCCTTCACGCCCCCGAAGTCGTACGGATGGTCCCCTGCGTACGGGTCGCCTCACACGCCGCACGGCTTCTACAACGGCGTCCCCTCCAGCCCTACCCCTCCGCCTCCCATACGAGGAAACTGGCCTTACCCGCCCCATAACGGCAAGACGACGCAGACGCCTCAGATGCAGGGAGATTGGCCGCACGGGCCGCCTCACGCGTGGCTCACGGGAAAGGGAGGGGAGCTCGGCGATGCGCGGTACCAGTGGACGATGAGCGACGAGGCGAACATGCACGCCAGCGGTTACAGCGGGCCTCCAGCGGCTTTTCCGGGTGATTTTGGTGGGAGTCTGGGGCGCGGGATGTCTAGACCACCATCGACGCAGCCGATCATGCGTGTCGGCGCAGTACTGCCCGTGGTGCCTTATGGGAAGGAGGGACAGATGCCATACCTGCGACCGGGGGAGGAGCCGGGCGCCGTGGAGCCCGACGTGCACAAAGTTATCAGCGTGCGGAGGCCCCAAAGCGCGCTCTCAAGCAGCGTTGGCGAAGGATTGTCCACGAAGGTGCCGCCGTCCACACCGATGACGCAACAGGGTGCCTCCTCCTCAGCCAGCGTCGGTCAGGAGAAGGCCAGCGGCGCCGTTGCTGTGTCTGCCCAGGCGGCGTCAGGTGAGAGCATAGCATGCTTGGAGTTCTTCATCTGACATGGAATCACAGTCACGCCAAAGCGCGCACACGATGGCGAGGAGCGCGTCGGCGACGACAACGGAAAGAAGGCGAAGACGGCGGCGTCCACGTAGCGTATTATCGTGTACTTCTCCGTGTATGGCTTCGCGCTGAATTTTCCCCTCCAATGTTTAGGCTCGTAATGTCAATGAGAAAGAGTGTGATGCCAACACCACCGTGTGAAAATGAGCGACTCATTCATTAGCCGGCGGGTCAAGGCGCGCTACAAAAGCCTCTGATTGCGGCAACCTAGCACTACGGCTCATCTCATGGCTCTTCCGCTCGCTACTCTCTCAGTTGACGGCGTTCGAATGGGGGAGGTCGAGAGGCTGGACGAGGGCCAACTGCGTCAGGACTACGTGCGCAACGGCGCGTCCCTGACGACGTTAGTCATCGGCAGAATCGTCGACGTCCTGTGGCTGACCGATAACTTCCGAGTACGTCCGGGTATACTGGCCGACGACAGACAACCGATACATCGACAGGTTCTCGTTCTTGGCCCTCCGCTCCCGCCTTCGCCCTACCTCCAAGTCATGTACGATCGACAGGAGCGAGCGCTGGAAAGGTTAGCGCGCACCGACGACGCCAACCCAAGGGTAACAGTTCAATGCCAACCGCTACGCTTAAGAACTAAGGAGGGGATTGTGCAGATGATATGGGAGACTGAGCCGTGGGCGACCAGGAATGGGTCCCGAATTCTGGTGCGCCTCACAGGGGACACAACGCTGGTAAGTCCAGGGACATACAGATGAGCAGAAGGGCTAAAGGTCCAGACGCTGGACGATGTTTCGGGTGTTGATATGGACGGCTTCTTACAGGACGTCCCCGTCGTGAATTGGAAGGCTTCGGTAGTGGAGATTGGAGGCACCGTCTTGTGCACGGTGGAGCCACGCAGGATTGATACACCTGCGGAGTTCGTGTGCGCCGAATCCCGACGGATGGTGTACAACCGAGTACGTCCCGATGTACTGTGGAGGCACCAAGCTAACAGCTCTTGGCAGGAGTTTTGGCTCCAGGCGTCAAGCGTAGGACGTTTGTACAGGCCAAGTTAGTCCGCCACGCGCAGTAGCCTAACATGTGTCATTTTCGTTGTTTGGTGTGGGGAAATGTGTACAGTATTATAACATCTACTATATCTGCGGGCGTGTAATACCAATAGAGATGACGACGTCGACATCACCAATGCTAATAAAGCCAAAGCAAGGTTGCAGTCGGGGGCCACGCCGACACCTAGTCCGGTAATGAATGAGCATGACCGATCTGTGCAATAACTTCAATCGGGCCATATCGGGATAGCATTGTCGAGCCACCGTGATCTTTGATCCGGCTTTTTTCGGCATGCCGGCCTCGACCTTTTCAATCTTGGCAACCACCATTTTCTCTTGGAGCGAGGAGCTAGACAGCGCATGCACTACAGTGACTCCTAGTAAGTGCTTGGGCCCTTGGGAGCTCCAAATCAAGAGATTTGGACTGTGCACCGGATGATCCGCAGCACGTAGCAGATAAAACCACCCTTTTGGCTGACAAAATTTTACCCGTTCAACCGCCACCACATCCATCATGCGTCCACCTCCGACGTTTCCGTCAGCATAAGTCTGGCAAGGATTCTTCGTTGCTGCTTTGTACTTCCTCTTCGTTGCGCAAAGTCCAGACGACTCAACGCGCTTGGTGTTCTTCCTGTTTCGAAACTGATAACCTGATAAAAAAACAGCGGTATCGCCTCCTTACATATCGTTGGAGCGGCTCCGCACGACACCCCTTTCAAGGCTTTCAATTTGGAGTTGACTTTTGGAATGAATAGGAACACAGTGGGGCAATTACCAGAAAATGGGGCCCTCATGGACACTCCAGCTGGTGGAGGCAAGATGGATGATAGACCAGCGGGGGCATCCTCTGTGGTTCCGCCGTTTCAGGTAGGAAAGCAAGGAGGGTAAGTGTCATGCTGTACCTTTTTTATGTATCCCCAGGCGATACTTCCCTTACCCGGGGGCGTGCTCCAGAGGCCCTGCCGTTTGGTCCCACCGGCGTGGAATGAGGATCCTGAACTTGGTTACTCATCTTCAATACCTGCTTCTTGTTTTGGGATTAGTTGATGTTGCGAATGCGTAGAAGCATTCATGTCTAATAGACGTTTATGGTCTGTATGGTCTGTATCTACAAATTCCCCTTCTGTGCAGGCGCAGCTGCAGCCGGGCCAAACTTGATCTGCCCATACGCCCATTCTCTAATAAGCACGCCTGCGATGGCGCTGGTAGGCGGGACGCGGAACGGCGGCTCGTCTACTACAGCGGGCTCAACGGGTTTCGCCTCCTTGCTGGTCGTCCCCTCAACCAGCTCCGTGAGTTTCTTGTGGTCTGAATCAGAAAACCTGGTCCCAAGCTTGTGGTTCAAGACTGCGAGGACTTCAGCGCGGGTGTACCACCGTGCATCTGATGTCGAGTGTAAGCAGTTGAGCTGATGGGAAGAGAGCGCGTACCCATTAGCTCGTTATCGAGGTCGAGCCGTATTGGCTGCGACGAGTCGGCGCGGGCGTAGAAGCCGACCATGAGATTGGCGGGGAAGGGCTGCTGAGGGTGAGTAGTCGTTTCATAACACGCAAGCCGCGCAACGCACCCAGGGCTGCGTAGAGTGGTAGGTGACGTCCCAAACCTTGACGCCGGCCTCTTCCCACATCTCCCGCACGACTGAATCTTCAAACGTTTCCGCGGGCTCGGTGAACCCCGCAAGGGCCGAGTAAAACTTGCCGGGGAATTTTTTCTGCGAATGTCAGTCCAGTGCTATAAACGCGATTGCACGCCTACCCCACGGCCAAGGAGGATCTTTTCTCCGGTCTGGTCGATGGCGATCATGATTACCACCGGATCTGTGCGCGGATGCGCGAAGTTGTGGAGGCCTCTCCTGTGGAGGAATTAGAGAAGGGACGGTCACATAGAGACTTCCTACGCTGTTGGACACGGTTTCTTCCCCGTGTTGTCCGCCCAAGGTAGCAAGCTCGAGCAGGAAATTTTCCATCCACCCCACATAGAGTAGGTAGGAGAACCACAGGCGGGACAGAACTGTGCTTTTGGTCAGCGTATGGGCAAATGATTAAAATGAGCAAGATGCCTTGTTCCGCTGGTTCCAGTCGACCATGCTTCGTGCCTCGGTGAACAGAGCGAGAGAAACTTTATCTAGTTGCAAATCCATCATCAACGACCTCGGTTCTGCCCAGCGCGTGTCTCGGTTGAGGAACTCGCTCGCGTCGATTCCGAGCTCCGCAATATCCAGAGCAAAATACGGGATCCCCTCCAGTGTCGCGACAGCGCGTTCTGGATCGGTAAAGTCGGATGTAGGAAGTGCATTCAGCGTGGATAACGTATCCAAGAGGCCCAGAAAGACGATGCGGACGCCGCGGTGACGCGCCGATTCAGTGAACGAAATGACCTCATCTGCAGATGTGCCTCGGCCATCCTCCTTTCCCTGGCCGAAGTAGGGCTCAGAGCCGAGGAAAGGCTTGACCTGGGACGTTTCAAGCTGGGCGATGGTGGGTTTTTCTGCACTGTTTGAGGCGGGAACGGACACCAGTGGCTGGCCAGCATTTGAGACAAGCCATCGAGCTTTCGGGGATGCGGCGATCGCGTTGAGGAATGAATGTGAAGAACGGAGCCAAGACAGCCGATTCAAGGGGGAACCGCCTTCACTGCGCGATCGAGTCAATTGAATTCAGCCAGAAGAACGGAGAACCCACATCTCAGACATGGTGGGAGTAGCAGCAAAGCGTCTGACAAATGAGTAAGCAGCTGTTTTATACCGTGTCCGGGCAATCCCGGACCGAGTTGCGTGGGTCAGAATGTTGGAAGAAGACAGTTCTCCGTGTGTAGAGGTACTTCAGCAAGCATAAATGAAGAAAATTCAGGAAACGAAACTGTTCGACGGACTCGGAGGCCCCTATGTGTGGCCTATTGTTTGTCCTTGTTTATCTCGGGAGCCACCGGAGAAAACACCCGTGCGAAGCCGACTCGAAGCTGTCTTTATAAAATAGCGTTTGTCTGAATACTTTGCTTCTGCTTTCTTTTTGAATCTCCTTTGGCCATTATTATCTAGAACCACAGCACCAAGGAGATCCACAACAAATGATCTGATTAATGTTTCTGGAGCTGGCGAGCAATCTCAGACTTGTGGGCTCCTCGTTTTATGGGCAGTGTCGACCCCCTGCAAGCTTTTTCTGGCACTGATCCCGGAAGGTGGCTTGTTTTCCCCCAGAAATGTGGAAGTCCGAGTCCGCTCGCACTTAAACGGAGGTGTTGTCATCCGTGAACCGCTGTAGCCCGTACAAGCCCGGTAGATAGATTCAAGACCGCTGAACCTAGACTCGATCCAGTTCTTCCGTCTTCCCCTAAAATGACTCTATGGATGTTTTTGAAACCCGATGCTGATCGAGAATGTCCCACTCTCTCCTGAAATGCGGCTCTCATAAGGAAGGGCCAAATAGCTCTCATCTCTCCTAACGGCTTTTGACCATGTCGACGTCTTTACCCCCCGGCATTCTTTTCCTCGGACGCACCCTCCCCGTACCCACACTCTTTGTCGTCTTAATCCAAGTATACGTGACGCATTCGACCTATGGTTTAGGCCTACCCTTCTGGACGGCCCCTTGTGTTGCCCTCCTCGCCGCCGTCGCTTTGCTCATTTTACGGAACGTGTTCACCCGGATATATCGTGCCCGGGCGGCCGCAGCGCTCGGTGCTCGTCCTGCACCCTGCGCACAGGGACAGTGGCCCGGAAGCGTCGACCTTCTCCGTAGGATGCTCGCTGCCTACGAGTCGGGGTATCTCGGTAAGTGTCTCGTGTGTCCAATCGTCTGGAAACTTATCGTTTGAGCAGGTGATGCATTTGGTGAACTCGTCCAATCTCTCGGCCCCGTCATGAATATCCGGATGCTCGGACAAGACAAGATATTCACTGTTGCTCCTGAGCACGTTCAAATAATTCTCGCCACTAATTTCAACAACTATAGAAAAGGTGTGGCCCATTTATTCATTCGTAGGTGTTAGTGTTGAAAATTTCAACCATAGGCAAACAATTTTGCGATGGCATGAATTCCGTTCTCGGAGTGAGCATCATACGCACCACAGACCTTTTCCTGAGCTGACTATCATCCTCTAGAACGGCGTGTTCAATTCCGATGGTGAGGCTAGACGTCACCCTATAATTTTTTCTCTAAAACTCACTCCGTTCAGGAGACATGTGGTCCTTCCACCGCTCCATGACAGTTAGTCGAAGTATTACACGCCATTTCTAAATGTATTGACAAAATGGCACAGCGCCCTTACTTCTCGCGCGACCGTATTCAACATTTTGACATCTTCGATCGTCACACTGACCACACAATCTCTCTTATCAAGGGCCGGATGGCTGAAGGCCACGCCATTGATTTCCAGGTTAGTTCCTAGCTGCTTTTACTCAAACAAGCTGAATTTCTCACTTGTATTCAGGACCTTATAAGTCGGTTAACTATGGATTCCGCCACCGAGTTCCTCTTCGGTGTCTGTGTCAACAGCCTCGCGTGCACTCCTCCGTATCCGCACAACGCCTCCGCGACTCTGATGGTACATGATTCGGTGCACGCCAAGCAGGCGAATGATTTCACCGTGGCCTATACGGAGGCAATGGCTCAGATCGCTTTCCGCCAGCGGGTTGGTTGGGTCTGGCCGCTGTTTGAGATGTTCAGTGACAAAACAGCTATGCCAATGGAGGTCGTCACGAAATACCTCGACCCGATTATCCACTCCGCCTTGGAAAAAAAGAAAGCGGCGCAGCCTCCAGAGAAGGACACGCCTGACGACTGTTCTTTGCTTGATGACATGCTCAAGTCAACCTCGGGTATGTTCAAAGTCTCCGGTTCTTCGATTTGCACCATCAACATTTTTTACAGATCCCAAACTGCTTAAGGATGAACTGTGCGTATCGTTCGGCAACTTGTCATTTTTGACGCCTCAACTTACCTTTATCGTGCAGCCTCAACATCTTAGTCGGTGCGCTGAAATTGCCCAACCACTCGATCGAGTACTGATGCGCCGTCTCTTCAGCTGGAAGAGACACGACCATGTGTGTCCTGACTAATGTCATTTATTTGTATGCGTTTGCCAAATGTTCAATTTGGTAGCACTCTCACTTCCTTCCCATTAGCCTTGCCACGACTCCAGGGGTCACTGCTCGCCTTCGGGAAGAAATCATGGAGTACGTTGGATCGGAACAGAGGCCCACTTATAGTAACATCAAGGACATGAAATACCTGAGGGCGGTAATCAACGGTATGGCATCAGAACTCAAACTTCCTTTCGTCAGCACTAAATCTCTCCCAGAAACAATGCGTCTCTTCCCCCCTGTGTAGGTTTAACATCTGTCTCATGTGCTCCTGCTGACTTATCTCATTCGGCACAGCCCGTTTAACGTTCGGCA
This sequence comes from Mycena crocata, assembly GCA_029281795.1. NCBI lineage: Eukaryota > Fungi > Basidiomycota > Agaricomycetes > Agaricales > Mycenaceae > Mycena > Mycena crocata. Next base: position 298,334 of record JARJCP010000013.1, on the reverse strand, counting down.
TGTCTTTCCTTCTTTGATTCTCGACGTAAACATTAATGACCGTCAACAGCCAAGCTGCTGAAGACACTGTTTGGCCCTCCCCTGATCCCAACGAAAAGCCACTGTACATCCCGGCTGGTGTTGGGTACGTTTTCTCAGCTCAATTCAACACTCGTTGAGCTTTGAGAGTAGGATTGTGTACTCGGTTATGTTAATGCACCGACGAACAGATCTCTGGGGTCCTGATGGCAAGCTCCTTTTCCACTTCCTTAGTTAATATTCCTTAATTCCTTGACAGCCAACCTCTTTAACCCGGAGAGATTCATGGACAACCGCCGTAAAAGGCATCCTTTCCAATTTTTGCCGTAAGCCTTTACCTTGTGTTTCGAACTCTTCCCGACCATACTTCTAGATTCAATGCGGGTCCCCGCATATGTCTCGGTCAACAGGTGAGGGGACCCGAAACCGTGACGCACGTAGCATCTGGTCTAACCGCATTTCAACAGTTTGCGTACAATGAAATGTCCTTTGTCATTATCCGGCTTCTACAGAACTTCTCGTCCTTTGCTCTGGATGTTGACGCATGCCCTCCAAACGCTCGCGTACCGCCGGAGTGGAGCGGGCAGCCCGGACGGAAGGGCATCGAGCAGTTCGTACCGAAAGCGCATCTGACATTATACTCCTTGGGTGGGTTGTGGGTGAAGATGGAGGAAGCGGAAGCAGTATGAAACTGACGGTGTGATGGCCCTCGGCACCTCAATGATTTTGGGATAGCGCCTTGTAATAATTCTCGTTTGGCCGGGAGGGTTATGTGGATTCTTTTTTAGAAAAACGGATTTGGGACACTCATTTATAACTGTATCCATTATGTGGATGTAGACGACATTACTTATTCAATATTTGCGGAAACATTTTGGGGCGTTGTGCAGAGAACAAAAGACTCGTCGCCAGTCCCTACATTGAGTAACAGTAAGTATAGGAACACAATAAACTTTATTTGAAACCATTCGGACCACTCGAATCTACGTCTGAGCCACCCTTCCGCCACATTTTTGTTCTTGCCCAATTTTCTCTTCGTTTGATTTTTTTTTGCAGACTAGTACTCCTATGACTTGTTGCTCAACGTAGAGACTGGTTAGGAGTCTGAGAGAACAGTGTATCTGTGACAATCATAGAAAGAGAAGAACAAACTGTATACAATGCGGCAACATTCCGATCGACGCTATCTGCTGGCAGCCATAACCCTAAGTTATTTCTACGCAACTCAAAGTCTTCCTTGAATGTCCCCGTCGTGGCCACAACCGTGTCAAGTGAGTTGGCATTCTGACCAAAGTAGGCAAAGCGTCCTTGTATACATACGTAGTTGTCAATATAGGACGTGAGGGCCATAAAACGTGCGCACAAAGCCGGTATTGAATGGGACGGAGTTGGGATAACTTGAAAGAGGGTTGATTTTTTTTTTGCTTGGTTCAAACAGGGTGCGGACCGGTTTGCCGATTCGGCCGCGTCGGCCCCCGTCAGCCATCAGGCGGATCTTCAAGCTTCAAGTGTCCTCCAACGACCTTACATTCGAACGCGATTTATACGGACCGGATGAAAAAACGCCACTCATCCCTCTGAGCGTCGGATTCTGAGGAACTGGCAGGCGGCGACAAGCAGTATCAAGTGCGAATAAGAAGATTGCCCAACTTGAAGCCTGAGAAGGCGATCCCTTCCACACCTCAGGCCTCAGCGAACAACCCTGTCGGAAAAGAAACGAAATCTACTGAAATCTTACGAAGGTGTCGTTTGACAGTTCAATGGTCGTTACTTTGAATTACGCCTTTCGCAGATCACGTCCAGACTACACCATACTTTTTTGCGGTCGCCGACCAGCGGCCAGTGAAGGAGACGGGGGCAGATCACAGTTCTATGCCAAACCAACGCTGCGTGTGGCTGACCCATCTCGAACCTGTACGTCGTCACAATATAGACTCGGTAATCCACAGCAAACCTTACTCACCATCTGATATCTGACCCCGAAAAATTGCATTAGGCGATTCAGGTTTCGTTCTCGAGAATCAGAGCAATCCTGCATTTCATACTCGGTCATAAGTGACCGCGACGTTGGTGCTTTACCGCCGGAAGATATGAGTAGGATAGATTGGCGGCACAAGCACACTGACCATCCATTTCAAAAAGGGCCTTTAAATTGGGTGGAAACGCGGCCGGCACTGAACCATCTGTCTTGTAGATGACATGCAAAGTGTCGTCTTCATGACTGGATCTTAAAGTTGCGTTGCTGCGGCGGCTCTCGCTGTGAATTATCTTCAACTAGAGAGGCAATACGCACGGCTCAAATCACTCACGAATTATGAAACTCTCTTCGGACCTGTTCTAGGGTTCTTTCCTGGCGCGCTACTTCTTCCTGCAGCTCATGTGGGATGTGATTCCGCAAGCAAGCAGCTACCTGTTCCTCTACAAGCTGCTCGATCTCTCGGGCAACGTCCTCGTCCACTTACATAGTTCGTCTTGAGCGTCAGGTGCAAAATATCGCCAAAAAATTCACCTTGCTTCTTCAACAGTTCTACGACCTCACACTGAAGCACATGGTTCAAAATCACTATGGGATAAATGTTAAGTCAGTGCAGGATGAATGAGGTGTCTGCATACGTTTAATTTCCTGAATCCCCTCCTTTTGCCTTCGATCTTGATCCATAAGCTGCCTTCGAACGCTAGTATATGCGATTAAATGTGGCACACCTTGCAGACTGTCGCAAACGCACTTTTGGATATCTTGTGCTATCTGGGGCTCGCCCCCTAGCAGGGCAATTTGCATAGTCTGGCCATGTAATTGGCCTAATGTCTCCTGTTGTCGCGTGTCGATAGCTGGGAGGTAGGTCAACCGTCTACGCACATCCAATGCCTCGAGCGTGGATTTCATATTTTGGATCAGGCCTTGCGCCGATGGAACCCCAGAGGGTGTGGTGAGACTATAGTTCGAGCTTGCGCTGCTAAACAAAGATTCGTTGCTGTCCAAATCACTACCCCCGGTGGTAGGCGAGGCGGAATCCATGTTGTTCTGGAAGACAAGTGCGAAGGCGCTGGGAAGGCATGCTCGAAGTTGCTCGAAGCTTAATTTGGAGCACGCGTAGCCAACGTGTTGCGGCCCAGTTAGGCACAGCACGCAATTTGAGTGGTCTTAACAGCTGGCATTATGTGTGTATAGGAATAAAAATACGATCAGGGTGTGATATCTTTTGATACAGTCTATGTGTGAGTCCCAAATCCAAATCAAGTCATGAATCCATGGTAGGCCTAAGGACGAGACTCCTTCTCAGTACCTTGTTCCACTTCTGGTTCAGGTTCCGGAGAAAAGTCGTACGTCACCTTCTCGCCAGCAGCTGCATTCAGCTGCGCTGCCATGAGAGCTCTGAACCGAGAATCAGGTTGCGAGACCTAGTCGGTCGAGAAACTCAGATGTGTGGTATCTGTGGGTGGGAAACACTTACCAGCTGATGATATGTCCCAGACTCCACGATTCTTCCATCTGAAACTAATTTTAGTCAAAGAATGACGAAACAAAGCGTGACGAACCGTCCAGAACGACGATACGTTCTGCTCTCGCAATCGTCGATAGTCGGTGAGCAACGAATAAACACGTCGTGTGCCGTTTTCGCAGGATTTTGTCGATGGCATCATTCACCTGTGAAGCATGCATCAGTCAGCGAAAAACCCTAAATATGCAGCTCGGCGTACGCGGTGCTCCGAAGTCGCGTCCAAACTACTCGTGGCTTCGTCAAGCGCCAAGAAGGACGGTTTCTTCAGCAGTGCACGGGCAATGGCGAGCCGCTGACGTTGACCACCGCTCAGGCTTAGTCGTCCGACTGTAAAGGGATGAGCAATGTTCCATGCAAGTGAATGCAGGGTCCTACTGGGGGTGTCGAAGCCCTGCGGCATGCCCCATACGAACTCGCAGTTGGCTTCCCGTGCCGCCTGTTCAATCTGCTCCCGCGTTGCCTTTTCATTTCCGTAGGCGATATTGGACGCGATCGTTCCCGTGAATAAGACGGGGTCCTGAGGCACCACCCCAATAACGTTCCGCCAAGATTCAATAGAAAATTCTCGAATGTCTATGGAAACGGTTATTATGCGTCGGCGAGCGAGATAGAAGATCCACCTTGTCCGTCGAATGTGATCTTGCCCTCCACGGGATCATAATACCGTAGAAGCAATGAGTGTATGGAGGACTTGCCTCCACCACTTTGTCCTCTATGAAAAAAATGGGTTGAAAATTTCACGTTACTTGGTAGAAGCTTACACGATGGCAACACTTTCACCGACACCGATCTCCAGGTTAAAATCCTTTAAGACGTGGACGTCCTTCCGGGTCGGATACTCAAATTTGATGTTCTCAAATTTGAGGACGCCGCGACGGTCAGGAGATACCGTGACACCCTGGTGTGTCGGAATGGCCGGTGTGCGATCCAGAAGTTCGAATATACGAGTTCCGGCTCCAATGCCACGCATGATGGACGACTGTTTCCAGTTGAGAACGATGTCATAAATTCAACTTTTACGCACGAAAAAAGTTCTGGGAAGGACTCAGAAAGCACCTAAAGCGGACAGAAGAAGACTCACGTAAGCATTGAGAGGCCCTGTCCGACGTATACGGTGTATAACAGCAGACTTGTTAGATCACCGCCGGAGATTTCACCCTGAGATACCAAAGTTCCACCTAGAAGCGACGCATTTGGCCATGGAAAACTTGGAAGAAAAAGGACGCTACCATATCCAAGTAAGCCCAGCATTGTGACGTTCCCACTCCATCCGGTACTCCCAAAGAAGATAGCGCTTGCGGTAGCCTCTTTTTTCGCCAGCGATAGAACGTGGGTTGTGCGTTCATGGAATTTTAATCGCTCCTGCTCATGCGCGTTATACGCTTGTACGGTGCGTAGCGCAGATAGGGACTCGGAGGCCACTTTGGTCATCTCTCCGACAGCTTCTTGAGTTTGATTTGAGAGCTTCTTCAGATATCGCCCATAAAAAACCTTGGACATGTATCATCAGAGAGCGGCCTAACCGGTTATCCAAGGGAAACTAAACTTACTGCGCCTAAAGATACCGGAGGTACAAGGATGAGCATCAACATTGCTAGTGGCGGGTCAGCAACACCGCCAGTCATAAAGATCGGTGGGTTTCACTTAGTGTCGGTGAAAGGTAAAACATTGCGCCGACTGTAAAAGAAAGTCAAGTCATGCCACATATGACTTTGGTGCACTCACAACCAACGGTCGACATCACGACAGCTCGTAAACCGTCGGAAAGATTCTGAGTCACACTGGTCAGAAAATTGAGTGTTGCTCAAAAAAAAAGGGTTGTCATTTCTAACCTCTCTCCGACAATACTGGTGTCAACGCTCAGTCGACTGACGACGTCACCTTCACCCTTCTCAACAAACTCCACCTCCTGTTCGAGAGCGGCCGCGTATGTACGTTCGCGAAGTCTTGCTACTATCCTTTGACCTGCGGACATCAGTTAACCGACAGAGCAGCGGGTGAACTACGCACCAGACATTCGCATGAGTAGCGCTCTTCCGGCATTGGCCAGGGCCCCAGTCGTGAACATGATCAGTAACAAGGACGATGCTTGCCACATCGAAAGGCCGAAGGGAAATTGCTACTTGTGTGATTTAGCCGATGGAAAGAATGAGAAATAAACTCGTACTGGACTTGCGGACGAAAAGAAATCGATTAATTTCCCAATGGTAAAAGGGATGCTCATAGAGACGGAAGACGACACAAAAAGCAGGCCAACAGCCATGAGAAGAGGTTTCTTCTCTGGTCTTGCAAGAGACGCGATTTTCCCAAAAGTGGACGCGTTTCCGGAGCCCGCCCAGCTTTTTGGAAGAAATCGAGAAAGGGCCGAGGGCGTTTGCGGCCGGGGTTTCTCTGCTACCTCATTCGACGTCGAATAAGCCCTGAGCTGTCTGGGAAACTCCGCAGGAAGAAATCGACGACTGCCGAAACTAGCAGCACTGTGTGAGTTCCAAGCCGTACGAAGCAAGACGTGGCGGCAGCTCGAGACGTCAAGGGTCCGCGACCTTGAGAGCATATGGATCCCTAGCATGACGCCAGCCCGATATGATACGGCCAAAGTCCAGGGCGGCCACTGTGACTGGGTGAAGAAAAATGGGAGAGCGGACTCGGAGCGCACGTGGAGGATTCCGAGTCGTATAATCATAATGACAGCAGAGGCAATTTCACTGCCACCCGGATGTGCCACCGGGATGGGAGAGAGAAAGATGCAATACATGTATAATACAGAGGCAAAAAACAGACGGGATACTAATGCTGGGGTAGAAGAAGCCTGCTCGTGCTACCTATATGCTACAGAGACTCTAGATGGCTGGTGTAATACATATAATACATAGTCCATTCACTTGAGTGACCTCAATTCCCGGATGACATCCTGAATGTCGTCCCGGTTCCACTCCCCAGACCACAGGTCTTCCCGCCTGGAAACAGGCGTGCTGTCCCCATCGGACGACGGGGTTGTGCCCCGTGTCGGCGGATCCTCGAATGGACGCCCGGAGGATGTTGGTTCTCGCTTCTTGTTGCCGCTCCACGTCGCAAAGCGTGCCGAGGTATAGGACTGCAAGTCGACAGGTAGTACTGGATCGCTGCTTGAGTACGCATGGCCCCGCTGCATGGGCGACACGGGGAAATGATTGTGCGCGGTGTCGGGGCTGATATACATGCGGGACTCGCGACGACCCGCAGCAGTGAAGTAAACGTCGTCGGGCATGGGGCTGTTTAGCGACGATTGTCGGGGAGGGGGGGATATGGTTTGAGAGGAGCTGGACTTTGGCCCAGAATCGACGTCGGGGACTGTGACTATATATTCTGTCGGGGTGGAGGGTTCTGTTCCGGCATGTCGGCGCACATCCACGGGAGTGCCCAGGAACGAACGAGGTTCGCTCGCTGACCGATGACGGCGACGATGCTCGGTCAGCAGCTCAGGGTCAGCACCTTCCGGGATCGTCTCACTCCGACTGGTACACAACGGTGTATCAAGGTCCCCGCCTGGTTTCAAATATAGACGGTTGCTTTCCGAAACAGGCCGGGGACGCGGCCGAGGTGTAGCCGGGGATGCAGAAGAGGATGACGCATCGGATGGACTGCGGCTTTCGGATTCCACTGGAGAAAGCTGGGACACGTTAAGAAACGCGGCCCGTTTCGCGTGGACATTTGAACCAATCCATTCCGACGGGGAGAGAGGCTGTAGTTTCCCTCGTTCGCCGGTGTGTAAACTTATAGTTTCGCTGTCGTTAAATCTATCGTCCATGTCAGCGATGATGATTCGCTGGGGCCGAATCCTGTATCCTCTGTTCGCAGCCCAGGTGTGGTCTGTCATTTCCACGGGAGAGGCTTGAGACTCCCGGCTCGAGCTCGACATGGTGCGGGAAGAGGGCGGTACTGCCCTCTTTAGCTCCGCTACAGTGCTGTGAGGGCGATCATAGCCTTCATAATGGGGGACGTACCTGGAACATTATCCAACTCCAGCTCCGGCGTAGCATATCTAGCAGGAGCAACAGTATCACCGTGCCCTTCGGACGCTGAGGCAGAGAAAGTGCTTGACGTCGGTGAGCCTAATGATCGAAAGTCGGTACTGTCTTTTGACACCAGTTTTAGCCTAGAGCCGGTATCCGATGAAAGGGAGTAAAGCGAGGGGGAAGACGGGGGACTCGACCCATCCACGTTAGCCCGGGGCCGAGCGGGAAGGCTCAGAGCTGACTGTGCACGAGCTCGCCGAGTCGGACGCAGGATATTTGTAAGCCTTCTCATGCTGGTCGTTCGAGCCAGAGTGGCCGGTTCCGATTCCAGTCTTGACATGGTCGCAGTATCCCTCGTCCAGGAGAGGTGGCTTGAACGGCCTTTTGAGATGTGAGCTTTGCGTTGTTGATAGAATCATGATGATCATCCGGAAACATTGACTTCTGACTGGTATGGAAGAAGGCGGTGAAGCGTGATAATAGAGTTGAGAAGACGGAGATGCTTATGTAGATCCCTTTGACGAACAGGTTCAGTGCTTATGAGATCGGAGTTAGGTAGACTGCCGAATCGTTGTACGAAAAAGGTGAGTTGATACTTTTTTTTTGGATCAAAACATGGTCTCCCCAATACGGACATCGACCAAAAATGAGAAGATGTGATTATCTTGAAACTACATCCTAGTTACCATTCAGTATGGATGACAGGATCACATTCACAGTCCACTTACAAGCGTGCTAGCTCAGCCAAAATTTCCAAGATCGGGGCCGCACTGGTGGTGGAGGGGGAGGTTCTTTGAGAAACGGACTAGGCCCTTGAGGCTCGTTCTCGTCCCGAGATATGCGCCGCTGGATAACATCCACTAGCTTTCTCTCACACCAGCGCATGAGCATCGCCTCGCGCTTCCACACCCCCGTGGTCCAAATTGCCAAAGGCCCATTGTCGAGGCTTCTGTGAGCAGAATCCACCTTTTCCGTCCCGACCGTTCCGCCCCGTTCAAAGATGCATCGGAAGCACATATGCATCAGCCCCGAGCCTCTTTCAAGGTTGCGCAGACGGTTTGCCAACACGACGTCAGTGAATACCCGATCACCCACCACTATCAACTGTTCGGGCCGTACGGGGGCTTGCAACGAGGCGAAATATCGTTGGATTGAATTGATGCAGGAATATCCTGGTTTGAGCGTGGAATGGAAAAGAACGGGGGCTTGAAGCGTTCGTTTAACACACTCGGCCTAGAAGCACATCAAATCGAGAGGGTAAGGCAGCGTTTCAATAAAAACTAACCTGTATACCCGCAGTATCCGAACTGGACCCGGCTGAATTGCTCACAATGAGGACATTTCCCTCGCCAAAAGTTTGTCGGCAGTCATCCCAGGCGTCCTGAGATATTTGAGAGATGTGCTGGAGCGCCTTTATGAACTCACTCGAAGCTCTGGGACCAACTCGTCCTTGTGAGGCAATGTCTAGTCCATTCGCGTAAGATTTTTAGACAATGCAATCAGAAAAAGACACGGACAAGACAGTTATCCTTGTCGAAAACAGCTCCACGGTATCCAGCCTTTTTCAAGGCGTGAAAATCAAGGTGGCGAATGTCTTTCTGTGCAATTTTTTATGAGATTTGCGCGGGAGTAGGATGGTTTCCCGGGCCACCTTTGACCGTCAGGCTGGGTAAGACGAGACGAGGGTTGAAGAGAAGCTGGAAAGGGACCAGGATGCCCGGAATATTCAGAGGCATTTATTTGGCTGGAAGGTGGTGGAGTAGACGTCCCGGTCCGAAAATACCGAATATTCTCACGGTTCTACGGCAAAACAACTATCAATACGGCAGTCTTGGCCCTTGGGTAGTTCTTTCTCAAAGGAGGTTTTGAAACTTCGGTGGATAAAAGTAGCGATAGATAGGCTCTGGATCCGACCGTCCACGTCGGAAGCAAACAGAGGGGATGAAGGGAGTGAGTCCGACGTCCATTTAATATGGATATATAACAATATCCATTACCAGCAAGAATCAAGGCAAATACCGACGAGATTTATTGGCCCATGGTCACTGGGAATACTTGACTCTAGCGTTGACTCTAGGTCAGCTCTGAGGCTGTGGAAACAGAAAGCTGGCGGCCCGATAGCCTGTAGGTGTGAAGTTCAGTGTGAACCGTGTGATTCGGGACCATCCCGGGGTTTTTTACTCATCGTGGTCCACCCACCCACAGTTGAATTCCGAGGAGATCTACGCAATTGGCAGGCATTCCAATCATGATTAATGCATGATTGTTGGAGTTGGCAGGAGTTGGCAATGGCAGAGAGAGTTTTCAGAGTTTCGCGATCACGTGTGGATATTTGGAGAGGCTTGTAATTGATGGGATCAAAGAGGACCAAAGCGACTCCGAACCTGTCAGCCACCTGCATCCGCCTCTTTCTTCCCTACCTCCATCATCTATTCCCCTTGAAATCCTCTACCTTCTCACTGATGGATGTTTTGAGCCCGCCTTGTAAGTCCTTTCCCACTCCGTCTGTGTCGAGCTACTCAAGGAGTACTTACTACTACTAGAAGCAAACCAGAAGTCTGTAGACATACACCGCAAACACATCATACACCGCGAACACATTTCTACGCCCCCGCTGTGAGCGAGGCGATGGTCCAGCACTGGTTTCTCCCGCTTGGTTGTATCTTTTGTCATATGCTCTGCTATCTTGTTGGGTACATTCTAAATGATTAACCGTCGAGTCGTATGCTGATACTATTGTATCTATCTCAGTAGCTTTACGATACACCCCTCGCTCAAGACCTCGGTGGGATACTGCTCAAGACGGAAGACTTCGGGGGGATCCGGCCGTGCAATACCTCAGTGGGATACTGCTCAAGACGAAAGACCTCGGGGGGATCCCGCCGCGCAATACCTTGGGAGCCTGCTCAAGAAAGAAGACCTTGGGGGGAGCCCATTGTGCAAGACCACAGGGGGAGCTCGTCGCTGAAGACCTCAGTGGGATACTGCTCAAGACGGAAGACTTCGGGGGGGATCCCGCCGCACAAAGTGGGAGACTGCTCAAGATGGAAGACCTCGGGGGGATCCCGCTGAGCAATACCTCAGTGGGATACTGCTCAAGACGTGAAGACCTCAGTGGGAGCCTGCTCAAGAAAGAAAGAAGACCTCGGGGGGAGCCCATCGTGCAAGACCTGAGTGGGAAACTGCTCAAGAAAGAAGACCTCGGAGGGAGCCCGCCGACCAAGACTGCTGGGGGATCCTGGGAGGGGTTGTGAAGATGGAAAAGCTCCAGCAGGGCCAGGGAGATGTGGAATGAATGACGAGCCAGGCTAAGACGTATGCGAAGAGAACTTGGCGTTCTGCGCACCTGTGGACACGTGGAGGCGGACTAGTGGGGTATTTCCTGGGGGCGGATGCTCTGCATCCTCGTGCTCCCTTGCCGTGGGACCCGGGCTTAAGATGCGTGCACTTGGCCTTCCCCCATTTGCGCGTGTCGAACTAAATGCACGTTCAAAAACCTTTTCTTTTCGGCGGTGTTCCTATCCTTCACAATTTAAGTTCTGTATGAGCCAAATGTATATTGATTCTCGATGAAACCATGCTACTGCGTTCCGATTTCGCGCTTCTTGTGTCCTTTTGCCTACTCAGAACAAGAAGGCGAAAAGGCAACCGTGAGAATAACGGCCTGATTGCATCCTAAGATTGTTTGCCCAAGTTGCCTTTGACCGCTTTCGTCCCTTGTATTCAACATAACCCCAAACCCCGCTCCGACTTGTCGACATGAGCGACCTTTTTAGCAGCGACTTTACTTCGGGGGGAGCAGATGAGATCGACTTTGACGCTGCGGCCTCGGCTTTCCCTGACATTTCTGGTGACGGCGACATCCCCACTATGCCTGCCGCAGCTGCACGCAGCACCAGCAACGATTTCTTCCTTGACGAATTCGAGGCGCCGCGGGAAACGGTCGTAAAGGTCACCGGAGACGACGAGGTTGAGAAGTTCACCAGCGAATTCCCAGCCATTGATGCTGGACCCGTACGTCGCTATTGGCAGTGCTACGTTGCGGCTCCATTTTCTTACCCGAATTACTTTGCAGCTCTCCCCTCCTGCCCAACAACCCACATTCGGTGCCCCACGACCGCAGCCCTCCGTCTACTCGTCCACCCCGATCCTCACCCAGCAGCTGGAAGAGGACGAGCCGCAGGTCATCAAGTGCGTGGCCAACTGCGCGTCGGCTTTCTGTTCTGGTTTTTGACCCCACATGTGCAGGGACTGGCGCGAGAAGCAGGCCGCTGAGATAAAAGCGCGTGACGAGGCTTCTAAAGCGCGCCGCCAGGAAACCATCACCAAGGCCGAAAAAGCCATCGACGACTTTTACGAGACCTATGCGGCGAAGAAGGAGCGGACCATCCGGGATAACAAGTTAGCCAGACCTTGTCCTTCTCCGTGCACCCACTCACCATTGTGATTGCATTGCAGAGACCAGGAAAAGTACTACCTGGAGAGCCTCACCAACTCCCTCTCGACCGGGACGACGTGGCAGCGGATCTGTGACTTCATTGAGCTCGAGAACTCGCAGAGCAAGACTGTGGCGAGATCAGGCGCTGGGACGACCGATTTAACCAGATTCAAGGAAGTGCTCCTGAGGCTGAAGAGGGAGGGTGATGCCGCGCCTGGAGCCGGCGGGTACTAATCGTCTTGCGCTGCACTCTTTCTTTGTTTCGACCGTTTTTTCTGATATGAAAAAATTGCATTGGATTCTCTACATTAGACCCTGAATTAACACTACAATTTCGCATCCGCCGCCTCTGGCGCAGTCTCCGGCGCGGCCGGCTTGAATGAATGCCCCTCAATAAATGCTACCATATCGTTGAGCATCTTTTCTTGGTGCGCAGGCTCCTGAATGAGCTCGTGGAATCCGTCCTGTAGAGAATGAGAAAAAAATGATAGATGCAGGGGCAAGCGACTCACATCGTAAGTAATTATGGTTTTGTCGTCAGCGACAATCTTGTCATGGAACTCCTTCACGGATGTATGCGACGTTATCTTATACAATCGAAGGTAAGACTTGAGCGGGTCCACATTGATCCTTTCCTACCTGGTCTCCAGTTCCGTGCAAGAACAAAATCTATGGCAAATGAGGGGCGAGTTTGTGAAAAGACCAAGATTACTTACAGGCAAGGATTTCGGCCACTTCTTGTAATTTGTACGGAGCAGCTCCTCGCCCTGGACAAGTCAGAACATTGTCAATTTACAAAAGACGGTAAAGCACACACCCAGTTGAGCATATCCGAGATACCGCGAAGCGTTCCTTGAAGTTTGGCGAGCGGATCAGCGCTGCACATTTCATTATAAGCGGCGTCATGCGAGAGGTCCTGCAGAATCCTTGTCACACAACCGGCAGTATTCAAGATAGCAGCGACTGACGTTGAAGTTGAGAGGCGCGGGGATAGCCAAGTACGGAAGCACAGAGCCCGCGATTCCACCGGCTCCACGCGCAATCTTCGAGGCAGGTTTCGTCTGGTGGACGAGTGGGCTGCACGCAATGACGCCAGAGAGCATCGCGATGTCGCGCCGAATGGGGAAGTTCAGGACCTCACCTCTGCGAGCAATTAATTTGCGAGGTGAATAAAATCAAACTGGTGTGCCGCACCCGCCCATAGAGTGGCCGCTGAGGAATATAGGCAGGCCGGGGAAGGTGGTGTGTGCGTGCTCAATGGCCCACTTGACGTCGTCCATCTGGTCCTCGCCGCACGTCTTGCCGTAGGAGCTCGACTTGCTCTTCTTCGCGTCGAGCGCAGTCTTGCCAAAGCCGCGCTGGTCGAAGGTGAAGACGTTGATGCCGCGGGTCGAGAAATGCGGGTGCACCTCCGTGTAGCGTCCCACATGCTCAGCAAAGCCGTGGATGAAGACGAGGACCGCCTTGGAGGTAGAAGGAGGTGCAAGATATGTTCTCGTGTAGAATTGGGTATTATGGGGCCCACTGAGCCAGGCCTCAGTGTAGGCGTCCGAAGTCATGTCTGCGATGGAATGCAAGGGCATCGTTAAAGGAGAAGAGAAAGTGAAGGCAAGTCAGAGGAGGAAGGAAAGATAGAGCCTGTTTTGGTAGGCTTCATTTTGTAGTCATAAGCGAGCGGCAATAAGTCCGTTGCATGTGTTTTTGACGCGTCTTCTCTTTCTCTCTCAGATTATGCGCCGCTTCATACACAAGCAACAAATATATTGGAAAACAGAGCTACTACATAATACAAAGATTCAGAATTAAATAGAAGATCCTTTCCGTCACTCAAAGAAATGCGGCTCCGTCAAGTTCCTGAGCAGTAAAAGAGAATTCGGCGGACTTGGCAACAGGGAACTCGCTGATGCGCAATTTCGCCGCCTGAAACGAGTATCAGAAGGAACCGGAATCGGAGTAGGGGACTGTGAAAAGCAACGCACCCCAAAAGGCCACAGAGTGATGTTGCGGAACGTCCCGAGGCACGTCGGGTTTTCCGGCGGCGGCGCCGCGAACATGTCGCCGGCGATGGGCCAGTCGATTGGGCACGCGGAGACGGTCAAGGTGAAAGGGGGCAGGCCGGCGTCGTAGATGGGCGACGGAAGGACGCCGGACGCGGGTGGGGTATTGGTGAAGGACAGCGTGGCGGGGTCGATGGCGAATTGCCATGCTTCAGCGGGGAGGAACTCCATGTCCACTGCGCGCGGCTCGAGGGGGTGCGCCGAGAGTTGCTTCTCGTTTCGTGGAACTGGATAAGGGAAAGCATTACTCGCGAGTCGCAGCTAAACGGGATGGGCACGTGCTGTCGAATGCATAGTTCAAAGGTCCACGATGAATGGCAACGGAACCGTGGGGCCTACTCTCTGGCGTTCTTGTCAGATAAGAAGAAGGGGAAAATAAGCATACCAATCCTGATTTCAGAAGGGAGTTCCAGAATCAGCGTCGTAGTACCAGAACCAACGGCTACAGCATGGAGACCATTCTCATTGGGTTTGACGGCCTCGAGAGGTCCTCCATTGATGGAAAGTGTTCCTTCCGTCACCCAGCTGGGAATGCGCACGAGATAGATGAACGCTTTTGTTGCGAAGATCGTCGTGGTAAGTGTGTCACCGAAACTATGCAGAGTTACTAAAAGAGCTTCCGGGCAAAAAGAAAATCGTACGGGTAAAGTGTTTCGACTCTCGCTGTAACTGCGTTGTCTGGATGAACCTACGTCAAGGCCGACGGCGGACGGGATATTTGGACTGTATTGCGTACCCGACGCAAGAACAACCGAGGCTTCAAACGGCCCGAGATAAAGGTGGATGAGAGATTCGTTGTCTGGGGTCGCCAAGAAGGCGTTCGTCGCGAACTTGGGCCACCCCTGAGGGAAGTCGACCGTGCAGCATCTATGCCCGTCATGAGTTCATAAACATAAACACTGCATGGATTGAGACGCCAATCACGGGTAATTTGGCTCCAGACCAAACACGTTCGAATAAGGACTGGGAGGGACACATGAGATTGTCTGGATCGAAAATGTATCGGCAACACTGACCCATCCTCAGGGAAAGGATTGGGCTACCAAAAGTCAGCACCGAATGCGTCGATGAATGGATGCATGCCCAAACCGTCATGTTCTTGCTCGCGATCTGATTCTGTTGCTGCAGATACTGGCGAGCCCACATGTCTGAAGCAAACTGAATCAGCCAGCGGCCAAACGGTGATTCATAAATTCAGACCTCCGGTTAGTGTTGCGGGAAGGGCATTGTACGCCATTCTCTCGACCTGACAGACCGTCAGAATATGCCAAAATATAGCGGCTCCAAACTCCACCTGATCCGCAAACTTGAGGTCGCCGATGACCTGGTACAAGTACGACGCACTGCATAAATTTTAAGAGCCGGCTTCGACAACTGCACTGGAAAATTTACGAGAACATGGCTTCCTAGGGTAAAGATGAGACATGACCTCGGTTATTGTAACGGACGCACCACTACGAGACAAAGCTCAGTCCTGCGGAATCACCATTAAATCGGCGGTGGTAGAAACGCGAAAAAGTCACCCTCGGACGGCTTCGAGCCCAGCAAGGTATTCGTCCGCCGCAAAAGCCCCCGAAGGACGGCCATGGTACTTGAAGAGCATGTCCCAGCCCTTGCTTGCAACGTCGAGATCTGGCGGACGCATCAATGCAGGCTGTGGTCGCTAACGGGATAGCCAGATATACCAGACTGGTTGTGTGTGAATCGATATGTAGCCGGGAGTGCTTTCAAGCCCTCCGCCATGTTGACTCCGTGCCACTAAATTCGTGTCAGTCGTGATACTGATACGGATGCGAAGGGCAGACAGAGAGCTCAGGGAAGGGATTCTCTAGCTTCTCGGCTATCGGGTCAGTGTGAGATCGGACGCGTCTGCAGGGGTTCCTCTATCTTGCCTTCAATCTTTGGGAAGAACTGGATTCGCGTTGTGAGCTTTGGAGGAGACAGAAAGATGAGAAAGAAACCTCTTCCGAAAAGACCAGCTCCCATGGAATGCCGCTCGCCTTGGACTCTTTCATCGTGTCGATCAGGAGAGCCTCTTGTCCGTTAGGATGGTTATCATAAAGCCTGTTTACCGTCAGCTTCAATGAACGAGGAAGCAGAAGGGCAACCGACCATTGAAGCACATAGACAAAGTCCTCCCAACGCGTCGCGGCCCACTCGTCGGTGCCATTTCCTGCCACGGCACAAAATTGACATGAGGCGACGTCTGGGCGGCGCGCGTCTCACCTGCTTTGAGCATCGCGTTCGCCAACGGAACAAACTTGTGTAGCGCCGCAACGACCTGCTCCGTCACGTCCGGGTATGCCTCTGTCATTTGAATCGCGCCAATAATGAACGGGTACCTGAAGACGCGTCAGTCAGATGAGGTCTTGCCGACGGAGAAGCATAGACGAACCTGCCCCAGAGCAAACGCCTCTTGTCCGTTCCCACCTCGGGGCCTAACCAACCGCTCGCATCCTGTGTCTTGATAACATAGTCCAAGAACTCGCGTGTCTTTTCGTTGATCATCGTCGCGTTCGCCAGCACCCCATTGGGCACCATAGCATTCTGAGCTGAAATAAGCATGCGTTGTATATCACAGGTCGTACGGCTCACAAACCAGTAGCTTCCAGCTTCACTACCGTCAGATAATGCCTGGCACAAAGGCACATACGCACCTTCCTCCAGATACGAGTAGGCCGCGCTACCGCCCACCCAGTCGGTATCAGCCACCCTGATCGCACACATATTCTAGCGTCCACGACGCGACGTTGCTGTAAGACCTACCATTTGTAGAATTCATGCTCGTGCCCAGCGAGTCCGTTCGTCTGAACCATGAGCTGGTCATACAGCCATCCTGAGGGACGTATCTGGCCCAACGGAATGGTCAAGAATTTCTTTGGCGCCACTTTGTACGAATCTCAGCAGATCGTTGGTGCTGACAAGAAGACTTACGCGTAGCGTGCCCGCGAGCCGCAGCCAAAGCTGTCAACGAGATCAGCAGAAACAGCATGAATCGGTACACTGAGTTTGCACTGAGCACTCGTCCACACAGTGGTTATCTTCAACTTGCTTCCCGCGGCCTCCGGTTAGATAAGGGAGATGTCGATTCCAGTCTTCCAAGGAGATGGAAGGAGGAAACCGGGAGGAGAAAACCGGATATAAACTTAGTCAGTAACACGGTCCGGTGACCGCTAATACAGAGACTTGGCTTGGCAGCTAATATAGAGGGATTCACTTGTATCGGATACAGATAGGGGGTTTTGCGGGTGGGACTGGGCCGCTCCGCGGCCGGTTCGGGCTTTTGCCAGCGCGCCTCTGAATGGGCGGGAAAAGCGCGAATCGAGGCGGCCAAACAGGCAGGGCCCAAGTCCCAGTACGCAATGGCTTCACGGGCCCGGAAAAGGAGGCCAGCCCGAAACAACCAAGCGTAAGCTCAACAGGGATGGGTGGGTGGGGCTCAGATTTTTCTTTTCGGGAGGATTTACGGGCACGGTGTTCGTGAAGAACGCGTTCAGTTCAGAGAGAGATATGGCGCTTCACGCGTCACCCAAACACGTGCCTCGGAATGGGAATCTAATCTCCCTTATCTATCACTTAAGCCAGCCGCTCGCAAGCTCGCGTGGCGCCAGCTCACAATAAGGGAGATGTCGATTCCAGTCTTCCAAGGAGATGGAAGGAGGAAACCGGGAGGAGAAAACCGGATATAAACTTAGTCAGTAACACGGTCCGGTGACCGCTAATACAGAGACTTGGCTTGGCAGCTAATATAGAGGGATTCACTTGTATCGGATACAGATATGGGGGTTTTGCGGGTGGGACTGGGCCGCTCCGCGGCCGGTTCGGGCTTTTGCCAGCGCGCCTCTGAATGGGCGGGAAAAGCGCGAATCGAGGCGGCCAAACAGGCAGGGCCCAAGTCCCAGTACGCAATGGCTTCACGGGCCCGGAAAAGGAGGCCAGCCCGAAACAACCACACGGAGCATGGCTCTAAGAGCGCAGCTCGCGTGAGGGCGGAATCAAACCGGGCCCGAAACCCCCAAATGGAGCGATGCGACGAGAAATTACTCAGCGAAAATAGAATCTATTCGGCAATTCCTAAGTCAGAGATATCGAGCGAATGGCCGTGAGCTGCTGCGAACTGTCTAATGCGAGCATCCCATGCCCGGGTTATAGCTAGAGGTAGGATCTTCTCGAGCCGGCGCCAATAAATTAAAAAACAGAGTGAGGTCCAACCTCCAATTTTCATCACGACTTCTGGTTCAACTCCAGCGGCGAGCAACTCCAGCGACCCGCCGATGCGAAAACTGTGTCCGAAAATACCCTCCAGTCCGGCCTCACGAAGGACAGCGCCCAGAGATTTAAGGAATACGTCCTTCGCGAGGTGTTTCCATCCTGTGTCTGAGCGATACGCGAAAAGCGGCGTGTGGGGAGGGGGTGAATGGTTGATGCGCATGTGGTTATCCCATGCCCAAACAGGACAGAGATCGGCATCGGCGCCCGCGGTTTCTGTGAAAATGCATTCGCCCCCGAGAATTCCTGTCGACTTCGTCCAAACCAGGTGAGGGTTGACCACCGAGCGGCCGTTGACTGACGACCGCGAGACGCGAGTGGAGCGGCAGGTGTCGCGCTCTGCCGAGAACTTGGCCGCGCTGCGGATGAGGAGCTCGCCCAAGCGCCGGCAACCCCAGAACCCAGATAACGCTGCAGACCAGGAAGCCGCGCCGAGCGGTGTGCTGAGGTCGAGGGAGGCGCGCCAAGCGCGTAAGTGTGCAGGGGTGATAGGACCTCGGGGAGGACGCTTGAACAGCACGCCCGCCTTATCGCCCGCCTTCTTGAGCGCCGGCAACCATCCCTCGTCGCCGTGCCACTCCGCGTTGTTGAACAAGTGCCAAAGGCGCAAGCCGCTCAGCCAATTCCGTATGCATTTTCCTGTGCACGATCCGACGGCTTCCGCAATAAACGCTGCGAGCAAGAAACGATCCGCTGGCATGCGCGCATGCTCGCCGATACCCTCGCGATCACAGAACTGGTGATAACGGAGCAAGCCCGCTCCGTAGGCCTCCCGCGTTTCCGCGACCGTGGCGAGGAGTAGCTTGTCGTAGATGAGCAGTTCCAGGCGGGGAGAGACGCCGGCGTCGCGGACAGCGAGGTGCGAAGTGAGGGAATGCGGAGACGTCCAAAGCAGGACACAACGATCCGCTGGAACATGGGGACGATAGACGCTCGGGAGGAGCTCGTTGCCCAGAGCGGGACGACGAGCGCGCTTATCCGGGAGCTTGGAAGCCGCAGCCCGACGGATGTCCAGCAGCGCCTCGGCGGGATCCTCGCTGGTGGTCAGGGAGGAGACCCGCGAGTCGAAAGGTGCAGGCGCGTGCGGTAGGTCAAGTGGTAGCAGCTCGCCACAGAGCGCCCAGACTGACGAAGGGACCGTGTACGGGGGCGTTGGCGAAACGCTGTCAGTCACCGTGGTGGAGCCGCAAATCGAACGCAGAGAAGACGCCGCTGCAGAAGATATCGCGCGAGTGCGTAACAGTTCAACGCCAGTAATAGCAGGGTAAGGCCGATAGGCGCCGAGGGATGCGGGGAAAGAAGAGGGTGGACATGCGAGAGAACCTGTCAATCTATTCAAGGTTAGCAGGATCCCCTTCCATGGGCTGATACTCACTCAGATGAAGAAACTGCAAGGAGAGCCATCTATGGCAGAGTCCAGAGGATAAGGCAGGATAGAGGAGGCGTCAAAACGCCGTAACAAGATACTGCAGAGGGTTGGCCCGGAACGAGCAACGAGCGAGCACTGCTTACCTCGAACGATTCCAAGAAAGGGGTTATCGACACCCCTGGATGACCACGCGGGATCACCAGTCAAACTGAACGAAGAGAGGCACCAGTTCAAGCGGCAGCTTGAACTGGCGTTGCAAACGGCGATGGACGGAGAAAGGAGACTTTCCGCGCGACGGCAGATCAGCTGGGTTCTGAAGAGACTCAACATAGACAAATTTCGGCACAATCATGTGATCGGCCGAAATTGCGTAAGTCCGTCGAGCACACAAGTTGAGCTCAATGTTCGGGCTGCGCAGTTTCGAATGAACGCCAATTGCGCCGCTATTATCCGAATGGATGAGGAGGTGCACATTACGGAAACCGAGCTGCACCAGAAAAAGCAAGCACAACTCGATGGCCAACGCCTCAAGCCAACAGATGTCGCGCCCCGGGCGCTTCCAGTCGTCTGCTAGCCTGAATGAGTACCAATCGTCCCCGATGACGATACCGATGCCCCACGACGTGCTCGCATCCACGAAAATTCGAAGGTCTTGCAAAGGCTGCAGCGGGTACAACTGGCGATACGCTGTGGGATCCTCCAACCTCCGTTTCCACCAGCCCAGCGTTTCTCGTACCGAGTTCGAGAGGTATCGACGAGACGAGGATTTCTTGGGGTCGTAGTGTGACATGAAGTTGGAGATGGGGGAAAGGCGAGTGTATCCATCTTCGTGAACGAATGCGACGTGACAGAGGGTGCCGTGCATTTGCTCGATCTCGAGCAACGTGAACTGGGCCGATACGGAAGCGTCAAGAACCATCCTCGACACCCGCGCGAGATACTTCAGTCGCTTCTGCTCGGGTAGAGAGACACGCCGCAAGACTAGATCCCAGTATAAACCGAGAAAAGTCATGTCATCCTCAAATGAAAAACCCGTCTTGGTGAGATTCCATGGGGTGCCGAGGCGTGCGATGCACTCTACCACCGAGGCGCGGTCGAATCTATACTGGAATCTTCCGGCGCGATAAGGGCCTGTGTCGTTGGGTTTACGGAGCTTGCTGAGATCGTCCTCGAACTTCAACGTCTCCGTGTCTTCCTTGTCACCGGTGTCCGCCTTCCAGATGTCGACGAATGCGTTACAGATCTGCCCGGCGTTGCTGCTCGCAGATGCCGCGCCAAACGGATGACAATGATCAACGTAAAATTGGCTGTTGAGACAAACCACGAGGTACGGCTTGTGATCTGGGAGAACTGGACAAGTTCGATGGAAGGACTTGATGTCGAACGCGCACGCCTGCGTCCCTTCAGGAGCAGCGCCGACCTGAGAGGATATAATCAGGAACTGGGCCTTAACGGCGAGGATTCCGGAACGGAAGAGGAGCCCGCAGGCGGCGAGGAGCCCACGAGCGGCGAGGAGCCCACAGGCGGCGAGGAGCGACGGCCGTAGCCGAAGCAAAGAGGTGCCCGAAAGCCAGAGAATAATGAAGGTGGTGAATATGATGGAAAGGAATGAATAGATGTGGTGCGGATGTGGGTGGAGTATTGGAAAGGTATGAACCATAAACGAGACTCACCACTTCTGCCACTTTGAATGGCATATCAAATCGAGTCGGAAAATCTTCCTTGTCAATATATGCATTCACCGCTTCGACGTCCGCATACTTGCTCGCCTTGGAGAGGTTCCGGCAAACTCGTTTCTTGGGCGGTAGGCCTGGACCCTCGTCATGCGTCGAAACAAGGAGAGGCGAGCAGTAGAAAGGTCCGCGGCAGATTCGTTCCGTCTCGTTGCGAGAGAACGGACCCGACATCCGGCCCGCTGCTAGCTCCTTCTGCAGATATTCTTGCGTCGCTTCGGGCTCCTCGTCAACGGAAGAATGATTCGGTATGACAATTGTCGAGGATAGGACCGGCATCCGTCCCAGCGGGAAACCGTCCGTGAGGTTCTGTACAAGCAGAGGGTAGTCTGTTGTTAGTTTGTGTTTGTGGAGGAGCTCAGCGAAAACAGCGGTGTTGTAAGGATGAACGACGCGATTGAATATCTCGTTTTCGGCGTCAGAAGCATCTGCAAGAGGGAGGCGTCGATGTACGGAGGGCCGCAGATCTGGGTAGACTAGAGTAGTATGTTCAAATGTGTCATTTTCAAGAAATGGGGAGTACGATAGCTCATGCGCGGACGTCTCCATCTTGGAAACGCGCGCATGCGCTGTTGCGGGACATGGCTCCGTGGTTCCCACCGCAAAGGGAGCAAATGTGGTGGCGGTCGGCAGAATGTTTGCCGTCACATCCGGCTTTGAGATTGTACTTGATGCAAATGTGCTTGCCGCCCTTGATGGCGCGGAGGTCTCTGCCGTCGAGTCTCGCGAAGTGAGACTTTCCGTCGCGAAAGGCAGTCGGTTGATCTGGATGTTCTTTGGCCTTGTGGGGACCGGCGCAAACGACGCAAATCGGGGGAGGTAAGGGGCGATTAGACCATCCATTGTCACTCTGCCGCTGGTAGCCGCCGTCGTTCCGTTGCTGGTGCTCGCCACCATGCTGTCTTTGCTGCTCACCCTCATTGCGAAAGGACCCCCGGTCGTCGTGATACGAGTTCCTCGGGCCCTTGTTCTGGTAATAAGGCGCGTTATCTTCAAATGGGCGTTTCGGTGGAAGAATGGATTACGAGCTGGAAGAATAGGGAACGGAGGTGGAGAAGTGGCGTTTTAACCCTTTGTAAGTGTTATAGCAACTAGATAACTCAAGGTCCCAGACTGCAGGGACGAAAAGCTTAGCTGTCGGCCCTGCAAAAAGCTTGTAACGTAAATCGCGCTCCACGTCGTACCACAGTTCAAAATGCTTCCTGAATTCTGGCTGATTCCGGAAAAACTGGTAATGTTTGGTGAGTTCGGTGTGGTATGACGGGATGATGTTCGCAGGGTCCTGAACCGGGCAAAGTGGCTCCAAACCTACGAGCATGTTCTGAAAACACTCGTCCCACTGGAATGGATCAAGGCCCCTTGTGCCGTCATCGGGACCCCAGACCAACTCCATTTTCGCCACATCCACGATCATAATTCTTGTCTTCGAGTCTGCTGCGGAGGCGTTGTTGAGGATATGGGCAATGGGAACTACATTGAGGGTCTTCAAGATCTCGGAACGTTCGATAACTTGGAGCAAGAATTCGTTGGACCAAAAGTGCAGGGGAAGGAGCATTCGGTTGGAAAGATGGTTCTTAAAGATCTGGGGAATTCCGACCTCAAGTTTCGCAGACAAAGAAAAAGGGGTAGGGTCTTTGAAAATGAGCGAACCGTCAACGGATAGGGCGCATTTTTTCTCGTCCTCTTTCTCCTTCTCCTTCCGCGACACCTCCGCCTTTTCTGCTGCCGCTCGCTCCGTGCGCTTCAGCCCACAGTAAATCTCCATCATGGGCGGGAGAGGGGCCCATGCGGACTTACACAGATCCGGATTAGCAATCATCATCTCTATCTCTGCATCGGTGTACGCGTAGTACGCAACAATATGCGGGCCGACATCTTGGCCAGCAGCGAGAGTACCGTCGGCAGCGGCCTCCATGTGCGCGCGCGTCTCGATGCGACTCGCCCGGTTTCTGCTCTCCGCATGGTGGTTCGCAGCGTTGCGCTCTTGGAGCATCATATCCTGAGGGATGGCTTTGTCGGGCTTCAGAGCCATGTGCAATTGGTGGTCGAAATCTGGCTGTAGAGGAAGAGCAAGGCCACATTTTGAGAGTGCTGCCATGGTGAGATGTGTAGAGAAAGCTCAGATTTTTCTTTTCGGGAGGATTTACGGGCACGGTGTTCGTGAAGAACGCGTTCAGTTCAGAGAGAGATATGGCGCTTCACGCGTCACCCAAACACGTGCCTCGGAATGGGAATCTAATCTCCCTTATCTATCACTTAAGCCAGCCGCTCGCAAGCTCGCGTGGCGCCAGCTCACAATAAGATAGCGGTGCTCGCCGCGACTTTGGACGGCTTTGAACAGCTTTGAACTTGACTTCCACGCTCTCTTTTTGACTCTCCCGTTCCATTCAACTGTGTTCCCGTCTGCCATTGCAGCATCTTGAGACTGAAGGATTGGGTGTGTGCAGTGTGCACTATCCTCGACGCGCTCAAGCCGAACCCGAACTTCCCGCACGATTGTGTCAAGAGAGGTCAAGAGCTCCTGAGTCCCCGCTTGCCTGGGAGTCGGACCCAGCCAGGCCCAGGAATGGGATCACCGTCGTTGCCCTTTTTTGTAACTAAAATCTCCTTGGCTTGAACCACCAACGGACGGCTCGTTACACCCCCATCACCTGCTGATTTTCAAGATAGTTCTGATAGAACAATCCCTCTAGTTTTTGGTCTGTTAAAAAATCCAAACATTCCGCTCACGGATTGGAGTATCGCAATGGGCGGGGGAAAAAATGCGTGACAAAAGGTCCCCAGAAATACAATCTGAGGAGGCAAAAAAAATTATGCGTTCCCTCTACTGTTTCAGGGGCGGGAAGCATCCGAAAAGAACCGGAGGGATTATTTGTGGGAGAAGGGACCAGTTGTGCCATTGGCATCAATAACGCGCCAGTGGTACGCGTCGTACTTCCACTCTTGGGTCCAGCAAAACACTCACAGCCAACCCCAGCCTGTCCCGTGGTATGAGAATGATGATGGATGCGTGCGCAAGCATGTGGATAAATCCGGGAGAATCAGCAGGAGATTTTCGCTTCTCCGCGCAACGACCGCCGCGCTGTTGTGCGCCTCATGGGGAGGACCCCCCGTGCCCTCCGCCAAGCTGCGAGTCGATGTCGTGTTTAAAAGTGGGATGCGCTGCAAGTTGAACACAAGAACAGACGCGCACACCCAGGTCCATCCACTTCCAGGATGACGACCGTTTTCAAGTGTCTTGCTCTGGGTCTCGCCGCGCTCACTGTTACGAACGCCGCCCTCATCCCCAAGACGCCGCGTCTGTCCACACCATGGACCTCGCAGGTGTCTACCACCAACCCCCTGCCTGAGTATCCGCGACCGCAGCTTGTCCGCGCCGACTGGCAGAACCTCAACGGCCAATGGCAGTTTGCCGCCTCGTCGCAGATTACTTCGCCGCCGACCGGGCAGACGCTCGCCGAGACCATCTTGGTGCCGTATCCGCTCGAGTCCGCACTCTCTGGCATCATGCGGCATGAGACCAACTCGTTCTACCGCCGCACTTTCACGATCCCATCCGGCTGGGCTGGTCGTCATGTGCAGCTGAACTTGTGCGTAATCTCGCTTTACAAATTAAACAAGGCCGCTCATCCTTGCCTCCAATAGTGGCGCAGTCACCTGGCAAACCAACGTTTGGGTTAACGGTGTCAGGGTCGGCACCCACAGCGGTGGATACGACTCATTCTCCTTTGACATCACCTCTGCGCTCAATGGAGGAACGAACGAGCTTATTGTCGGTGTCTTCTCTCCTGTTGACGGTGCAGGTATTCCTCTCGGGAAGCAGCGTCTTCGCCCCGAGAGCATTTTCTACACGGCAGCGAGTGGTATCTGTGAGTCCCAGTCATCTCTTTGACCACCCCCTCCGGTGTTTAACTTGCTTCGTTTCAGGGCAGACTGTGTGGCTGGAGCCGACCAATGCCGCCCATATCACGCGTCTCGACACAACGCCTGATGTGCCAGGACAAGTCCTCAACATTGCAGTCCAGACCAGCGGAGCGTCCGGCCAAACCGTCACCGCGATCGTTTCGACGGGCGGTCAGACCGTCGCCAATTCGTCTGCAACCGTCGGCTCTTCCATTCGTCTCTCGATTCCGAACCCGCGTCTCTGGAGCCCCGATGACCCTTTCCTGTACGACCTGCGTGTAACGCTCTCGTCCGGCGATGTGGTCACTGGCTACTTTGGCATGCGCACTGTCGGCACCGCCGTCGTCAATGGGTTCCTCCGCCCCGTCCTGAACGGCCGCTTCTTCTTCCAGATGGGCACGCTCGATCAGGGCTACTGGCCTGATGGTATCTACACTGCACCCACCGATGCTGCCTTGCGCTTCGACCTTGCTCAGCAGAAGGCGCTCGGCTTCAACACTGTTCGCAAG
Organism: Mycena crocata; assembly: GCA_029281795.1. Classification (NCBI taxonomy): domain Eukaryota; kingdom Fungi; phylum Basidiomycota; class Agaricomycetes; order Agaricales; family Mycenaceae; genus Mycena; species Mycena crocata. Next base: position 272,543 of record JARJCP010000013.1, on the reverse strand, counting down.
GTTCGTTTACCTTCGTTCTATATCGTTGTTGGCGACTAACCCTTCCCGTAGCACATCAAGGTCGAGCCTGCGCGTTGGTTCTTCCACGCTGACCAGCTTGGTCTTCTTGTCTTCCAGGACATGCCTGCTACGCGCACCAGTGGCACGCTTTCTGCTTCTGACAAGACCAACTTCGAAGATGAGCTGCAGCGCATAATCAACCAGCTGCGCGGCATCACCTCGATTGTTCAGTGGATTCCGTTCAACGAGGGCTGGGGCGAGTACGATGAGGCTCGTATCGCAACCTACGTGAAGTCGCTTGACAGCACTCGTCTCGTCAATGGCAACAGCGGTTCCAGCTGCTGCGGCCGCGACCCGGGCAACGGAGACATTATCGATGACCACATTTACGTTGGACCTGGCCAGACGAACCTGCCCACCAGCAGCCGTGTCGCACAACTGGGCGAGTACGGAGGTAAGGCCTATTTTTTTTCTGCGATGTTTTGACCTAACATGCGTCCACTCAGGCCTCGGTCTTATCGTCTCTGGCCATGAGTGGCAGGCTGGTGCAGGCTTCTCATACGAAGTCGTCGCCGATGCGACCGCCCTGAATCGTCGCTATACCGAGGTTGTCGACACTCTCCAAGGTCTCATTTTCGCCCGTGGTCTGTCGGGCTCGATTTACACCGAGCCGAATGACGCCGAGAACGAGGTCAACGGCTACTACACATACGATCGCCAAGTCTTCAAGGGCAACTTCGACCAGTTCAAGGCAGCGCACCTGGCTGTCCTGTCCGGTGCCTCGTGGCTCCGCGCTGGGGAATCCGTCTCGCTCGGCGTCACCACGTCTGGCTTCACGGACCGCTACGTTCGCCACGTCGACTCGTTGGGCGTCACATCCGCCATCTCATCGGATGCGGTTTCCCGCCAAGACACCACCTTCCGCGTCCGCGCCGGTCTCGCGTCCTCGAGCTGCTATTCCTTCGAGTCGCGCAACTTCCCCGGGCGCTTCCTCCGTCATTCCAACAGCCGCCTTCGTCTTGACCCGTCGGATGGCAGCGCATTGTTCAACTCGGACGCGACGTTCTGCTTACGCACCGGCCACACTACCTCCGGCGTGTCCTTTGAGGCATTCAACCAGGCCGGCAAGTTCCTTCGCCACATCAACTCGGAGGTCTACATTGCCTCGAACGGCGGTTCAAACGCCTGGGATACGGCGGCTGGCTGGGCCGCGGATACGACTTGGCAGGTCGCTTCTCCGACGTGGCGCAGCGGGGCCGACATTGCGCAGGGCTCGCGCGTCTCTCTCCAGGTTACAACGTCTGGCTTCACGGACAGATACGTGCGCCACCAGGACTCTCTGGCGATCACGTCCCCGGTTACTTCTGCTTCTGATGCTACGACTAAGGCGGACGCGACCTTTACCGCGCGCGCTGGCCTCGCGGATCCGTCGTGCTACTCCTTCGAGTCCGTTAACTTCGCGGGCCAGTACTTGCGCCACTCGAAGTTCAGGTTGCAGATCGCTGCGTCGGACAACACAGACGGCTTCAGGCGCGACGCGACTTTCTGCGCGCAGGCTGGTCTCGCTGACGGTTCCGCTGCCACTCTGTGGTCGTACAACATTGCCGGCCATGCCTTCCGCCACATCGGCGGCGAGGTCTGGCTCGCGACCCAGGGCGGCCCGCACACCCAGGACGTCAATGCCAACACCTACGCGGCCGATGCAACGTTTAGGATTGCCTCGCCCTGGGCTGCTTGAGTGCATCGACTTTCTTATACTCGCTTTTATAAAATTGGCTGTGGGGTTAGGTAGAAATTGAGTAATTTATGTAACGAAACGAAAACAAATGAGGTTTTTGCCAAAATTGTTGTCGCTGAGCCTGGGTCGACTTGTTTCCTCCCGATTGCGGCGCAATATGCCTGTGTCGGAAAGACTTCGGGCCTTGGGACGCCTAAGCACCTTCGAAGCACTGACAAGCTCTTTCGACGGCTTGGAACAGGAGCTTTTACATTCCTTGTTTATTATGTGGACTTGAGGCGCCTATATTATTGCGCCAAGACGTTTGTGTTGCTGGCCCGGGCCGCTCGAACTCCGCTACACTATATCTACCTGTTCCAGTCAATATACACTTATACAGTGATAATCGATTACTCTAGTTGATTCTCCCCAAAGTCCACGTATAGGCGCGTATACAACTACATCACAGCAAGCGAGCCTGTCTCCGCGCGCTCAGTGAAGAGCAGGCTGATACTTTCCCCGTTGTGCGTCCGCCGGATGCTTTCGGCAATGGTCGGGCTCACGTCGATGGTGACAAGTTTTGAGCACGACGCCTGATGCTTCGTCTGCGGTATGGTGTTTGTGACCTGGTCGTATTAGCAACCATAAAGCAGTAACTAGTGAAATGGACGTACCACAAGTTCGACGATGGGCAGCTGGTCAATGAGGCTGAGATTCGTCTCAGACAGCAGACCTGGATGATTTGAGAACAGCCGTGGAGCAAGGGAAGCAACAGTTCCCGAACCATGAGATATCAGCACATGCACCGCCTTGGCGCCTTTTTCGTGCAGCGTATTAGCCGCGAGCGTCAGAGTGTGTCCTGTATCGATCATGTCATCGACGAGGATCGCGACCTGCGTTGAATGAGCGGGGCATATATATATATAAAAGTTGGCCACCTTGTCTTTGACGTCGCCAACCAGCAGCTCCATCCGCTCCGGCGCGTTTTCCCGCTTCCGATCGCGTTGCCGGTGGATGAGGGCAAACTCGACGCCAAGTTTGTCGGCAATGGCTGTCACCCTGCACACCTTCAGTGCGTGCCGCGGCGCTGCACGTAATAAAACATACCGTTTCGCACCGCCTGCGTCTGGGCTGACAATAATGCCGTTCTCCCAACCAGCGATCTGGCGCTTGATGTAGGTCAGCATGAGAGGCTCGGACCACAGATTGTCGACAGGGATGTCGAAGAATCCTTGTATCTGACTCGCGTGGAGGTCCATGGTGATTACATGGTCACAGCCGGCAACCACGAGCATGTTCGCGACGAGCTTCGCGGTGATGGGCGCGCGCGACTTGTCCTTCTTGTCCATGCGCGCGTAGGGAAAGCACGGAATGACTGCCGTAATGCGCCGCGCGGAAGCGGTCTTGCAGGCAGAGATGAGGATGAGCAGCTCCATGAGATTGTCGTTAACGTCGCTGCACCCCGACTGGAGGATAAAAACGTCCTCGTCCCGCACGGACTCGGAGATCTTGACATTGATCTCGCCATTGGAAAACTTCTTGACCGTACAGGGGACAAGGGGAACATTGAGCCTGGGTTTCAGGGAATTAAAACACCAGTCCATAGACTGAATGGTTTCGTGGAAACCGCTAGCTCACCGCTCGGCCACGGCTTGGGCGAGCTCGGGGTGGCTATTCCCTGCCCAAACGAATGGTCAGTGTTTTTTTTCTCTCTCTCCACCATGTGCACCAAGTCGACTTGCCCGTAAGGATCCGGATAGAGTTGTTGTGATACATGGGGAGAGTATGTAGGATAGTAGGGGAGGGCCTGAAAGGACGAGGACGGGCTATTGCATGGAGTTTGAGAGGAAAGACGGGATGTACTAAAAGTAGAAAGGAAAACCGAAACGGTCTCAAAAGATGCAATTCGACACTGCCACTCTCTGCCACTCTCGGCATGTAAACATCGCCTTTTTCATGTGCTAACTACGGCGGAACACGGATCGTGATATTCTCTACCACGTACTCAGAGTCTGCGTACCCCAGCAGCTGCGGCATGTACGAACTATAAGAAGATGTCAGGAAAGAATGAAAATGGTCGCTGAAAAGCATACCTGTTCAAGCCCTTGACCTTGAGAATCTGTGCCGAATTGTAGTTCGCCAGCCCTCGTCCAACCTCTACGACATCTGCTTCACTCACTTCCTCCGCAGGCTTGATGATCTCTGCCAGACTAGCAGAGGACATCGACCGTGACAAGGGCTCCAGAGAGATTATGGACGAAGACATAGACGAAACCGCGACCAGTGTTGGTGTGGCTGGCCGTGTCTCCAGCGGGGCGGGCATCCGCGCAGCGGACTCGTCCGGGCCGGAGCCCTCTGGCCGCCGTCGGATGACAATGCGTACCGCCTGCCCCGACGCAAATGCGCCAATGACGCCGTGCACCCCGGCTGCGAGCAGACGCCCTCCCGACTCTCGTCGAGACAGGACGTTGTGCGCGCCCGAGTCAATGATCACGCTTCCGGCGGGGAAGAGCGTGTGGCTGGTCCAGGATTTAAGGTCGCGCATGGGCAGAACGGATGCAGTGAATACTGTATGTGGCGGACGGACGAGTACGGGAATGGAAAGGTCTGCCGGAGCCACCGTTGGGATTGGCTGTCCTGGCAAGGACTCGGAGGGCGTCCCAGGCAATGATTTTTGCGCGTTGTGGTACTCGATAATGCTGAATATGCTTTCAGGATTGTTACTTGACGAAATGATCGTCGTAACTCCAGCGCCCGTCGCAATTTCCGCCGCGATTAGTTTGGTTTCCATCCCTCCAGTTCCAAGACTTGATCCCACAGTAGTGGTGCTCACTGAAATGTGCGGGTCAGCGCGGTACGCGCCCCGGTGTGTAAACGCGAACCCTGTGTACGAATAGTCGCGATTGACGTGACGACCTCGATTTGCTTCGCAAGGGGGTCTTTCCGTGGATTCGATGTATACAGTCCGTCGACATCGGTGAGAAGGAAAAGATAGTCTGCATGAAGCATCGAAGACGTGACAGCCGACAAAGTGTCGTTGTCGCCAAATTTTATTTCCTGGTGGTTCGTGTTACCGAAGGTACCATGAGAGAGAAGAATAGATGATACTTACGCTCACGGAAACAGTGTCATTTTCGTTAACGATGGGCACCACTCCCATCGAGAGCAGCTCTTTGAACGTGTTAACGGCATTCAGGTACCTTGTACGCTAGGGAACGTGAGCATTCGCGCTCCGCGAATTCGTAAAGCTTTCACGCACATCGGAGATATCTCCGCGGGTGAGTAATACCTGCGCAATCGGTTGCTCGAGCTGGCCAAAAAGATTGTCCCACAGTGCAATGAGCCGTCCCTGGCCAATGGCCGCTAGCGCCTGTCTCCGCATTAGATATGCTTGCTCTCGCAGTTGCGTCTCTTTACCTGCTTTCCAGACAAGCTTTTCGGCTTGTTTGCCAAATTCATGCGCTTCAGCCCGACTCCAATAGCACCAGAACTGACAAGAACGACCTTGTGGCCCTGCCTCCGCAAATGGACCACAGTTTCTACGAGAGACGATAGCGTGGACAGCAGGGGCTGGTGTGTCTTTTCATGAACAATTGAGGAGGTTCCTAGGGAGCGCGTAGTACATACATGAGCCGCTAGAGACTGTAACGGCGAGCCCGCTGCCGACCTAATTTAATGACAATAGTGCATGGGTGTCGAACGCGCGCCATGGTGGTTTCGAGTCAAGTGGAGTTTGGTTGTGTTGTTACTATTGTTACTATCACATAGTCTACCTGCGTCCATAAGAACTAAGGCTAGGCCCCGGTAGATCTAAAGTAATGCGTAGACAAAGCTGAACCTCCCATAGAAATAAGGAAAGAAAAGAGAAAATGGAACTGAAAATGACAACAAAAACACTCCAACACAAAGTCCAATCTGCTCTATCCCAGCGTCCCAACAGCGGCAATGGTTTTCAAAGACTCCTGATCGCGGCTTGAACGCGGCTCGACGAAGGTAGCAATGCCCGAGGATGGATGGGTAGGATAAGGGCTACGAGGAGGAGGCGGCGAAGGTATTGTGAAAGAGCATCGACATCACGACGAGTCGAAAATCATTGGGCGGCGCCCGCGTGAGTCTGAATGCGTTCGAAAATGAATGTAATGGCCGTCGACGGGCATCGGCTCTGGGGAGGGGGAGGCGAAAACTCTCTCGCTATGGGCCGAGAAGATCACCTGAACAGCCTTTATCGGCGGCATCGAGGGCTGCTGATGGGCAACTCGACGGATTGGTATTGCAATGCTATGGTTGCCTAGTGTCGAGGCAGAGGAACGACACTTTCTGAGCCTGAAACGGGCACAAGACGCTTTATCCGCGTATGAGGGGAACTTGGGACGACGCGGGCGTATCATGCCAGGCAACATCGGTATCGACCATCCATGTGCAATGCAAGCCGCCATTATTCGACATTGTGGAGAGGTGGGGTCGTGTTTGAAGGAGGTGGGGATGTTGGGGCGGCGATAAGGTGGTAAGCGCATGTGTGCTGCTAGAGCTTGGTTTGGCATTGGGGCAGGCCGGACAATGTCGACGGCGACGGTATTGGCCTTGGATTCCTCGCTGCTGCCGGAACAACCCAAATGCTGAGCCACTCGCCACCGGGGGGTGCAGGGGTGGTGGTGGTTGTAGTTGTTGTTGTTGTTGTTGTTTCCTGGACGTTCATTTCCGATCTCTGACTTCAACCATGACCCTGCCAATTCGAGATCTGTATTACTTGGAAACCGTAGTGTTCCAGGTGGGTTTTACTTTTGCGACAACCGCAATCTTCACGGCAAGCAGGTGGAAGGTACCCTCTTCAGAGTTCCGCGGTTTCAATTTGAACGCCACTCGGAAATTTTCGCGACTACCTTTTGTCTTCCTCCCCCCACCGGCAAGGCAGAAGGGTCTGACGACAGCAATCCCTTGAAACTGGAAGGAATAAATAAACTGGACTTTCAGAGACTATTGAAGGTGCTGTATCCATTGTACGCCGAGCTAACCCCTGACAGTGTAAATAAATTAACATCAACAACAGAACTGCGATTCCACAGGCGCCAGAATTGAGTAAAGATGAGTGGATGTCGGTCCTTAAGCTATCGACGCTGTGGCACTTCCTCGAGGTCCGCAAGCTCGCCATCCAACAGCTTGACTTGCACGCGCAATCGCCCCATTGCATTGAACGGATCCTGTTGGGACGGCGATATGATGTTTCCGGATGATTGCGCTCCGGGTACACTGAGCTTGCGCGGCGCAAAGAATCCATCTCTTCTGCGGAAGCGGCAAAGATCGGGTGGGAGGCTGCCTTGCAGATCTTCCAGCTCCGTGAGGCGGTAATCGCGTCTGCACCACCGACGAACCCCTACCAGAAACCTGTGATAAACCCCTACCAGACTGTTGATCTCGACGGTCTTGGAGGCCTGTTCCAGGCAGAGTTTACGCGAGCAGATGATGCGTACAAACCAACTACCCGAGCCAGACCTGCTGCAATGAGCGTCAACCTCGGTCCCAGTCTCTTCTCAACCACCTCTGCTTTCGGTGGTTCCTACGCCAAACCTGTTGTCCCTGTCTCCACTGGTTTTGGTGCAACCAGTCCTTTTGGTGGGACGACTGGTAATTTGTTTGGTGGGACAGCTGCTAACTTGTTTGGCAACCCCGGTAATGCCTCTTGAACATCAGAAAAGAACGTAAATCCGTATGTACGAAATGATCCTATGTACTCCCTACTTGGGTTCCGCAAACGCAGGGTACTCGCTTTTGAAACCGCCGAGCCAGCCGAGCCAGTTGCCCATTGCATAGTTGGCGAACCGGCCAAGTCCAAGCGGCATCTCGAGCACAACATCGGCAGAGTACATGAAAGTGAGCATTTGGACGGGGTTCGGGGCGATCCCCTGCATGGTGCACGACGAGAGGTATCCATAAAAATTGCGCACGAACGTCTCGTCAAACCCGGGATTGGGCCCGCCGCGCACGGTGATGTTCACATCGAGGTCGACTCCCGAGGCGGGGTCGGACCAAAACTGATGCACAATATCAGAATAGGACAAAATAATGAGAGAATGCGTACAGTGTGCCAGTGACCCGGTGGTATGGTTACACTCTCGCCGGCTTGCAGCTTGCCTGCTTTGCCATCAAAGACGTAGCACAAAACACCGCTATTCTGGCCGCCAATTTAAACTAACATACAAGCCGAGCCGGAATACCTACGACGTTGAAGGTCTCCGTTTGATACAAATGCCAGTGGTATGGGGCTGTCGTAACGGCATCGTTAGCTGTTTTCAAAAAACTTCGAGAGCTCACATACGCGTCGCAGTTGATCCCCGCCCGGCGCTACTCAGAATTAGATACATATGATGCCTTGCGGACAGGAGGGGACACCCACCCAGTGTGTTGGTTGGAGTGCGCAAATATCTGCCGCGATGTGAAGCTGCCATCGCCGTCTCCGCTATTCACTGCGTATGTGCGAAAGGCGCCACCGAAAAACACATATGCGCCATCAGCGTCGACGACGGGCGCTTGCAAGGGTTGCTGCAGTTCATTTCGTCAGGTATCGCACAGTGTACTGGCGTTGACGCACTTTGGGAAACAAGAATGAGAGAGCCATGTCGGGTGGACGTTGGGTGCGAGAACGCAGCCTAAAATGGATATTCAATATTGCCACGAACGGCCGCGGCCGGATAGATAAGATAAGATCAAGATAAGATCAAATTAATTCATCAATTTGCGGATCGCGTCAACCCAACAGTCAACCTGCTCTTCTTGTGCTCTTCGAGCTTCAAGCTTCAAGTCTTGAACAAGTCGAACTCAGCCCATATCAATCCTGAACTACTTCGTAACCAAGAGTGGCTATTCGCAATGTGATCCCCGGAATACCAGCACGCTCAGCACGAGCCAGCACGCTGGTTTCCTCAAAGTTTGCTTCCTTGTTCAAGCGTCCAGAAGTTTGCGCATGGGTTCACTGGTTCTCAACTTTGCATACTTCCCCAAGTTTTTCTTCGCCCTTCCGGATATCCTCGGCTAGCACACAATGCATCTCGGTGAACTCTGCATTCATTTCTTCACGCATCTGCGCGCGTGGGGGAAAACTCACTCCACTTGTGGCATTGCTTCTGTCCAACTTCTTTCTGACTCCCAGTACCCATGGTCCGCCGCTCTCTTCTGCGACCGACCTGGAAAGCTTCCGGCTGTCGGACAGATTATCCGAGTATGCACAAGACCTTTTCCTCAGGGTACTCCGATTCCGAAGTTGTTCACGTTGGATAAACACGTGCTCTGCACAATTAGTCGATTCCGGCGGCATGTCTAGTATGGAAGGCAGGGATCACCTAGAAGATGCGGAAAATGACGACGGGATTGTGCCACTTCTTTCCAGCCCCTGATGTTTCCGGTCGGAAAAACCCCAGCATAATCCTCATGTTCAACTCTATCTCTCCTCGCCTCAAATTGGGTACGTATTGAATTCTACGCTAATCTCTGACAAGATTTCTACCTTCTCATGTCCGTTGGCGTTGATGCACATACCAATGAGGCTTTTCTTCGGATGCGCCAAATTGTTCCCGCTCCACTGACATCGTCAAGTTGTTGCAATCACCCGAATTCGCACCTGCAAGGACCGGATAAATTCGCTTCTCTTGCGGATCATCTGCATATCATTGGAGAAACATGCAAGTCTCCTCTGTAGTGCAAACCGTATAAATCTGGTCTTCTGAACAGAGTTGCGCCATCTCGCACAATGCACTTTTCTACCCTTGTCTCCTTGTTGTCTCTGCTTGGCGTCGTCACTGCCCAAACCATTACGGGCCAGTTCGATTGTCTGCCCGCTAGCGGGTACACCCTATGCCAGAATCTCTGGGGAAAAGGTATACTGACTTTGGTTTTTATTGCTAAATAAGCTGAATCCTGTCAGCTTCCGGTGCGGGCTCGCAGCAGTCGACCCTGATCAGCTCATCGGCTCAGACGGTGTCTTGGACCACCAACTATACCTGGGCTAACGGACCCAATGCCGTCAAGAGCTGTATGTACACCTACTCCCTGCGTCACGTATGTTGGTATTCACGGAAGGCAGACGCGAATGTGGAATCAGTTTCAAGCAAAGGGACTCAGGTTGAAACACAAATTCCTTTCGTTTACTCTTACTCATTACAGTCCACAGCTTGCGAATATATCCACTGCGCCAACGGCGTGGAACTGGAACTACGCAACGCAGTCTGCCGGTATCAGAGCGGATGTCGCGTAAGCATATTCAACCTCCTTTTTCGGTCACTGACATGTCCCGTCTTGGTCCCGTCAGTTACGATATCTGGCTGGGCAACGCGAGAACAGGAAACCCGGCAACTACAGCATCGTCGTACGAAATGTAGGGATAACCAGAGCGCGTGTCGTTCATTTGCTCACTTCTTTCAGAATGATTTGGCTTTCCGGCCTGGGAGGGTAAGGTTCAACGACAGTAGTGTTGAACACTGCTGAACCTGTCTCTCTCAGAATCCAACCCGTTGGATCCCAGATAACAACGGGCACTGTCGTAGCGAACCATACTTGGAACGTTTGGAAGGTACCATTCACACAAAAAAATAATTGTAGAACGCACTGACCGAGTTTGTGTTCAGGGTCCCAACGCAAATTGGCAGGTGATCTCGTTCGTCAGTGCCGCCGGAGATCTCAACTCCTTCAATGTGGATTTGAACGATTTCTTCGGTGAGAGAGACTTTTGTTGCTAGGGTTGTATTCGCTGATGCTGTTCGAATGAATGAAGAGTACTTGGTGGCCCAGCAAGGAGTTCCAGCAACTCAGGTACGGTTCTGACCCGTAAGCAGTACCTAGATTACTGACATGATTCAGTTTGTTCAATCGATCCAAGCAGGGACGGAGCCTTTCACCGGCACTGCGAATCTAGTTACCACCTCGTACAGCGTATCTATTGTTCCCAAATGAGCGTATCGACCTGTCGACCTGTATCGTCAGTTTGTTCTGGCAGAGTTGAGATGCATAAATAGCTACAAAAGTGAATTTTGAATCGAATCGTTCTCATTTTGCAGGAAAATCCAGTATTCTACACCGTCAAGATTTGTCCTTTCCCTCCGGCTGCTTTCCATCGAGTATCAAAAGTTTTGCAGGCGTCTTCAATGTTGAGTTCAGCGGGCTTGCCATCGACCCTGCTCTTGTCTAAAGGAAGAACCCAGCCTCCGTATAATCCTCTCACTTCCAAGTAAAGCTTCTGTTTCTCAATGCGGGTCACTTTACATGCTGAGAGGGGAAATATGGTCCCGTTGGCACGCCAGCTGTTAGCATTCTGAATAAAAATGCGCCGATTGAAAGCAGTAGGTGTGGCCTGCGAATGTTTGGGCGGTAAGATTGAGAGAAGAGTTCCCTGAATATGTGAGTATTCGGAGGCAGGGGGCGAACTGAGAGTCCACGACGTACTGTTCGCGACCGAACTGGAAGCAGTGACAGTGCGACGACGACACCAGTCAACACTTCCATGGAACAAACTCCTACACGCAGCCACCACGGTCGTAACGCCGGTGCCTTCTCGTTGGACGAGTTCTGCGGCTCATACTGCAAATTTCTCCATGTGACCTGCACCGAGTTCACACTACATGGAGTGTAGGTGCGTCAATAAGCAATCGACCCTCACGAAAACGCACATGACAACCACATCTATAGCTTTTGCGGTAATCGTGAGCGGTACAAATTGCAGGAACACCAGGCGGCTGGTATTTACTTACCAATGAGAACTGGAATGGCAACAGGGAATCCCGACGGAAAACGGTGATAGAGGGGAATTGTAGGACTCTTCAGCCTTCCAGGAATACCAGGGCCCCGTCGAAAAAGGACAGATGCATGGCCGAAGAAAGCACCAAAAACGGACATGAAAAAGCACAGAAAAAGTCGGATGATCGGGCCGAGTCCCGGCCGACAGTCCGAAGCTTGTGATGTTTTTTTAACCTTGTTTTTTAACCACTAACCAAATGCTCAACTAGCAGACAATCTAGAAAAGTTGCAGATTGAAGACAGGTAGGAACATCAAATGTTGGACTGGAGTACACCGCGGTCCACAGGACTTGCAGGGACTTGCCACAGGATCAAGTAATCGGGTTTAAAATGGATGTTTACTCAAGTCTAATTGGAGGCGAGTCTCCCACGCACGCGCTCCGCCGCTCGACACTTACCCGAGCATTCTCACCTCCAGGTCGTAAGCGGAATGTCCGGACAATACCCACCACAAGCGTCGCAAGTGGTTTTGTCCCTCGGGTAAGAACTCCCTTGTCTTATTATGACACCGTCATTGACCTCCGCCCCAGTGGCCGGAAGCGAGGTCTCACTTACAAGGTCCAAGCTCGGTGCTTGGGCCTCGCTCGGATGCTCTTAAACCCTGGCGGGACAGAGACGGCTTACCAGCCTCTTACTCTGTCTCGCCAGGTATGTTTTCCTCATCTCTGTTTCTTATATACCAGTGTCTTACTCTGTCTCGCCAGCTTATTATTGCGCTTTCTGAATACATTCATATTCCATCTAAATCTCATTTCTGCATGAGCCGTGGCTGTAATATATAGACTAAAATACATGGCTGTAGCCATATGCACATCTTACTATACACCTGGACCTAGCCAGCTTTTGGCTGAATGGCCTTACTTATACCCTATTTTTTTGGGGGGGAAAATTGAATTTCAGGGCGGCCTGGGGCCCGTTTACTGGCCCTTTTCGGCTGGTAGAAATCCTTGTAAAAATGTGGCCCCCATCAATTTCTTTTCAGCAGCAAAATGATGGGTTATTGCTCGATTATCGGCACATCCAATCTGGGCTATTCCTCCGCCCACTCGGAATCTACGCGATCATTTTGGCTACGGGTTGCTTGGGTTTCCTCCCGATTGGGCCCGCCCGCTCCCGCCCGCCGTTACATAGCGCATCATACATTATGTAATCTCTTCACACTCTCTTTTTGCCTCCTACCACGGCTTCCCTCCTCCACTGCAGCTGCATTCCAGTGCACGCCCAGTTGCAAACTGCGCCGCCCGCGCTTCACCTCTTGTCACCCGCTCACCACCGCTTGGCAACCGCCGCTTCCCCGCCGCTTTCCCGTCGCTTCCCCACCGCTTCCCCGCCGTTTGGCTTGCCCGCCGCCTCCCTGCCACTTGCCGGTTGACAGTTGCCCAACCTGCTCTCCGCCTGCCGGACCCTCCCTCCCTTGTGCCGCTTAACCAAACTCAAGCACGGTGCGTATTTCAACCGCTTCAACCTTGCTGCCTCACACAATCTTTCAGCCTCCAGGATTTTCACGTCCTCGCTTTTTTCGCTCCCCAGCAGCTGTTTGCGTCTGCTTGCATCCCATCTAACAATGTCGCCCGTTCCTCTCAGCCCCAGCTACCATCGGCCCCGTATGGCACGGTCACACCGCACAAATCGCCGCCGTATTGGTACGTTTTTATGTTGTCTTTTTCTTTCTGAAGAATCACCCGCTCCCCGCTGAGACAAACTATATCGCGATCAGCACGCATGGGGTCCCATGCCCCCGCTCGAAGATCCCGTGGACCCCGTCTTTGTACCCACCGCCGATGAGATTCAAACCTCTTCGCATCGTGTTCCCAAAACAGCGGCGTTGGAGGCACATTACCAGCCACCTGGCTTTCCTGGCCATCGAACTAACTACATTACTTTACAACTGTTCAAATGAAATTTGATTGTCGGCGTATCTATTTTTTTGGCTTGAATTGAGGCATAACAAAATGACCAGATAATTGACTTGAAAATCAAAAGAATATTCGAGTCCTCTGTCACGTGCCAATTGCAGTATTTTCACAAGTCGGAGTCCACCTGTAATACTAACAAATAACTTGGTGGAGTTCAAGTCGTTTCCGTGTTCTGTTGGGGCTCAGAATAATGAACATTTTGGCACGATTGTAGATATGACTGTCCTATTTATATAGCTGTCGCACCCCTTCCAAAACCCACGCGACGTCTTGTACAGTATCGTCCCAAAGCTGCTGCTGCTCGTTATCCATCTGTACGATTCCCCAGAAATACAGTCCAGCCACAGCGCTCAGACAGCCATTAGCACCTGAGCAATCCAAAACACCCCAGTCGGTGCCATATGCGCCGCCAGTAATTAACCTCCCTTTGGCATCTCGTTTCCTCCACTTCGGCTGCAAGCTGTCCCACCACGTGATGAATTTGGCGGGGTATTTCGCGATAGTGACCTTCGGATGAATCTTCGTCTTTGACCCCCGGCCCCCTCTTATCCAGGTCTGAATCTCCGCGGGACGCACTTTCTTGTCGGACGGCAGACGCGTGCGCTTCGACTCTTGTATTTCCAGCCCTGCCGCCTCCTCGAGGCGCACCAATGCCGTCAGGACGGAGGTGAAGTGACATCCCAAGTCCTTCTGTGACAGGTGCGCGATAGACTCGACCAGCCAGGTTGGCGCGTTGGCGGGCATTTGGAGTTTGACGGCAGGTCCAGCGGCGCTTGCGGTGATTGGTGGTGCGCTGCCCAATGATGGCAAAGCCTGCATCACCGTTGACGATGGGGGTGGGGGTGCGGAACCCGGCGTCCAAGGAATGACGGGTGGTGGAGGTGGTGGCAGAGCGATGGGTGGCGAGGGAGGTGGCGGCCGTGATGCGGGCGGTGCAGACGGCAGCAATGGGGGCGAGACTGGTGTGTCGACGTCCATCTGAGACCCTGCTGCGTTGGGGTCTAAATCCGCTGATGTCTTTGCGGCCTTATTCGCGGTATTCGTGCTGAGGCGCTGAGATTTCCGGACCCGCGTATTGGGAGGTAGCACACCGTCGTCTTCGTCGTCGGAGTCAGAGTCATTGGCGTCCGAGTCTTGGCGACGCTTCCGTTTCTTCTGGGGAGACTTCTTCGTCCCACTCACTCCCTCACCCGTCGCCGCAGCACCCTTTTTGGCGGTTTTTGCTGCTCCTTTCTTTGAGCTACCCTTCTCCCCCGCCGCCCTTGCTCTCGCTCTCACTTTCCCCTTCCCGGCCACCTCCGTCGCCTTCTCAGCGACATCCCTATCGTTGGTGGGCTGTGTGGCAGCAGTCGCAGACGTCTTCTTTGCGGGCTTTGTCTTGTTCCTCTTCGCCTCACGCTTCTGCTTTTTTGCCTCAGCGTCCGTATCGTCCGAGTCGGCGTTAGAGTCGAGGTCTGATTCGTCGGAACTATCGCTAACGTCGTCGTTCAAGGGCGATATCGTGTATTTCGCGCCTGCGAGCAGCTCCTCGGGTAGTGCGCTTTCCGCTTGTTCCTGCGGTGCTGTAGACCGTTAGTTTTCAGCAATACATTAAATATGGTCACTTACAGAACGAAGCTGTGAGGTATTCCTTCATCAGCTCCGTGACGCCGGCCCAACGCTCTTTAGCCCATTCCGGGAAGTGTTGGCCATTGGCCCTCGAGCGTCCATACGAAACACTGCCGCAACAAGTAAGTGATGAGACACGTCGCGTAGAATGCCTTGTGACGTACTAGATAGTCTTTAACTCGCCTCCGTATTTCGGCAAAGGACCGCCCAAGAGCAGAACTGAGTGCAGACCAGTCCGTTCGTGAATTCCTTGTAGAATGGGGCCCATAAATGTACCTAGATTCTCGATACATCTGATATACGCATAATGTCAGAAATGCGCACGCATGTAGAAAGGGGCGGACTCACTCGTGTCGAGATTCTGGGGACTTGGACGGTGGCATGGTCATCGCCTTTTGATAGGCTTCGCGAGCAGTAGCGGCCTCAGCCCTGGCGCGTTCGCCGTACGAAGCTCTCTCCTCCTCCGGAAGCGCCGCAAAAACGTCACGAGCAACCTGCGCTCGAAAGGGTCCGTTCGCATCCTTGGCAGTCTGAACATTGCTCCCCGCGGATACCGTCGCCTTCCAGCGCTCAGCGATTACTGGGATGAGCTGAGACCACTGCTCGTGCATGAATTGCTGATATGCCTGCCGTGCTTTCGGGGGTGCGTGCATGTTGGAGAGTTTAGCCATGAGAACCGCCCATGGGTCCTTGCGTGGATCGAGTCTCGCATGCAGGTTCTTGAGGAGTCGACGAACCCGATACTTCAGCCACCGACGAATGCGCTGAAAAAGGAAATAAGTGTCGCGGTCACGCTGCGTCACTCGTCACCGACCTTATTGAGCAGAGTGATTCGGGCGCGTTTCTCGACTTCCTCCTCTGGGGTCAAGTCCTCCTCCACCTCCGTTGCCAGTGGGTCATACTCTGGGAGAGGAAGCTCTGGCTCTTCATGATCTTTCAATTTCCAGCTAATCTTGGCGTGGAACTCGTTGAAAATGCTCTGCGCCACATCGCGCTCCTCTCGCCAGCCACGCTCCAGCGCATCGGCATACCGTTCAATGTGCGCCGATAGGATGTTTTCCCGCTCTCCCTCTGCCCACAGACGGAGATTCTGACGCAGTTCTTTCAGCACGCGCGGCTTAGGCTTTCTGTGTCCTTTCGCTGGCATCCTGTTTCGCATGAGCTACGGGCCTACGGCAGTAATGTAACGAAGGCTGGAGTGCAGGCCTACCTGTTTCCCTCCTTAGGTTTTTTGTTTGAGTTCAGGCGAGTATATCAAGTCAGAAAGAGAGGCGTTTTGATTTATTTACTCCCAGTCCCCAATCAATTCCCTCTGTTTCCCAGTCGCCACTGACTCGGAGTCTCTTGGAACATGAAGCACCCGGATGGCGACCAGATTGTGACCACATGATGCGGAGTTTCAATCTTGCTGGTATATAAACATTTGTTTCCCCACTTCTCGCACTTACCCTTTCTTTCTCCCACATCAAAGCCCCATTTTTCGTCACCCTTCATCTCAGCATGACTACTCCCCAAGCTCTTGCTCCCGCAGCTGCTGCCACCGCAGCTGTTGCGGGAGTAGGTCCTACCCCTCGCGAACAAGGTAAGCTCTACGCTATGTAGCCGTTTCCATCGAGTTGCTCATCCATCTGCTTAGTCGCTCGTGCTCTGGTCGCTCTGACCACCTCCATCTCGTCCGTCAATGCCGCCGCCTCGGTCATCGACTACCCTCTTTTCAGAGAGGGTGCATCTTTTCATACTTCTCCGTTACATCTTTGACTTACCCAACGCACAGTGACAACGGCCCTCCTTGATGAGGTTTCTGTCGCCCAGGTCGCACTTGCAGACGCTGTCGCTGAGCTCCTGGCCTCCGAGTCGCCTCCTCCTCCCAACTGTAAGTTGCTCACCCACCGATATCGAAGTATTCCCGCTGACGGCGAGACAGTCATCAGCCGTGCTCCGACCCCTGGATTCATTCGTGGGACTGGGCCCTGGATCGCTGGCAATCTCTACGGTGTCGTCCCCACCGCGCACATCGTTGCCGTCCCCGACCATAACGAAAAATGGTTCGCGATTACTCGCGGCAAGTACATCGGCCTGACGAAGAATTCCGCCATTTCCCTCAACGCGGTTACGGGTGTGTCGAGCGGCCTTGCCGACCGGTGCAGCAGCCAGGCCGACACCGTCGAGTATTTCAACGAGGCGCTCGACGCTGGTGCCGTTGTCGTTATTGCCTGATTGTATGCCAAGTTTTTACATGGGTTCCTGAGAAGACGAGCGCCGAGATCCCCTCTTGTTAGACATAGATATTCTGATTGCAATAAATGTGTCTCCGCCGGTCCTACGCATGCCTACGTTCTTCCCAATCAAATGTATTTAATGTTTCGGCAGTTTCCCAACGTAGTAGATCGTCCATCAATCTTCTTTTTTAACGAACACAATCTCAGATCTTGTGAGATCTGGTCCCGAAGCGCTCCGAATTCCGAAAGGTTCCATCATATCAAATGCCCTGATGCTTGATTTCTGGTTTGCTGCTGACCTCCACTGAGACGACACACTCCGCCTCGATATGTAATCTCTTTCCCCTGCTACACTCTTTTCCACTAGCGCCAATGTCTGCTCCTCCCCCTTATACTCCCAGTCCGCCCAGCAGCGTTACTGCGGCCAACGTCGAGGCCCTCCTGGCCACTATCGACCGACTTAGCATCGCCGATGTTCCCGCGCAACCCAGCACGCCCCGTCGTCGTTCTCATCGGCCTCATCCGACATCGACGTCCTCAAACCAGTCAACCCCGCCTCCTCCAACACCCTTACCGCCAACTCTCCGTTCCCCGTCGCGATTATATGGCTACAACTCGCCCACGACATCTGGTTACACTCATGCTTGGTGAGCTTACTCAACATATCGTTGTTTTTATTGTCTTTCTTACTTCCGCCAGGGATGTAGCCGCCAATGCGACGCAAGGCGTTTCTGGGGCATCTGCCCAATTAATCATGCCCCACAACAACTCCCCTTCGACTTGGAGCAAGAAAAAGGTGTTCGCCGTTTTCTGCGGCTTCGATCCTGGAGTCTATCTCACCTGGTGTGTAACACACAAGTACCTCACCCACGTACAACTCACCTTTGTTAATATCCAGGGCGGAAGCGGAAGCGCAAGTCAAAGGAGCCAGCGGCTGCCTGTTCAAGGGCTACAAGTCAGAGGTAGCGGCAGTCGCCGCCTTTGAATACGCCCAGGAGCGGTCCTGGACGCGGAAATGTCAACCTCGGGGTGCTCCTGTGCGCGAATCCGTCGAGCCAGTCGCCATCCCCACTCTGCCGACGCCGATAGGGATGCTGGAGTCCACGAATCCCCTTCATGGCGACCCAAGCGATGTGGGCAGCCGCTGGTACATCGTTTATTCCGGAATCACCCCGGGGGTGTATCAATCGCAGTGCGTCTTTCTTCTTTGCCATTGATTTTCTACTCACCCATACCCAGACTGGAATGCGGCCTCAACACCGTGGGTCTGAGCTGTGCCACGCATGATTCCTGCGGCAGCAAGGAAGTCGCCATCGCACGCTATCAAGCTGCGCTACTCGCAGGAACCGTCAACGTAGTCTACCCGTTGTATTATTAGGTCCATTAAAAAAATTAGTTTCATCTCTCCTTGTTAAGTTTCACCGTTAGGCGCGTCTCAACAGCATCTTTCTTTCTGTGCAGTATTCTCCTAAAGAAACAAATGTAGTGTTACTCCGTGCGAAAGACAGAGGTGTCACTCCTCACACAAGTTCTCGTCTTCGTCCACTCTGACTGTGTTCCCTTGACTCGATCACAACATATTGGCAACTATTTTGACCCCTCTCCGAACGATTACACCCCTAATGGACGTCAAAGCAAGCAATCTCGGTCAGCTTCCAGAGCGTCACTCCGTACGCAATTCAATTAGTGTCACTCTCCACGCAAACTTCAATTTGTGTTCAGTAAAACTAGTCTCATCTCGGGGTTATTGTGCTTATCCTTGCCCATATCGACTCTACGTCACGCCTGGTACCATTCAAAATGCCGAAAAAGCATGCACGCGGCCTCCCAGGTCAGTATCATCCAAACACCAGAAAACCACGCTGCAAGGTGAGAACTTCATCTTCTGCTCTAATTTCTTGCGAGACGTGCTCGTACAGTTTCCTTCAACCTGCCACGACATCATCAGCTGGTCTGGCATCCCGCTAGAAGCTCACTTTCGGCTGATTTCTGTGCGTTCCCGAAATCTACCAAGTGGCGCTCACCCCGTTGGGTTTTTTACTCTAATTTCTTGTGATCCAAGCTGCAACTGTTAGCCCGAATCTGCCACGTCATGATTTTCCAGTCAATTGTCTTGCTGTAACATCGTTTTCGGCCAATTTCTGCGGGTTTTGAAACCTGTGGTTTTCGTCGAGTTGAAGGGTTTCCCTCTCAAAGTCGCGGCAGGTTTTTGAGTAAGTCAACACTTCATTACATCCCACGTACTCGAAGCACCAAAATCGCGTCGGGGCACGTTCAATACCGTGTGCCATCAAAACAGCAGAAACATCAGTTAGAAATGAGGACTTACTCTATTGCGCTGATCTTTTGTGACTTAAGCTCATACACTATGCCCAAACCTGCCACAGAGCCTTTCACCCGTCCCACAACCCGCGGTGGGGTCGCATCCGTCGAATTTCCAGCCCCTTCAAAACTTGCCAAGATCTTGCCCACCCTTCATCCATCCGCTCCAATTGCGACAAATGTTGCTCATGGAACCTATTTCCATCATTTCTGCCCGCGAATTACACCGCATCGCCAATGGATTTCAAACTGCGTCAAAATACGACAAAATTAGCCCTATCATCGTTTATAGCTCAGAGAATACGTACCACCACAATCCAAACACGTAGAATGTCAGGTTTACACGGTTAGAATATATGCGTAAAGTTTAGACAACATCTGTCGAATACAGAATATCGTATGAAATAAATTGTGTTTTGGCGTGCACGTCACTCCGTACGAAAGTTGCCTAAAGCAGTTGTTCCAAAGATGGTATGCAAACATGATTCTCTCTTCTCCGACTTTTGGTTCTCATCCAATAAAACTTCTTTCCACTCCAAATCGCGTCACATTCTGGAGGACATATCCATTTCCTTACACCTGGCATACTCAAAAACACCAAAAACGCGTCGGGGCGCGTTGAATACGGGTTGCCATCAAAACGGCAGAAACATCATTTACAGACGAAAACTATTTTTATTGCACTTCTGGTTTGTGATTGAAGCTCATACACTTTCCCCGAACCCGCCATGGAGCTCTTCAATCCTGCCACACCGCGCAGCGCGCTCGCTTTTGCCGAATTTCCGGCCGCCTCGAAACTTGCCAAGATCCCGCCAACCCTTCTGTCGTTTGCTCCAATTGCAACAGATGTTGCTCATGCAACCTATTTCCTTCATTCATGGTCAAAAACTACGCCGCACTGCCGATGGTTTTTAAACTGCGTCAAAATACGTGAAAGTTAGCGCTATGATCGTTTATAGCTCAGAGAAAACGTACCACCACAATCCAAACACGTAGAATGTTAGGAAGATGTGGGAAGAACGTATGTACAAAGTTTAGACAGCCTACCTTGAACGCGGAATATCATATGAAATAAATTTCGTGAGCCCTATGCGCCATCAGGTAGCGTAACTCCGTACGAGATTGATATGCGCACCTTTTATTTGTTCTCAAACTTGTAACTCCTCCTCTCACCGTTTTGTCATGGGCCTGGCCACATCTTCTCCCTCGGCGCCCTCTTCCAGTTCGCTCACTCAGTTGCAGCTCATGTCCATCTGCTGTCCGCTTCATCGTCATCACCGTACTGATTGCAGAGTAGGCAAATGAAGAAAGAGGAGCAGCGAGCAAAGACACGGGCTCGCATGGCCCGGTACGCCCCTTGTTCCAATGGCGGTGATTCATTCATCCTGAGGGCTGTGGTAGATACAGAGCACGGCTCAAAGAATTGCCCCTTGAGGAGCAAATGGTCGCCCACGAAAGAGCGCGAATAGCCCGTGCCCGTTATCGTGACAATCACCGATTGGAGCTGCGGGCTAATGCCAGATGTCTTCGTGCCAAGTGCGTGCGTCGTAAAGTCTTTACCCGTCTTGCTGAAAGCCCTCGTTTTTAGTCAGTACGCGGCCAAACACGGCACCGAGGCATATGAAGCGAAGGTGGAGAGGAAGAGAGTTAAGCTGGCGGAAGAAGCAGAAAAGCGGAGGCGCAATGTGCGGCCCAAAGTCGTAAAGCCCAAGCTCCATAGCCCGATCAAGAAACCTTCAATACCTTAAATGACGTTAACTAGTCATGATATTTATTTTCTACACACGCACACGCCATTCCTTGTTCCAAATTGTGTATATTTAATGATGTGCTTGCTATACATTAAAGGTACATGAACCCGACGACGATTGATCAGTAACGAACGACAGATAAGTAATGGAGAGGAAGTGATAGTTAGTCCGAGTCAGGCTCGTAGGGCATCTGAGGGAATCTAATACCCTTCCAGCTGAACGTCACTGAGCTCGGGTCATTCCACTCAGGATGTTCTGCGGCAATGCTAGCTTTGGTCTTGTCGCACGGCGTGGGCGGAGCGTGCATCTTGGCCCGGCACTGCGGGCAGTGCCAGCTAGTTTCAACCAGGCGGCGCACGCAAATGTAGCAGTCGGTATGCCCGCAGCCGTAGCTAGAAATGATCTCAGTCAGTTGCCCGCGAAGCAGAGATATTCCTACGCACTTGACCGGATGAGACTTGATGTTAAAGCACATGCAGCATTGGTGATTGGAGGAGTTGCTCTCAGGCTCGGGTCGCGCGTCGCCGATGTAAAACTCTTCCTCTGGGAACGGCCCCACTCGGTCAGGTCGGAAACCCTTCAGTTGGTGTTCGCGCCGGGCCGCTGCGTTGATGATACGAAGGGGGCCTGTATATGGGTGCACACGTCTCTGCTCCAGTGGCTGACGACGGTGACTTGTGCTTGCCACTGGAGCCGAACGACGACCGCGGCTGGCGCTTGCCGCCAGAGCCGGGTCACTATTGAAGGGCGGCGTCGGCATGGGCTCGCCGTTGGCCCGCATAGTTGCAACGCGAGCTCGAGTGGAACCAGCGGGAGCCAAACGACGACCGCGGCTGGCGCTCGCCGCTGGAGCCGAGTCACTATTGAAGGCCAGCCCAGGCATGGGCTCGCCGTTGGCCCGCGTAGTTGCGAAACGAGCTCGAGTGGTCATGCCAATGGGATGGGGCCAGTCACGTAGATGGGGAGCTCTGGAGCGCCCCGACATCATTGACGCTGTGGGAGAGACGAGTGAACGGAGTCGCTGAGGTGAAATGAAGGCTCACCTGAGGACGAGATCTTTTTACGAGGAGAAGCTTCTGTGATTGGGCTTTGATTAATACTTGACCTTAGCAGGGAGGAGGTACTGACGGAGAGAGTCGACCACCTGGCCGTTTTCATCCACCAAGATAGGGTTCATATGACGTCCTGGTTTGGGGATGCAGTGCGACTCCCACCATGGATTGTCGGCATCGCCTGGTCGGGACACCCCGGAAGAGTCGCGGGGAGGCGCAGGATTCATTGAGACAGGCTACGAGATTTACGCGGTGAGGGAGAAAACAACAAAGATATTAGGAGGCGCACCTCTGCGGATTTTCTGTGGGAGGATTTCTGGGGGAAAAAAAAACACGGGGTGATGGTTGTCGAAAGGGTTCGGCTTTTATACATGTTTTGAAGTAACCTCCATCATTTTGCCCGCGATGGGAAAGTATCGCCTGGCTTGAATGGACTTGACTGGATGGTGGATTGAAAAAGGCAAGATTTGGCTCTGTTTCATTTGAATGTCATAGGCTTGTGTTATGTAACCTTGCCTGGCGCTTATGTATCCTGCTCCTAACTTATCTATGTGCTAATTCTAATAAGCCCGGTATATGCCAGTGCTCCGATCGTACTCGTCGACGGTCGCGTACTTCGATATCTCTATTTCTGCCCTCTCCCGCCTGTCACCCGCGCACTCTTCTCGTGTGGCAAACTTAGGGGCCCGATCTGCTTCTGCTTGAAAGCCGTTGGCCACAAATTCCGCCAACGGGCCCGAAAACGACTGGGAGATCAGCATCTGGTCGCTGAATGGTCTACTGGATACGGCAGTGAATGAATAATCCATCAGTGCAGCGGGAAGAAAGAAGGTCGATCCCGGGGGAAAAATAACGATGGTACGATCCTTCCACAGAATCAGTCGTCCCTCGGTAGAGTCGTGATGCCCCACAGAAGTGAATACGTCCCAAGACGCGCCCGTTGCCGAAGAACGCCGTGGCAATGAGTCGTCAATTAAAAATCGGTATTGCACCTCCGTGAACGCCGTAGGTTGATGCGGCTCTTCGTTGGCCAATGCAAATGGCAAACGGAGGCGGAGGTCGTGCTCCAGAAGCGTCTCGATGGTGGCGTTGGCAGATTGCCACAAGCGCGGGGCAATATCTTTCAACATGGCTACGATTTCATCAGCAGGTGAGGTCCTAAACTTCAAAGACGCACCGTTTTGAAATGAAGTGATGGTTTGAATAGATGGCGAATACCGTAACTGTGCCAGAGTGACCATATTATCAGGGTCCATTTCAATATTCGTCGGACGCTGCATATAGGTCAATACGATTGCCAACATGCTTGAAACTCGGACTTACCTCGAAACGCGCATTGTACTCAAATCCAGATCGAAGTGTGTCGATAGCGCCTTCGCGTGGGCTCTTGAAATGCACACGAGCCTCTTGTAACTCGTTACCAGCGTCGATGACGGCGCGTTCCCATGCTAGTCGGGCGACAGGGGGACCGATAAAGAATGCTCCGATTCTGTTCTGTAAGTCCACGAAGGCCCGGGGGCTGTATGCGGCAGGTAAGTCATTTACATCCCTGTTTTTTGATACATAAGTAACGCACTCATCCCACTTTATCTCCCGAAATCCGAGAGCTAGTAGGTGGGCGCCAGTAAAAACGTCGGGGCAAGGAACCAACGGAACCAGAGGAGATGGAGCCCCACGCAGTCGAGGGTTTATTGTGGTGATATGCTGCTCGAGGCTGGGGGACATGGATTCGAATTCTTCGCCGCTCTCTGACCCTGAGCTCATACTACCGTCCCAGTCCTCGTCGTTGCTGCTATCAGTGTCCGTCGGTGGTGAGTCCAGTTTCAAGTATTTCTCTTGCATTTCTCGAATGAGGCGACGTGTAGAATTGGCGTGCCGGCAATCCGTGATTCTCAGCTCATCTTCGAGAAGGTCGACCAGGTCGAAGGAGGACAGGACGAGCTTGCCCCGGCCGGGGAGTGTGTGTGCACTCCAAGGCGGAACGAATGGCATGGGTGGCGTGCAAGGTGGGTGTTTTCCAAAATGTTTCTGGCTGCCTCATTGATTCTGACTCCATGAAATTTGCCTCGATTCAGCGCAGGGTCCCTGCGCGTCCATGATTCTTCTGGGTGATGTTTCCGGTGTTTCGTTGTTTTGTAACCGGACGGTTGCCTGCCGTACCTGCTCGGTCTCTGCGGGCGATCGCGCATAGTCGCGCATGGAGTCTGGAGCCTTGATAGCCCCGAAAAAAGTATAAGGAGCGATGTCGGGTGAGCGCCGCTTTTCACATTGAATTTATTTGATTGACAATCACCCAACATGGATAGTAACTCGTGTAAGTCTTCAGGCAGACGATTTCCTCTTTTCCACTGACATGTCTCGTTCCAGGCCGCGCATTGGTTCTTCACGTACCTGTCTGGAAGCCGTCGGAACCTGCGGCTGACACCGACTACGATGATCTCCCAGACCTCTTACCATACGACGAGGTCGAGAGTGCGGATGTAACCGACATCATGTAGGTGTTTCCGTTCTTCCGTCTACAAAATCTGATTGACACGGCGCAGTTCCAGGATTACCCGAATCCATTACGACTTCTCGTTCATGTGGAACGGGAGGTTCTCTTCCCGCGATCATCCGCTTAAGCCATCGCAATCTGCTTGGGAAAGAGCCGTTCCGATGGAACATCGTACTGGTTGCATTGGCGACCTTCAAAAGGGTGAAAGATATCTAGCTGTGGATTATACTTTCTTCAAGGGGTACAACACCAACTCGAAGGCGGACATGTACATTACTTACTCCCCAAGCTGTCGGGCAATTTGCCAGTGCCGCTGCCACCAGGTACGTGTTTTCTTATCCAAATTCCCGGTGCACACTTCTGATCCAAACCGTAGAAACACGAAGCGAAATTGTGAACGGCTTCGGAGCTTGGTTAGTACCGTACTTGAAACAAATGATATTATTTGCGTGCCTATCTGGATCTGGGTTCGGTTGCCGGAATAACAAAAACCACGAGAGAGTGTGTATGGAGGTACAGAAAGGGTAGATTGATTAGTGATCGTCGATCTCGAAAATGATCTTGATGAATTGATGAATAAAGTTTGACAAAATTTGAAGCCGTCTGTGCCGCGGAGGAATATCTGGTTAATAAATTTGCTATGCAGATAGCGAGTTATAGCTTTGCAAACAATAGAGAGGGTTATAGGATGTGTATTTCAGCAAGGGAAGATTATATCCTGCATCACGAAAAGCATCAGTGCCGGCAGTCGTCGGTTAGCGTCGGGTGCCGCTGGCGAGCGACGGCTTACGACCTGTTACGACCTGTTACGACGACCTGTTACGACCTCTTACGATAAGTAGTGGGTGCCGTCAAGCGCTGGGACAATTTTTCCCAAAGGGGGTCGGTCCGGATAAGAAAGAGCAATTTGAGTTGGGATTGGGGCAGCGGAATACACAGTATATTGTCCGTAGAATACAAGTACAACGGGGGCTTTGTCTGGTGTTTACTTCAGCTTTCTGTGGGCGGGCGCTCCTCGTATTCGACGAGACTGGGCGGGTTGCGGATGGCGGCGGCCACATGTGCCGGATGAATTTCACCAAAGGATCCGAGAACATGTGAACAGTGGAGAGTGTGTCTGGACGCACAGGATTGGAAAGTGATGGCGATCATAATTGCGAATGGGGATGTGGAGATCTGGAAATTTTCAAGGCGTGTTTGCTGCCGCGGATGGAAATTTGGTGCTGGGAGTGGGGGTATGGACAATATCGGAACTGAGAATGGCGAGGGTGGGCGATGGGCTTGAGCAGAGCTAATGTTCAAGGCTTCGTAGCGAGGTCGATCATCACGATGAACGCATCTGCATCTGCCAGGTGAAAAGTTTTGCTTGTCGGCGCTTGAGACAGAAAGTTGTGTCGCCCTTGTCTGGCCCGAACGGATGCGGTCCTAGAATGAATGATGAGAAATGATGTACTACACATCGTGATTACGGTTGACGCTCGGGCCGCGACACAGAACCAGGCGAAGTGAAGTGGGGTCGAGCAAAGAACTTGACGAAAATTACACTTACTTTGATCCCCCAATTTTTCTGTCGCTCGTCTCTAACATGTCCGATTCGGATGATGAGCATCTCGTCGCGTCCGCCCTGCTCTTGCTCAACTCAGACTGGGAGGACGATGTGCAAATGAATCCGAGCTCTGACCTGACCGTGTACGAAGCCGTCGATCCCGTCCACAAAACCCTCCCGGAGCCAAAAACCCTCACCGAAATCGACGCCGAGGAAGAGAGCGAGGACGATTCCTGTGCTGCCTATGGGAACTGCGACTTTTGTCACCAGGGCCTGGGGCCGAAGGCGCCGGTTCCCTGCCGTTTTTTCCGCTGCTGGGACTGCCCTTCTGTGACTTACTGCGAGAATTGCTGCTATGAGAAGCACATCTGTAAAACAAACCACAGACTTGAGGTGAGCGCGCAATTAATTTGCAGAATGAGACTGATTAGTTAAAACAAGGAATGGAGCCACAAAAAGAGCGATTGGTTTGAGTGCACACTCGCGGAGACGGGGCTTCAAGACAAGTACCAAATGAACTGCATCTCCTGCTGGCGTGTCAATGCCAGCTGGTACTTTCAATTGTTCGCAATGCCACGGTGGACCGCTGTGCAGGACCTGCTGCCTCGAGGATCACGTAGAAAAGCCATTGCATCGCCTGTCGGTGAGAGATTGATTTACTTACCTATTTGACTTAAGCTTATGCATCCTAGGTGTGGAAGGGCAACAGGCGTGGCTGGGAACCGAGGTCGTTGAGGGACATCGGCTTCGTCTATCAGATGGGACATCACGGCCAGCCATGCCCAGTGCCCATGCCATACATTTCTCAACTGGCAGTAATCGATATGGGGGGTCCTCAGTGGTTGCCGTTGAGGTATTGCGGCTGCGGGAAGTATGCAGAAGGAGTGCGCGGGCGTTGGCAGCAAATCACGAAGGAGGGGTGGCATCCGTCGGGTTTAGATCATCTGGGGACGTGCACAACATTCCCAGTGTGCTCGCCTACAGGGATTGTGCGGGTATTTTCAGGCGGCGCGCTCCCAGATACACCGTAGATTAGACTTGAAAGTTGACGCGCGAATCTGTCGGGGTCACGTTACACAATCGCATAGCCACTACACTGCCACTGCACTCGTCTTCCTCCTCATACTACACTTTCAATATTTATTTATTTATTGCCTCGCAAATGGCCGCTCCCCAACCGTGTGTTACCAGCGTGACCAAAACCCATCTCGCCGGACCACCATGCCTCCCAAAAGGTTGTCGAATCGAGCGGTGGTCGGCACCGTCACATTCCGCAATTCGAAATTCGTCGACACGGCTGTCGGCGTGGACGGAGAAGGTACACAAAGTTCCCAGGTTATTGGTGATCGAGGGATTCACATCTCCAACGACGGAAGCCGGCGCTCTGAACATCTCCACAACGTCTCGCACAAGAAACGTCGTTTGGGACTCGGGGCAAATGGGCTCACCGATAAATTATCCCTTTGGATTCCTGTCAAGAGCAGTGAGGAGGAGAATGAACCCTCCGCTCGCATGGACCGCATCTCCACCGACCCCTCTGAGGAGCGGAAGAAACGCAAGAGCTATGCAAGTTCAGTACGTCGTCAATCTGCACCGGAAATGTCAAAATACTGAGCTACATCTGCAGGACAATCCCATGTCGGAGTTTTCCAAAGTGCAACAGCTATTTCTCGAGGAGTCCCTGCGCTGGCAGGGCCTGGGCTACTCGCGCGTTTCTCAGCGATGTGCGCTGTGCCTTTGCCCTGTGGGTGTGGACGCGAAGAAGCCCGAGGCCGACGGGCGCCCGAAGCGGTTCTTTCGATGCGGTTTATGCGGCGTCTTTCTGCAGTGTCAGGAGTGCTGTATCAAGCGCCATTCATTAATGCCGTTACATTTCCTGGAGGTGAGGAAACGAGCGCACTATAAGTTTGCGATGACTGGCTGACTTTCTTGTTTAGGAATGGAACGGGAAGTTTTGGGAGCGCACATCCTTACAGGAAATCGGCCTCGTGTACCAGCTTGGTCACGAAGGCTTCACATGCAACGTTCCTGACCCCGCCGTTTGTTCTATGACCGTCCTCGACTCGAATGGAATCCATGAAATCCACTACCATTATTGCGCGTGCGATCGGTCCGACAAATCAAACAATCTGCGCCAACTGCTAAGAAATGGCTGGTATCCGGCCTCAAAAACGGACCCAGATACTTGTGCGACGTACAGGTGTTTGGACCTCTTCCGGTTGCTGAACGTTGTGGGCAACATTAATGCCCGTGACTTCATCACCGCGCTGGAGCGGCTTACCGACCCTGTGGCTGCTACGGGGCTTAAATGGATGCCCGTGAGTCCTCTGAGTTTCTGGAAGCGGCCAACGAGACTGACATCGCACACAGAACCGCTATAAGTCGTTTTTGCTCATGTCGAGACAGTATGCATTCCTGCAACGGGTGAGACGTGCCGGTCGGGGCCACGACCCGGCAGGGCTCGAGGCTACGAAGGCGGGGGAGTGCGCAGTTATCTGCTGGGCATGCCCGTACGATGGGCGTAACCTACCCGCCAACTGGCGCGATGTGGATCCCAAACATCGGTTTGTGATCCTTGTATATTCACAGATCTGCTGTTCACAGGCAAGTAGGTATCTATTCAGACTAATTTTGGCAATGGACGCGAATTTCAAGATGAAAAATCGCATTCGCGCTCGAGAACACGACGACCCATCCCTGGGGCCTGGCTGGGGCGCTTTCGTCGAGCCAAGGCATACAAGAGACATCTGCAGCACTACATAGCCGAAAAAGATGTGCGCTTGCGCTTCACTTTTGATCTCTTAAATAACTAATCCACTCATCTCTTAGATCAGTACTTGTATCGCTTTCGCCGCCTTGACGCAGAAGGACACAAGAAATACAACTGGGCTACGAGTATCTGGCGTCGGCGGCTGCGTCTGCGCTCGTCATGAATGCATCCGACCGAACGGCTTGGGCGATTTACAAAAGGGGGAACGGTGAGTCAAGTGTTTATTCAGGATCTTCCGGGTGTTGATGGTTACCGAGATACGCAAATATGGATTACATCCTGATGTCGGCGCTTACAGGTTTCAATCTGATGGAGTTAGGTATTTCTTACGATATAGCATGCCAATGGAAAAAGAATTTTGACGTGCGGATGCAACGGTACAAAGTCTCTTGTTCAGCGTCATCTTCTCCTCGCTCATCCATGGCTTCCTCCAGCAGACTCCCCGAAACCATGCGACTCGACTTCAAGGACGTACTGCTCGACTCGGGCCTCCCCGTCTGGCACGCTCTAGCGCACGAAGATCTGTGCGCGGCCCTCAACAATCTCACGTATATTCTGGGTGTGGGCAGGACTGATGGGGAGGGGGTGGAACGTCTTTGGGCGTTCCTCAACTCTTGCGCCTATCAATCCAAAGAGATGGGCCTCGGGAATCGCGCAGATACTATCGAGGACAAGCTGGATTCACACAACTTTTTGAAGAATATCGGCCTAGGTGAGCACTATGGATTGCCCCGAGACGCACACACTGATATGAATGATGAGCCGACGCCTTGCGCCGCAAATTGATCGTGGCTCTCGCAGAACGCGCCCGTCAAGTTGCGGCGTTCAAGGAGATCAACAAATCGATATCCAGCGAAGTGCGCGCCGACTGGCAGCGGCTCATCGATGACTTCAATGCCGACCGCACCGCTCCAAACCCCTACATTGTTGCTAAGAATGGTAAGCTGTCAGTGTTTCCTGCTAGTATATGGCTGACCGTATCATCATGCTAGATGGACCCAGCGAGGCACAGATCCGCGCTTCACTGAAGACTGAAGAACAGGAAGCAGCGAAGGCGGGGGCAGTGCCTCTGCATGCTACTAGTGCAACCGCGTTCTTGGCTGCTGGCCTGGGGTTAGAAGAAACGCAGTATGTTCTTTACTTTTCGATTGAGGGTGGTAATACTGACGATACATTGCTGACAGGCGCCGCATTAAAACGGAAATCGCGGCGGGGACGCCAACAGCAGATCGTCAAAGCAAACTGCAAGAGCACCGCCTTGCATTCATCACGAAGCTTCGCAGCTTCCGGGAGCTTCAAGCGGTGTACACGCCCGGAGCCGTCCGCTGCATCCTCGCTGAAGAAGCTCATCGCGACACCGACCTCTCCCCTCCCAATCCCGAGTTCATCCGTCTCTGGCTCCCTTCGGAACTGCCAGCGGCAGAGCTCGAGGGTGGAGGATGCCAGCACAACATTGTCGCCATGGAGGCCACCATGCGCGAGGGCCAGTGCAACAACGCCCTGAGCAACATTCGCATGCACCTGCATTCCAAACGCTTCCTCATCACCTTCCGCGACGAGAACATCACGGGGCAGAAGAAATCGACACGCTCACGCACCATCATCTCGCAGCTCAGCGATCGTGTCGATTTGCTCGCTCGGAAGTACCGCCAGGGTTATTTGGCGCTGTGTAAGCTCAAAGGCCCCAACTACGCGCCACACCTGAAAGAACTCAAAGCCGCCGACTTGATTCTCGAGGGCGAAGAAGCCAGGGATCCAGGCGAAGCGGCAAAGAGTGACAGAGCAGCCATCAAGAAGCTGGCACGCATAGGATCGGGCAAGACCTCCGCGCCGTTGCGCAACGATGCGTCATCGAAAACGGCGCCGGGAATTTCTTGGATTTGGATAGCGCCAGGAGCTCTCGATGAGTCCGAGGAGCACCTGCACGAGTGTGAGTCGGATTCTTGTACTCGATGAATCACTCTTGACTTGATTTCCAGCGCTCCGCGTCGACTGGGCCAGGGCCAAGGCCCGCAAGAACCGGTGGGAGGAGGAGGTAGAGCTCCTGCGCGAGGAGATGCGCCGCGTTCTGCGGTATCTCGACTGGTACGCCGATACCTGGGACGCCCGGGCAAGCGCCGCAACCTCTCGTACCGACATAGATGCCGAAACGAAGCAAGGCATGGAAGCC
The DNA here is from genome assembly GCA_029281795.1 of Mycena crocata. NCBI lineage: Eukaryota > Fungi > Basidiomycota > Agaricomycetes > Agaricales > Mycenaceae > Mycena > Mycena crocata. The sequence continues at coordinate 241,198 of JARJCP010000013.1, read as the reverse complement.
TACGCTGCCAAGCAGAGCACCATGCTTCGCAGGCTTCGCGCGTTCTTCAAGACAGAGATGGGTTTCTCGGTAGAGCGAGCGGTGTCTTCTGCCATTGCTGTTGACGAGGACATCAAGCCGCTCTTTGAAGGTGTGTGGGCTCAAATTTCCATCCCACTCATTGACTTATACTCAATAGGCCAAGATGTGGATGAACACGACGACGAGGAGGGTGATAACGAGGATGATAATACACTGTAGTGTCTACGTACTACTACAATGTGTTGCCTTGTCCCTAGCTGTACACATCTGTCTGTATGCATGATAGCGGGGGGATCAAATTGCGATTGATTTTTGATGCGGAGCGTGTTGCGATGCCGACGACAGGACAGTACGACGCAGAAAAACACGACAACACGACGCCGACGACACACGAACATGGCGCCATCCAAGATGCTATGGGCAGGCTACTCGTATGGGGACTATGACGTGTGTGTGTGCAAGTTGTCGGGTGACGCGCCGAATGCAATCGTAGCAGTGTCCAGTTGAGCGGGGGATGGACGGGGTGATGTGCACCATGCTCGCTATTGCGCTATTGCTTGACGCGGCTCATTTGGGTGGTTTTGGAGTGGGGCGGGGGGGTGGGGATGCCGGGTCCATACTGATGCAGACGAGGCGGGCGCCGGGCGGGGCTCTCTGACTGATGGCGCGAGGCCTGGGATTGAATGATCAACCCAGTGACTGAGATAACGGATTGATTGTTGAGATAAGGGAGGTAGCGATTTAGATAAAAGATTGCCATCACTTGAATTCGATGCGAGAGAATTTTGGTACACCGCAGAGCCGTATTGGGTGTACATCTGGGCCCAGAAATGAATTTGGGGTGAAGTGTCTGCTTTGGGAGCGCGGCAACACCCGAGAATTGGTTCAGAGGGCAAAATTTGGCAGGGAAAAATGGCCAGCAGGGGGGTGGCTAGGTCCAGGTGTATAGCCAAAAGAGCCTATGGCTAGAGCCAGCACCTTAGGCTCCATCCTACAGCTACGGGTGCTGGTTCACAAGCGTGCAGTCGCCATGGGCGCTGCGATCGATAGGTCAACTGCCAATACCTACGGGTCAGCCCTAAACTCCTATCTCGAATTTTGCCGCCTTCACGGCCTCCCCATCGAACCCACCGCTGATACCCTCAGCTTTTATACAGTTTTCATGTGCCACCACATCGAGCCACGCTCTGTGGACTCGTATCTCTCGGGAATCTGCAATCAGCTCGAACCCCACTTCCCCCAAATCCGCGAGACCCGGAAAAACATGCTAGTCGCTCGCACCTTGCAAGGCTGCAAACGCCTTCGTGGAACCGCCGTGCGTCGTAAACTACCGCTCTCACGCCAGCATCTCCGACAGGCGATCGCCGCACTACCCCCATCACCTTCTCACGACGACCTCCTTTTCCTTTCCACCCTCTTGAATGGCTTTCGTGCCCTTCTCAGACTAGGAGAACTCACCAGGCCGGACAATCCGAAGCTCCGCAACCCGCGAAAGTACAGTAAACGGGCATCCGCGACCATCAACGAGGATTCCTACGAGTACTGGCTACCGTCCCACAAAGCCGACGCCACCTTCGAAGGCAACCGCATCCTCGTACCGGATGCAGATGCTCTTGCCGCCTTCCGGGCGTATCTCAACTCGCGCGACCAACTGCACCCCTTGAACCCGTACCTTTGGGTCCGCAGCGACGGCCAAGTCCCAACTCGGGCCTGGTTCATGAAGCGACTCCGCCGTCTCTTCCCAGACACCAACATCGCTGGACAATCCATGCGGGCCGGCGGCGCCACCGCTCTTGCCGAAGATGGGGCTCCCCCGCATGTTATACAAGCTTCAGGCCGTTGGGCCTCAAACACTTTCCAGATCTACATCCGGAAACACCCAGCCCTTCTCCAAGCCATGTTACACGCCAACCGGTGAACTCGCGTCCCCTGCCTCAACATCTACATCTCATACCAACACATATTTACCCTTCTTACCCATTTCGGCACCCCCGCTCGTCTCCCGAATAGACTCCGAGCCTCTTTCGAGGCTGCTTCTTGCTAAAACACCGTACTTGTGTGATTCCGACAAAGATCGACAATTAGTCGGGTTTAAAATGGATGTTTACTCAAGTCTAATTGGAGGCGAGTCTCCCACGCACGTGCTCCGCCGCTCGACACTTACCCGAGCATTCCCACCTCCAGGTCGTAAGCGGAATGTCCGGACAATACCCACCACAAGCGTCGCAAGTGGTTTTGTCCCTCGGGTAAGAACTCCCTTGTCTTATTATGACACCGTCATTGACCTCCGCCCCAGTGGCCGGAAGCGAGGTCTCACTTACAAGGTCCAAGCTCGGTGCTTGGGCCTCGCTCGGATGCTCTTAAACCCTGGCGGGACAGAGACGGCTTACCAGCCTCTTACTCTGTCTCGCCAGGTATGTTTTCCTCATCTCTGTTTCTTATATACCAGTGTCTTACTCTGTCTCGCCAGCTTATTATTGCGCTCCCACCCATATATCCTATATTCCCACACCTTTTTTCTTTTCTACTCGTATATACTCGCTTGTATTGCCATTTCGGCACCCCCGCTCGTCTCCCGAATAGACTCCGAGCCTCTTTCGAGGCTGCTTCTTGCTAAAACACCGTACTTGTGTGATTCCGACAAAGATCGACAATTAGATGATTATGTACCTACTACCCACTGATATATGCATAATGGACCTCGACCTCCATTCATCCTTTGTGGCTGCCCGGGAGAGGCCAGAAAACAGCTAACGTTTAGCGACAGGAGAACGAGGAGATGGAACATCAAGGTAAAACGATGTTAAGTATCAGATCAGGAGTGGGTTGAAGCGTGGGAATCTTGGGGGGAAGGGAAAATATGAGACGCGCCCTGTCACGATCACGTGGTTTCGTGACTTGTCCAAAAATCGGAAAGTGTATTTTTTTCTTCCTTTTCACCATGTCGTCGCCTTCGCCTTTTGCAAAGCGCCAGCGAACCGATAAAACGCCCATCACGTGCTCAGAAATCTGGAACAACGATGGAAGTGTCGTACTCCAGGTTCAAAAGACACGCAATTTCGCGTCCATTGGACCGTCTTAGCTCAACACTCGTCGTTTTTTCGCGAGATGCAAGAGTTGCCCCAGCCGGCGGACCAGCCAATAATTGACGGCTGCCCTGTCATCGAGCTTCCCGACACCATCGTGGACGTCGAATATCTGCTGATGACTCTATACACCCCGTCAGTTCGCTCAGAGGTTTGGGTTCATGGGCAGCGCGCTGACTTGGGCTAGTACTTTTTTGTCCGAGGAATCACTTCCCTTTCCCGCTATTGCGGCACTGATTTGCCTCGGACGCAAGTACGATTTCAAGGATCTGCTAGATTCAGCGATTAAGCGCCTCACGTTCGAAAATCCTACCACTCTCAAAGAATACGGTGCCCGATTGAATCCCGATGGCTCCTATCAGTCAACGCGCATCGTCTAGTACCGAGACTTGGCATATGACACCGTCAGTCTTGCGAGAGAGAACAGGATATTCTCGGTTCTTCCCTGTGCGTTTTTTCGGCTGGCACACTACCAAACTCTAGTGAGCTTTCTTATCTTTTCTTTGGGCGCTTCCCAATGATGTAATAGACTGAGCTGTTTGATGCCCCGGAACGCACCTCTCTTATTCCAATCGACCAGCGTAACTGCATCATGGGTCGCGAAAAGCTCCTGAAGACACAATCTCAAGAGCCTGAGGGTTATACGTTTGGATGGACCCGCTCGCCACCTTCCGGAGGTGGTTGCACCGACACCATTTTGTGTACTGCTACGCGGGAGGCCACTTTGCGGCACTGCTCAGACAATATGAATGTCATAGCCCTGAACGAGTTGCGCAGGGAGAGCTTGTGTCGCGCATGTACCCGGCACATGCTGGCATCGATGGCTTCTGGTCGGAAGAAGATCTGGCAGGAACTCCCCAATTTTTTTGACCTACCACCTTGGGCCGAGTTGACGGATTGTTTGTAGCTTCATGCTTCGCGCATGCACTCCTCCTTTCATCAGCTCGCAATAATTCATCGAATGAAACGATTTCATAGCAACACAAAAAAATCAAACCGTGGGAAAGAAATCACTTGGAATCGTACACACAATGCAGAGCGGACTCAACGCTCTTGGACTCTTATGGAACACACACACATTTGTATTCAAATTCGAGAACTAAGGAACTGCATCAAATGTCGAAAATCCGTGAAGGTAGCCCAGCTTCAATCTTGATGTATCCTCCGGGGCCCTCCGCGACCCCCGAAATACGCCAGGCGGCAACCGACGAGGCAACAGGGACGATAGTGGATCCGTGGAAGGCGACCGCCCGGCGGTAAGTAGCATAAGCCGCAGAGAACACTGGGGGATGTGTCAGCCCAAGATCTAGCCAATACCATTTAGCAGTACTTACGAACGACGACGAGGACCCAGGACAGGAAATGTGCGGCGGTGAACAGGCCGCACGATCGCCTGTTCCATCCGCAGATATCACCGCTCGAGTTGAGTGAGACCACTCCGAGCACGAAAACTGTAGCACAAAATGAGTATCGAGTAAAGTGCATATTTTAAATTTTGATCATACAGATCCAGGGAAAGCCGAGCGCGCAAAGCACGTAGGTTTGGACGACGGTGCGGCTCAGCTTGTGGTGGGATTGATGGCGGCGGCCGAAATACATCCTGAACAGACAGAACTTTAATCGAACGAGTCTTCATGGGAAGAATATTTACAGAACGCCGAGGACCGTGATCGTTATATGGCACCAAATGGTGACGAGGATCGTATGCACGTCTGGGCGAGATATGAGTACACCCTAGTAGCCACTTCAATGAATATTGGCGTACCGGGATACCCGACAACCATCTGGGCCACGAAAAGACTGAAGATCATGCTAGAAAGAAGGATTGCTGCTGCAGTCTGTGTGAGCCTCGGAGTGGCAGATGGTACTTGGGAAGTCAAAGTAATACCGAAAGATAAGATGTGCCGATAAATCATCTTGTAATTTTCCAACCCGCCTGGAGAGCACCGGCTGCAGATCTGCAGACACGCTGCCCTTGATCAACCTGCGGACTACTAAAGGTTTGCCTCGACATCATGGATGTCCGAAAGCAAGGGTTTGGTGGAGTCGGAACCCATCGGCGTATGATTTATAGTGTGAGCGGTTTATTTAGCGTGCAAGGAGGTATGTGTTGCAGAAATTACATTTGCGAGGTGTGGCTTTATAGAACTACATCAATGCTGCGCGAAGAAATCACAGCCAATCAACCCCGTCCTGGGCCACGTACCCTCCGCGACACGGTTCAGAGTGTTGTATACCTTTCTGGTCCAATACCTTTGCCCTCGGCCCTCATCAGCATCTGATGTTTGCGCAGTTCCGGCCAAGACAAAAGTTGAACACGTTGAGGTAGAATGTGTCCGAGTCAGGCCTTTAAAAGTATCTGCGCCGCAGTTGAGATAGATCAATGGAGGGGCCCAGGCGGAAGGTGGAAAAAAGTCTGAAGACTCCGGATTCGAGTCAGCAACTTGTTCTTCTCCGAGACTTCGGTCGGCCTGCCGAACTTTGAAGCCCTGTTGCCAATACGCAATAACAATCCATGGTCCTCTTTACATAGCAAGATTACTGGGACTTGTGTAGAGTCTGGATCGGTGTTGAAGAACGTCTCCTCAACACAACGTGGCGTAGAACGGGCATGCGCAAGAAAGGTGATCAACTTGAAGCTCGCCTCTGACCGCAGCGGTTTGCGGCCCGATCTCCGAATAACGCCGAGCCCCTACCAATTCAATTTGTTCGCTCGCAGGGACCACTTAACAGAGAACACGCGACGCAAAAATGGATTCACAAGTGTACGGTATTGGCTAACGCTGCTAGCTGACGTGGGTTCGTCAACTCTGCTAGTTGATGCGGGTTCAAGGGCATGATACGCGGTTCGCCGTTCAAGATGAGCATGAAGTACGGAATGTCGGACTGGATCGGCAGGCTGTTTAGGTGGTCGGGCAAGAATGAGAGTCGTGCGCTTTTCTTGTCGCTGTTGTCGCATAGCGGGAGCTTGAGACTGCGGAAGCGGGGGCGGCGAGGCTTGGGCGGCGGGCTGAGAGGCCTGGTCAGCAGAAAAGTTAGTAAGAATCAAAGCGGGGCAGACGCAACGTACGTTGGTGGCTCCATGAGGGTTTCTAACTGCACAAGGGCCTCTGCGGTCTGTTGGTGGCCAACATCGAGAAGCGCGCGCGTGCGGGCGACGTCGAAAGCCGAGAGGTTGCGGGTGACTTCAAAGTGGTGGAGCGCATCGTCGAACGCGCCGTCGTCTGTTCCTGCGGCGGCGGCGGCCATCGTCTCGCGGAACGCCGGGCCCTCACGCCGCAGATTCCATAGACGCCAGATATGCCCGGGTCCGGTCGATACTATCCGCGATATTCGGCCTTCATCATCGGGATCATCATCTTCGAGTACAGAAACCATCTTCCGCAGCCCGTCGACCAAGTGCACAAGCTCAAAGACCTCGATCGTCGCGAGTTGGGCCAGGAGATTGCTGGCGATTGGTGAGCACCCTCGTGGCCATGGAAGGACTAACTACCTCTGTTGGTGTGCGCTGGAGAGTGCGCAGAACGTCGAAAATCTATATGCCGCCCGCCGGAGTCGCGCCGATTCCGATGCCGATGGGCTGCAGCCATTCTACAACTGAGTAAACAGATGATATAGGAATACTGACCAGCGATCTGGTTCATCCCAGTGTGCATCCTGATGTATGAGCAGCCGAAACACGATTGGCTCGAGTGCCTCGAGATCGCGCATGAGAAACTTGATTGTTCGAGACACGCTCGAATTGGCCGTTTCGAGGCCTGAATTCACAAAATCACCAGTTGGCACCTCACACAGGGGGAGCCCAATGAAATTCTCCGTGACGGCCTTGAGCACGAGGTCACGGTGAGTGGAAAAAACAGCGTAGAAGCACCGGGACGTTGAAACCAGCGAGATTAAAGCGGAAAAATCTGGAAGGTATGAGAGGAGCTCATATTGGAGTTGCTCTGGAAGGGCTGCAAGAGACATGGGAGGCTGGACGGCTGGGTAGCTGGACACGGGAAAAAAAAGTAATGGCGGTTCGATTCAAGGCATTGTTGTTGTCTATTTAAGCTAGAAGCTATTGGCTTCAACTGCTTTCACCACTCCCACATTGATATTCAAGTGCAATCCGGCCATTCTGGCCATTCTGCCGCTCCGGGAGCCAGTGCAAGAGGGCCATGAACTCATATCCACCAGAACTGCTCGCGCAATTAGCGCCAGTGATGTTCGTTGCTGGACTCGATGCACCGGCAACAGCAGCCACGGCGCAAAGTCCAACCACACCTACCACTCCTCGGTCGCAGCAGGATCCCTTTGCGGTTCTCACAGTCCGTCTTCGGGAGGCTTTGCTGGCACAGCGTCAAGTCGCGATATGGCAGCCCGACAAGGCGAAATCTTTCCAAATAATACCTGTCGACAAGGCCGTACGATTCCCTCCGCGGAAACTGGTGCCCCAGGATGACTCTCAATTCTCCGCTGCACACTCTCCCCTCTCCCCACTGACCCCTTCATCTCCCCTTCACCCCGACGGCCTCATTGCGCCGATCTGGATACGCAAGCACACAACCCTCGTGCCATCCGTGTTCGTCATGTTCTTGCGCGTATATGAATACCCGCCACATACCCCGCGATCTCCCCTAGACGCCCCGGACCCCGACCGAGAACGGGATCGAGAGCTTGAGGAGCGCAGACGCGACTCCGAGTTGGCCGCAGACGTTGCATTGAGGAAGAAAAGTACGAATGAACGCAACATCAAACTTACCGTCGTTCTCATGGCCAGCAGACGAATGCTAGGTACGCGTCACAAAATCATCCGTCGGCTGTCGTGTTAATTTAATTTTTTTAGACGATCCTTCACTGGATAGTCGGTTGACATACATCCGGCGGCAAAGTGGGCTGGATTCTCGAGCTGCGCTTTTTGTGCTTAGTCCAGTCAGCCAGGCGGAACTCGGGGACTTTGTGAAAAGGTCTGTCTCTTGCTTGACCCGTTCCCCATCCATTGAACCGTTATGTAGCCTCCAGCAAGCGCTCTATGAGCCTGCCTTGGAATACTATACAGCGCATTCTAAACGAGTTAGACGCAAACGCAATAGACATTCACAAGCCGTGTCGTCGTATCCGACCCCGCATACGCCGTTGGGCACCGCAGGCCTCGGTCGGCCTTTGCGGCCCGAGGGCTGGACGGTCAGGTACGAGTACAAGATGGCTTGCTTCGCTGAGTTTCGAGGAGAGGATGACATCGCGCTCAAGTTGTGTCTCTTTCTATCACCAAATCCTTTGATCTTACATTTGCAGACATTACCAGGATGCCTACGGGATGCTGGTCATAATGTTCGGGTCTACGGCGATCCTTCCGCCGCGCACGAAGCGTTGGGCAGAGGCCAAGGTCTTGGCCGACTGTATAAACATTAAAGTAAACATCCTGACTTTCAGAGATCCCACCATTCACCAGAAACCAGGTAGCCAAACTGTATCTTTATAACAACGAGCACGCCTTGGCTCTATCCCATCACAACACCCATATTCGAAAATTCGGCGATTTTTCCCGCGGATGGGGCATTGGTGAAGAAACCTTCGAATTCTGGAGTTGGATAGCTCGACAGTAAGTTTTGTCCCTACCTGTTATTACATTTGACAAGCATCCGCCAAATAGACATCGTATTCTGGCCGAACTCCTCGAGCACGGTACCCAGTCGAAGCTGGTGATTCCTGACCACAGACCGATCAACCACACCCTCGCGGCGTCTCAGAGAGCTTCTGTGGTCGTTCCCACCAGCGCCTTGGAGATGGAGGCTATGCGAACTATGGGTATAAATCCCAGCCATGCCCTGCAGCATCCGGGATACTACTACTATATGGCTGCAAAATGCACCGAAGCTCGACGTGAACGGTTCCTTGCGGCGGCAGAGGCAGAGGTCGGAAGCCATTTCCACATATGCTTGGCTTTGTTGTTCACGGCCGTCTTCAGGCATCACAAAAGGCGCCATCGAATCCGTCGCCGGGGTTCACCAATGAAAAGAAGGTCGATCACCTCATCATTATCTTGGAGGTGAAACTATATAGCTATTTTTTGCCCTGCTCAGCATCGCTGACTGGTGAATCACAGCTGTATACGAAAGCATACGAGCTGTTCAAGAAGTACGCGTCAGCCAATGCCCAGAACCAAAATCAGGGACGCCTGACTCTCTGGATTGCGTACCGTATCGGTCAAACGTACTACGAGTCTGGTAAATTCGATATGGCTGTTCGGTATTTGAATTTGTTTCATGTATTTCTGATCGATGAATCTTTTGTCACAGGTTTTTCGAGCGTATAGCGAAAAGCTATCGCCGAGAAAACTGGGGATTACTTCTCCGGCCCCTTCTTGCGACGTGGTATGCATGCGCGCAACAACTCGGCGATGTTGAATTGAGCATCAAACTTTTGGTCGAGATGCTTGGTTATGGTGAGCTTTTTTTTTCTCGACGTAAACTGCTTTCATCGCTGAATTTTCTCGTTTGGAGGTGTCGAGGAATCGGATGACCCTGCTTCCTTGGAGGAAGACTTATTGGCTGTTCTCAAAGTTAGACACTTGCTTTCTCTGTTTCGTGTTTTTCAGAACATCCATCTCAGAGTTCCGTTCCTTCGACCCCGGATCCTGAACCGATGGTCGTCGAGCTTCCTGAATCGCAACCTATGTGTATGCCGATTGGTTTTTGGAATCTTTCTTCTTTCTCACTTCGTTCTTTCCAGTTGATTCAAGCGTCGTGTTTTGGGCTCCAGAAGTCAAAGTTGGGGAACCAGCCGCGTTCCAGCTATGCCTGACTGCCCCAACAAACACCACCATAGCGTCACTGCCGTTCTCGTCGTTAGACATTCACTTTTCTGGCAATCTTCCGCCAGTTGTCGTGCGCAGCATTTCGGAGTCAACTCCCCATCCCGTACAACGCGTCGACTTAGGCCATATCTCCTCTTTCGGCGCCACTGAATCGGCGGCGGCCAATTTACGGTGGCAGCCCGGGGCGTCTATTGTCTTCACTGGGAACTTGTCTTCCGATATTCCCGCGTCATTCAAGGCATGCTATCGTTACAGTTCCTATTCTGAAATCTAATTGAGTGTAGATTTCGAAAGTGGTATTGACCCTTGTAGAGGGCCCATGGACCATTCAGATTCCCTTTGATCCCTCTGGGCGGCGTGGAAGCAACCTTCCGGCGGCACGTTGGCTGAGCTCTATCGACCCTCCCCGTTTTATACCAATTGCGCGCGAAGAGTTTGCTTCTCTTAGGTTTGTTCTCTTACCGCGCTGCGAACAATCTGACTTCATGAAACTGGCCAGCATCCGGCACCGGCCCCATAATATTTTGATGTCCCTATCCCACAAATCCCCGGCATACCTCAACGAAGATTACCCCATCATCATCGAGGTAACAAACGCGGATGATCGAGATTTAGAGGTCACGGCGGACGTCCTTCTGCAACCTACTGAAGTTGATGGCACAGGTGCGTACCGGATTCGATAACAGGAACGTATCGGTTTACCAGTCCCAGAGAATTCGATCGTGCTGGAAGATGAACGATCTTCAAGTCTTATCAAAGGCGTCAACTTTGGGATCCTGCAACCCGGAGTCAGCGTAGTCAAGACTCTCTATCTCGTGAGCAGCGGCGCGGCTGGGGACCGCATGGTCGATGTATCCATACAATCGACCGCTCTGACGGAGCACCAGCCTGAGAATCCCGAACTACAGGACATGACGGAAACTTTACAGACGCTCGTCGTCCCTACTTTGGATGCCATCAAAGTCGATTTTGGTGTAGTATATAAAAGGGCGGTTAACGCACAGACGGGAGTAGCGGATTTGAGGACTTATGACCATGACTTCTGGGATGACGCCGACGGCGGTGAGGCCATCGTTACAGCGCGGATGGAATGTTCTGGCCCTTGGGCTTTAGAGGTGGCAAGCATCAAACTGGATCGTCAGGTTAGTTGCCTATCGACACAATGGAACGTCGGTTCGACCTTCTCTGCAGGATAATGAACACGCTAGAGTGTTAGAAGCATCCATTGATGCCGACAATGATATCCCTTCAGGTAACCTGTTTAAGGGCCAATATCTTTCTTCTCCCCGACTTATAACCACTTGTCTTCTTAGATTATCTTACGGGTGACGAATTCTGTAGCGTTTGTCGCATTAGTATGGACTTGGGTGAGGACCTCGACCTCGAGGAATCCGCCATAGTCGGCCCTGGCAGATATGAAGTGAATTGGAGACGGTAAGCATCGCGTCCAAGTCCAATCGCTCCTCATCTAAAAAAATGAAAATTAGAATACTAGGATCGGGGGATCGGGGCCCATTGTCGACCAGCATATTTTCCTTACCGCCGCTTCGACCTGCCATCGACGGTATCATCGCCCTACTCGACGTACCTCCAACAGCGAAACTCCACATACCATTGTCGCTCACCATTATCATCCGAAATCGACATCCATCTCGATCAGCCAATGTTACGATACAACTTGAGCCTGACCCGATGGATAGTTTTGTGGTTGCAGGGCTGAGAAGTGGCCGTGTGCCAATAATGCTGCCAGGCGGAGAGGAGAGGGTAACATGGAGACTGATACCCATTGAATGCGGCTACGTTCAAGTACCGCGCATCAAGATCGTCGACAAAAGACGAGCCATCGCCAGTGCACAAGGTTTACGGGAGGAGGCAGAAACCGAGGGAGAGGTGGTAAAGATTATTGATGTTAGATTGAATCGCACCAGAGAGCAGAAGATTGGTGGACGGGTTAGTGTAGAGTCTGTACACGATGGCGACGGACGGTTGGGAACCGTCTTGGTCTTGCCGTAACGAGAACCTCCGCGGTTCGCATGACATTGCCGAGCGATCGCCTCTGCTGATTCAGAGGATGGCACCATCCCATGATTCATGAATGACAATAGGATGCCTAAGCACCTCGAGAACATACTTATAAGCCTCCCACAGGAATAGAGAAGGTGAGTTTTCTGGGATGTCCACACCCGACGTTCAAATCTTCCCCCATGCTACAGGCACCGCACTCGCAACCGCGGATGCACATAGAGACCCTCAAGAGTTAATCTTTTACGCTGGTTGGGTAAGCCCTCCTCGTCGATGAATCTCTCGCAGATTGGCTAGAGCTCCCGCAGTTCTGTCCATTTGTGCAGAGAACCTGGATTTCTTTAGAGGAAAAGGGAATCCCTTATCAGTACGTCGAAGTCAATCCATATAAGAAGGAAAAACATTTCCTGGGTTTGCCGCCGTTCAGCCTGCAACCAGTCCAACACTGACTTCTTCAACCCAGATATCAATCCGAAGGGTCTTGTGCCTGCCGTTGAATACCATGGCAAGGCACTATACGAATCCCTTGTACTTTGCGAATTCCTTGAAGATGCGTACCCCGAGCATAAACCGAGCATCCTGGGACCCGGCGATGCATACACAAAAGCCTATACTCGCATCTGGGTTAGGCTCCTTCAGCAACTGTCGTACAGTTTCTTACGGATGTCCACAGGTGGACTTTATCGGCAAAGCGTTTGTGCCGGCATTCATGCGTCTCATGCAGGCACAGGAGAAAGAAAAGCAGGATGTTGCGCGCACAGAGCTTTACGATGCACTCCGAAAGTTTTCGGCACAAGCCAAGGGCCCCTATTTTCTAGGAGAGGAATTCAGCCTCGTTGACATCGCCATCGTTCCTTGGATCACCCGCGACTACATCCTGGCAGACCACCGCGAATATAGCAGAGAGAATGTCAGTCCGGAGTGGAAGCGCTATGCTGACCATGTGGAACAAAGGGAGAGTGTGCTGAAAACCAAAAGCGTGGGTCCAGTAAGATGTAGGCGAGTATCGAGTCTCACCATTACTTTGATAGGACAAGGACAAGTACGCAGAAATCTATGGGCGGTATCTCAGAGACGAGGCTCAGAGCGAGGCTGCCAAAGCGATTCGCTCTGGTAGACCCATTCCTTGAACGGTAGTAGGTAGGCGGACAGAACGAATAAACGACAATCAGAAATTGAACGACATAGTCTCTCGGAGTGGTAATTGGGCCGATCTCTCCTTTTCCGGAGACGGTCGAGGACGTGACAGGACACGTCTCAGTGTACTTTACTCGCGCGAAAAACGAAGAAAAAGAAAGAAAGAACGAAAACTTGTCGGGTTTTTACGTACAGTAACACCTCATCCCCTCAATTTTGCATTGCCCCGGTGAGTGTGTGGGTAGAAAGTGTATTCTGCGATGGTGGTCGTTGAGAATTTGCGATCTCTAATTGCACTACGTACATGTTACTGTCCATGCTCTGGTTTACTGGTTTATACATATCTGGGACTCGAGCTGGTGGTTGCAGGAAATATGGTTGTTACGCAGAACAGTGTTGGACCATTTCCCGCAAGACGAGAGGGGAGGGTGGGTTGCGAGTGCTATAAGGCGCGGTCGTAGACAATTTGAATTCGGAATACTTGCATTTCGCGGGAAAAGGCGGGTGTAGCGTCAAGCCACCTCAATGGACGCAAAACTGCTTGTCTTCGACTTGAAGTACAACATTCCAACTCTTGTTTCAGATTTTTGAGAGTGTTATAGGTGCGTTTTCGGTTTCCTGGCGCTTTTCGGTACGCAACGACATGGTGGGAAGAAGAAGAAATGCACTCGGACTTCCCTTTTGGGACGTTCCCAGTCTCGACACCTCTCGATACCCGACTTGATTCCATATCGTTGAGAAGACGGTCGTTCTCAAGGACGTATATTTCCAGTTTTTTTGGCTCAAAGTGCCCTCTTCTCAAGAGTCAACCATCATCTTTCGCATTGTGGCACAACCATACAACTCATCAACCAACTCATCGACTTTACATGCAAATTAGCAATAACGCTGCCACGGGAGCCCCTACATGCTCTTGAACGAACCCTGCGATTCCTGAGCCTTCGTCGGACCCACTCCAAACATCATCATCCCCTGGCCTCCGGGTAGCGTTTTGACCGTTCCATTCGTGCCCGCAAGTGCCGCCAACTGCTGGAACATCTTCCCAGTAGGATGATTTGGGCGCCCGCCGTCAAGCCGTGTTTGCCACAAGGAGTGCAGTTGGTATGCGGCGCTCGCGGGGCCCAGGAACTCCTTCATTGACTCGGCCTCCTTCTCCCAGGTAAATTTAACCCCCTTTGCCGCCCACTCGCTCGCTTTCTCTATATCCCCTAGGCAGATGTAGGCGTCCATAATTGCCTTCGTCGCGTCAAAATACGCCAACACATGCTCCAGTCCCTCGCGCTCAATCAAAGCAAGCTGCTCGAGACACTTGTCGATCAGCCAGGTCTCGGAGAGGCTGCGATCCATCACCCAGGCGAATATGGTCGGGATGAAGCCATTGATCGCCGCGCGGCGGGCATCGGAAGCAGACGCGTCCATGCAGGATGCGCAGGTACAGGTGAATGCGTATGGCTTGAGTGCCGTGTTGCGCTCCGCCGCAGCGCACGAAACGTCCGTATACTGGAACGTCAGCTCCTCCCCTGCGGCGATGTCGCGCACGGCATACAGCCGATGGGAGAATGAGGCCTTGTCGAAGTGCGGCTGGGTGTTCGGTGAGCAGCTGAAAGCGGTATGTACCGTCAACGGACGAACTGAATCAAAGCCGGCTCCGCCTACCTATGGTTCAAGCGCGAAATGTGCTCACAGACTGAACTATAGTCTCCTAGCTCGCCTTCAATGTCTGGGGACAGGCCCTCAATGCCCACCGCATTCGTGCGGACAATCCCGACGATGGGTCCGGAGCCGTCCTCTGTATGGCAGTTCGCCAGCGCCATAAATGCCTTCTGTTTCTTTGCGGACATACGGCTCAGAGACACTTCGTAAGAACGCTCAAGCTCATTGAGGGAGTGCTGGAAATATTGCGCGCTTGTGAAACTTGGCGGGACGGCAACCCCGACCCCACGGGCGCAGACGAGAAGCGGACGCTCGGTGAGGATGAGGTCGCCCATCTTGAGCGCGCGCGTACTAAAGAGACCCATGCCCATGTTCTTCGTCGCGGCCACGCGGAAGGCAGAGGTCTTGGGGTGCACCATAGGTTGCGGAAACCCAGGCATCTCCATCAACACCTCCTTGCTGCCGGGAAAGAAAAAGCACTCAGTTATGGGCTCGTCATCTTCTACGCCAATGGGAAGTGTAGTGTAGGTCATAGCATTTGGTTGACTCCCACTGCGGGCGTCGCGTTCCTTGTATACCGTCTTGGCTTCATGACCCTTTGGAACGGCTATGGCACCATCGACTCTTGTGTTGTGGAAAATACGCTTCGCAACTCACCGACTGGTTCAACTTTGCCTATAGGGAAACGGCCAAGGCCAGTATTCTTGACCACTGCCGAGGGCTTGGGCCCTGAGCAGAAAGAAAAGTGAGAGAAGCTCTCCGCGAATTCGAACACCGTACCTAGCACGGGCCCCAGGGGGCGCGCTTGAGCCTTTGAGCCGTTCAAGAAACCGCGTTTCATGGTGTATCAGGGAAGAAACAGAAGAGAAGTCAATGTGGAACACTTTTATACGTTAGGCTTTTGAACTCTACACATCCGTGCTTCTTTGCAATTGTTGTTTATCTCTTTGTTGACCTTCTTTTACGTCCCAATCAATTCCGCACGTTCCCCGAACAAAAGAGACCCAAGGAGAATAGAGGTACATTGGCTGAGGGCCGGCTTCTGCCACGTGAACCGGAGGTTCGAATGTAGGAAACTCGATCAAGCGGGACGCGTACCGACGGTGGGACTCCGGATCGAGATGACAGAACTTGAATTGATTATTCGCAATTAGAAATCAATTTTGGAGGATTTTTTTAAAGTTTATTACCGAGTTCTTCCTCGCCTTGAATACACCCCAACTTTTGAATATTTGGAGTATCGGAGTATCGGCCCGGCTGGGATAAGACGCTTAGACCAGGCTTGGCGTGACTAGAGTCGGTTGCAATTTTCTAATACAGCAGCTATACATATCTACTGGGAGTCTCATACTTGTCCAAACAAAGTACTAAACTATTTCTGGGAACCGTCCTTGCAAACCTCTGAGGACAGCCATCCCAAGGGGAGCCCCAGACACCGGGTTCTGGCCAGTGTATAGATTTCCGTCGACAACGACCTTCGCCTAGTGCCTCGTCAGTCGGTAAAGAATGTATGAAATGCTGCAACATACCCCGAATTGCTCATCAGCCTTGACAAACGCTCCGCCGAGGCTGATAATCCTGTCTTCTAACGAGAAGGGGACGTCCTGTATTCCGCAGTGTTTAGAAAATGGATAACGGCCGAGCCTTATGTATCTCCCCCACCTTGGTTTTTCCTAGGGTAGCTTCTTCGGCATTCGAAAAGCCCGTCACGGTTTTACCGAAAAAGAGCGATTTGCCTTGGGCGTCGACGGCGCCGACAATGGCACTGTTCAAATGCGACGGTGAGCTGATTGTTTTTTTTCAAATCGCAGAACACTTACGCAGGTCCGTGGCAAACAGCGCTAACAATTTTGCCGGCCTGGTAGAACTAGATCGCTGTTAGAACATGTTGGATGGAATTCAACAAGGGAAATACCTACATCGGAAGCGAGTTTGATGTTAACTGGATCGATGGCGAGATCGAGAACGGGGCCGTGCCCACCGATGTAGAAAATGGCTTCGTAGTCCTAAGCCCCATAAGTTCTCCACACAATATTACCATTACCACACAAAATACCTCCACGTTGACTGCAGAGAGTTTCTTAGCATTGGCAAGTTTGGCCTTGACCGTCTCGTCAGCTAGAAATTTGACGCATTTCTCGTCCGACTCGAAGAGCTGTACGTACTTATCAGCATCCGAAAGTTGAACATCCAAGTTCAAATGCCCTACCTTGACGCTTTCCTGATCCAGAGGAGGATTTGCTCCGTTTGGGCTAGTGAAGTCGATAGAAACATGCGGCGCCAGGATGTAGTAAGGGTGGGCAGCCTCCGGTAGATACCAACCCTGGCAAAATGTGTGTGAGGTTGGTTCGCAAGAAACACAAAAGAAGAGAAAAACCGTAGGGGCGCCGGTGAGAGTTTCGGTGGCTGAGGTGAATACGAAGAGAACAGAAGGCATGTTTGGAAATGGTCGCAGTGTTGAACCAGAAAGAAATCCTCTCTTGTTTTAACTGTCCCGAATCCGAACACGGTCCGAATACTGATATTAGCCTCCGATACCGCTCAGTTTATCCTTGTGATTAAAGTGATTACACAATTCGTTGCGCTTGAGTCAAGCCGGAGGATTCCAATGGATATTCAGTGGGTGAGTCCGAACAAGATCCGAGTACTCCAGGTTCGGAGCAAGCCTGTCTCCGGTCCGGCGAGGCGGACAATCTCGGAGAGTGGCACCCAAAACGCTGTTCGCATCAACAATAATGATCGGTGAGCTTGATCCGAACCTATGAGTACTCCGCCGCGGCGCGCTTTGCGATCAGTCTACGGCAATGACAAACGGCATTGGATCCAGAGGATATGATAGAATTTCCGACCACGGTCCTCAGGATTTCACCCCTGCAGCGGCTTTCAAACTTCAGTATCCTTCAGTCGTGGGTGCGAAGGTCCGAACAAGGTCCGACAGGCTTGTGATTTTATAACGAGACAGGATTACGCAATTTGTGCAGCCACCGTTTTCCCACGAATCTCAACCTGAGCGACATGGTGTATTCTGCAACGGCTTCAAGTTCAGCAAGAAGTTCAGATGCTCATGTCTAGATCTCGTTTCGAAGTTATATACCAACGAGTGAATTTAAATGTACACGGAAAGACACCCCACAGATCACACTACAATATTAATGGTAACGAAACAACCAGGCATAATCTGCGCAAGGAAAGTCTTCGGGTAAACAGTACTTGACGGACCATGGTGTCCAGAGCTTGGGCTCTAGTTCTTGGCCCTCCTCACGATCGATAGTCCATAATGAGCGTTGTATCCCCACAAGTTGCAGGTGTTCTAAATCAGTGGCTAGCTCAACCGAGCTGATAGGCACTGGATCCTCACCATTCGAGAATAGATGGAGGAAGCGCAAGCCAGTGAACTTCTGCAACCGCGTGAGCTTGAAAACGTCAGTATTCGCTCCGTAAAGGAAGCAAAATTACATACCAGTGGATACCATGTCCTCACATGCAAATCACTATACCACGGTAAAGCGAGACTAAGGGCTGAGAGTTTGGAAGATAGCTGGTCTGCAAGATGTAGAGCAGCCGTTTCGTGAAGAGGCTCATAACCTGCGTGGAAGCCCAGAACTTCAAGGCACTCTAGTTTTCCGATGACGGTCGCCATCGCCATCGCCGTGGGCGACCCAACCCCGGGAAGACGGATGTACAATCTACGGAGGGAAGAGCGCCGACTGAGGAATTCGGAGAGAAACGGCGCATGCATTTCCGTTGTATCCTGATCCCAGAACTCGCAAGAAAGTGCGAACGAGGTAAGCCGAGGTAGAACACTAGGATCTTTTGGCAGATCGGCAAATAAAGGCGGCTCAATGTAGCCCATCAGTGATAGCGACTCGAGAAAAAGAGCATGCCGAAAGACGAGATCAATTCCAACGAGGTCCCCAAATTGCGGGACGCATATATCCAGCCGTGTCAGGGAGTTGCAGACACGCATAGGCAGGAGGCCGACGTGTACTGACAGAAGCACAAGTTCTTGAATGGGGTTTGCTTCTATGACGCTGACAAGATCCCTCGGATCTCCAAAGCCTCGCTCCCATTCGGCAAATATCTTGTCAAGCTTTTGCTCCCTGACGTAGAAGAATGGGATGGCTGGTTGCAGGAAAGTAAGTTGGTCGAGATGACTCAACGAAGACGCAAATGGCATCCTACCAAAAAAAATGAGGATAATCCAGGGAAAAATGAGGCGCAACGAACGATTGAACCCTGAGACTTGTCAAGCTTTCAGGTAGGCAGGCAGCAACGGCCGAGAAATCAGGGCAATCTCCGAACCAGTGAAAGGATTGCAAATTATTGAGCGACTTGAGCGCCTGTGCCATCGTTCCTGTAAGGAAGCAGATAAGCCAAGGAAAATTGGAGATGGAAAATAAATTACGTTGCTCGAACACAGCTGGCCCATCGGTGAATGCGTGGACGCTCAGCGTTCTGACAACGTTGGCGAATAGTGGGTTTGTTATGATGCAATGCAGCATCTCCCACGACCGATGGAGTAAGTAATCTGAAGTTTCGCGGACATACCGCTCGTTTTCGGTGTTGAGCATGAAGAAGCCTGGCTCTCCATGCATGAAATAGATTTTTACTGTCGAAAAAACAAGGCGGATGGCGATGTCGTGCAGAAGGCGAGAAACACGAATCATTGTGCGTCTGTCGTTTGCTGAAAGGTAGTGGACAATGTCGCTGTACAGCTCGACAGGGAGTGCAGCCGCCATCGTCGTTGAGTGTGGACTCAGTCACTCAGTGACTCAGTGCCAATCAGTGCTGAGCGGAGCAATCGGCCCGGAGAGCGATCCGGCGGAAGCGGTCGCCGCTCGCCTTCTCAATCAAATACGCAGCCACACTGACGCACGAACCCTTTTGTCTTCCAACTCTATTACAATATGCTCCTTGTTCCCGACTACGATGAGTCGTCTATCCGCTACCAATCTCGCTGTGCACCACCATTTGAGCTGCGATTTGTACCTTCACAATACCTATCATCGCCGCGACAAGGCATATCAAGACCATTCGGAGCTCGTAACAGCACAGTTTAAACGTGGACTCGATTGGGAGGCCTGTCTTTTACCGTTCCTCGATAGAGAGAACATCCTCTTGACCATCCCCCCTTCTGCTATTGATGGTGCCACTCTAAGTGCCAACATTGAGGCCGACGACCGCATCCATTTCTTTGTCGCAGGAGTGGCGTTCTGGCCGCCTCCAGAATTGAAGCAGCGGTTTCTTGACGCCGGTGCAGACTTTGTCAATTTTGGTCTAGCCAAGCCGGATCTGCTTGAGATAACCCGTGCGCAGAATGGCATAATATGGAAAGTTGTAGACGCCAAGGCATCCAAGGCGGTCAAGGTGTGTATGGAGACCCCAACGTTTGTACACTCCTAAATGAACATCAGACCTCACACCATGTTCAAATTTATTTTTATACTCTATGTCTATCGTATCTTCTGCCGCAGCCATTTTTCCAGCCGGCAGGAAGTGCAGCTATCTGGCTCCCCCCGGCAGGTGGATTCGATGCAGACTCCATACCCTCTTTAGATGACCTTAAAAGCATCAACACCAGCCTCCTCGCGCCCTCCCTAGACGATTTTCTCTTTCGACGCCTCCCCGAAATCCTCTCCCTCCCGCGCGAGAACGTCGATTGGCACCTGAATCCGCTTTGCCGCGGCTGTCCATTCAAGTTTGATTGTGAAAAACGGACTGTCGACGACGGAGAGTTGGGCATGATACCAAATATCTCGTTGGGACAGGTCAAAACGATTCGGACCCTTCTTGGAATTTTCCGTGGAGCTTCTGCAATAAATACAGATATTGAGGATCTGCATCTCCTTCTGAACGATGCGGGGAAGCTTCACGAAATACACCAGTCTTTCCCGAGCACATTGAAGAAGGCGAAGCGGATATTGGCGGTGCAGCGTACTTCTGGTGCCAGCCCCGTGTTAGAAACGGCTAGATCAAAGATTATACAGGTACCCATTCTTCTTGTTTGAGAAACTCGCATTAACTGGTTCAGGTCATCCCGCGCCGCAACTTCACCTGCCCACGCCGAGAGGACATCGCTGTGGTCATTTCGCTGGTCATTGACCCCTCCTCATCCAAGGGCGGGATCGCTACTTTCTGCCTTTCTGTGTTCTCCTCTATTCCGACCTTCCAGCCCGACCCGATTCACGGTGAAGAGACCGATTTTATTCCCGCGCTAGCCTCCACACTCCGACAAATTCTACCACTCAATTCGACCGTACGGCCTGCCCCACTGACCCAGTTTTACGTCTTTACGGCCGGAGAACAGGCTGCGCTGCAGGCTCACCTCATCAGCAACGCGTTAATGGAGTCGGCGACCATTTCTAGTAACGACGTTCGCCTCTGCATCGGTGCCCTTGCCCAAGGGGCTTCGCTTCTGCAGACCACCTTTCAGCCGCTTCTCCTCTCCGGCGCCCTTCTGGACTTCATGGCGAAGGGTCGCCGACCGAAGGTTGAATTGCAAACCTGCCTCGAGCGCATGGGACTTTCCGCCTCGGGAACCGTGGACGAGCTGCGTCAGCGGATTCAGGATGAGATACGACGCTTACAATCCGAGGGCGGCCGGGTTCCTGGTGGGGATGACCGCCGCACTGAACTGGGCCAACTTCCGCGGGTGGTCGTCTTGAAACGTGAAATCGGAACCCTCCTGGCACTGCCTATTCCGGGATCTTGGGACCTGGCTGAATGTGCCCTCACGCTCCTGCCTCGGTCATCCCCTGATCGAAAGTGTCCTGATGACGAAGATATTTTCAATGTATATAAGAACAGCGAAAGTAAAGAAACCCTCGAGGACAAGCTCGAGCAGCGAAACGGGTCGATATATGCTGTGCTGCAAAATATGAGGACGCGGATCTCAGCGAGCGGATCGAAGCTTCTTGTCAACGATGCCCGGATTCTCGACTCGAATTTCATGGATATCTGCAAAGAGGACAACCTAAGAAAACTTTTCTTCATGCAACAGGTGAATATACTCAATCAATTACCTTTCGAAGGTCATCTTGACCAGCGACCTTCAGTTCGAAGTTTTGGCGAAACTGACCGAGCTCTGGAAGGCCCGCATAGAAGGGTGTCCTGATGCTCCCGTTCTCGAATACAAAGAGACCGTTCAGGGAATCACAGGGGTTGTGCACGCCTTCCATCTTGTGTCTGGGTCGCTAGATATATCCTCCGGCGGAGACAAAGACAGGGCATTTTACGACTACATCATGACGGAGGACGAATCCACTGGCCCAGACGACATCCCCGTCGAGGCGTTATACGACGACTTGACTGTCTCCGGACTAATGTTTCCGCTCAATAGATACACGAAGCCCAAATGGACCACACAGAACCCTGTCGTGCAGCGAAAGCTCGTGATAGCGGACCTTCGGGACATCGCCGTTGACGGCCAGAGAACCAAGGTCACGTTGCAGACGTGGGGCGGGTTGGACGTCCGGCTGGTTGCGGGTCGCCATTACCGCCTTTCCCCGCGTCTCGTTGATTTCAATATCACCAAAGTCCTTTCGACTCTTCTTGAGCTTGACATGCGGGCCATCTCGAGCAACGAGAACCGGGAGGGCGTGCCTTTCTTACAGTTGATTCTGAACCCGAGATCGTTCGGCGACGATGCTGAGTTTGTTGAACGAGGGAAGGAGTTTGTCAAAGTAGAAAGTACAATCCAGAGCATGTTCCGGACTTTGAGAGGTTTGGACAACTTGGAGAGTACTGCTGGAGCGCTAGTGTTGAAGCCCTCCCAGCATCGGGCTGTACAGCGGATCCTATCCAATCGATGTCAGTTGTCCATTATCTATATTGGAGCAAATCTGACCTTCAAATAGTATCGGTTTTATGGGGCCCGCCAGTGAGCGTTTCCGGTTCTTTGTGTCCTACAAGATTCTGACAGGAACCACAGGGCACTGGAAAGACGTACACAATTGCTCTAGCCTTACTACGCCTCCTCGAGGTACAGCATCGGCTCGGCGACAAGAAGCGCAAGATAACATTCATAACTGCCATGACACACGCGGCAATTGAAGCTGTCTTGAATAAATTATCCCACCTAAAGGACTGCTACAATGCAATCGATTCGCTCCCCACGGCATGGCTGAAAAATGTTAAAATCGAGCATGTCGTGAAAGGTAGCGACCACGCTTCCCCATCGAAATCCAGCCCAGAGGCCAGCCTTCTATACGCGGGCACGGTATATCAGGCAAGATTCAATATTGTCTCACCGGTATGACTCTAAACCCTCCCAGCTTTACAACTTTTCCAAACGTCATTCGTTTGAAGTGGACTGTGTGGTCATCGACGAGGCGGGCCAATTGGCGCTGAGCTCCGCAGCGTTGGTTCTCCGCTCCCTCAGTCCAATGGGTAGGATCGTCATTGCAGGCGATTCAGAACAGTTGGCACCCATATTGACTGCTCAATACCCGCAACTCAAATGTCGGCGATTGTTTGGGTCGATCTTGGATTGCCTGATGCACCTTTCAAAGCTTCCCGCCCCGAATCTGGACGACTCGCAACCTCCTTTATCGCCCACGCTCAGCGACTTCTCGGGAGTATCATCTTCGCAGGGAACAGTAGTCCAGCTGACGGAGAACTTCCGTCTGAACCCTGACCTCGGAGAGTTTGTGTCAACAATCTATTCCCGAGCATTCAAACCCCAGAAAGTCCAGGCAAAGCAGCTCGCAGCGGAGCTCAGGTTGATTGAGCAGGACATAGGTCAGGATCTGGGCGTCCAGCAACAGGTTTTGCGCGATGTCCAGAACTTCCTGATCGCTCTATCCGACGTCATGCTCCGCAAGCCGCAGACTGTCCTCCATCCTCCGCCCATAACGCTCAATTGCAAAACCACGGAGATCGACCCCACTTCGGATGCACTCAACCCTACCCCGATATCCCTTGCGCTTGTTCGGCTGCAGACAGAAAGCAATCGACCGGAAGGCGTCGGATACGAGGCGCATGTGCGAGCAGAGGCGGCGCTCGCTGCCGCTTTGATCACCTCCATACGAAGGTGTTCCCCAAACGATGATATCTTTGTGGCCACTCCGCACAGGATCCAACGGCAGGCAGTCAAAGCTGCTCTGGAACAGGTACGGCTGAGTGATGTAGTGCAGGAAATGGGAACTCTGGCTCTCCATAAAACACAAGATAGCCCTCCTTCAGGAACCGTAACGGTGGATACAGTCGAGCGTTTACAAGGTTAGTCGTATCGTCGTGGCCGCGCCTGCCGAATTGACCCTCGGCAAACCTCAGGATCGGAGGCAGCGTTTGTTATCTGTCTGTTCTCGCTACCCCCAGCAGCCAGCTACGATCTCGCCTTTCTTCTGGAACGCAGACGCCTGAATGTAGCCATCAGTCGGGCAAAGACATTGTGCATCCTCGTCGCCTCCCCTGTCGTCCTCCGCCCGCCCGTGAACGTATTGGCGGATGAAGAAACTGCCAAAGGATACGCTTTCTTGAGGTGAGCTTGCTTCTTCGACTTCTTTCTTGAGGCTTATGGGATATCCAGAGCTTTCGAAGATCGCGCATGGTCCTCTGTCATAACCCTTGACGTGGACGAGTTTTAGTGTCAGATGGGTACATTGATATTTCCATGTATCAATAACGGTCGCTTTAAGTCGTGACGTACAGTAGGTAAACACCAGCACTCTGCAGTGTCTTTCATATATTCAAGACTCGTTTGCCAATCTGCCACGCAGCAAGAGACAAGGCTTGCGTCGGCACCTACAGAAACAGGTTGGTATATGTGGGACGATAAAAATAAAAACAGCTCACCTGCTTGAATAATCCAATCCCAAGACCCGTAAAGAAACCTCGCCAGCCGGCAGTCATCCATACACTCCGAACTGTTTCTTGGAACCCAATCATTCTGTTTGGTGTTCCTTTGCCACTTGCTTGCTGTGTGCGACGAATAACCTCCAGAGGATATGTGAAGATTTGAGATACGGTGCCAGCGATGGCTCCGATGGCGAGGTGTATTCGGGTTTGATTTGCTTGTAGCGTCGCAGGGGGAAGCATTGTCCGGGCTTCAGCATTGAGAGTCTCCCACACAAGAAAAATCCCTCCTCGATATGGGACAGTGCCCAAGAGAGACACCGTAAAACCCCGGTAAAAGTGGAGGAAGGGTAGGTGACCGGTTACTCCACCGGATGAACGTCCTTCGGCCATAATCCCACGAATGGCGTTCCACGGAGTAGGACGCGTAGCAGATTGATTGGTTTCCACTGCCAATCGAACGCGAATGAGCTCGAAAGGATAGGTTAAAGGCATCGCAGACATCCCTGTAGGTTTTTTTAAAAAAGAAACTTGCAACGGGTTGAGAAGAATAGAGGCGTACCAGTGAGTGCTCCAGCAGTAAGTCTGCGAAATGACGTCTCATACTCAGGGGTTGGCATAAGCCACTGAGAGATGATGAGATGCGGCCGCAAAGAAAACCGCAAGTAAATGGACTGACCTTGCTGACCTTCTCATAAACGGTGTAGCCAACCGCGGCATGAGGTATTGCCCGTGCTAGTGTCAAGGTATGCCCTTGATATAGACCCCGAAGGCCTTGTGTTTGGGCGATATATTGTAATGCATGGACCGCTCCTCTCCAAGAGCCTGTGAAATGAGTGATAAGCAAGCAGTCATGGCCGCAAAAGCGCGTTTTGCGTACCGGAAAATCGAATGAAGTCGGCATTGTGGGTTTGTAGAAGGATTTTGACTCGATCCAAAGGTGCAACAGCGGTTTTTGCCTGGATTCAAGCCTTCCGGGTTACTCAGTGAAGACATATACGATGCAAACGGAACGAATACGCACCAGTCCACCAGCAAACCCTCCCGCGAGAGCAGAACGCACAATAAACTCAGTCTGCGTGTACCGAGTTCCTTCGCTGCTGGCTTGCGCCTTGGGCATGGGAGAAAGAAAGAAAGAGGTGATTGGTAAAGGAACTCGTGCCGGGACGGCACTTATCCGGAAAAGGTTTTCTTTTGGGACGCTCGTGTGCCTTTTCATTGCAAAGTATGTTTTTCCCCTAGAGTTGTGCTGATTCGACCGGATGTGTGATTTGCTGATGTAACTTTCTGAGCAAATGTTGACGGAACAGGACGAAAATATGTTGAGGTCTGTATACCGATCTTGTTGACCGTCTTTTGCACGAATGTTGACCCAACTTCGCACGCAACTTGCTGACACGGGAAACACATTTCCCTGTTGAATGTGCCTCAAACGCATCTTGAAGTATTTTTCCTCAATTTGTTGAGTCAACATGTAATTTCTGTCTTGATTCAACCTCTATTACAATGTTGACGAGTCTCATGTATTCCCATCTTGAGGCAGCCCCGTCTCACATTGTTGAACCAACTCAAACCATCTTGTTGATCCAGCTTCGACGCAACTTGTTGATTCAACTCTCCATCTAGTACTTGCCTTTTTGGGAATTCAGATAAAACAAAATCCACCCTGCCGTCGCTCCAACGATATATTTGTCCGACATGAGATCAAGTACCTTGGTATCAAACAAAATCATTTTCCGGTCATCCTCCCTCTTCCATTCCCTATGAACCAAAAGCGCCCACTATCCCGGAGTCCCGACTCCCTAGACTCCAAGGCCCTGCGGCCCACCTCCACTTTCTAAAAGCTAAAGGATATGTTCTCTAATGAACCTTGAGGATTACCATTAGAGAAGCCCGTACTCGATGCACTGATGCTTTCCGACTAGATTAGACTTCTTCCCTTATACTTTTTGTTTTGACTTTATCTAATTAAAACATCAAGCGCAAGGTGATTGACTGACTTGAGTGCATAGCATTGCATGTAATCCAGAAGGAAAAAAAAGACAAGTCAAGATACATGTATTTGGCGGCCCAGTTGCTAAGCCAGTGGGCGTCCGCTGTGCTCGAACACAATAGATTGCACGGTTAATGATGAGCATTGGCATGGGTAGAACGTCGTACAGCGATAAACTCTGTGTTGCGATGCAAGATCAATTCACGAAAGAAAATGCCTGCATCTGTATATTTGCTTTTAATGTCAGTCAAAGGGTGGACGCCGCGTGAAAAAATGTATCAATTGCCCAATTAGGAAAGCAGAGTTGAATCAACAAGTGAGAAACTCAGCATAGGCAAAGTCAACATCCGTGTTTATGATAGATCAACAAGGTTCGGATGCTGGCTCAACAAGTGGCGATTTATGGGTGAATTGGATCAACAAGTATCAGTAGAGG
Organism: Mycena crocata; assembly: GCA_029281795.1. Classification (NCBI taxonomy): domain Eukaryota; kingdom Fungi; phylum Basidiomycota; class Agaricomycetes; order Agaricales; family Mycenaceae; genus Mycena; species Mycena crocata. The sequence goes on along the minus strand of JARJCP010000013.1, from coordinate 214,259 downwards.
TAAGTTGAATCAAGAAATGCGACGTGACCACAGGAGTTGAGTTAACATATCGACGTCCAGGTTAACTCAAGTTGTAAGGCGGACGTTAGGTCAAGAAAATGTCTTCATTGTGTCTTGAAGGTATCAACATCAGGACTTGTTTAAATCAACATCGCAAATGCGGGTTGAATCAGCAGATGAAACACCAACCTGGGTCAACATGGCTGGGGGGAGTTGGATCAGCATTGCGTGCTTGACCACTCAAGATCAGCAAAATGCAAGCTCAGGATATTAGGCGAGGTCGGGTCAACAGGCGAGTATGTGGGTGAATCAACAAGTCATAATGTTCGTTAGGTCAGCATCGGCGCAGGGGATTAACATATTTTCGCTTTTCATTCTTGCCTCCAAAGCTCAGTGAGCCACTGGATAGGTCTATACTCTGGTCAATTTAAACTGGACTTTTTTCTGTGCCCCTGGACCTTTTCCCCTTCAAATCAAACCCGGACTACGGTAATAGTATGGTTTACGTCCCGTTCATCCTACTGCCGACGGGACCCCCAACTTCATTCCTTCCAAGTTGAGAGGTCGAGTGGCGGTATGCTGATTGTCAGGACACACTTGATCACCTCAATTTCACCCATCTTCTCGTCGTACCGTCCATTGCTTCTAGGGCTACATACAAAAATCCAAAAGAATAATACAGATCAAGACTATTACAGTGAAGTATCAGACTTCAAACTCGTGCCGTGGCGGATTCGCGGAGTGGAAACTCCTGTGATTGAACGAATCCACAACATTCGTGTAGTGGTTGGTGGAATGGAACTCCTGGTTGCCAGAGATGTAGTTTATCTTGATGTTCTCAATGGTTCCAGATCCCGAAAACAGATTCCCAAAGGGACTGGCTGGAGCTGGAGTTGGCGGCGGAGAGGCCGTCTCAGACTCGGACTCGACGCTCCTCTGCTGCTGTTCTCGTAATTCTCGCTCCCGAAGTTCCTTCAGGATTTCCACAACGTTCTCGTGGATCGAAATGGTCGATTGAAGCTAAAGATGGAATTCGATAAACAACGATTGTAACACCTCACTCAACTTACCCCGAATACATCCAGAGCCTGCCTTAGCTTGCCGCGATACTGTTGTATCTTGTCTGTGTCGGTTTTAAGTCTGACCATACGGTACATCGTTCCCTTCGATGCATGCTTCTGGGCGAATAGGTTTATCGTATGGAGTAAGCTGTTAAACCAACCAATTGAGAGTCAACGTTCCAGCCACGAAAAATTGCCTACGGACCCGATTAAGTCCTCGACACGCTTCTTGAGACCCAATGACGGTGTCTGGCCGTCCTTCTCCATATCCTTATACACGCACACGATAGCGGACACTAGTTCACAGGCATCGTTTGCGAGGTTTTTGAAGGCCTCCTTATTATCTTTCGCGCTCTAGCAACGTTTCAGGAAGAGCCACAGACATTCTTTGTTGGCGAAACTAACCCGAACAGTTGTCAGAATCGCAAGGGCTAAGATGGAGGCTTCTTGGAGAAAGGGAAGCGGGGCGAACTGAGATGCTGCGGTCAGAGTGGCGAAGACGGTCGACGAGATGTCGAGAGCCGCGTTGACTGCAGGAGCATTACGGCCAGCAACGGAGGGGTAATGCATCATTGGGGGCATGGCGGAGGCAGACAGGAAGATCGAGGCCGTGTATGGCATACATAGGGCGCTTGTTTAGGTGGACAAGGTGCACAACCCATACAGCTTCCGCTGATCGAACACAGATGGTTCCGTCTAGAAATTTTCACAGCCCTCCAAGTCCAAATGAAGATTTGTCTCCGTTCGCCAAGTACATACAGTTTGCTACTCCATAATAACGGGTAAATTACACCTCAGTCAAGCTCCAGTTCCCACTGGCAATCATGCATGCTCTTTGAACAAATATCAGGATTTTCTTCCCATTCGAAACATTTTGTTCGACGATTTCTTTTCAGACGACGGGCCGGGAGCAGAAGGCACGTCCGCGTCCCCAGCTTCAGGCTGATCTGGGTCAAGTTCCATGTTAGCCATCCTTTCCCTCATTTTTTCGAGGTTTGTGAGAGGTCGCTGCTCGGGGACAGCTACATTAGATGTCGGGTGAGCGTCTTCGTCTATCAGGATGTTCTCTTCAGCAGGGGAATCTGCTGTGTTCCTCTGTAACCATCCGATTTTGGGGGTACAAAGCGCTTACCATCGTGAAGTTCTCCACGAGTTTCATGGCCAGAAAAGGGCTGCGTGCCCGAGGAGGTTGGAACAAAATCTTCTAGGAAGAAGATGAGATCGCGCTACGTATACAGTGGACAAACAGGATACCCACCGCCCTGCATGGATGACCCGCCCCATGCCTCCTGATAAAAATCCCCATTTTGCGTGCTGAACTCGCCCCCAGCAATCTCGACATGCTCTTGCGAATGTAAGGAGGTTTCGAAACGACTGTGGGGGCCTGGGTTCTGGTATCTCCCGTAGTTTGCATCCGACGCCGGTCCTCGATTATCGTAATATTCGGCATACCCATACGCCCCGTGCTCCTGGTGCCGGTGCTGGGCGCGAGGGCGCGGAGGGGTACCACGAGGAGGCCGCGACCCGTACTGGTAATAAGATGGGTGGTGCGGATTATCATTTGGATTATTATTGTGCGAGTTGACGGTGAATGTGGTATAGTGCTGCTCGTACTGGTTTAAATCTCCAGATATAACGTTGAAGTTCCCCCCCGTGATCGTGAAATTCGACGCGTTTTCGAAGAATGGCATAGTCTGCGGCGGGCTGGGGAGCATGCTATGGCGGTGAAAAGCAAGATGCAAAGTAGATAAAAAGGCTGTGGGGAAGCCCGATCAGACATCACCCGCGGAGGAGAATACCGTAGCATGAGAAGAGCACAGCGTGCTCTGTACAACGTGCCGTGAGCCGGGCCTTGCACAGCCACGGCTGGTCAACACGCACAAGCAATGCTCCGTCAACGGCCCGCAAAGGAAATTATGGAAAATTCGAAACAAAAAAGTTTGAAAGACCCAAAAACCCTCCTCAGACGAGATATCCCTCAATAAATGTGAGTGATGTGCTGCGATGTGTATTGTGCATGCCGGCTGGCAGTGTATGTCAAATCATAACTTCTATTCACAGCAGTGACGGAATATGATGGGTCAGCAGATCTGCTGTGCGCTTGAAATACATAGACGCCGAATACGCAAGAAAATACCAAAACTGAAATACAAGAACGACGAGGCATTCAGAATAAAAACACAGCTTTCATGTCTTTGGCGGCACCTTCAAGCCTTCTCACTTTGAGAGGGAATGGGTCCCGCTGATCGGGCGGGCCTTTCATCCTCTGAATCAGAGTCGGAACTAGAATCGTCGTCGTCCTGCTGCCAGCTCCTCGTCGAGTTGGATCTCGGAGGGAAAGGCGCCGTCTGCCTAATTGGGTACGATGAGCGGGGCAACTGCTGAGCAGGAGTGTGTCGAGGGGCCCAAGATGGATACGAGCTTGTATTATCCTCGGGGCTTGAGCTGAGAACGCTATGTCCTGAGCTCTGGCTCGCCTGTCGGGACGAGTTGTGAGGTCTCCTCATGGGGATGGGAAGACGTGGTGCGTGGGAGGCGGGCCAAGGTGACGCGCTCATTCCTCGAGGATACCCTCTCGACGAAGCAGATCGGAATGGCGCGCCCGAGGCATGGACTTTAGGCGCGTCGCGTCGCGTCCTGGAGTCACGGAGGATCTGTGCCGTGACCTCATCTTCGGGGTAAGGCGTGCGGGGATCGGGAAGCGCCCCAGCGTCTGGTATTGAGTTTGCATCCCAACCGCCATTCTGTCTGAACCCGCCGGGAAGGTGTGAAGACTGTGGTTGGAATTGTTCTGAATAGTATAGTATGCATTGAGAACTTGTCGCAACTGTTGGAGGCTCAAAAGACTTACCTGTCGGCCCCTGATACGCCGCATTACTAGAGGAACCTCTAAATTGAGAACTACGACCACCTTGTCTGCAGCATTAAAACAGATATGCGGCAGGTGCAGGTCACATACCCCCTCCTGTACTATAGTTGTGCGACCCAACCGTCGCAGATCTAGTGGTGTAACTGAACTTGTTTACGTTGCCCTTTATTTCATTGAACTCCCCGCCAGTGATCTTGAAATCTTTGCAGTTTGCAAAGAAGGACATGGCGAATTGGTAACGAGCAAAGTTGCGAAAGGGTAAGGAACTACGCGCGCTGCGGTTAATCCGCAGAGCGGTCACCGATATCGGTGGGGGCAAGAAGACGCGACAGGTTGATTGGGGCTGAAGCTTATGTATACAGAGAGTCTACTCGAAGTGGAAAGGACGTAAACTGCGGGCCTGCGGTTAAGCTGTACACACAGCATCAGTGGATCTCCGGCTTATCGACGCTAAGATCTCAAAGAGTTGTGGGAACTTGATGCCGGATTCAGTATTTTTTGGCAGCCTCGTGTGATCGCGAGGCAGCAACGAAATGCTGCCGTTTTTCCAAATCTGCGGGAACGTAAGAGAACATAAAAAAACACGGAAGATATTTACCATGTGCCCACATCGCGGCACCAACTCGGTTTGAGATGGTGAAAATTAATCCAACAATGGGCAGTCCTTCAAGAAGAGCGGCAGTGAATCCGAAAGCTGCGGAAATATTCAAAGTCTTCACTGCATCGAGTGGATTCAACGTACTTCGGTAGTCCCATTTGCGTTCTTCCATGAACACGGCTATCTCTTTATCTGTCATTTTCTTCGCCGCGAAATACTGTAGATACTTATAAGCGACAGAACAGCGCAAGAGGCACACTAGACACACCTGTTTGTGGAGGTTGTGCGCCGTTCCCAATCCCTTGAACCACGCAGACACAATTATACCCACACCGGGGTAGAAATTGAACGGAAGCAAGAGGACTACGGTATAAATGAGCGACTGGGACTCTGGATAAAAAGGGCGTCATACCGCGTTTGATAATCAACACGGCGAGGGCTCCCACCCACTGTTTCTCGAGTCGGTTGCTCCATGTGTCGACGACGACTCGAGGAGGGACTGTCCATTCCTGTTACGAACTTTATAGAAGCAGGAATGAGCCAGAATAAATCCATACTTCGACATATGGATGCCTTTTAATAAAATGAGGATTAAAGCGTTAGAAAGCACGATTGACACACCAAAAATGGGGGGATTTTCCGCGCGAGGCCACAGTCTGGTCCCATGCTCGTTCACGGGCAATTCGGATGTTCCGTGAGAGGAAGAAACGCAAGATATACGTGATTTGAGAACCCAGCAGAAGTACGGCGGCGTCTTTTCTTCCTTAGCATACGAAGTGAACGGTATTCTAGACTCACATGTGTGCACATTGAAAGGGATCTTGTATCCGAACATCATGTCATTCGATAAGCCAGTTACCCGCGGAGAGCTTATAACGATCAGCGATGCACGAGCTCAAATGCATCTGCTCACTTGGCCAAGAAAAACTCGATGAATTTTTTCTGAATACCAAAAGTCAAGAAGCTCTAGCCACCCCAAGTGAGCAGCCAGTCCTCTGTGGCGAGTATCACGCTACCCAGATCAGCCCTACGACAGCCCCGCGCTGAACGCCATGTTGGCATTTTTGCCATGCAGGAACGTAGAGGAGCTTCCGGTGTACCCAAGTAAGCACATATGAATCAGGACTCTGTAATCTGACCTTGTCCGTGAAGAGCCTGTATACACCAACAATTACATAGCTTGGGGGAAACTGAAGTCTTGACGTGGCTCGAATGAGTGATTCTGGGACCTTCGCTGCAGGGTCGGTGGCAAACAGAGAATCCTGAGCTTCCGGGCTCGAGAAAGAGGACATGTTATATAGTGAGGAGTCGGGGCAGTCCAGGGTGTATGTAGGTTTGGAGCAAGCCTGTCTCCGGTCCGGCGCGCCGGATAATCTCAGGGAGAGGCTTGTTAGTCTTTGTTTCCCAACAACGAGCCACAACTACCAGTAAACCAGCCCGGGCTTCAGATGAACGAACTGCGAATTCCTGGGGTATGAAGGAATCATCTGGGAAACTCACTGCCAAATCCCACGGATCATCAAGATTCCTGCCATTGAAAATCACAGGGTGAAGCCTCTTCTTTCGTGATCATCCTTCAAACAGACTACCATGTCTCTGCGCGACACTATACCGGAAGCGTCTTCACTGGAGCTGGCATCAAAGTGTCAGGTCGCCGACGCCAAAGGAGCCAAGATTGAATTTGGGTCTATCTTCGCTCATCAGAAGACTGTGGTGGTTTTCATTCGTTGGTTTTCGTGTGATACCCCATGTCTCATTGCTTACTCAAGAATCAGGTCACTTTTTCTGCGGAGTGCGTAAACTTTCTCTTCCTGCATACCGTCTGTTCAAACTTATTTATACAGATGTGTCAGGCGAGTATTCGACCAAGTCTGGTGATATTCCTGCGCTAAGCTGCGCAGGGGTACGTCGAGCACCTAGCATCTGTGCCTGAGACTGCTTTGGAAAGCGCCAAAACGAAGATAGTAGTCATTGGATGTGGCGAATGGAAAGCCATCGAAAATTACGCTGGTGAGTGATCATGAAACTACTCTGATTCCGAGTTAGAACTCCAAAAGAAATCACCGGCTTTCGTGGTCCAATCTACGCCGACCCGAGCCGCGCACTCTACCATGCTCTTGGAATGGACATTGCAAAGTTGGTCACCACGCCTGCGGGAGAGCAAAAGCCCAGCTATGTCACGATGGGCTTCTTCGAGAACCTTTGGAAAAGTCTCAAGGTCACCTCATCGCAGTGGATGTGCTCGAGGGTGACCTGATGTCGATATCATAGACTGGCCCTTTCAAAGACCCGTCTCTCATCGGTAAACAAGGAAATTTCTCGCAGCTTGGCGGTGACTTTGTGCTCGGACTCGGTAACTGCTGGCATGTGATGCTTGCGCGTCACTAATGATTTTGCAGGTAACAAGTGCGAGTTTGCGCATCGTATGCAACATACCGAGGATCGTGAGCACTTGGTCCTTGTTTCCTATTTCGTGTTCTCACCGTCCTAGACATCGAGGTCGTTGACCTCATGAAGGTTGTTGGAGTCAGCTTCACTTAAACCTGACATATATCTATGCGGATGATACCCTACTTCCATTTGCGCTAAATACGGACAACATTACAGCTTCGATTCCCTGATCTGCGCGAGACGGAGTGGTTGATCTATGTTGGAGTCAGAAGGGCAATGTTTGTATGCGGTGAAGCTTACAAGTTGCAGCGAAAAGATTGTCTTGCGGCGTGAGACCAGCGTGTGTGTGCAAGGCGCTTGCATCCACCATCTCCGGACCGATGTCGCTCAGCGTTTGTGCACCGAGAAGACGCATGTTCATCTCAAATTCGTCCTTTTGAGCGGCGTTAGTTCACAACACTGACTACTAAAAAGGCGCGTACCCGGAGAATCTCGATGGCCTTTTCCACGCCCTCCTGCCCATACGAGGAGAATGCGTACAGGAAGCCTCTTCCAACCCCGACCTGAATTAGCTAGCGTCAGCAAGAGTAACACGTCGAGGAGGAAATGCATACAGCAGAGGCGCCGAGAGCCAGCGCCTTGAGGACGTCGCTGGCACGCCGCACCCCACCGTCTACGAATACGGAGAAGGAGGGGTTCGGCCATGGTCCGCGGGTCTTGAGCGCGGCAACAATATCGATCAGATTTTCGATGCCTGAACGGGCGGGATCGAGCTGGCGGCCGCCATGGTTACTGAGCACGATCCCTTGCACACCGGCTTCGAGTGCCATGATCGCGTCTTGCGGAGAGGCGACACCTTTCAAGATAATGGGCACTAAACAAAGCATGAAAATCGGTTCAAGAGGGTATACGCCCGCCTTACTTTTGGTAATGCTTCTGAACCATGGGATGTCTTTCCACGATAAGCTGGGATCGATGAAGGACTGCAACACAAGGAATGGATCAACGAATACAGTAACGGTTGGTCAAACAAACTTACACTGATTGCGCGAGCTATGCCTTGGTCTTTCTTGACGCCCGACTGACCCTCTTGGACCTTTGCACCCGCGCCATCGTCGACGAACTTCATTCGCATGTCTTTCTCCCTTCGCCCGAGCTGGGGCGCGTCTTGAAGCATCTCAGTCGACGTACCCTCAGTTGTTCAGAAAGGTATGCTTACCGACAGTGATAAAAAGCCCCTTCACCCCACGCCTCTCAGCATGTTGAACATATTTTTTCGTGACTTCGCGGTCGCGGTTAACATATCTGGGAATGAGAATACATAAGAGCCTAGGTGGGCGAAGGCAGATGCACGCACAGTTGAAGGAACAAGGGCTGGTTTGGCTGGGAGGCATTGATGATCTCATCGAAGGAGCATGAAGCCAGAGTTGGAATCTATATCGCCACCCGTGAACGAATGGTACGAGGCTCGGATCTAGACAACGGACCATCTGAATGATGTTGTGTTTAGCAGCCGCTCTTGTCAGGTTGAGCTCGCCGTCTGGATGCCCCAGCTTGCCAAGGGCAGTCGCGGACTAGCATGAATCGGTAAAGGTAAATTGCCAAGTCAACATGGCGCACAATGTATATCGGAAGAGACGATCTCTGGCCCAGAATCGTTGTGGAAAAATCGACTGAGGTGACATCCCGAAGAATGCGAGGCAGAAACCAAACGCTGAAGGCAAATAAAATGGGTTCAACCTTGTCATGAATTTTCCCCACATCTGCTCACCGTTGATATGCTGCCCTGTTTTCCCGGATTGCAATTTCGTCATCCGATGCAGAAGAATCTATGTTCGAGTTAGATTTGAGAATGTGTGTATGCGGTGAAGCCACAATATGCCCAGGCTTTGTCGGGAAGAACCGCTCTGGCCACAGCCTAGCAATGTATGTTGAACGCAGTGTCATTCCCAAACTGGAGATGGCCAACCTCAAAATCGTGGAGGTTGAGGATCTCGTCTAGAGGTGGACGTGAGGCGAGCAGGAGTTCACGTTTCTTCTGCTCCTCGGTTTGAGGCTTCATCCCGGCAGTTGCACTTGGCTCTGCAATGCCGATACTGCACGGATATAAACAAGGGCGGATCTAATCAGGCCGACGAAGACGCACTGTTTATCAGGCGGTAGGTTGGTGGATATCACGTCGGGAGGATGGATAGGTTCATACGCCGCGCTGGGCAACACGATTGGATTTGGTAGCGACGTGATCGTGCATGTCTGACGTACGTAGCATCCTTTCCCGCATAACGGAGGATTATCTTGCTTCCTCCCGGATGCTCTAGCACGGTTTGAGTAAGACAGAAAGATAAATGTCCGCATTGATTGCACCGTCTAGAAAATCCGTGATATCATAAACTTTGTCTGTGTTCGATTTTAAATTAAAGCTAAAAGAAATGAATCCAAGGTTTTTGACGCACCGTGGACAATTATCCAGCAGCTCTCGCGGGTTGCATGCTGCAATAAAACTTGTTCAGGAATCAAGGAAGATGGACCCATCAGGATTTGGACGAACGAACACACAACTCCGGTCCTTATGAAGGGAGGCGGGACGGAGTAGTACGGATCGTTGAGCCCAAGTTTCCTAGCGGAGCACCACCAGAATTACCTCAACTGGTCGAGTAGAAAGAAAGAATTGGTGGAGTTAGGGATTCCGGGACGCTGAAGGAATCGTGTACGCCACTAGGAGGATGGGAGCTCCACGAAAGGAAAATTCCGCATTAACGCCGCTCGAGTCTCTTGTAACCCCCGCTGGGATCCAGCATGAATGGAAGCCCGACAGATTTCAGCTCCCCCGAAACACCGACATGCCTCCTTGGAGGGAACTCTCATCATCTTGTCTAATCTGAGTAGTCTCGTCTCCGAGTCGAGAGAAGAAAAAACGCCGGTTCAAGGGTTCTGCATTCAGCGAGCCGCCTGCCAGTCTTCCAAGAGTCCAGGTGTATTGGCCAACCGGGTTCCGTGCCTGTAGGTTGAGCATATCGAATCTTAATGTTTGTTCAGCGTGAGCAATAATGAAGGCCGCCTGCATGTGAAAAATATTTATACTCGAGTATACTGAGTCACAATCACTGGTTCACATGACATGACCGATCGCGTTTTCCGTCACGTAATGTTCTCTCCCAACTTGCTCCCAACTGCCTGCGAAGGGTTCCGGTTGGGCTCCATATGGGCTCCGTCTGTTGTAAAGCTGACCCCCTTATTTCGGATGAGAAACACCTTTTCGGCTGGCTGGAAGCCCGCGGCCGTCTGTGCCGGCAGCCTGAAGCATTCCTCGTCGGACAACAACGCAAAGGCTCAGCCTTGAGGAAGCTCAAAAGGACCAATGCTTTTTATAGGAATGAATGTGGGCGCCATCTGTAATGTTTTCCTTGCTTATGAAAAACGGAGGGAATGCGATTTTACACCACCGAGTAAAGATCAGTAAAAACAACTCCACCGGCAAGTATTGGAGATCGAACCAGGGAACCTCATTGCTGACTCGCCAAGAACTAGGTACTATGCCGTGAACATTCGGCTCATTCAAGGCTGATTTAAATTTTCAAAGCTTCCCCGAAGCTTCCCAGGGTCTCTTGAGACCCGTTGCGGACGTTCACCGTATTGAAACTTATCACCGATCAGATTGTGAATGCTTTGAAGTATGATCTTTTTTCTCTCGCTGGCTTTTCAAGTTACCTTGCAATTTTCTTCCCTGGAAAAGAGCAGGATGTTCCTCCTCCTTCTCTTCTGAAGAAAGAGTAGATTTACTTTTTGAAGTTTTCGCAAGTCGATCGGTGGAGCAGAGTGCGTTTTGCTAACGCCGCATCTACTGACGGAACGGAATGTCTATGTACCAGACCGCCCGCCCTCCGGAGCCAATTCTTCATCACTTGGTGGAAACCGAACCCGCCAGTTGAGGGAGGGTTCTCAGGAGGGGTCCCAATTCGCTGCCTCGCGGTAAGAAGCAGATGCGGTTGACTGGGTGGTGGAATATGGACCAGTGAGAATCTTCCCGACTCCCGATATTTTGGATGGGAGGAATACATCTCATTTTTCTCAGCATGTCGCGGGTTGCGAATCCGGGTTCGGCGTAACTGTTACCGTCTTGTGATTCCGTTTGCCCGCGTTGCTTTCTACGAGTTCCAGCATCAAGTAGGAGCGGCGCTAATATGGATCTCTTCTTCTCAAACGCCGATAGGGTATCCGCATTGCTGAATTTCTTTAAAAGCTGCAAGCTCTGTAATGGATGAGCCCATCACATCCAATGTCTCCCGCACTCAACATCGCTCCGCTTTCTGCACCAGAAGTTTGGAACCCCAAACTTACTGAGCTTCGCCCTACCCTTCATTATTACAATGCCCGTCTCGATCCCCGTAACTACATGGTCGGCCCTCTGTCAAGTAATCCCGCGACTCGGCTCCGCCAGATGCTTGCTCGTCCTGGAATCATTGTGAGCTTGCGCTCTGCATCTTAAGACCAAATACTATTGTTCAACATTTCTATCTTTGAGACTGCCCCTGGAATCTGTGACGGTATCAGTGCACGTTGCGCCATAGAGGCCGGCTTTGAATGCCTTTACCAAAGGTTCATCCCCCTTGTTCAAAGTTGAACATGACTTCATAGCTTACAATTGAATAGTGGCGCAGCTACTACGGCTTCAGTGAGTAACTTAATGTACGTATTTACCTTTTTTAATACGCCCTCCAGAGACTTGGACAACCAGATCTCGCTATCGCCACCCTCAATGACTTTGTTGGGGTAAACAAATATAGCAGATTTTCTCTATTTTGGAGTTGATTGTCTTCTAGGCGGCCGAAATGGTCTGCAGCTTGGATCCGACTGTTCCTGTCATTGCAGACGCTGATACAGGGTATCGTACGCCGTCTGCGACATTCGAGTGATAAACTGACGGGCGCGATTAGCTTTGGGGGCCCCGCTATGATTGCTCGTACCGTCACAAAATATGCACGAGCTGGCGTTGCTGGGCTCCATATCGAGGACCAAGTTCAAACTAAGCGATGTGGACATTTGCTCGGAAAGCAAGTCGTCTCTCGTGAAGAATTCGTTACTCGCATTCGAGCGGCGGTCTTGGCACGGGATCAGATCCCAGGCGGCTCCGACTTTGTGAGATCTTCGACGCCTGTGGTTTGCACCAAATTTAATGTGCTCACTTTCACTTATAGGTCATCATCGGCCGCACTGACTCTGCGCAAGTTTTGGGCATGGAAGAGGCAATCACTAGATTGAAATTGGCGGCCGACGCTGGAGCAGACGTTTGCTTCATTGAGGGGGTCAAGACTAAACAGCTTTTGGAACATACGGTGGCTGCGCTGGCTCCGAAGCCGGTAAACCGCTTCTTGCCTTGTGATACTATGCCGGATTCACAATTTCTTCAGGTCCTCGTGAACGTGATCTCCGGCGGGCTGACCCCATCCTTTACTTCCCAAGATGCCGAAGCTATGGGAGCAAAAATAATCAGTAAGCAATGGCTGCACCCTCATATGTTTGAATAGAACTGACATCTTTCGTAGTCTTCTCGCTAGTTTCCTGCGTGCCTATGGTTCACGCCGTACGCGCAGCGATGAAATCCCTCAGAGAAACTGGTACAGACTTCAGCTCTGCCCAAGGTATGGGACCTAGGGAGTTCTTTGAAGTGATGGGTATAATTTCATTCTGCAAGAAAGTGATTTATCTTCTAATGGATGTTGGCTAGGTCTGCACGACGTCGTGACCCTCGACTCGAAGGCAGGGGGATCAGCCTTTGCTTCGATCTGAAGTATACAATCAGCGGACATCAATGTGTTTTCTTGCATAAGGGACTGGCGAGGTAACGCTTCTGGAGAAGCCGGGAATAGACAGCAGTAATCCTGGCGCCTGTGTTTTAGTTTATTTCTGTACCATTTTGCGGAGGTTGTAGAGACATGATATTTCGGGCCGGCTTCAACGCAGATTAAACATAACCTACAGAAGCGCGGAAAGGTTCACTTAAATGACCTCAAAAACACAACAAAAAACATGCAACGCACACGACGCATCAACGACGCATTGGAATGGGCATGATAGTGGGATGATTCATGAACTGGCTCCTACTCCATCCTTCAGCTCACGAAATGGCTTCGAGAGAGTCGAGGTGCCTGAGAACTGCTGTCTTCTTAACGTATATTGGCTGATTCAGTGGTAATGGGTTTGGCGAACTTGCTTGAGTTCTTTGCCGGTATTGAATCTCGGGGCAGACACCACACCTCACCAAACATCGATTCCACTTTTTCCACTCTCACTCAGAGTCACAATCCTTTGGTCCGTTTGGCCGCGATTTTTATCTAAGTTTCGAGGCGCAGTTTCCGACCGGCCAGCTTGCAAGATGTGGTTCATCCAGCACATCTAACTCCGCCTATACCTGCTGTTCTGCGTTGGTTCTGCGTCTGTGACCGGGAAGACTGGACTTCCGGACCCAGATTTGGCTCTACCTCGACCTCTCTTTCCCTTTCCCATCTCGATGAAGACTGATAAAGCAAATTCAGGTCTCGATGTTTATCTCTGTGAGCGGGACGCCGCTGTTAGCGGCAACGTCTTCACCAAGTCAGCCAAGCTTCTTGTCCTCAATGGTAGAGCCTTACCGTGCCCTACTTCGCTGGTATTGACGCTTCCTGGCCTCCGAGACGAATGATGTCCCCGCCTCAGACTTGGCGCCAAGCGCGCCCGCGAAGCGGAAAGTCGGCGCACTACAAACGAGGTTACGAACTTGTGTATGTTCGATCAGTTTGGAGCCAGCTGCTCAAGTGAAGGAATCATCACAAGGTGTACTGGGAGTCAAAACGGGTTTCGCAAATTACTCTGTAGGGTGGGGTAGTCACTTTGTCCTTCATTATCACCGCAAGGCAGAAACCACCTATACCACTGTTCGTGGACCGATGGAGGATACTCGATCCTTCCAGGCTCACCATGTTCCGTCAGTATGGAGATGGATGGGGGGCAAGACGCTGTTCAGTCGTGAAAACCAAAGTGATCACAAAGACGTGACCAGTCTCGATCGATCCTAGGTAATTGAATCCGCCGGGCTATCCGGTTACTTTATTCTTGCTGCCAAGGGTTTCTCCTGAAAGCTTCAAGGAGTCGATATCGTGGCCGTTTTTCAAACGCCGCAGGCCATTCTCTCATTTGGACGACTTGGATTGGTTTAAAGGACAGAGTGGGCCATTGATTTTGCTCATTGCACCATGTCCCCCGTCCTCAGTGTCACCTCTACCTCAACCGAGCTCTGGAACGCGCCCGCCGTTACAGAAGTGTGGAGCAGCAAAGCCGATGTTCGAAACTCTGCCGCTTGCTACTACAACGCGCGTCTCGACCCGCGTAACTTTTTGGATGGACCTTTATCGACAAATCCTGCCACTCGCCTCCGCCAGATGCTCGCTCGTCCCGGCATCATCGTTAGTCAATTATCAACTATATGTATGGATTATCCCATCGTCTATAGGTTGCCCCAGGAATCTGTGACGGTATCAGCGCGCGATGTGCGATAGAAGCTGGCTTTGAATGTTTGTATCAAAGGTTGTCATTTTCTGCATGCGGAAACTCTATTTGACGCGATTTAACAGTGGCGCAGCTACCACGGCCTCCGTGCGTGATATCTGTCTGTCTACGGTCATCTTTATCTATTTGAACATCTCTTCAGAGACTTGGACAGCCAGATCTAGCCATCGCGACTCTTAATGACTTCGTCGGGGTACTTTCCTTCCGTTTTCATTTTCCGCCGATTTCAATCGTGTCGCAGGCAGCCGAAATGGTGTGCAGTCTCGACCCCACAATGCCTGTAATTGCCGATGCAGACACTGGGTACGTATGTTCATAGCGTCGAATATTTGTTTTTTGACTTGCGCAGGTTCGGAGGCCCCACAATGATTGCTCGTACCGTCACAAAATATGCGCGAGCTGGCGTTGCTGGGCTACATATCGAGGATCAAGTTCAAACAAAACGATGTGGGCACTTGCTTGGAAAGCAGGTCGTCTCTCGTGAAGAATTCATCACTCGAATTCGAGCCGCAGTTCACGCGCGAGACTCGATTCCCGGAGGTTCCGACTTTGTGAGATCTTTGACGCCTGTGGTCTGCACCAAATCTAACGTAGTACAGGTAATCATCGGTCGCACTGATTCCGCCCAAGTTCTAGGCATGGATGAAGCCATCATCCGCCTGAAATTGGCCGCGGATGCCGGCGCAGACGTGTGCTTCATCGAAGGAGTCAAAACAAAGCAATGTCTCGAGCATACCGTCGACACACTTGCTCCGAAGCCGGTAAGCAAACTTAGGTCATTAGTCAACGAGAATCTGATACTTAAAGCTTACTCCAGGTTCTCGTCAACGTCATCTCTGGGGGATTGACTCCTTCCTTCACTTCCAAAGAAGCAGAGGCTACGGGCGCAAAGATAATCAGTGAGCAGTCATCAGCTGCCCAGGTTTTTGTGTCCGAGCCTTTATGCAGTCTTTTCTCTTGCTTCCTGTGTCCCGATGGTCCATGCTTTACGCGCCGCCATGAAGTCGCTTCGAGAGACCGGGACCGACTTTAGTGCTGCACAAGGTATGGGGCCTCGGGAGTTCTTCGAAGTTATGGGTGAGTCTTCACTCGTCAGATTTGTGTCGAATAATCCTCATGCACTGGCCCAGGCTTGCACGATGCTATAAATCTCGATTCGAAAGCGGGTGGGACGGCATTTGTGTCCATCTAGGGTATGTTCTGGGATTCTGGGATCGATTTTCAGGGACTTTATATGTCGGATAGTCGCATTGTCTGTAATTTAATCGCAAACTCTTTTTCAGGAGCTGAGAACGCACAGGGATAGATCATCCGAGAGTCGACAGCAACCTCATTCTTGACTGGTCATCCCCTTCGACAGTATTCGAGGCAAATCAATTTCTTTTGAATACTGGACGTAACCTGACCCGGAGATAATACCGTTTACAACTCGCTGAAAAAAATAATCTTGAAATTCCCGAAGACGTGACATCTGGTAAAATATTCCTCGCCACCCGGAGCTGCAGCGACCTTCGGAAACCGCGTAAAATGGCTCTAATCAACCTTTTATATTTCTGTCATTTGCTGAGACCGAAATAAATAAACAATGGTGTGGCAGTGCACTACCAAGACAACGCACTCTTACATGTCGTGGTTTTCCTTCTTTCGCTCGCGCTCCTCGGCAATGCTCAACGGGATGTCGAGCAAAACACCACGCAAAGAAGATACCGGTAAACTCTACAGATATGACGCCCAAACAAAGCGTTGGACGCAAGGAGCAATCCCAACCACCGATCCTTCGACCGTTGCCGACTTTTCTCTCATTAGCTGGAACGTGGACTTCGCTGCACCTCTCGTTGTCCGGCGCTTCCAAGCGGCTCTTTCCCATCTCGAAAAACTCGTACCTCCCGGCTCTCCGCAGGCCTTGATATTGCTGCAAGAGGTCCACACTTCTTGTTTCCAAACCCTCTTGGCGAATAACTTCGTTCGCGAATACTATGCAGTGACCAATATCTCTTCTCGACAATCGTACAGCACTCTCACACTGGTATCCAAGTCTCTTGCACCCATGGTATCATCCGTCTCGAGGATTCCATTTGCGGATACCCGAATGCAGAGAGACTGTCTCTACATCGACATTGATGTGCCATTGCCGTTAAAGCCCAAAACCACGCGGCTGAGGATCGCCAACACCCACCTGGAGTCGTTGAGTGGTTTCGGGGACACCGCGCGACCAAAACAGCTGAAAGCCATCTCACAATTGCTTACCGCGTCGGAAGTAGACGGCGGACTCGTAGCGGGAGACATGAACTCCATCTCTCCTTCGGACCAGAATCTTCCTGACGAGGTGGGGCTCTCGGACGCCTGGCTGGTCGTAGATGCGGGGGCGGAAACCGGGGAAGCTGATGGACATACATGGGGGTATCAACCCACCTGCGCGTACCCGCCACGGAGGCTGGACAAGATCCTGACAACTGGGAAGTTGGACGCCGTCAACATCGAACGGGTTGGCGTAGGATTGCAGGTGGAGGACAGGGAGACATGGGTCAGTGACCATTATGGGTTATTTGCGAAGATACGTTTTCAGTCTTGAGCGACGATCTTATATGAACGATTTGATCGGTCGTATGTATTTCCGAGAGAATGTGTGCATATAAGAGTAGAGACGGGTATGTAAATCCTCCAAATCAATGAATGTCCATGTGAGAGTCCTTCTAGGGGGGCACATCCAATTGTTCCACTGCGGGACGAAGGGACCACAAGTCACCACCAACGGGCGGGGTCAATTTCCCAAGCGCCTGGGTAGCATTGACGTTCCCTGCGTCCGAAGCCGCGTGGACGATGTCGCTAGCCGCGTACGCGTCAAATTCGAGCTCTGGGTATGTCCACTTCGT
Source organism: Mycena crocata (assembly GCA_029281795.1). Classification (NCBI taxonomy): domain Eukaryota; kingdom Fungi; phylum Basidiomycota; class Agaricomycetes; order Agaricales; family Mycenaceae; genus Mycena; species Mycena crocata. The sequence goes on along the minus strand of JARJCP010000013.1, from coordinate 196,925 downwards.
GGCGCCTCCAGTGGCACCCGGAAGGATGAAATTAACGGCTTGCTGAATGCTCTGTCCTTTCGGCCCTTTGTATCCCCATAGATCGACGCCAACCTTCTTCCCAATTGCGGCAATACGCGTGTACGCCACCAGGTCGAACGTCGAGTAGTGCCAACTCCGAGTGCGTGCAAGTTCCTGCGGCTGCGAACCGTTGGGAGTAATGTACGCGTCAATACGCGGTTTCATCAGCGTCACCTTAGTTTTCGCTAGCGCCTACAGGAGAAGAGTGGTGAATGTCGGGATGCAGTGCCTATAAGATAACTGACAGTATTCCCGACGAACAACGCCAGGCCCGCGCTTTGCATCAGTGCGAACGTGCCGTGGTTGTTGGTGACGGCGGTTTCGTCCTTTCCAAACTGGCTCGTCTCAAGCCAGTTAAGATAGTCTACGTTCCACTGGCGGAAGGCGTTTACGTCGGTGGCGCTCCATCCTGGGGCACCTGTCGCCAGGATTGCAGCAGCGTCAACGACACTGGTGAATGCCTGGGAAAAGTCGATGATGCCGATAGCCCGCCCCGTGTTGGCGCAGGGAATGATTTGTGCATGGTTCAAGTTGGGGTTCATACGAGTGGCTGGCGTGATGAACCAAGTGCGGAGAACTTCTCCGGCTTTGCGCGCGTACTGCTCTTTGCCGGTATAGTACCACGCAAGAGAGAGAATATAGGATGACTGGATCATTGAGCCACGGAAACTGTGGTCGGTGTATTTAGAATCCGCTTCAGGGTTGCGCACACCATCCCTGGAGACATATGGGCAACCGTTGGTTGTGTCGGACCGCCAATAATATGGCGCTTGGCTAGCGTAATCGTGGATATCTCCACCGGGAGGAAGCGTGTTCTTGCTCGTCACTGACCATGGCCCCTTCGTGAGCCACTGGTCAGCCTGGGCCGTAAGAGCAGCTATGGCCAGGATCAATATGCGAACTGAGCAATATGCACGGCACGAACCTAATGCCTTGGTAAATGCGGGATCCTTGACCGCCAGACGAGTCTTGGCATCGACAAGCCTGGGTCCGTCCAAGACAGCGGTGTTTGGCGCAAGAGAAATTGCAGCTTGGGCATCGATAACAAGACTCATCAAAACGTATCCTGCGGCCACAAGAAAAATCCATGGGCCTCTCAGCGATTGTTTCCCCTGGCTCATAGAGTTAAAGGACGCGTAACAGAGTGAGATACGACATACCATTTGACCGTTAGACGATGAGCGACCGAAACCAAGATTAACCAGTACGTTTGAAGGAAATGGAGGGATGAAGATTTAATCCGTGACAACGAAATGGCGTAGCCCAGAAGAGGGGAATAACTGAAGAGCAGCCATTATATGTATGTGAGGCGCAACCTCTGCCCGATTGCCAGTGGATTAACTTAGAAAGTCCCATGTTGCGTTCAGCGGCGTCCTCGGGGCACCCGTCCATGTTGTATGTTGTCCTCGAACCCATTCAGGCAGGCTCTATACAGATTCCAGTCACCTGTACCTATCATGGGGTAAATTAGTGGGCTGGTGTTCAACATAAGTTCCTTCAGCGAGGTGCCAGGTTAAAGTTGGGTTGTGAGGAGGTAAGAACATATGCGCATAGAAATCGGACCATTTTATTAGCAAAGATTTTTTCTTTTTGCTAGAAAGTAGGACAGAGTAGGACCGTACGTATACGGTCACGACTCACCAATGACTTGCTGCTTGTACACCTCCCCCCCACCTCCCCCGTCGCACTGGAATTGCAAAGGCATCGAAATGGAGCTCAGCGAGCTGGAGTGGCGTGTCAGCAGTTGACATGAGGCTCGAGCATGGACTTGGCACGGACCACATGTTACGTTTGTTCTTTTTTTTGCATCACGGTTCGAGAGCCCAACTCCCCAAAAATTGCCTCAGCAGCCTCTCCTTCTTTACGAGCGCCCGTGCGGCGTGCTCACTTTCCAGTTCGCAAACTGATATATCTGTTTTTGCATTTATCGACGAGTCATCCAAGCGACATATATCGCCGGAAGGACCTTGTCAATGCACGATGCAAGTGGGGCGCCATACAGTGGGACCCTGTGCTTCCTGCCAGTGGTGGAGGGACGCTTGAGGGACGCACGACCTCAAATCCATGTTAACTCGTCCATACTCGCCCAACGAAATCAAGACGAAAAGGACAAACTTTCGCGCGGCAAGCAAATTACCACGATTACCGTTAAAATCAGGGGTCAGAACCCATGTGTGGTTGAGCGGTCGGAATTCGTTGCAAGTACTAGTGCACTGCTTACAGAAACTGATCTCTATCGCAATCGCGACACCCGCAACCCGCATTATTTGGCATCGTTCTTTTAGATGAGAACCACTACCAACCACAGTGACCGATTCACGAGACGCAATTCCTTCACCCAAATTCCAATTCCAAACTATTTCCTCTTTCGGTCAATAGCGTTTCTTTGTGCCGGCTTATCAGGGCTGTCTGCGTATACCCTATGTACGGCTGGATAATCCTGGACTTCTCAAACGGCCTGCGTCGAAACATGTAACGTGGGAGTGCAAGCGCATGGGAAACTGGGTAGGGATCTTTCAAAGTTCAACTTTGGTTCAATTATGAAAAACGAGTGTGTATAAAGAGTGTGTAGTCAGTATTAACCTAGAAATATACTTACGAGTCGAGTGTTTAAGCTCTTATGGCTCCGCCGCAGGGCGAAGGGCCCACAGGTCATTATCCGTTGACATTTTCCAAAGCGCTTTGGTCGCGTCACGGTTTCCTGCATCGGCGGCAGCATGAACGATGTCGCGGGCGTCATTCGCATCAAATTCCAGTTCGGGGTATGCCCATTCTTCTGCTCCACTGGCTGCTGGCAGGAGGAAATTGACGGCTTGCTGGATGCTTTGCCCCTCTGGGCCTTTGTATCCCCAGAGATCGACGCCGACCTTCTTACCAACCAGGGCGGTCCGTGTATACGCCCCCAAGTTGAAAATTGAGTAGTGAAAGCTGCGCGTGCGCACGAGCTCCAAGGGCTGTGACCCGTTAGCAGTGATGGACGAGTCGATACGCGATTTCATGGCCTCCACTTTGGCTTTCGCTAGCGTCTTGGGAGTGGGGGCGGTTATTAACAGAATGAGTAGGAAAAAAAGGGCGGGATGTACCGTGTTTCCTAAGAAATTCGCGAGCCCGGCGCTTTGCATAATGGCGAAAGTGCCGTGGTTGTTTTTGGCGGCGGTTTCGTCGATTCCGAACTGGCTGGTCTCGAGCCAATCGAGGTAGTCAAGATTCCATTGGCGGAAGGCTTCCATGTCAGCGGAGTCCCACCCCGGTGCGCCTGTCGCGAGGATCGCTGCGGCGTCAACGACGTCCGTGTACGTCTGGGAAAAGTCGATGATCCCAATGGCACGGCCCGTGTTGGCACAAGGAATGATCTGAGCGTGGTCCAGGTTTGGGTTCATGCGCGTCTCCGGTGAGATGAACCAAGTGCGAAGAACTTCGCCGGCTTTGAGCGCGTATTCCTTCTTGCCAGTGTAGTACCATGCGAGAGAAAGAATGTAAGAGGAATCAATCATCGACCCGCGGTCATCGTGGTCCGTATATAGATCCGCCTCCGGGTTGCGCACACCATCGATCTGGACATACGGACACCCATCGGACGTGTTCGACGCCCACCAGTACGGTGCTTGGCTGGCGTAATCGTGAATGTCGCCCCCAGGAGGGATGATTTTTTTGGCTGTTACTGTCCACGGGCCCTTTGTGAGCCACTCGTCGGCCTGAGCCGTCAGGTCGGCTAGGCGTGTCATTATGGGACGATGAAAACGATGCACAAGACGACGAACCTAATGGTGAGCGCAATGAGGGATCCCTGATCGCCAAGCGCGTCTTCGCCTCGACGAGTCTGTAGCTGTCCAAAACAGCGGTCTTTGGCGGAAGAATTCCAGCCTGCGTAGCCGTAACAAGGCTCATAAAAACATATCCTGCAGCCGCAAAAAAATGTTGTTTCCCCTGTACTTGGTGTCAGAGGGACACGCAAAAAGGCCGAAGACGACGGACAGCGTACCATCTGAGGAATAAAGGAAAGAACACAGAAAAGAGGGAGCGACAAAGAGATAAGATGGCGAAAGGAAGGTGAAAATAATTATTGATAATGTCTGAGGTCGTCAAGCGATTATCTTTGCCCAGCCTCGCGTTTCAGGGACCGCGGGAATCTTCGTGATGCATCGAGAAATTTGGCCTGAATCGCGGCCGACCTCGTTAGCCGTCCGATCCGTAGCTTCGCAGCCCAGATCGAATCAGGTTGAGGAAGGAAGGGAGGAAGGAAGGAAGTGAGAACAGACCAATTTCTCAGCCGAAAATCGAGGAAATGACCGCACGGCGCAAGTACATTTGACGGGAGGCCTGTGTTTCGTAGAGACTTCTGCGATAGTTTATCTTTCTCTTGCTGAATTCAGAAACGATTCTGGAGTTCGGGGGTTCGGGGAGCCTCCGGTCGAAGGTAGGTAGGTATGGCGGTCAGATGGAGGTTTTAATAAAACGGGGTATATATGTGCATTTTGGGGTCATTTTTGGCCATTTGAGGTGAGGGTGATTACTTTTCTGATTGTCGCTCCTCTGGGCACATACCATTCTATGTTGGTACAACATCATTCAATGAGATGAACCAAGACAAAAAACTTTCCAAGCTGGGCAGAACATATTTTCAGAGTAGGGAAATATTTTTGGACCGCTACAAAATATTTTCAAGAACAAAAGCCATAGATAAAAGGAAGCTGGTGGGTGGGACCAGAAAAATCCAGACGAAGCAATGAGTCGGCACTGAAAGACGGCAAGAGCAGTGGAGGCTCCTGAGGACCCGGTCCCCATTTTATAGCGCCTAGTGCCAATCCAGGAGATGAGACAAGGGAGCCACTGGCCAGGAGTGACTCAGGGCAGCTCCACTTCCCGTGTTTTGCGAACGATGCCCGGTGTTGATGTCAGGAGGGAGGAGAAGAGGAAATAGAATATGGACGTGTACAGAAATTAGACTACTGTAAAGCAAGCTCTAAACTCGAAAAAAAAAAAATGTTTGTAAACCTATAATCAAAATATTTTGTCCATCCCAAAATATTTCTTTCACCTCAAAAAATATTATTCCATGACTGGTAAGATTTTTTTCCCTCAGAAGCAAGGGACTCACAATCTTTTATCCCTCTGACCAGGAGATACGTGAAATGGATGTGATAAGAGACCAAAAAAAAAAAAAGATGTAGCAGTAGTAGTCAATGCTCGAAAAAGAAATCACCCTCACCTAAAATGGCCAAAAATAACCCCGAAATGCACATATATACCCCGTTTTATTAAAACCTCCATCTGACCACCATAGGTAGGTATAGGTAGGTATGTGTTTTCCGAACCCGTTCCGAATATTTGCGGACGCAATGTCGATCGATGATTCCATCACGATTTCGAATGCTTCCCCATTCGCATACATGTATCCGACATGTATCCGACTTTCCCGTTACATGTTACCCACAGGTCGCAGGCCTCTCAAGAGTCTGACACAAGTCCTGTCAGAGCTAAGCCCGATGTCGGGTCAAGCCTGAGGCCTGAGCCCGAGCCCAGCACAACACTGATATGTACAATCACTGTACTGTCACTGTATTAGAAAAAAAAATGTGTCGACACTGCAATCGAAGGAGAGAAGAAATAAAAAGACATCGCGTACTACAAAATTTCGCTATTCTTCGTTCACCTCTAACTTGCACGAAGCAGAGTTGAACTCATCTGGTTACTGCACCAAGGTAAGTAGCGCGGACACCCGGCCCCTGTCGTTACAATCACAGAAACACGTGGGACGATATGAACAGAGTTTTGTATATCGTTCGGCGCACCGTTTTTTTTTGTCGCAAAGCGAGACACTCAGATCGACAGAGCAGCATTGTACTTATGAAGGCAAGAGGAAAGCCATCACAGATCTATACCGTCATGATTCATCACAGACCACAACACCGTGTTTCTTTTCCTCTCAACTAAGTACTACCTTTCAGCCGAGGGGATCTCCATTCTTCATGCTCACTCTCGACGCGCGTATGGACGATTCGGTTGCTGCCGCTTCTGAGCTCGCCCGACCTCGGTTTCGGCACCTGTAGACACGTGGTTTGAGGGAACGCATCAAGCAGGCAAACGCCAACGAAAAAGAGGATTTCTGTCTGAGCGGAGAGCTTGGTCTGTATACATGTTTGTTTAGCTACCTTCGGCGGCATTCTCCCTCTGACAGGCCAGCGGGCTACTCTCAGCTGGGGTAAATTCGCCCAGTGATATCCTTTTGTGTTAATGTTTGGACCCCAGGCAATGAAGACCCGTGTTTTCGCTCCCGAAACTTCAGCTCTCATCATTAAGTCATCTTGTCAAGTCGGCGGCCACCACTCAAAGGCGTTTCTTGGCTCCGTTATGTTTCTTTTTTTTGGTGCGCTATTCGAGACCCTGGATTTCTGTGATGCAATGGGCCGGTTCGAAGATGCATTTGGGCCGGCGGCAATAGATGTGCTCTCTTGAATACGCAGAGTCAGCTTTTTTCCGCCCTCGTCAGCTTCCCTTATGACATTGATTACCATCACTAGCGAACGAGACGCTAAGGTCGTTGACGGATCCATGCGAGATGAAGAGTCGCCGAACCCAAAGCGAATCAAGAAGAATAACGGAGGGTCGACAACCATTTCCCGTTGAACAAGTTTGTCCTCAAGCTGTTCTCCATCTTGCACTTACCTTTTGTCTACACCAGTGACTGACATAATTGCGCAAATAGAATCCGGCATGGATGCCGACTCGATCTGCGACGCCAAGACCGACCCAATTTCGCTGTCAGTGGGGCATAATGTTACTGCACCGAACACCTATCTTGACTTGTCTCGGCTACTCGGACACAGACATGCCTCTCGCGGTTCCATCACCACTGTGGTTTCTCCAGTGCCCTTGGATGCAAACGACAAGTAACCCGCATCTTCTCACAACACCACGGCGTCAGACACACATGCGTGCGCCAACGAAGCACCACCCAGAACATGTAATCAACACGCTCAATCGTTCCGTAGATCAGGAGCTCCATCACCTCCCTCTTCAATCTCCAGACCATCCAACCGGTCTCAAGATAGATCAAAAGTACATCAACTTGCCTCCGGTTCTAGATCGATCCCTCGTAGTACCGTATCATGGAATCTCGCGGGGCTCACACAGTCTCGAGACCCACACTCATTAGGCCCTCCGGCAAAAGCGGCGTCGGGTCTTCCAACTTCGTCCATCGACTCGGCCTTGCCTACGAGAGCCCCAAACAGCCGCCCCATAATTACGTTTCTGGAAGACGGCACGATTGATGGAAAACAACCCGTTGGTGTGCCGTACCTTTAACGTCGGGGGATGATATGACTAGCAGCTGTAGGAGGTCTCTTTTTTTCGAGGTCTCTTTTTTTTTCGTTTCTCGCACGCACGGCTCCGATTTCTGCCTAACTATCGTACCTTGATTGTACACCACGTCTACCAATATTCGATTTGTATGCATACTACTTTTCACGTTTTTATCAAGAACTCTTGCTCTGATTTGATTGAGCGCAGATGGAAATTAGTATCCCGGTGCCAAGCCCGGTCTAAGCGTCTTATCCCAACCGGGCCGATACTCCGAAGGTTGAACATCGAAATTCAAGTTGAAGTGTATTCAAGGCGAGTGCGACTGATAAGCGGCAAGCACTTTGCAATAAACGTGGAAAGTACTCTCAAAATCGCTCTTCCAAATGCGAATAATCAATTCAAGTTCTATCATCCCGATCCCAGGCTCCAGCATTAGTACGCATCTGCGCTTAATCCACCCATCAGAATCTCCGGTTCACGGTGTTGGCAGAAGCCGACCCTCAGCCAATTTGTTTCTAGCCTCCTTGGGTCTCCTTTGTTCGAGGAACGTGCGGAGTTGATTGAGACGTAAAAGAAGGTCAACAAAGAGATCAACAACAAAGAAGCACTGGTTTAGAGTGCATAAAGCCTAACGTATAAAGGAGTATTCGAGCTTGACTTCTCTTCTGCTTCTTCCCTCATCTACACCATGAAACGCGGTTTCTTAAACAGTTCCAAGGCTCAAGCGCGTCCTCTGGGACCATTGCAAGGTGCTGTTACACCTACCGTCGCATGGACCTTTTTCTTATAATGTCTCGGTCAGCGCCTAAGCGCTCAATAGCGATCAACCCAGAATTTGGTCGTTTCCCTATAGGCAAAGTTGAACCAGTCGGTGAGTTGTGAAGCGTATTTCTCGCAACATAGGAATCAATGGTGCCACAGTCGTTCCTGAGGGTCATGAAAGCAAGACGGTATACAAGGAACGCGACGCCCGCAGTGGCAGCCACCCGACTGCTATGACCTACACTACACTTCCCATTGGCGCAGAAGATGACGAGCCCGTTACGGAGTGCTTTTTCTTTCCCGGCAGCAAGGAAGTGTTGATGAACATCCCGGGGTTTCCGCAACCTATGGTGCGCCCCAAGACCTCTGCCTTCCGCGTGGCCGCGACGAAGGACATGGGCATGGGTCTCTTTAGTACGCGCGCGCTTAAGATGGGCGACCTCATCCTCACCGAGCGTCCGCTCCTTGTGTCCGCGCGCGGAATTAGCATCCCCATCCCCAAGGGTTTCACAAGTGAGCAAATGGCCCAACACACCCTCAATGAACTTGAGCGTGTCTACACGGTGTGTCTGAGCCGTATGCGCCCGGAGAAAAAGAAAGCTTTCATGGCGCTGGCGAATAGCCACAAAGAAGACGGCTCCGGGCCCATTGTCGGGATTGTGCGCACGAATGCACTGTGCATCGAGGGTCTGTGCCCGGACATGAAAGGCGAGCTGTCTAATTGCGGTGGGATTCTAGAGTACATTTCGCGCTTGAACCATAGGTAGGCGGGCCGTTTCGTATTCAATTCTCCCATTGATTGGACCGCCCTCAGCTGCTCGCCGAACACCCAGCCGCGCTTCGACAAGGCCTCGTTCTCATACGGGTTGTATGCCGTGCGCGACATCGCCGCGGGCGACGAGCTGACGTTCCAGTACGGGGACATCTGGTGCGCTGCGGAGAAACGTAACGCTGCCCTCAAGCCATACGCCTTCACCTGCACCTGCGAGGCCTGCATGGACGCACCTGCTTCAGATGCCCGCCGCACGGCTATCACCGACTTCACCCCGACCGTTTTCGCCTGGGTGATGGACCGCACGCTATCCAAGAACTGGCTGATCGACAAATGCCTCGACCAGCTTGCGTTGATTGAGCGCGAGGGCCTGGAGTTTACTTTGAGATATTTTGACGCGACGAAGGCGATGATGGAGGTGTACATCTGCCTGGGAGAAACAAAGAAAGCGAGCGAGTGGGCGGCGAAGGCGGTCAAATACACTTGGCACTCGGAGAAGGAGGAGATCGAGAATATCAAGAAGTACCTGGACCCTGCGAGCGCCGCCTACAAGAAACACATGATGTGGCAGGCGCGGCTTGAGGGTGGGCGCCCAAATTCTATGGGGAAGATGATCCAGGACTTGGCGGCACTTGCAACGAAGACTGGATCGGTGAAAACGTTGCCAGGGGGCCAAGGGATGATGATGTTTCCCGGACCTAGTGACCCTGCGCAGGCAAAGGCATTCGAAGCCAAGTTCCAAGCTTCGATGAAGCAGATGGGGGTTGAATTTGGCCCATGGCAGCCGTTATAAACAGCTAAAGAATTTGGATAAAAACCTGTTGTATTGATACGCTGTATGATTGAACAATGACCAAGGCATTTGCCAGATGAGGCCGATACTTGTGGAGTGCGAGCTAGTGCGAGACAATGCGAGACAGAGTTGAGCAACGGGAGCAGTTATCGAATTCACGCGCCCCGATGATAAGCATCATTTGATTCACAACTTGTGCACACTCTATCCTATCCTATCCTATCCTATCCCCTAGAGTTTATCGAGAGAAAAAAAGAAAATAGCTGAGTCCGTGCATGGGTCTTTATGTATAAGTATGACCGACCGGCCCTCTATCCGCCCTCGCGTAATGTCCACCGCTCTGACTCGCTGCTGAGTACTTGATCGTGGGGATGACTGTAAGATAAAATATCGGAGCACCGGGTAGGTGGGCTGACAGCGCTTTCTTTTCCTGGATGTAAGGTATTGCCGTAGCTTGAGAGTTATGCACATGAGCAAAGCTCAGAACGGGCGTCGAGATAATGGAGAGTCTAATAGGTGTGGGTAGATACATAATGAGATGAACATGGGAAGCCGGAAGAATAGATTCGTCCATACCATCGATACAGGGCTTGCCTTATTTTATTCATCCTGTGGTGAAATCGAGAAGGACTCACACCAGTTAACGGCGTCACCGCGAGTCGAGCGGTTGAAACCGCGTGTAGTAGCGCTTGGTCTGCGTCTCGACGATATCCTGCGTCGACTCAGGAAGGTCTTCTATGAAATGGCCTGGCGATCCCGCGAACAGCGAGAGGGCGGGGATGACGGTGTTTGGGGGCACGATTGTGCCATCCGCAATCCGCGCGCAGTCCTTGATAATGGTGAACTTGCCAATGACGCAGTTCTTGCCAATCTCGACGTGGTTGCCAATGGTCGCGGCCTCAACGACGGTGTTGGCACCAATATGAACGTGGTCTCCGATTTTCATGGGGTAGTAGTTGAAGTTGCCACGATAAGTCTTGTAAGGGGGTCGCATGACACAGCCCTCTCCAACGACACAATACCGGCCGAGAGAAATGACAACAGCGTGCCCTGCACCAGTCCGACGGAGGTCACCGCGAATGATAGCACCGCTGGAGATGATCGTTTTGCCGCCGAGGATGATATTTTGTGGGCCGGAAATCGTTGCGCGGCGGGATACCTTGTTGCCCGTGTCCTGTAGAATGTGAGATACCACCTGCAGCTTGACAAAAGTGCGCCCACCGTCTCAATAAACTCTGCTTTCGAGTAGTAGATGGGCGGGTCCATAGGAAAGAGGAAGAGGGGACTTCCCAAATAGGAACTGCACTTTCTCTTCTTCCCACCATGTCATCGCCTGCAAAACGCCAAAGGACCGAAAACGCGCCTATCACGCGCTCCAATATATGGCATAAAGATGGGAGCGTTGTTCTACAGGTTGAAAACACTCAATTTCGCGTCCATTGGGGCGTTTTGACACTCAACTCGGCGTTTTTTTCGCGACATGCAAGGGCTACCCCGACCGGCTGATCAGCCAAACGTCGACGGTTGCCCTGTCATCGACCTTCCCGATGCCATGGTAGATGTCGAATATCTGCTCAAGGCACTGTATACACCGTCAGTATGATTCATGTCTAGGTGCGTGCGCTAATATCTTTCACAGGACATACTTAGCTCAGCAGGCGCTCCCGCTACTCGCGGTTGCTGCGCTAATTCGCCTGGGACGCAAATATGACTTCCGCGACCTATTGGATTCGGCATTGGAGCGCCTCACGTTCGAAAATCCATCGACCCTCGAGGAATACGATGCGCGATTGGCAACCAATGGGTCTTATTCGCCAACGCGAATTATATACGACAATGGAATATTTATGGATACATTAACTTTGGCAAGAGAGAACAGTATACTATCCGTGCTTCCCTGCGCGTATTACCGAGCAACACAACGCCACTACGGGGTGAGTCAATTGTTTGAAGGACAGGCCATCTGACCTTTGGCCCAACAGGCGAAGTTAGTAAATGGTACCTCACGGGGTGATGGCACGAGGAGTTCTTTAGCTCCAGTTGACCAGTGCAAATGCCTTGTAGGCCATACCAAGCTGCTAAAAGCACAAATCCAGCCGGGATTCCCGCAGGCATGGATCCGTTCGTGGCCGGCCAACGAGAATTGTACCAATCCTACTCAGTGTGCCAAAGTCCGCGATGCCAGCATCCGCACGTATCTCGACAACCTTTCTCTTCTAGCCCTGTCCCAACTTGTTTTAGGGAGATCATTGTGTAATTCGTGTGCAGCACGTATTGGGGCAATGGGAGTGGATGGACGCAAGAAGGTATGGGATGAGCTCCCCAGCTTCTTTGACCTCCCACCCTGGGGCGAATTGAAGAACAACTTGTAGTTTTTCTCCTTCATTTGTATATCTGCTCATACATGACCCGAACACATTTTACTCACGAGGAGTGCAATTGGCATTCTTAATGATACTCAGATACCCTTGGCTTGAACTTTGTAAATCGAGCCCTATGCTCTTACTCCCAGCGCCGGCTTTTCCGAGTCGTCCTGGTCGCGTCACGTCGCGTGAGATAATCACGGTAACGTGACCATGTCTCAGAGATTTCAAGCGGAGTCTGAATTCACCTGATGCATTCGCGGATGCTGTCAGCCGCTCTCTTCACTCTTGCTTCTTCCCACCATCTGGCGCTCATCCTTCCGCAAAATTCTCCTCCTCCAGCTTCGACTTCCGATCAGCAAGCTCCATCGTATCGACATTCGACCCTCAGCAGCCTTCAAGTTCAAGACCCCGGCACTCGACCCGCTACGTGCTCATATTTCTCCCGTGTTTCATCTCACTGACCACCTCTCCAAGAGCCAGACTAGCCTTCTAATCCTGGTCTGTCTCTAGGAGACTTCAGCTTTTTAGGCCCCAAGACCTCGATGGACCCTCGACTGGACGACACCCTCAAGACCTCGACAGGACGACATCCTCAAGACCTCGACTGGACGACTGGGGTCGGGCGGATATGTTGGAGTGCCGCGTATGTCCCAGCCTCTCATCCTCGTCTCCCTTTACTGACCATCCTCCAGGAGCCATGGGGCACGGCCGAGGGGAGGCTGTGACCGTACGTCGACCATCCTTTTCCACTTTGCTCCCACTAATGTGTCTTATCATTCAGGGTAGTGCACTGCCGGGGCACCGTGAAAGGGAGTCTAGCGCGCTGTATGTTCTTCTCATCCACTCTTCTTCTCATACTCACACACACATTCACAGGAGGGGAGCTCAGCGTAAGCCGTGCAGAGATGGAGGGAGGCCGAACGTGGGTAAGTATGGGCGCCGCGCCGGTAGGATTGGATTATCGGTGCGGCCCACCGTGGGGAGGCCTGGAGGGGCGGGGATGCCACTAACCAAACTCATCTCTCCCCCATTCCCTCTGTTTAGGTTAGCTAAAAAGGTGGCCACCTTCACGATACGACGCATCCGTGGTGGAAGGAAAGCTGATGGTATGGGAAATGGGTTGCGTTGAGGGAAGGCTAGGTTGCCACCGTAGTTAGATCGCTGTCTCCCCGCCCGTCGTCGTCGGTATGGTCTTTCGTCTTTCTCTTCCAGCGCCCGTGTTCTGATCTCCTCGTTCAGCGTATTGCCGCATTCGCACATCATCGTCACCATCATCTCTTGCGTCGCCCAACTCCAACAAACATGAAAAGAATAACAATAAAGCAACAAAAATGAAAAGCAAAGAAAGAACGAAACGAACAATATCGTTGGGCGATCGACAACCACTGCAATGCGAAGCACTCAAATAAGAATCATGACATCCACGACGGGCCGGGTTTCTTCAACTCTCCTTCATGCCGCACGCTGGCGGGCACAAATACTAACCATCCACGGTCGCAAACACCATTCTCCATAGACCGACTGCTCGCCGGCCTCGACGCATACCAGCTGCCCACACCCGCGGCACATAGCAATGCGATCACACACCACCGCTCTTCGCTCGCCCTGCTTCGTCAATGCGGGAGCAGTAGCAGCGCGACTCCAGAATCCTCGAATCGGAGCGTTTTCTCCATTTTGCGCCTTTTTATTTTTGCGCATCACACTGTGCTCCTCGCTGCTGCCATGCAAGCACAATAGCAATGCATCACCAGCTCATCCAGCCCGCGCGAGACCAACCAAATTCAGAAGTCGGCGTTCGCATACCATCTTTGCGCCGTTTCTTGTCAAGTCTCAGCAACACGCCACTACGAGCCTCTGCAGTTTCCCATTATTTTGCGCCCATCTCTGGGTTACCCACAATGTGGGCGGCGCATAAACAGTAAACAGTCTTTGATCATCGTCTTGCCGCCGGCCTATACATCCTTGGCCAAACCACCCGCGGCGCAGAATTCTATCGTGCCGCCGTTAACACATCTCTGGCATCTCTCGCGGCTCGCGGCGAACCCCTTGCGTCAGGCTGCCTTCATATCAAGACTAACGCAAGCCGATTCTGGTCTCATGCTTGTTTTGTAAACTGTAAGGCGCACTTCCAACCATTTTTGTCTTTGCTCTAATCACCCAACAGATCTGCTTGTGACAAGCGCTTACATCTTCATGCTTCCCGACGGCCTCTCAGTCATCTTCGGTCTCGGCCAAAGCTGCCAGGCGGTTTTCCTTCGAGGGTGCTCCCCTTTGCACCACTCATCTTTGCACCTCGATTCTTGTCCGGCACAATCACTCTTTTGAACTGGTTCTCTTGAAGTTGGACCCGCATCTCGATGAATTCTCCGCGAGCTCTCATTCGGTCTCCGGCGGGCTTGGGGCTACTGGTTACGGTTATGGCTTTCGGGTTCTCGGTTGTGGCGTAGATAGATCGTAGATAGTTTGGACTTGGACAGGAGGGACGGTGGGCTGGACGACAACTCAAACAGGCGGGCCGAAGACACGCTTCTCTTACGCTGGCTAGTTCGATTGGACACAGGCAACCGTTTCTCAATCAGTGCGACTTCCGGTCTTCATTATCCGGGGCTTGGTCTTGCTGGTGCTTTCGTGGCACATCATCTGTAGGTCATTTTTTGGGGCGTCCCCTACAGGTTATTGATCTTTTCTTGTAGCACTCCAAACCTTCCTGACGGCCGCATGATGTTCACCGCCCAAACCTCAATGCCACCAAAAATAACACGAATAGCACCGAGGTCCCAGTCTCTCAGTGACGTGTCAACACCACCTAAACGACGTGGGCCTTCCAGTCGCATGGCGTTCATACCAATTGGCTCAATGTTCCCTATCTCGACTTCATCGCACCCAATAACACAATAGCACGGGGGATCAAGACTCGAGGTGGCCAAAGTCGCCCTCAATGACGCGTTAACATTACAACGACGACGACTTTACAAGGTTACTCCTTCACCATTCGATTCGCGTCGCACAAATAAAAGGATTGCCGCACCTTCAACGTCTGGCGCATCGCCGACCACCTCTACCATCTTTGAATATCGGCACGCTGCATCCCACGCGCGGTCCAAGCCGACCTCTATCTTCACCGCGTCTTTCGCCACACTCATCCACGCGCACGTCGACTCACGCCAATGCTACTTCCAATGCGACGCAAACCTACACAATCGGCAGTGCAAATGCATCTGCCCAGAGTGATCTGCAAGCTTTAGTGCAGTTCGTAAAGCCATGCTGAACGCCAATCTGCAGGGTGGCATATCAACTGCAGCGGTCGCCGCATCCTCCATACTTTACGTAGCAGCGATTACCCGCGCCCGCCGCTGATATATCCGCTCGCCCTCATTCGCCAGCTACATATCGCCATCCAGCCGTTGCCCCATTCAGCCTTTGCCTCCGTTTGGACCCTCGACTCCTCCTGTCCCCAGTCCCCAGGTCCTGTAGATAAATCGCTGTGCATACTATATGAATGCGAGTACTGCTTTGCCGTGCTAAAAACAAGTATTTGTGCAGGGAATGAGGCATAAATGAATGTGAGGGCCAGTCGCGCCCAGCTTGGCCTTGTTAGATCGAGACGCTTACGCGTGCCGCCGGCTGCATCCCGCCATAACTTGCTCTTTTACTACTACGGCGCCGCCAATAATTCTATGCTGCTGCGGCAGTCGCTGCGATGCTGTTCCGCTTTGCGCCAGACGCGTCTCTATACCCCGCCGCGTCTGCTGTTCGCAGGGTACTCCAGACCTGAGAGCACCCTAGCAAATCCTCTCACCGTCACCTCTGCTCCGGATGGGATTCCCCCTGTATCCATCTTGCCCGACAAGCTGCTGTATCGCGGACCTCTCACCAGGACTTTCAAGCGTTTAAAGCTTTTCTCCCTCTCTTCGCTCACCCTCTGCCTCACAATGGCACCCCTCATGTTTGCTGTCGAAACCAACCTTCCATGGACCGCACGCGGTTTGCTCGCAGCGACGGCCGTCGGCACCTCGGGCATCAGCACAGCGCTCATTTGGTGGGCCGGCCGCAGCTATGTGACTGCGCTGCGCCTCACCAAAGTCCCCGCGAACGACGCCATCGAGCAGCTTGAGATCACCACCCTCACGCTGCGCCTACAGCCGCGCATCACCAAGGTTCCACTTCCATCTCTTTGTTTGTCCGTTTCTTGAGTTTGTGTTATTTTCCCGCCAGGTCTTCGACCCGCTTTTCGTCGTCCCCGTCAAGCGTCCATTCGCCAAGTGGGAGCTCGCGCAGTTCGTGCTCCTCCCGCCGGACATGCGCAACACGACGTCTGGCCAGGAAGAGACCGTCGCGGAGACGACTGACGCCGATGGTCGCGTGCTCGGCCGCTGGGTCGTTACCTGGGGCGAGAACGGCGAGGGCAATTGCCACGAGGTCGGCACCGTCGTGCGCTATTTTAACGTCCACGAGGAATTACTCCCACCCCTGCGCTACGCAGAGTCAGAGGCAGGCGCGACAGGCGCATCGGGAGACAAGTCCGAGGGGCAGACAGAGAAGGAAAGACCATTATGATGTACCAACTAATTGTTCCATGGGCGACTCGCGACTTACCTCTGTAGTATTTAATGGGAGATATGCACCACCAGCTCAAGCTCACACGATGGGAGATATACTTTTCTCGCTGTTCAAGTCAGTTCATTATATACGGTGAGATGATGTATGTACTCCTCGAGCTCGACCCCAGTATTGGTCCATTATCTGCTCTCGCAACGTATTCTCACACTCCGGGCGAAATTACAGGCAATTGATGACCTGAAACGCAATTTGCGGAAGTGGACCGCTGTGGACCGTCAATCTTGGCTTGTCATCGGATGCAAGCGCGTCACGCAATTGTAAGAAAGCGAGTTATTGCCTGAGCTCTCGATGGCGCAGTCCAGCAAGCCGCTGTAGGACTTCGCACCGCCCGTGTGCGGCGAAGCGACCGTCCTCGGGGTAGTTCAGTCGTATTTAACGTCCGGCCGACCGACCGACCGTGTTAACGTCGTCGGGATCGGCGGCCTGCGCACCTCGCGATCCAGTTTTCTGCAAAAATCGGCGCCCGTCTCGCGGTGCTGAACGCTGAGTACCGAGTCAGCCCCAGTCCAGATTGAGGAGACGCTGGCTTTCAGCGCGACGGAGTTCTACCCTAGCCAAGCCGCTACAAAATTCGAAACGGAGCCGCTCAGCCACCTGCTCGTAGCAATCGAGCTCGCTGTCCGACTGGAAATCGCCCGTCGACCCTCACGCGCGCACCTTACTTCACTTGTGAGGCCGTCAACCGATTGCTTTTCTTCGTTTAGATTTTTGATTTGTCATGCAGCCCAAGACCACCTTGAGACCTCACGATCAGTTTCAACAACCTTATCATCCACTCCCTGTTGTTGTAGGGGGATTAACTATCCAAGATACGGCCATCGTGACGCGCTCTGCACAGGAAGATGCTCACATTCGCGGCGGGGCACCAAATCAAACTTATCATCGAACGTTTCCCGATGATCTAACGAAGAGTGGGGTTGAGGAGGGCCGTGAGGGTAGAGCAATGCGCTACAGAGAGGTGCTCGTTGCCCAATATCTCGTATACAACAGCCACTTGGTCGAACTCATATGATTGTGGCCCGCAGTTACTTCTCCGCACGCAATCAACCCCAGATTTCAACCTTTTTTGGTCATTTTCAACAATCTTAAACTTAGCAAATTGAGAACCAGCTATAGTTAAGAGGCGACAATGTCTGGAAATAATTTACAACAACAGGACACAAAACCAAGGAGATATCCGATGCGATGGGATGCATGTACGCTATAAGTCATACATACACTGAACGATATGTACCATTTATAGTGAGGTCGAGATGAATATGAAACTATAAATTGTCCTTCGATTCATCCCAAGGCGGGAGGTCAAAGAGCCCTGGGAGTTCCTCCCATATTTTCTCTCGACCTGCGGCCATCGCTTCCTGCATGTGATTTCTGCATGCGCCACACAAGCTAGTCCCCTTCCATACTGACTGCAAAGCAAAGAATGTTTTTTTTTGCATGTATTTCCGCAAAGACTTGGCCCGGAATTTAACGCACTCAGTAGAATTGTTGCAGTCGCGATCATATTCCCATGAATGAAACCATCCGAATGTAAGCTTACGACCATCTTGGACTTGAGCATTCAAGACTTTCTCGCGGCCAATAACGAGTAGACGCTGGTCAATTTGAGCTAGAGTGGCCACTGTGCCGTCGTTCCGTGGGATACCGTCGAACCACAGCGCCTATATCAAGAGTAAGCTGATGTTAGGTAAAAGCATATCGCTCACTTGGTCATGTATCATTGCACGATAGTAAGCACAGGGGAGAACGGAAAGAATCTGGTTTTCTCTGGCTAGAGTGAGCATATCAAAACGTAGCGCAGAGTCATCCAGGATTCGCATAGGTCGATACGTATACGATTGACCATTCATAGTCCTGCGGGCATCATATTGCTCGAGGGTCACTTCAGGCGCTCGACCGCTAAATCCAACAGATCCCTAAATTCATACTTGCGTCCCAGACGAATGAGGGCTGCAACTGCCGGCAGCGGGAGCGCCTGCTGGACTAGAAACGTCCTGTAAAAGATATGTCAGTTTGAGTACGCGGACACACGGAGCGTACTGACGGGATATATAACGCCGTGAGTAGATATTCAACATCTGCTTTGACGTCCGGCAGCTCGACGACGGGGCAGCCGTCAATGCTTGGCTGATCGGGTGGCTGGGGCAGCCCTTGCATATCGCGAAAAAACGACGAGTTTCGAGACAAAACACTCCAATGAACGCGAAATTGGGTGTCTTCAGCCTGTAGAACGACACTCCCGTCGCTATGCCAGAGTTCTGAGCGTGTTATAGGCGCGTTTTCAGTCCTTTGGCGTTTTGCGGGAGGCGACGACATGGTGATAAACACAGAAATGTGTTTCCTTTTTGGGACTCGCCTTTTCGTCTATTACTTACAAGCACACTACACTGTATCTGAACCACTGTACCCGCTAGTGTACTGAATGACAAGAGAGGCTGTCAGCACGGCAAGTTTTCTAATATTCTAAACCAGAATCTCAGGGACCGCAACCATGAATCCTTAATGGTATGGGTATGTCGGAAAAATCCAGAATGGGTTCTATCGGCAATCAAGCGGATGGAAGCCGTTCCAAGCCCTCCATTATTTTGTGGCTGGAGACACTTGGGAGACACTTATATAAAGTGCATCTCACCGGTTTTGGGGTAGCCTGCGATTTACAGGTTGGCCCATGTTCAGAAGGAACTCCTACACTTTCGAAACCTGCTCGACCCATCTGCATATGCCTATTATCGCGTTAGTTCTCTCCGGCTCAAACCATTGCATCGCCACAACGTCATGAGTGACTGGCAAGCTTTTCAGAGAGGTTCTACGAGATCGAATTGCACTCACCATCTTTCATCTCGTTGTAGGTCACTTGTTCCTTTCCGATGTCCCGATAGAGTCGATCACGAATCGTTCGAATTGAGTCGCGGGCTATCTCTGCTTCCCCTGCCAGTAAATACGTGGCCGGGAATCCTTGAAATAGGTTTTCAATATCTGACGGGCGAAGCTTGAGTGATCCTGGACTGATCCACGGGCTTGTGTATGCCATATCGACAGGAAGGCTACCGAGCAAACTTTTCTGGGTGTATCCGGAAAAGAATGGGGTGCTATAGTCGCTTCCACTGTTGAGTCGCCAAGATGAGTTCGGTCCATCGTGCGTAAGACCCCATTCAACTGATGGTGAGACTAGGATCACTCCGCGAGGCACCGGCAAAGACAAGACTGACAACGCGTTGCCTGTAAGGTAGCGCACCAGAGCAATGGCGAGATTACCACCTTATAACCTGTTAGTCTCCTGAAGAGTGAGGAAAGGGGAGAACCGACCTGCTGAATCACCACAGATGAATACGTGCTGAGGCTGAAAGCCAACTGTATGGACGAGATAGTTGTATCCAGCCAACGCATCAAGTACTCCGGCGGGAAAAGGATTTGCTGCAGGGTGCGGAGCAGATGAGGACAGGCGATATCCGCAAGAGAACACTTTATACGAAGAATACTGGACAAGCCCATTACAGAAAGGACCAGCGGGCCCGCCCTTCGGGTGCGCCGATCCCATGACGTGCCCTCCACCTATATCTTCTCAAAAGTCGGCAATGTAAAATTCAAAAGGAAAACGTACTGTGCAGGTGCATAATTACTTTTTCATCGGGCGAGGCCGTTTGCACGATGCCTGTATTTACTGGTGACGGATACCAATAGCCAGCCGTCTTGAGGGCTTGTACACTGTTGAGAACAGCAAGTTCTTTAAGCTCCCCGACTATCTGCTCATTTGCGAGTGGTTCCACCCAAGTAAACCCGCTTTCGCCTGCGTCTGGCGAAGAGGCGATCCGCTCAGGGTTTTGGCCTATACTGACATCAGCGAATCCGGGAGATTCCTGTAAGCCCATATATGGTAATTGCAATGTGCGCAAGGCCCACAATGTTGCGCAATATTCGGGAAACCCGATTTCGAAAAAGAGCTCCACGAATGCCTTCAGGGCATGGAAGATCAAAGCGCGACGGAATGGCCACGACCTGCGAGGTCGAAGGGCCGGAAAGAATGCCATGAACGTCCACAACGGCAGTCTAATGAAGAGAGTCGTTACAAGAAAATAAGCCAGATAGACTGCTTTCAATGGCTGCCGGCGAAACGCGAACATGCTTTTGAGACAGTGCAGGAACGAAGAGCGAGTCTTGCTGGACCCTTGCTGATTTCTCACGAAAGAGGGCGCGCAATCACTGAACGCCGTTGAGCCATGCCGCAGTTGCTTTCTGTGTACGGCCATCATGGCTGAAGGACGGATTTTCCCTGGTAGGCGCCAGGAACGGTTCTCGGTCGTTGCAGTTCATGCAGTCTATGTATGTACTGCTCATGAATCGTTGGGATGGAGAATGGGATAAAGAAAGGTTACGTCGTCCTCGGTCCGGCTCCTTCTCTGGTATTTTGTATTCCGGGTAAGTAGCAAGTTGTACAGTGTCAATAATTATGAGAGCGAGAGGGAAGGGATAATAAGTAAATAACTAACGGGGAAACTTGGGTCAATAGTGTACGAGAGAGAGCTTCAAGGAATCATACGGGTAGGAGGAGGTGACTAATGGAGTCCATGATGAAGTGAGGGTGAGTAGAATTATGATAAGTAAAGTAAGATCTACGTAGGAAGGAACCGGAAATAAGAAAACTCAATAGAATCGACGGGTTTTGGTGATGAAACTTGATAACAGGTTTGAGAAGCTTCGGATGGGTTAACGGGGTACGGACGTTGACCGGGCCAAGGATGTACGACGCAAGCTGCAGCGGTGAGCGCAAGTGCTCCCACGCTGGACAATGGAGCAGGCAGTGAGTGCGGGTTTCGTTCGGGGCCCCGCATGCGTCGAGCTGGGGAAGAGACGAGGCGACATCGATATTTATGTGCCGAGAAGTCGGGATCGAGCGCTACTGCGAAAGTGGCAAACATACTTACACAGCCACTGTCAACAACAACCCAGCACAACAGGATAAACAAGTTGTGACCCGTCACGAACGTCACTGCGCTTATGCACTTTCCACCACTGTCCGTTTGACTCTAATCCCTTTCGTGTATACGATCAAGCTCACGCATCCCCAGACCTGACGAAGAGACGGCCATGCCACCTCCGCCTCCTGATCCCGAAGGATCTTTTTACTATGGCTACAAGGTTTTCGACAATCTCGGACCAGCCACCAACCGCTGAACACTTGCTTATAGATTTTTGACGGGAATTTTGACGAGACTATCCCTGACCATGATGCCAGGCTCGGCAGGGCCATGTGTGCTGCGTCCCGCCTAGGACCTTATACCGAGATATTCTGCGAACTACCGACTGTTGTTGTTTATCTTGCGCTCTATAATCCTAAACTAGGCATCGTCACGCACCCGGCAGGGAGGTCTCGAGTCCCAGGCCCGCAGCATCTGAATGCTTTGGAGAAGGAGATGGGCGTCGATGGGGGGCCCGTTTGGTTGAAAGATGAGAACTTCATATCATGGAAAAATGTAAGCTCTCTAAAATTTATCATTATTTCCGTATTCAAGTGTTTCACGCAGTACACCCGGGAGGGTAAGCAACTCCATTACCTCAAAGCGCACTTTTTCATGAGAATGGATTTCAGAATATGAACGTAGAATAACTCCAATCCCAGGTTTTTCCATTGATGGATGAGCCCTGCGCGTCGCTCGAAAACAATTGTTTTATATATAATTTCACAACACAGGAAGCAGTATGGCTTCAACCCAGCTTCAACGATTGTTTTCCGTTCCTCTGTAGGAACCGCCGGCCGTTTTATCCTTGTTTGCGCGTCATGTCATGTTCGCGCGTCATGGGTTTTTTTTTTCATTGTACTGGGTACCGTGACGGAAAAATGCGAAAAAGAAATCGAAAAAGGAAGGAGATGGAGAAGTTCGGTGCTATTGAGAGAACCTGTTTTTCCATTGATATACACAAGATATACAACTTCACTACACAAAATGAACCTCGTGCATTCTTTTGAGCCGTGACTTCGCTCGCGCGGCGCCGGCGAAGCGTGGGTCCAAGCATTCGGTCTTTGTACTTCTATCGCAGCTTCGGCAGCAAAAGCGATGTGGGAGCATACCAGAATAGTCCCAGATTGCGTCCTTTCGCACGGCGGGATCGTGACGTCGGATATTCAACATAGGCAATTTGCCTCGCGTGAATTCGGGGTGCGCTGTATTGGTCAGTATCGCTGCAGGATGGCTGAAACGGGAAGAATGAGTGTGCAGCTATTCTGGATCTTGCCGACCTGCAGCCTCTGCGTGTGCACATATTCTTTTAGGCCCTCATCACTTCATCTCTCGGCCTTCAGAATGTCTCTTGTTTCTGGCCTCAATGCATCACGACCCAATGTAAATTATTCTTCATAGTTTTTGACCGCGGAGTAGCAAATTTTACCCAACTTCCGGTACCCGTGTGTTTTCCGAGCTCGTGTGGAATGTTTGTTGAATACACGAGTCTGACTAACAGACTTCCAGAAATTCATTTTCGCCGCTTGAATTGTTCAGTCTATGGAAGGTTTGTCCTTGAAGCTTATAAGATCTTTGCCACGACTTCGGAGACAACAGTATAAGGCCATTTTGCATTGATTTTGAGTCGCCGCGAGGACTGCCGTTTCAACAAAGATGTGTTGTTGTGCTCCTGAAAAAGCGGGATTCGAACCTATTTTGACCTGGGTGCCTGGATATGAGCTTGAGATATCCAAGGAAGCGGTTACAGGTGATGGGCAGGAGCTGGAGTAGTACTAGGAATCGAGGATGAAACTCAGAAGAGCAAAAAGCCACGTGCCGCATCAATGCTATCTGGCACACCGCGGTCTCGTTACATTTACGAGATTTGGTGGTATTTCAACAACGTAAAGACGTGGATCCTCTGTACTTTATGTCTAGAATCTGTCCTATTATTTTCACGATTTAAGGCCAGCGCAAACTGAGCCCGTTGGCAAAAGTGCCAGATAGCAGTGGCAGTGCTGCTATCTGGCGCTGTCATTTTCTATCCCAACGGTACTATGAAGCCCCGTTTTACAGTTCTGAGGTGCCTAATACTATCAAATCTGAGCCTCATGTACCATATATCATTTTCAGGATTTGCGGAGGCCTCAAACTAAGGCAATGGGCGAATGCAGATAGCAGCACTGCCACTGCCAGATAGTAACCCAGCTGATTGGAACATCAACCCGTCATGGTCCATTCAAAATACGGTCTCCCAAACGGAACATAGACAAACATGACACCTCGCAAGAGCGCTCCCAAACGTGTCTGGCAAATGCATTGGACATCACAATATCTTAATTGTACATAACTCAGGCTGAATTCAAAGGCGGACGATAAAGGCGCCTTCAAAACTGTCATCCTCTTCTCTCGTATAGAATCTAAGAACATTCTCTTCGAGGAACCTTTGGGCCTCTTTCAGGCGTTCCCAGGCTTCGTCCTCTTTAATGAAATACATTTGAGGGAGCCAATGGAATGTGGCCTTGGGTATTTGTAGGTTCCGGTCAAATGTCATTCCTGTCCCAATTTGGGGGTTTTCCTCGTCCTCCTGCACTTCATCACCATCAACTGCATCGTCAATGACAGCTGTAGGGGCCAGGGCTTTCCAGCGCTCCAGGCGTGCATGAAGATCACCGGCTTCACGGGCGTTTGCATAGCCAAGCATGAACCATGGCCCTACCGCAGCAAGGAGTAGAACTGACAGTGGAAGATGGGACTGTGCAAATTCAGGGTAATTGTCGTGCAGAGTTTTGAAGTAGAGGCAGGCCTGAGCCTCCACCTGGCTTGCCGCCTTCCGCATCGTGCTCTGGAGCTTAGAAACAGCGGCCCATGTTTGCGGGTAGCCGTTGAATGTGATGCGGCGGGAAAGAGCGCGTTTTAGCTCCGCAAAGGAGAATGCGAGGAGAACCCACAAGGGACTGGCGGTTGATTAGTTTTCAGGTCGAACTTGAGCCTCGTAAAGATAGGACAAGACTCACACTTGATCTCCCTTGCATAAGACAATGCGAAGCAATGCCATAACGTCCGGAATGAGATACTTGTCGCCATTCGCCGACGAAAAGGCGACCGATTGGTTAAGAAAGGAAGGGTCGCCATGGAAAGCCGTCCCAATTCTTCGTTGTGCTTGCACCACGCGTGCGCCTTTATATTTCCGTCCCAGGAGATATTTGGACAATCTCGTGTACGCCGGTTCCCACGCATCCTCGTAGTTCCCGGGGTTCGTGGTATACCTGGTTGCGTCCGAAACGTCCCGTAGGACCCGTTTTCGTTCTTTTTCCAGCTGTTTCAGGTGGGCATGAAGATTTGATGAGGGCGAGAACAAAGAGCACAAACTTCTTGCGTCAAATTGACGCGTATGTTTATGTTCACTTCGGCTTGGAAACCGTCAGGGAGTTCAACGGTGACGGAACTCATGAGTCTGTTATGATTTTGAGGATGAGGATGAGGATGTCCGATGAATGGGCCCGACTCGGTTTTCACATGTTTCGGAGCATGCGGGCCGA
Organism: Mycena crocata; assembly: GCA_029281795.1. NCBI lineage: Eukaryota > Fungi > Basidiomycota > Agaricomycetes > Agaricales > Mycenaceae > Mycena > Mycena crocata. The sequence goes on along the minus strand of JARJCP010000013.1, from coordinate 171,771 downwards.
CCTGCCGGGTTCGCTCTTTTCAAGTGCAGTAATACGGCTAGATGTAAGCTTTTCCCTCGCCTCTCAGGACCATCCCAGGGCTTTTATATTCCGGGGTATATAGCAGATACTGCTACCTTATTACTACAGAGTCTACATCTAAATCGTGCAAGGAAAGTACATACTATGCATTACTTTAGGTGCAGGTAAGTGCAGGTTATATGTATGTGAAAATTAACAGAGTCCAACTCTATAGGTCCTGATCCTGATCCAGCCTAGCAGAGTTCTTCCTTTCCTTCTCCAGAACCATCTCCTCCGTGCTTCGTCGCCGAGCATTCCTCCGGAGACGCCACTCCATATCTTCGGACGACTTCTCGTGCCCACTAGCCATCGGCGTATTGTGGCCCTCCCCAATATTCTCGGGCTCCGTGTCGGAATTGCGATTGAACTCCATCGGCAGCATCACGGCGCGATCGATGGCAACCGGTAAGCCACGATGGCGACCTCGGAGCATGACCAAGCATACGATCAACTTGGAAAGAGGTGTGAAGGCCCCGGAAAAAGAATAATTTTCCTTTAAAGAAACGAAGTCAATTAAAACGACAAGCGCCCCCAAGGCATAATGTTACCGTGGGGATACCCAAGCTTAGTCCGACTGTGCCATAGGCTGAGACAAGCTCAAAGACTACATAGAGGTGATGGTTGAAAATTGAGAGAGAATGCAGAGGGCAGCACGGACCGACGGTGAATATATTGAACCAGCCAAACTTTTCATCCTCGTCGATGTTACGCCGCTTGGAGGACATTCAGTGAAACAAAGCAAGCAAAAAAATATGATAAAACATGCCTCAATGATGCAGACAAGGAAGACAGCAAGTCCCAACCACCACATATCTTGAGCACGTTTAGGTCAGGGGAGGAAATGAAGTGATGACGATCATACCGAACGCGAGTTGCTTCCGAGCATGCATAGCAAGATATCTGCTCCATACCGTCATTCTACTGCCGCCAGTCGGTTGGAAGTTATCCTCGTCATCGGAGTCGGCGTCATCGCGGAAGACCCCCAGCGATTGCTCTTCGTACACGTTCGTAGATCGAACGCTACCGTCACTATTAGAATAAGGTAGGAACACAGTATGGGTTGTACCTCATGGCGATGGGATCTGAAAATAAAAAGTAATCAGCCACAATTTTAGAAGTAGACCAGACTGTAAACTTACAGACACTGATATACATCATGACGAGATACAGAACTCTACATACCAAGGAATAAGAACTCGACACAGCCACATCCCAATCGACTTACTTGACAGCAGGGGCGAGTGCAGACAATGCAACAGTGCCGAACCCTGCCGCTCGAACGGCAATGGCCTGCAACAGCCCTATGATGAACCGAACATGCAAAGGAATCTTCTCGATGGCAGGCGTGCCAATATCAAGAACCATGAAGAAGAACCAATCGGTTATACTGAGGAAATGGGTAAGTGTGGTACATCGTTGACTGGTGCAAGACATACGTCAGCGTCAACACGACAGTCAAGAGGAACCAAGTTTGGTGCGACGGAAAAAGATATATAAAACATCTTCGGGGGTGGTCGAGAAGAAAATGAAGAGTCTCGTTCGCCCGAGACTCTGTTGGAACAATCTTCGTCAGTATCCATCTGGACATCGTTAGGGGCATGCAAGAAGAAATGAAAACCAATTTACATTGTAAATCGCAGGCTGCGGCGGGATGTGCAGTCAGCAAGCCTCGCGATACTCTCAGGTTAATGATACATACAATATAGGCTGTGATCCGTTTCAGTTGACGACAGTGGAACGGAAGTAGTATGAACGTACGAAAGCGGTGTTGCCAGCCAGAACAAGCCAGACCATGAAAATAATCATAGGATACGCTCGCTGAAATGGAACCATGGATTGATCTACAAGGGACATTCCCGTATTCGTGTATGATGACACGACCTGGAAGAGAGAAAACCTGAATATCGCATTAGTTGTAAAATCGATCTATCGCTAGTTTCGCACACCATGTTGATGGGAGTCTTTTGTGTTGCATCGGGGGTAAAAATGTTTCCGACCATTGGGACCGCGCCATGTAAGGGGCAATCACGGTGAAAGCAGCCAACTGCACACCGATGTGGTACTAGAAAAGATGTTTAGTTTATCTATGTATAACACCGAAACAAAACCTACTCCTGCCACTATCCACAGGAGGGCTTTGAGAGCGCGATATTCCACGCCTCCCAACTCATCTTGCTGCTCCTTCGTCAATTGCTGGAAAACCGAATTACGCCCCACAATGGCGTCGAAAGAAATATATGGCGCTGGCTTGGCTCCAACGCTAACGTCTCCACGGCGGGATGCTAACGTGGTGGTTCGCGGTAAAGTGACTGTCCGAGTAAGCTTCCGCTGCAACTTTGGAAAGAAACGGGAGAAGAGATCTTTGACAATCTCGTGTGGCATAGGGAAGCCACCAAAACCGCTGTGTTTGGCGCGACGACCAGGGTATGTGTGACTGGTTAGTGTTTCATGAACTATCAACGACCCTCGTCGCATTGACCCTTCGCATGTGTCAGCTTGTGAACGCGTGTGGAGATGGAAAAAAAACGACTCACTCCGATCTTGAGAGTGTATCGATCCCTCGGCCTCTAGGATAGTGGGTCTTTCCATGCGAGCACGGCGAGGACCAACGCCGGGAGCAAACTCTACTGTTTGTGTGCGAGGCATCCCGATTGCTATGGTGTCAGATCTAGGAAAGCTCGCTGTATAACTTGTTAGCAAAACTAGGGAGAAAATGTACGTGAGAAGAGACTTGCGAGCTATAGGCGCAGGTAAGGGAGATGTCCGCCCGGGGTCAGATAGCCTTCGTCTAATCATTCTGTCAGTTTATATCATGTTCAACCAAGTCGACTGACCCTGGGGGTGGACGAAGATGGGAGGGAGTAGGAGAAGACGGCAGTTCGTCAGCGATGGATTTTGGACTCGACACCAACGCGTCCTCAGTAAATGTGAGGTGACGAGGTTTGTCGGGCTTTGAGTCCTCTTCAGGGCTGCCCGGCCTGGGCGTTTGAGGCTGACTCTGAGCCCCTTCGCTAATCCAGCCACTGGGGTTGATAAGTTGTGGTGGATCATCCATACGGCGAATCATGTCTGGCCGCAGCTTGCGCATGAAACTTTTCTTCTTCTTCGGTTTCTCATTTTGGTCTAAACTTGCTTCCCGGCTTGTCTCTCGAACCGCGGACAGTATCGTTCCCCTGGAAAGCATCGTGCTGAAGCGCCGGGACCATGGAGGTGGTTTTTCCGGGTCATCTGCGGCCATTGCCTTGGACTTTGCGGCCTCTATGATATGCTCGAATTTGCTGGCGAAGTAGTATCTGTGTTGTAGGGGCTTGAGCAAAGTCAAAAGCTTAATCGACCAAAGACGCACTTCCGCAGATAGACCATGACCCATGACACGACCACCTTTGTGCGGGTTGAGGGGGAAAAGGCATAAGAGCGCTTTTGAGACGTACGGGGCTACCCAAGCACATCTGAATGAACAATACGGTCTGCTGCCACCCGGTCAAAGAGCTGAGATCCACGGTGGCCAGGCCGCAGACTGTCATGGCACTGACACAGTTGAAGAGCGCATCGATGTAGGAGATGTGGTATTGTCCATTGCTGGCGTAGAAAATACCCGAGAAAATGAGCGGCGTAAAGGTGCTGTCTCGGATTAGAATAATTGGTGTGCAACGTCAAGTTAAGCTCACAAGAAGAGGATATGGACGCGATAAAAGTTTAGGTGCTTCCGTATGCTCTTCCAGGTCGAACTCATTCGCCGTGCACGCTAAGTTTGACCGCGTCGATCTTTGACAGGCTACAGCAGTTCAATTTCTTGGCCACCAGGGCACCACAAATGCTGTGCAGCTGACTTCGGAGCTCCGAGTCCCAGAAGCAAGCTTGGTTCTGCTCAAGCTAGGTTATGTACATGTGTATGCTAATCTGCGCAGAACAGAGCGGGATAACGAAGGGAATGCGAGGAAAGAAACAGTGTGGCAACAGGTCGGGACTATGTACCTAACGAAAAAAAAATAAAAAAAGGAAAACTAGATGCAATCAAGCAGGATCGTAAGTATAGCAATTAGGTCTATGAGAGCAATGCAAGAAGCCTGTCAGCGTCTGACGACTTGGCCGCTATACGCGCAGTCCGTTCGCTGTCGAAAGAAGCCGCCTTCATCATCAGCGCCATGTTGTTCGGGGCCTTGGGGGCATCGATGGCAATGTCCTCCAATATCTCGACCAGAGGGCTGAAGCCCTCGTCGAGAGCGTCGGCGGAACATAGCTCCTTCGACACCACCCGAACGAAGAAGTCTGCGACCAACTGCGCGTCTGCTTCTTTGGATTCCACCGCCTTGCCGACAAGTTTCTCGACCAGACGTTGGTGGTGTGGGGCAGGTAGCGTTGAAAAGTACACCTCGGCTTCGTCCAGATTCCGAACGGCGAAGAACTCCTTTGAGTCCTCGGCGATCTTCTTGTCGGCATCTGCCTCCGACATCTCTGGTGCCGCCTCGTCCTCGTCGTCGTCACTGTTGTCAGAGCCTGCGGGAGTTGCTTCCGCCGTAGCAGAACCCTGCTCTTCAGCAGTCGGTTTCGATCGAGGTTGAAGGATGAGCCGTCTGCGTTGTGCGGGAGCTTCAGGAGCAGCGCCTGTAATGAATGAGGTCAGCACTAGTCTTGCGACGGAGTGATGTACGATCATTACCTTTGGCGCTTTCGGCGGGTGTTTCAGAACTTTGACTGAGCATTGAGAACATGTTCGAGCTCGAGCTTGCTCGAGAAAGAGACTCCCGCTTGTTGTCTTTCTTGCCTGAGAACACGCTGCTCGGTCCAAACGTCATCGGGAGGCCCTTGCTAGTGCTGTTGATTTTGCCGAAGTTCGAAAGATCTCCGGCCTTGGGGGGAGGTCGGGGGGCATTACCGCCAGCAACGTTTGTCCATCCGTCGGGTCCAGCTTGGAACTCTCCTCTGTCTCCCCCGCGGCGGGAGCCTCCTCGCGACATGCTCATTTGACGTTGATACGACTCCTTCTCCATCACGGCCTTTTCCTTGGCAGCCTACACAACGATATTAGCTACGATCAGCATACAATTGAGTATGACTTACGGCTTCGTGTACCGCTGCGATCGTGGTAGGAGCAGCGACCAGGGTCCTGGTGATCCATTTGCGATCGCGCAGCTCAATGACATCCTATAAATCAAGTGTCAGCTTATCAAAAACGACGAGAAAAGCGGTGGCTCATACCTGTAACATGAACTGCATACGGGAGCTGACGTTGTTGCTCTTGCCTAGTTCCTTCATGCGAGAGAAATAGACGTCCATGTGCGCCCGAGCCTTGGGCGTATCCAGCAAAAGGCCGACAGTCGAGATGAGTTTGCACAAACTCTCGATTTCCTCCTCCTCCGGGTTCTCGACATTGCCGAGGAGCTTCTTCACACACTCGTGCATGATACGCTCCGTCAGCATCTGCAACTTGAAAAGTTCGCCGATGAACTTGATCAAACCAAGACCTTGACGCTTTGCCTTCTGCGCAGCGTAGTATTCGTCCGAGTAGAGAACAATTTCATCGCCGGGTTCTCCGGAAGCTTCGCCCTCGGTGGTGGACTTCTCGTTGGCCGCCTTTGCGGCCTTGTCCTCCATAGCTTTCGTCGCAGCGGCAGCAGCGGTGGCCTCCTTCGCAACCCACCCACGCTCGAAATCCTCCTGACAACGGTTCAGTAGGTACTTCCGGAAAAGCTGACCACCAGCGATCGGTTTTCCGTCGGCGTTCTTGATTCCGTCGTCTTGGACCTTGGGGCTGATCTGCTCCATCATCTTCCGGCAAAGACGAGCGTACATCTCAGACCAAGTTGCCTCATCCGTCGCCTTTTCGAACACCAGTCGAATGACTTGAATGAGGGTCCTTCCATCCTTCTCCTTCTCCGACTTGTTGGCCCACTCGATGATTTGGTCGGAGATGGAGTCGAATTTCTCCATGGTGAGCTTGTTCAGCAGACCCTTGACCTTGCGGTCGACAATCTCGGGGGAGTCGGGATCGACGGCGCCCACAGTCTTCCGATCCCAGCGATTTGCGGTCGATTGCAAAGGAGCTGGATTCTCGATGCCCGGAGCCATAGACGAATTGTGGCCGAAGCCAGAACCGTGAGCGGGTTGAGAGTTGTTCTTGTCTCGGGTCTCGCCGCGCTTGCTCCGTGTCCGCTTGCTACCGCTGAGCGCCGAGCTCACGCCCGGTTGGCTACTTGTCCGGGTCATGGGTGCCGGGCGTCCGAACGGAGGGCCAGCTGAAGAACCGCTCGGTATTCTTCCAGTAGCAATCTCGTAGCGATCTTGGCTGGAAAGCTTGGACCCAGATCCAAAGTTGCCCATGGCTCCGAAACCAGGGGTAACCTTGGCACCAAATCCGGGGAATCCAGGTGCATTGTTGGCTCCAGACGCACCTGAGATAGACGGAGTACGAGCCGGGCGATGTGTACCACCTCTGGACGTGGTGCGGGTCATCGTATTCTGGTCTACTGGACCAATGCCAATGGCATCGAGAGGAGGCAGCATGTCCGGCTTCTCTTTGCAGATCGACATGAATTGAAGGAGGAAATCGCGGTCGTATCTGTGCCAGAGGGTTAGCTCCCGTTTTTTTCTCCAATGAGAATAGTCTCGTACCTAAACTTGCCATCTTTGGCACCGACGTTGAGCTCGACCTTCGGGCTCTGGATATTCTCGGGGTAAGATACGCGACTTAGATCGTCAATGATCCGGGCGGTAGCCAGAGCAGAAGGAAGGGCGGCGGGAATATTAGGTTTGAAAGTGGATGTCAAGTCGAGGGGACCTGGTCGCCGGCGAGGGAATTCTACAGGAGTGGGAGCCGTGTCGATGCGCAGGGCGTCCTTGGTCTTCTCCTTGACGGGTGTCGAGACCTCGTCCTCAGCCTCTTCTTTGTCGGCAACGGAGATTTCCTGCACTTCGCCCTCTTCCTCGGAAATCGGAAGGGGCTCCTCGACGATGGAAGTTGCGGCGGCGGCAGCAGCAGCATCTTCCTGCTCCTTCTTCACCCGTGCCTCCTCCTCTGCCTTCTGGAGTCGCTCCTTCTCCTCCGCCTCCTTTTGCAAACGCTCCTTCTCCTCCTTCTCCTTGCGCTCTTTCTCCTCAGCATCGGCCTTAGCCTTGGCCTCCGCCTCCTTCTTCTTCAGCTCCTCCAATCGAGTTCTCTCCTCCTCCTCTTTCCGTTTGCGCTCTTCCTCCTCAAGTCGCGTCTTCTCCTTCTCCTCCTCCTCCTTCTTCAGTCGCTCCTTCTCCTTCTCCTCCTTCTGCTTGCGTTCCTTCTCCTCGGATTCGGCCTTGACCTTGGCTTTCTCCTTCTCTTTCTCCTCCTCCTCAGCTATCCGCTTCTTTCGCGCCTCCTCGCTCTCCATCCGGATTTGTACTGACTTCCGGTTATTATGGCCAGGGCTACCGCCGCTGACAGGTGCAGAGGGGGGTGGTGATGTAACGGTGTTCAAGGCAGCAGACGATGCCGTGGGCACAGGACTCTGAGTTTGCTGTTTCAAGCTTTCCAGCTTGATCTCAGTTCCGTCAGCACTTTTGAGTACGATTTTGGCCTTGGCCCGTGAAGGGCCTCCGGGAACAAAAGCGCTGGCATTAGTGTTGAGGCGGGCGGAGGAAGGGGTAGGAGGGGGAGAGGATACATTGCCGACGCTGCTGGACGACGAATGGTGTTGCGAAAGTGGAGGTGGAACGTGGTGGGCAGAAGGGACGGCGTGTGATGGGGTCGGAGTGCCCGGCCCACTATGGAGAGGAATAGAATGATTTCGGGGAGACATCGGGTGTTGCGGCTGCATAGGAGGGGAAGGATGATGCATCTGCGGCTGATGCTGGTGCTGGGGAGGCATTTGATGCTGCGGCGGCGGTGCTGGCATTCCATACCACCCTCCTTGATAGGGCATGTACGGTTGCTCAGTCGGCATGCCCGGGTACTAGATTACACAACTGAGTTCATCAGGCAAATCGAGAAAGCCTCGACACGTACGTAGAAATGCCCCTGCCACTGCATTTGAGGCTGCATCTGGGGTTGCATCTGGGGAGGCGGCATGCCGGGCTGCCCAGGATGCGGATGCTGCGACATTCTCGGGCTCCCCATCCCACTTGACATTTGCGGGGGTCCACCGTTGGGACCATTGGGTGGTCGAGGCCCGTTACCATTGGCCATTTGTTGGCGAGGATATACGGGAGAGCGGGGACCACCGGAGCCAGATGTCCCAGAATTTTGTTGCGAAGGCGGACGCATTCCGCCTTGCGGGACAAATGGGGTATAGGGATGTGCACCAAGCTGAGACGGTTGCGACGGAGGTTGTGACGGATTTTGCGGCTGTTGGGACTGCTGTTGAGGAAGATTGGATGGGCGGATAGAGGGCGAGGAGCTTTCAGGCTGTGCGGGAGGAGCTGGCGAGGAAGCAGTTTGGAAGAACATTCGTACGTCCATTTTGGGCGGTTTTGCGGGGGTCGAAGGGGTAGAAGGAGGCGGCGTGGACGAGGTCGACGCCGATGCCGAGGCCGTTGGTGGTTTTGAAATGGACGCCTTGCCATTTACATGACCAATGGTAGTTGCTGGCACCGAACCAAAAGATTTTACGCCCTCTGATTTGATGGCAGCAGGTGCGGCTGCTGGTGACGATGAGATGGGGGCAGAAACGTCATCTATAGAGCCGAACGTAACGGCAGAGCCTGTGCGACAGGAATGAGCTTTGAAAACGACGGCTGAAACGACAGATCGCGCACCTTGTTTTACTGCTCCAACATTGTTGCGGGGGATGCTCACACCGTCCTTTATGGGCACACCTTGACCAAGGGTGCTTGAACGCCGAGAATGTGTGAGGTGGGGAGCATTGGAGGGAGCCGGAGACTGAGACCGAGGAGATGGGGCTGAGGTATTCTGGGGCGGGCCCTTTGCCCAAGCTGACTTTGTCGGAAGCTGGGTCGGAATCTTTGGTAATGTTGCAGTCGAGGATTTGCTCATTCTGGACGCGGAAAAATGAGCTGGAGAGCGAGGAGAAAGCAGGGAAAAAAATGTACAGACGAATGGTCAAAGAGATAAAAAGTAGATGACTGAGTTGGGGGGTTTTCTGCGCGTGTGGTGGTCGTCAAAAGAGACCTGCCAGCAGGCTAGAAGCAGCTGGAAAAGACGATAAAGTCTATACGGTTCTTGCGGCGGACGCTGGGAGTAGCGATCCGGCAGAGGTGTTGTCCTTCGAAGAGGAAACGGGGACAAGTCACACGTCACACACTGGCAAACTGTTTACGACGACGGTCCCGGTTGAGCTGACTACTATACAGCCTCTGATTGACTCATCGCCTCTCCACGACGTCCAGGCGTGTTCAGCCAACGTCCTCATGCATTCTTATATTCAGATCCAATGCTGGAAGACCAGCAGACAAAAAAAAAAAAAAAAGAGGTCAAGGTCCCCGTTTCAAACGTCATCACGAGTTGGACACAACAAAACAAGTCCTCCAGAGAACATACAAATTAAATTATTCCAAGTCAGGATACAGTCGAGCCTTGCTCAGAATAATATTCGGGGGGCTGTTCCCCGCTACGCACAGCATTGTCCGCCATACGCTGGTCGATTTGCCTCTGCAACTCGGCCACCCGTCCCGTGTCACCAGCGCTCGAGGAAGAGCGCTGCATCTGCCGAATAATTGCATACATCTCCTGTATTCGGCCAACCGCGTTTTGCAACTCTTCAGGGGATACTTGAGATTGCGGAGGGACCGGAGACAGCGATTTCTCCGACGATGACTGAACCGACAATCTCCGTTCAGAGATTTCCACGTTCGGGACGTTCTCAGGATCTTGCCAAAATCAGCAACGGCAGATCATCAGTTTACTGGCATACATACCCTCGAAAGGATTGACTGCGCGTCTTCTTTTTCGCAGTCGCAAAAAGAGAAAGACCAACCACAGATGGCACGACGATGGCCACGACCTCCACTTTATTTCCTCCGGATGACGCCAAACTGCCACACCGTGAGGTTGGGAAAGAAGTGATATCATAAGACAGACCTGCTCGCATCTGGACCAGCTCCAGACATCGAAGGCGACGAAATCGAAGAAGACGTCATTGTGGGTGGGAAGGCTGCAGAGATAACTGCCAGTGTGGCGGAAGCGCTAAGAGTATCGGAGGAAAGCGCATTCAACGGGCTCAAATTGTTCGTCGACAAACTTAATTTCGGCTGCACTACATCGCCTTTTGAGGTGGTGAACACGTCTATTCAAAGGCAAAACCAGTCACTCACTTCCCTTTTGCACATTGAACGTAGTGATCTGTGCAAGCGTATCGCCGCTATCGCCCACTTGCAGCAAAACCGACGTACCTGCAAAGTCCATAAAATGGAAATCGTCAACATAAGCAAACGACTCACCAGGTGGAACATTTGGCACCCAAACAAGTGTATTGTCGGTTTGAGTGACCGTTTCCAGGGGGGGGTCGGGAGCAGTGGTATCCTGTAGTCTGCAAGAAATAATGGGGGTATTCAAGACGACTTTCATTCAACTCACGTCTCAAAAGTCGATCAGTACAAGCAGCAAGACGGATGAAATTGAAGAAACCAACGAGTTTATATGGTGCTTTGAAGTTGAACGATGAGCATAATTCCTCGCCGTAAAAGATAAGGTTCTGACCAATTCCGCCCACCCAGGAAATACTGAACGATTGGCAAGTAACAGCATGGGCCGTCGCAAGAAAATGATAAACATGTACACGGTATGCACGTACTCGATATGAATAGAACTTGGGGCCGGACAAAGAGGGCTACCAGAGCAAGAATATCCATGACCGTACGTTGTCACAGCAAAGTTCAACGTCGACCAGCGCCCAAGTCCAGGTTATCCATTCGTGATTCCACATACATACCCACGGAGAGCCTCAAATAACTCCCGCATCGTTGTATCTGGTCGCATCGCGATTCGCGTGTCCATCGCGTGTCCAAAGTAACGGCGACAGAAAAGCAGGTCAAGATGAACAAAAGTTGTTCAAGCCGACCGAAAAACCGCCTCTACGAGCCAATTCACAGCACCTGCACATCGTCATGCATGTTTAAACTTTATTGCAGTCGTGAGACGTAAAAAGATAAAATGAACGTCGTAATCAAGCCCGGTGCAATGCAACGAAGAGGCCACCGAGAGGAACCTTTAACGGCATGTTGTGAAGCCACGGCTCCCGGTCGAATGAAGAGTCCGGAACTCCGCGGACCGGCCCGGGACGAGCCTTGCTCTTGCCAAACGTTGACAAGCATAAACGATCTGCTCAATGACCCCATGGGCCCAACTCCTCCTTTCGGGATCTTGGTTTCCATCCTCCGTCATAGCTACATCATAGTCTCCCTTGCTGCTGTGTTATCACCAGACAAGCTGGAATATCCCACCAGAACCCACCGTGCCCGAACTTGTTGCCAAGCTCTGGCATCAGGTGCTTTCCCGGAGTTGCTCACATTTTCCGCTGTCTGTCAGGTCTGTTACTGGTATCGCGGCCTCTGGATGATCAGTACAACCTCAATATGTTGTTCTCGGTGGCCGTCCCTGGCCCGATTTTTTTTCTTTCTATTATCTGGGGCGCTTGCTGTAACGGACACCAGTAACAGACACACGCAGGCTTGTAAATCAATTTTTTGCCCAGAGCCCTCGTAAATTGCTTTTTGCCAGTGGATCTGTTCACGATCCTCACTCTAATGTCCTTTTGTTCGTCAACGACCCGTGCTCTGCTTCTTATCACGGGTATCCTATCTGGTCATGCGATGGTCACTTTTTCTGAATTCTCTAAACACTGCCGATGCGATAACACGCTACCACGGGAGAAGAAAAAGGAAGTACCGTCGATGGAGCCAATCATTATTTGGAAGTTTCGGGTGTACTAAGGAGATCCGAGGAGCTTAAATATCGGGCTGCATGAGATTCGCGTCGGTTTCTGTTGACGACGAAAATCCCTCAATGTCTCCACCAGCTGTCAAGAGCGTCGGCCACACCACCGCATCTACCCCCCGCCCCCACATTCTTTATGCATTCTCAGTCGAAAGAGATGGCAAAGTGGACGTCGTGAAGAAACGTTACTCTGACGTCAGTGCCCCTCCTCATCCACTCGGGCTTCTCGACTCACAGCTCTCTTGTAGTTCGTGGCACTCGACGCCGCGTTAGGTGTCCAGGATATTGAGCTGCCTCCTAAGCGAATCTTGGCGACTACGTTTATTCCGTCGGCATGGGTGGACGATACTCTGATAGCCGAGCGCAAGAACGGGTTGACGACGTATTTGAAGGACCTTCTGACCAGTCCTCACTACAAAGATAGCAACACTTTGGAGGAATTTCTCGCTCCCAGTCTACTTGCCTCACCTCGGCAGTTTGACCTCGAAGACGCACTACCGTCTACTCTTTCTCGAAAGGCGGCGCAACAACTCGGCGATGTAACTGCTGCGGCGACCTTCCTTGCAGCGGCGTATTACCCAGGTAATTCCTATTCCTGAGTTATCGTCCAGATTCCGACACTAGCCTTCCTGAGACTGGAGTGCGGACGCATTCCCGCCTGAAGGCCTTGACTACTCCAAGTTTGATATTCTCTTTTTCGGTAGGTGTCATACCAGGAAATTCGATTTCCATGACTTACTCACTGACTGTAGCCTTCGCTGTCCCGAATTCGTCTTCCACCTTGACGTGGGATAGCGGAAGCCAGGCTATACTGAAGAGACTGGTCGCTAGTGCCAAGAGCAGCGGCAGGGGAACAAAAATCGTTCTATCCGTCGGTCAGCCTTCCTTCGTTTTATCTATATCCGGATTTTGAGTTGACACAATTAGGCGGCTGGGGAGGAAGCACTTTCTTCCATCAAGCGGCCGGCAGCGCTGCGAATCGCACTACCTTCGTAAATGCTTTGGCCAGTGCTGTTTCGACGTTCGCATTAGACGGCATAGATATCGACTGGGTGAGAACTCGTATCCAACAACAGTTTGTCAACTCAATTTCCCTAGGAATATCCAAACAACCCAGGAGCGGGCAACCCTTTTGGATCAGCGGACGCAGCCAATTTGCTTCTGCTATTGACTGCCCTGCGTACGAAACTAGGTCCGTCGATTCCGCTACTGCGTGTTCTACGCCTGACCGAAACGATTAGGAACGGCCAAGATTATCTCCGCGGCAGTGACAGATCTTCCCTGGATTGGGTCGAATGGCAGTCCCCTCAAAGATATGTCAGCGTATGCCGCCCAAATGACCTACGCCAATCTCATGAATTATGACATCTTCGGTGAGTTGCTCACTTCAAGTCCTCATTATGAAAACTCATGCACAGGTCAGGCGATTGGTCAGACGCTGTGAGTTACCTTGTTTGAAGTGGTGATCATGCAAACTCACACCCAAAATCAATCAAGCCTGGGCCGAATGCACCTCTTGGAAATTTGTGCGGTAGTTCCTCTCAGCCAGAATATAGCGCGGAGGCAGCCTTCGCCCAATGGACTGCCGCCAAGTTCCCGGCCTCTAAGCTTCTCCTCGGTTTACCTCTCTACGGTTACGTTCTCAATTCCACCAAGACGGTACTGACGGGAAGTTTCACCTCGCCTGAAGCCGTGCCCCAGAGCGACGACAAACCCGCCTCCGGCACAGCGACAAATGGAGTGATTCGTGGTGCGAACAAGAGACCACTTCAGAGCCCATCTCCGTCCAAGGTCGGGACTGCAGCCGTAGCCGCCAATCTTCAAAGTTGGTGGGGTCAACAGATCCCTTTCAGCTCCATTGTATCCTCTGGTGCATTGGTGAAGAAAGCGAATGGAACGTCAGTCGTTTTCCGATTCCTAGTTCTTGGATCTTAATCCGGCCTGTCAGGTACGGCGAGGGCGGGGGATTCACAATGGGTACGTACCTCGAGAATTTCTTGAATCGGCATTAATGTATGAATAGGTTGGGATGACTGCTCCGATACACCATTCCTCTTCAACACTGCCCAGAAGACGGTTGTTTCGTATGATGGTAACGTCAACTTCCTGTACGATATATAATTTATTCTCACTGTAGTTTAGATACCTTCTCCATAACAGACAAGGCCGCCTTTGCGAAATCGAAGGGCATGGCTGGCTGTTTCACCTGGGTGGGCTGAATTTCTTTTTATCCTCTCGGAGATGAACTCACGCAACTCTCCCTTCACAGTCCTTGGATCAAGTAAGTAGCTTATAGTTTTTTTCGGTCAGCGTTTTAAACTTGCACAGGACGACGGTGTGACGCTGCAGAATGCTATACGCAAAGCTCTTGGAAAGTGAACGGGACAATATTTGAATATTCATACTTACGGTGGACTCGGAGTTATTGCGACTACAAGGACAAGTCTTTCCTATACACTATAATGCACCTTACGATGTACGACCCTTACGATAACCTGACGATTTTCTTGTGTCCTGGTCCAACTTGTCTAAACCGTGGCTAGTTTACGTAATTCCGGAAGCTGCCGCTTCCGGCTTTGTCCGACTCTACATACGCCGGCCGCCACTCAACTCATTTTCCTGGCGTTCCAAAGCCATTCCTGAATACACGAAACGTGCAGTGTTGAAGGCACTTCTATCCGCTGCAATGGCCACAACCTTTCCCAGTGACACCCTCAGCAAGCTGTTCTTTTCGCCAGTATAACATGTACCTGAATCTTGCCTGAATCTGGAACTCCTGTCTCCTATACCTCTGCTGAGATTTTTCCGGGGGTTTCAACCTGGCTTGAGCGCCCTGGTATTCTACATGCTTGGCTCGAATCATCGGCCATCTGGTACCTGACTGGAGGACTTAAATACCTACCTGTCTTTCCGTTTTTCTCCCCTCCAACCCGAGTATTTTCATTGTCCGCGATGTTTCCTGTTGTTAAGAATGCTGGCCACACCACGGCATCCACTCCCCACCCGCATGTCATTTACCAGTTTGAGGTGGATCGATATGGAATAGTTGACACGGTTCACAAGCGCTATTCGGAGGTAAAAGTTTTGTTTTCGGGCTCATTTTCCCTCCGTTTGGGTGAACGATGCTGACGATTCACAAACGTAGTTCGTGGCTCTTCACGCTAAGTTGGGCGTCACCGATTTCGATTTGCCCCCTAAGAGGCTCTTGGTCACTACATTTATACCCTCAGCCTGGGTTGACGATGCCCTCATTTCCGAGCGCAAAGCTGGCTTGGAACACTATCTCAACAAGTTGCTGCAGGTGCCCGACTATCGTCACAGCGATGCTGTCCAGGAATTTCTATCGCTTTCAATCCCCGATTCACTCCCCGACATTGAACTCGAGGACGCGGTGCCGTCGACTCTGTCAAGGAAGACCGCTGAGGAGCTTATAAGTGCTGCTGCCACATTTATTGCGGCAGCTTACTATCCGTGTAATTCGCCTAACTTTGTATTTTTCGCATTTTTACTTACCTGTGATCAGCGTGGACGGCCTGGAATTATCCTCCAGAGAAGCTCGACTACTCCAAATATGACATCTTGTTTTTCGGTATATAATGATCTGCCTTGTTTCCCGCCAGCGCTGAACAGATTACAGCGTTTGCTATTCCCAATTTGTCTGGCAACTTGTCGTGGGACGCGGACACCCAGTCTTTCTTGAGAAGACTTGTTGCGAGTGCCAAGAAAAGCGGAAGGGGGACCAAGGTCGTTCTATCAGTCGGTCTGTCCTGCGCATTGTCTATGATCGGAGGTTGTCCTGACCCGAAACTCAGGTGGTTGGACAGGCAGCGCTCCCTTCCATCAAATTGCTGCGAGCTCTTCAACTCGCGCCAAGTTCGTATCAACCTTGGCGAATGTCGTTTCGCAATATGGCTTGCATGGTCTGTAGTGCAGTTCTCTTGTCTCCCTCCAATGTTCACATTTCCGAGTAGGTATCGATATCGATTGGGTAGGACGAAGCAGTCCCTGCGATTGTTCATATTTGACCAATTCATTCCAGGAATACCCCAATTCAGCCGGTGCTGGCAACCCGTACGGATCTGCCGACGCAGCGAACTTCTTAACTTTGTTGAGGGATCTCCGCAAGGCTTTGGGTCAGTCTCCTTTCTCTAGCTCTTGATCTTCTCGCTGACATGGGATGTAGGAACGTCCAAACTCATATCTGCGGCCGTTACTGATCTTCCGTGGCTCGGGTCAAATGGCAGTCCCCTTACAGACGTGTCGGCGTATGCTTCGCAACTCACATATGTCAATCTGTATGTCTTTGGTTTTCTCTCCGTTTCTGAAATTACAATATTCATAGAATGAACTACGATATAAATGGCAGCTGGGGACCGGTATGTATGCTCCTTGACTGCTCCCGCCAATGCTAAAGAGGAAAACTAGCCCGGTCCCAATGCCCCGCTTGCGAGCGGCAAATCACAACCTGCGTATAGCGCGCAGGCTGCCTTCAAACAGTGGACTGCAGCCAAGATGCCCGCATCCAAGCTTCTCCTCGGATTGCCACTCTATGGTTACGTCTTCAATTCCAGCAAGACAACTATGGCGAGTTTCATGCTGCCCGAAACTCAAGGGGCCGAATCATCAACAGAGGTCGAACTTGTCGAAGTCGAATCTACTGCGGTTGCTGTATCTGAGGTGGACGATGTACCTGCCCATGAGATCAATGGGCCGATTCGTGGCTCGAACAAGGAACAGGTTCCAGCGCAACCCTCCGAGCTGTCGGAGTCGGAAGCCACCGAACTGGAGTCGGATGTCAGCATCGAAGCGACCCCTAATCTCAGCAAATACTGGGGCCAAGCTATTCCGTTCAATACTCTCCTTTCATCAGGTGCTTTGGTGAAGAAGGCGGACGGAACGTATGTGACCTATTTCCTGCTGCCGTTCGTTCCACAACTGACATGTAAACTGACCAGTTATGGAGCGGGCACTGGATTCAAGCGAGGTTTGGTCCATTTCTATACACCCCTACGTGATATTCACGGCAGAACAGCCTGGGACGTCACTAGTTCTACTCCATTTTTGTACAATACTGCGCAGAGGAGTTTGGTTTCATACGATGGTGCGTACACATTACTTCCAAAGTTACGTGTTTACTCATCGGGTTTAGATACATCTTCCCTCGCTGCCAAGGCTGGCTTTGCCAAAGCGAAGAACATGGCGGGATGTTTCACCTGGGTAAGTCGAGTGATGTGTTTCTCTGCTAGCTACTTAATCAACTTTCTCCCAGTCTTTGGATCAAGTAAGTCGTTTGTTCGTATGCCTACCGACATGGTTAGCTCATCTTGTATAGGACGATGGAGTAACGCTCCAGAATGCGATCCGCAAAGGTCTAGGAAAATGAATGAGATTTGTGTGTTAATTTCCCCTGCTCTTCACGTTTCATTTTGACGTGCTCTGAGAATTACGGTTGTCATGCATGAAGGGGAGAAACGGATCGTGAATTGTGTCTGATAGCTATTTATACGATTTATTCGCCAAGTTTTCTAAGGAAGGAGCTGAAAGCGGCCCGTCCCGGCTATCTGCATATTTTTGAATATGCGATGAATGCCGGATCCGGGGCGCCCGGCATCTTCCTGCCGAACAGCTAAGCGTGTTCGATTGCAAGCGGCCCGACCTGCTGCCTGCCATCATCGTTGTCAAATCTCCATTCTCAAACACACGCATGGCAAAGCGGCGAGACCTCAGGCCTCAGACCCCAGCACCTACATAGACCCAAGTTGAAGATGGCTGACAGCAGCGCTTGCGGATACCCAAGTGATACTGACCGAGACCTCGCGAAGAAATGCGCTTCACGATTTCCGGACGTTTTGTGTCAGTTAATACAGAAATCATACACTTCACATCACCGCACTAGTACTATGTTACACTGCGGCTTTGATTTCACTTCGTCAGGACGAACCCTCCCGACCCGACTGAGCCAAAGTGCAGCGTGCGCCCGTCGGAACTGACACTCGCGCCACTGTCAAACACCTGTTTGACCTTGCCGCGTCCACCAGACAACTGCAACTCCGACAACGAAAGCGAAAGGTTTTGAACGTTCATGTTAGTGGCGAGAACAAGCGTCTGACTCCCAACAGTCCAGATCCCAATGTCGATCCCGGCCTCAGTCGTAACTTGCCGTATGACTGCAGAGGGGCTCAGGATGAAGGATTTCATGCTCACAAGAGCATGAGCAAGGTCCGACGACGATGCTTCAACGTCGGCGGTTGTAGGGTCATCCCATGACACAACACCTGCATAACCATTTCATGAGTGGAATATAATTTCCACCAGACAGACTGCATACCAAGGCCGCCGTGATTAATTCCGAGGATGCTTTCCAGTACCCATTCACGGCCGGTAGGGTAGCGGGGCCAGTATCTACACGATATTAGCCAACGAATACGCAGTCTGCCTACGAGACGCACGATTCATTTCCAAAGCCTTGGGGTACCGTCCACACTGCTTTCGTTAGCTCCCATCCATTGATAAACAGTCTCTGCTTAAACTCGTCCATTCTCGTCGCGATGTCCGGGAAACCTGTATGGCAATTATCGCATCCACAGTCGCCATAATCTAATCCTGTGCCTCAGTATCATTCTGGGGACAAGAAAAACAACCCACCGTCGGTGCATGGTGTTCCCCAAACGGTGGAGAAGGATAGATTGTTTCCGATCGTGTAAGTATCTTGCAGCACGATGTCAGACCCGCTCGCATACGCGGTGAACTCGTAGTTCTCGCAGTTCAGGACGAGGGAAACCGGATGGTAGCCAGCACCACCAAGGCCGTCGCCACCGTCTAGGGAGTTGATGAGGTTGGCTGATAGCAGCGTGGCATTCAAAGGATCAGAGGTGCCGTCGGGCTCATCGGCGGTGTACCACAACAAGAGATTCGAGCGCATTTTTATGTGGTTAACTTGTTCTATGACCGATGTATCATTCATGTACGTCCTAAAACACTACGTTAGCCGAGTACGGAGTAATATCCATAAAAAGGCTCACCCACGCATATCGTACATGAGATAGAGGCCAACCTCCTCCATTTTGTCAAGCACTTCATCCAGTTGCGTTATATTGGGAAATGCGGGAATAGGATGCACCTTCGTTGGGCGTCAACGATCGAAACCAACGATTGAACATGGACCTACAACGGTGAAGCTGACAAAATAATGAGCGTCAGGGTGAATGAAAAAAGAAATATTTACCCCTGCGATTTTAATTCTGGGAGCGCCGTTGAAAAGTTAGTCTGGAGATAGTTTCCAAAGCCAGTGTAGTATCCAATGGGAAACACTGAAACATCTGTTTGACGGGACTGCTCACAATAAACATGGCTACCTACCTGGCTCGAAGGCCGCGGTCCTCGATCCACCAAGGGGCCTTGCCAACAAAGCTCCGGTGCGGGCATCAAATTTCGTCACAGACCCGATGTCTGCTGGAGGATCCGGCAGGTACGTGAGCAAACTCGTCGCGCTGAATTTTTGTTTCGAGTTGAAAGTTGCAGAGCAGGTTATGGTGTACGCTTCTTTCTGAGGCTTGAGAGCAGAAAGTGAAAAGGAAGCGCATGCTTGGTGGCGTTCAATGGGACTGTTCCACTGGCGAGTATCTTGCCATTCACGGAAACGGAAACGTCAAGGTTTCCCGAGCCAAGAGTTATTCTAACTGCATTAGAAATCTCCGAAAACACAATAGGCGAGTCGACGAGGATGGCGACAGGTGAAGTAGAGGAAGAGTGTACCGCGTCTTCCGGGAGGTATGGGCGGATCGCTGGGCCGCACCGAAGGGCCAGAAGAGGCGAGGAGGACGCTGCAGGCATGGGGAAACGACCACCTATTCGTTTCTTTCAGAATTTAAAACGCTGGTTCAACGGTCTGAACATAGCTGAACATACCCGGGTCCGTAATGGGCTCAGTCGACATATAATTTTTGTTACACCTATCATCATGAGAATATTGGGCGTGAAGTTCGAAGACGCGTCGTGATATAACTGTACCATGTCTGAGCTGAGACGCCCACCGCCAACAAGATTAGGACAAGGCTCTGGATGCCGGCTTTCATTGAGGAAAATTGAGATGGCTGAAGAGGAAGACGGCGCAATCAAGCTTCAACCATCACATGGAGTGAGAAGCCTCGAGAAGTATGCGGGCACATGAGAGGTGGACGGCCGCGGGCTGCCGCTGTCAACGCAATTCAACAGAGACTAGTATTTTTCAAGACATGCAGAAGTTTGTAGACGGTATCGTTGCTCAAAAGCTCCAAAGTTCTAGACCGGTAACCGATCTGTCTACGGGACACAAGTGTCGGTAGACAGACCGGTCGATCTGGTCTTGAATTCGGATGACAAGCGGCGGCACCGCCACATATCATGTGCAAGTCACGTTTGATCCCCCATCACTATTGCATCGGAGCTCATCGGAGAAGAACCCGAGCCGCGGCGAGCTCCCGAGCCAATGAAAAGTTGGTGAAATTGTGATGGGGCATCAAACGTGATCCGTGGCGGTGCCGCCGCTTGTCCTATGAATTCAAGACCGGTCTGTCTACCGACACTTGTGTCTCGTAGGCAGATCGGGACCCGGTCTACCAAAGTTCAATGGCGCTCAAACGGCGCTCGGACCCCGGGTCCCCAAAATGTATCGGATCTCGGTCCGAAAGTTGAAATACAAAACAAAGAAAATGATCTACGAGTGAACCTCAAAACAGAACCTCTCGAGGAGTCTCTTTGGCCGACCTTCGCATGTCCACAATCTTTTGAACTGCCTTGGGCAACACTTTATATTTACCAGTTTCCTTACCAAGGTACACGTCTTTCAGGGACGGAATGGCAATGACCATTTCAAGCAGCCCTTCGGTCGCCCCTCCACCAAGACACAAACTCCGCAAATTAGTTAGCAGAACCAGCGGCGACTGCGCTCCGAGCTCGAAAGTTTCGTCCCGCACATGCATCAAGGCGAGACTTTCGAGACGCGGCAGCTCTACCTTGGTGAAGAAGGAGTTGACTGCATCCTCATCGGCAAGGAGAAGCAGAGTATGCAGGCGCGGCATGCGCAAGGGCAGAAGATGTTGCGGAAGTTGGCCTCCGCCAGTAGACAGCCGAATACTGCAGCGGGCGAGATTCTTGCATCTCGCAAGCAGCACAAAACACTTCTCCAGATCCACAATATGCTTTGAGGCGTGGAATTGGGTAAGGCGGTCCCAGGGCACATGCATGTCTGCGGCCCTCGTCTCGGCATCGAGCACGGAAACGCTTCGCAGGTTAGGGGCGTCTGCCGCTGTGATAAACACCCCTGGAAACGTTCCTGGTGACTTTATCTCGAACGTCTCCAACAACGGCATCGACGTGTTAAGCAACTTGGTCAGAGTTGTGGCTGGCACGTCGAGGCGCAAGCTCCGCCAGCGCTTCGAGTCTCTCAGCAGTATCTTCAGTATATGGTCGTTGAAATATCCGTAGTATGTGTTCTGGTGGCGGGTGAAGCTGAGGGAGATGGGGGTCTTCCCGGACCGGCCCAACCACGAGTCGAGAAATGCCTTCCAGGCGCCGGGGCGACGACTCAGCTCAATGGATAGGGAGCACCACAGCCGGGGAGTCACCAGGGCCACCCTGCGCCACGAGCTGCAGATCTGACACAGTAGGAGCGGCGCCTGCGAACGATTCGGACGAATGTAGTCGTCCTGGGGAAGACACCTTTGAAATACGACCTCCAGCACCTCGACGGGCAGCTGCCGGCCGTACGCGATGCAATTCATATGAATTGAGAGCTTGTCTTTCGCGTTACTGAGTCGAATACTCAAGTGTGCGAGTTCCTCCTGGAGACGAACATCTGGTTTCGCGTTAGGCGAAATAATGGCCAGAGAAATATCGACATCGTTAAATTCCTTCTGAAGTTTGCGGACATCTTCCTGCAAACGGGGAAGTGCCTGCAGAGACGAATTAGAACCGTTGAAACGTCTTTGAGAGGAGGCTATATATTTCCTCTCGTATTTGTAACTCCTGGGCTTCTGTAGGACGTTTATTCTCCGCGATCAGAGTTGCAGCCAGCGACGCCTGAAAGTGCCCAGTTAGCCATGTATCGCGTGAACAATGAAGCTCACAGTATCTGTGGCTTCATTGCTGGCAGGAGAGCTCATGATGGACGCGAGTGCGAGTAAATAGACGCGCCATGATCATGGCGGAAGATCTTTATCCTTTCTGGGCTGACATCACACCGCGGCCGGCAGCTGTTTTGGGGCTTTTTCAATCTTTTTCACTTTTCCTATTCGACTACAAGATTGAGAGGGGGTGCGGTGTGTAGAGGCATGCAAGGTTCAGTATCGATATACCATAGTGGATGGGAAGTAAGTAATATAGTATGGCTGTACTTTTCGTCTATCGTGACATGTCAGTCGCGGCGCCCGGAGCAGCAAAGGCATCGGCGCGGCAGTCGTGAGGGAGAGCGGGCGGGAAGGGCGAAGACAGACTAGCAATTTAGTCCTTCTTCTCTTCCTTCTTCTCCTCGGCGGGCTCAGAGGACGCCTCAGACGTGTTGTTCTCGGCGTTCTTCTTCTCGTAGACCTGGAAAGACGTTCAGTGAGATGAAAACTCACAAGGCGGGAAGCACCATACCTTCTGGAAGAGTCCGAGCGAGGCCTGCTGTGTTTGGTTGATCTTTTCCCGGATGCTGTCGGCGGTGATGCTGGCGTCGCCGGCCTGGCCCTTGAGCGCAATCTCGCGAAGCTCAGCAACGAGCTTGGAGACCTTCTCTTTGTCCTCGGCGGGGAGCTGGTCCTTGAACTCGCTCATGGCTAGAGGTGCGGGTCAGCCACAGGCCATGACCTCTAATGCTTCAACGAACCCTTCTCGGTATCAGCGCAAACCGAGTCAGCCTTGTTGGACTCTTCGATGAGTTCCTTGCGCTCCTTGTCAGTGTCGGCGTATTGCTCGGCGTCGGAAACCATCTTGTTGATGTCCTGCTTGCTAAGGCCAGACGACGAGGCAATGGTCATGGACTGGTCCTTGCCGGTGGCCTTGTCCTTAGCAGAAACGTTAACGATACCATCTAGTGATCTGTGAGCCAGCCTCTAAAAGAAAACAGAAAAAAAGTACGCACCAGCATCGATGTCGAAAGTGATCTCGATCTGGGGAACGCCCTTGGGGGCCGGGGGAATACCAACGAGGTTGAAATTGCCGAGGAGCTTGTTGTCGGCGACGAGCTCACGCTCACCCTGGAAGATCTTGACCTCGATGGCGGTTTGGCCATCAGCAGCGGTCGAGAAGACCTGCGACTTCTTGGTGGGGATGGTCGTGTTACGGGTGATGAGCTTGGTCATGATACCACCGAGGGTCTCGATACCTGAGTCATCGTAAGCCGCTGCAGTTGGTAGTCAAAAACAAAAGCTTACCGAGCGAGAGCGGAGTAACATCGAGAAGCAGGACGTCCGTGACGTTGCCGGCGAGGACACCACCCTGGATGGAAGCACCAATAGCGACGGCCTCATCGGGGTTAACACCCTTGCTGGGCTCGCGACCGAAAACGCTCTTGACAGTCTCCGTGACACGGGGCATACGGGTCATGCCGCCGACGAGGATGACCTCGTGGATGTCGCTGGGCTTGACGCCGGCATCGGAGAGGGCCTTCTTGCAGGGGGCGACGGTGCGCTGGATGAGGGGAGCAACGAGGGCCTCGAACTTGGAGCGCATCAGCTTGGAGTTGATGTGCTTGGGGCCGGAAGCGTCAGCGGTGATGAACGGCAGGTTAATCTCGGTTTGAGAGGTGGACGAGAGTTCAATCTTGGCCTTCTCGGCAGCCTCACGGATACGCTGGATGGCCATTCGGTCGCCGTTGAGGTCGATGCCGTTCTCTGCCTTGAACTCGTTGACGATGTGGTCGACAAGGAGGATATCAAAGTCCTCTCCGCCGAGATGGGTGTCACCGTTGGTGGATTTGACCTCGTAAACACCGTCGTGCATCTCAAGGATGGAGATATCGAAGGTTCCTCCACCGAGATCGTAGACGGCGACGACCTTGGCCTTGCTGTCCTTGTCCAGTCCATATGCGAGTGCGGCAGCCGTAGGTTCGTTGATTACCCGGAGAACGTCAAGACCAGCAATTTGACCGGCGTCCTTGGTAGCTTGCCGTTGGGCGTCGTTGAAGTACGCCGGGACGGTGATGACAGCGTGGCTTTGAGAGTGAAATCATCAACTAACGATTCACATATGACGAATGTTCTACTCACTTGACCTTGGTGTTCAGGTATTGTTCGGCCGTTTCCCGCATTTTTGCCAGGACCATTGACGATAACTCCTCGGCCGACTGCACTTGACATTGAGAGCGAGTCAGAATTTCAGATTACACCAAATGCTTACGAATTGCTTCTTTTGGCCATCATACTCGACCTGGACCGCAGGCCGTCCGTCCCCTTTCGACACAACCGTGAACGGCCTAGAAAAAAAATTATGTCAGCCAAGCTGCCGAGTCTTCGGAGGGCTGACGCACCAGTGCTTCATATCCGAAGCAACCTCAGCGTCGCGGAATTGGCGACCGATGAGACGCTTGAATGCAAAGACAGTGTTGGTCGCGTTCACAACGGCCTGCCGCTTTGCAGGGAGACCGACGAGCCGCTCGCCGTGCTTTGCGAAAGCGACGACAGACGGGGTCGTCCGTGCACCCTCAGCGTTCTCGATCACACGGGACGTCTTGCCCTCCATAATGGAAACACAAGAGTTCGTCGTACCCAGGTCAATGCCAACCACGGGTCCTGAACGAGAATGTTCAATACCGCAGCAGAGGAAGCGATGAAAAGGCATACCGTTGACTTTTGAGTTCATGGACCGCGCGAACATGGACCGCGGAATCGCCTGCAGAATGGGTC
Source organism: Mycena crocata (assembly GCA_029281795.1). Classification (NCBI taxonomy): domain Eukaryota; kingdom Fungi; phylum Basidiomycota; class Agaricomycetes; order Agaricales; family Mycenaceae; genus Mycena; species Mycena crocata. The sequence continues at coordinate 146,988 of JARJCP010000013.1, read as the reverse complement.
AGAAAGAGTCGTGAGAGAGGGGGGCAGACGCACGCCGTGGGGGCCCGCGCGGGCGACGGCAGCACGGAGTGGTCTCGCTGCAGAGAACATGGTGGGAGGAGGAGAAAATGGAAGCCGATGAAAAATTTGAAGTGTGTATGTAAGCCTCTTTGCCGATGCCATGGAACGTGACCAGAGCGTCACCGAAGGAACATAACAAGGCCAAATCGGAAGTAAATTCGGAAAAGTCACTCCGGAGTCCGGATCCAGCATCCACAAAAATGATAATAGTACAACAAAGACCGGAGAAGAATACAACAGAGATTCAGAAAGACGTAATCATGAAGCCCTCTACTACGAAACAATCATCTTCACGTACCCGTCCTCCGACCTCACCAGTCCGCGGAACATCGTCTTTCCCAGAAGAAAATCGACCACCTTTACCCCCTGCTGTCTCTCCGGCAGCTCTCCGTCCGAGCGGTAGGTTTCGTCGCGTCGCATGCTCTCCATTCTGCACCTGCGCGTGAATGCGCGCGACACGGCCGCCTCCTCCGACATCGACAGGCGGCCCCAGTCGAGGTGCGATATTCTCTGGTGCATCTTCTGGTGTATCGCGACGAGGATATCGCCCAGCGTGATCGGCGGCGGCTGCATTCCCCCTCCCCCGCCTAAAATAAGATCGACCGGCCAATTGGGAATCATGTCGCAGCAGATCCGCAGCTTGGTGACCGGCGGGTGAAATGCGGGCGCCTGGTAGTCTGCCATCGAGAGGGGGGCCGCCTGACCCGGGCCAATCATGCGTTGGGGGTTGAAGCCGGAAATGGACAAGTCGAACACAAACTCTGGCGAGGGCACGTCGCCGTTGATCCAGGGGTGGATATGCAGGGGCCCCGGGAACTGCGGATAGCCGGGTACGTATGACGATGAGTAGAGCGGAGCTGTAAATGGCGGCGCGGAGAACGGCGGGGCCATCGGTCGCTGATATGGCTGATATGCTGGAGGATACCAGCCTGCGCTCTGAGGAGGTTCGGCGGGGGCCCAGGAGTTCCACCGGTCGAGCGAGGGCGGAAGGAGAGGCGGGGGGATAAATGGCGAGACCCGGGGTGCGCTCGCTCCGTGCCAGGAAAGCCGCCGACCTCGCCGACGCGGCGTATTCCAGTTTCCCGCACCGTAGTCGTTCAGACCCGAGAAAAAGTGTCGCTCCGGTGTATTGGGCGTGCCTTGATCGTCGAGCGGCGGGCCCAGATAGGGCGAGGAGGGATACACGGTCTCGTTGGGCACAAATGGAGAATTGATATTCGGCGGGTACGCGTAGGCGGATGGCGGGGGAAAGCGGGGAAAGAAGTCGGTGTGAGGACTGTAGATGAATGGAGAAGACATGTTCGTAACGAGCGTCGAGCGGTATAGTTGTACTTATACGAGTGTGCGCGGCGGGAGGAAAGGGAGGTGGGCGGACTATTTGGGCGAGGTGTGGCTGACTGGCTAGATCAACTCACTAAATGGACAGAGAAAGCACTGCAATAGTGTTCCTGGTCGTAAATGGGGAAATTGGGTGGACTGAATCGTGGTATCGCAGATAAACCTCCTCTCCTATAGAAACTAGACGCTACTACCAGCTTACGAAAGTCGCCAGGCCAGCAGGGAGCAGATACTTATCACCAGAGAGAGATGGCCATTGTGGAGGAAGAGCAGCAGGCGGTGGTTGCGGACAAGAAGCTAGCCAAGGCAGTACACGAGTAAGAACGAGTCAAGGATATATTTGCGTGTTGAGCTCATGGTATCGCCATCAGGTAATCCCCGCACAATGAGGCTGTGTACAACGGCTAGGGACTGTTTGCGCGTATGTATGATATATCCGTCCTGATGTTCCCACAGTTCAAGAGGTCCCAACAACAACGATAACTGTCTTGAGTGGGTTGGCGACACCTACTTACGACTACCCCACCTCAATTGAAATGTACGCACGGTCCATACTAATTCTAAATTTCTCATCAAACCGGGGGTTGTGCTATGCGTGCCACCCAAATCAATGTGGCGAGCACGGTTAGCCGGCGGTACCTGTAAATCCTGAGTGAGATTGAAAAATCCTCCAACCGAACGTGTGCGATCCTGAGGGTCAATTCAATTTATCTTCCAGTACTCCTTCACGCAACCCTAACACGATCTCTAGATGAAATATGTAGTCCGAGAAGGGGGTTGGAAAATGACTCTTTATTAGTAATTTCAAGTTCCTCGCTTCCTGCAGGAAGGACCTTTATGACAACGTAACGGAAATTAATATCCAGTGCGAGGTTCAGACATGCGGTGGGTAAGATCAGAGTTAAGGCCAATGTCTTCGCGCTGACCTCTTGGAAAAACCTGGACGTTTGTTGAAGAGCGGTGTCTCCCAATCAGTGACAAGCCTGTGGATGAAATCCTCGTCGTCCCGCGGTTGGGGGTAAGCGAAGTTCGCCGTGACCAGTATCTTCGAAATGGGATATCTCAAGAGTCAATCCATGCGAACGGAATAAGTTGATGCATGAACGCCACGGAATTTTAGAATCCTCTGGCTCGTAGCTATCCCAATCCTGTGGCGGGAAGCGTCAGTGGGATGACGGAATTGGAAGAGCGCATACGAACGAGATCTAAAGCTTCTTTCTCGCAGTGACTTTCAGGCATTGAAGGGTGCGCAATAAATGTCAATGTGGCTGAGCTAAGTTGTCGTTCTGTTCAAGTAGTGTGCTTTTCACGTACTTACGCATATTTGGAATGTGTAACAGAAACTCTTGGCCTCGTTCTGGGGGTGAGTTGTCACTTGTGGCATAAAGTTGACATTTAAAGAGGCTGGCATTCAATCCGAGTCCGACACAATGCAATTCGGAGCACTTCCTCGCTACAACATTTGCCAAAGGATGCAGTATACTTTTCGCGAACTGGACAAACTGACCGCTGTTAACCAAGAGATTTGTAGCGGTTCAGAGGATCTCTGAAATTAACGGGAAAAGTGAACCGGGGGGAAATCAGGCTTGTTTGCGCCTGCTTTACTTGTGTGCGTCTATTTATCTGCGCCTTCCCACCGGTCCACTTGTTGCCGAATCATGCATTCAAAATCCGGGGTGTCCTCCTCCGACTTCGAGTTGAAACCACCATGCCCGCCGACACGAAAATTGGCGGCGAATTCGGCGAGGTCCGCGCCAACATCGACGTCGAGACCCTCAGCGCGTATCTCCTCAAAAACGTCAAGGCGCTGCGCGGGCCTATTGATGTAAAGCAGTTCAAAGTGAGTGATCGTGGCGGCGATGCGTGCATGCTAATCACAATGGATGCAGTTTGGACAGGTATGATGTGCAGAATCCAGCTTTTTCTTTCTTTCTGAACCACCATCAAGTCCAACCCGACATACTTTCTCACCGATGCCAAGTATGTGCAGGTTTGTGAAATAGGAAGACGCTGCTAACCGGCAGCAGCAAAACGAAGCTCGTCATGCGCAAGAAGCCCGCCGGGGAGCTCATCTCCAACACGGCGCATCAAATAGAGCGCGAGTACCAGATGCTGCGTGCGCTGCACACGAACAATACCAACCCGTCCACGCCGCGCGCGCAGCATGTACCCGTTCCGGAGCCGATTATCCTCTGCGAGGACAAGTCTGTTATTGGCACCCCGTTCTACGTCATGGAGTTCATCGAGGGGCGCATATTTACGGACAGCAGGATGCCCGAAGTCTCTGCAAAAGACCGGCGGGAGTGGTGGGTGGTAACACTTTCTTTTTCAATCTGTGTCCAACCGCTTTCTAGCTGGCTCTCTGCCGTCGCCGCACTCGCAGCCCTCGGCTCCATCTCCCCCGCGGCCGTCGGGCTCTCTACGTTCGGGCCCTCCTCGGACTATTTTCCGCGCCAGATCAAGTCCATGTCCCGCGTCTCCAGCGCGCAGGCCGCTGTCGTCGACGTCGAGACCAAGCAGCCGACCGGAGAGATCCCGTTCGTCCACGAGATGATGGCTTGGTACCGCGCGAACCTCCCCGACGAACGCAAGACAGGGCTCCGCATCGTGCACGGCGACTACAAGCTCGACAACCTCATCTTCCACCCGACCGAGAACCGCGTCATTGCGATCCTCGACTGGGAGCTGTGCACGCTGGGCAGTCCGCTTGCCGACCTCGGCAACCTCACCATGCCGTGGGCGATCCGCACAAAAGACATCGAGATGGACGCGTCGCAGCCGTTCATGCACGGGTTCAAGGGCACGCCCGAGGAAGAGCCCGTGTCGCTCGAGGAGCTAGAGCGCGAGTACTGCCGCCTCACGAACCAGTCGTATCCCATGAAGGAGATGGTTTTCGTGCGCAGCTGGATGTTGTTTCGGGTAAGTCGGCGCTTACATGGCTATACTACGATACTAACACGCACATCTCAGCTCGCCGTCATCTCGCAAGGCATCGCGGCGCGCTACGCACGAAGGCAGGCAAGCTCCGAGCGCGCGTACATCCACGTAAAAGGGTTTCCGCTAGTCGGCGCGTTGGCGAAGATCGTCCTCGAGGATGAGGGCGTCAAGTTTGAGGCTCAGTCGAAGCTGTGATCCGGGGAGTTGGCAATAAATTATTTGGCTGAAACTCGGCCAATTTGTACAATACAAGACTTGGTAATGTCAGCGACGTCTGCAAACCCTCCATCTCGAAATCTTCCACCCGCACAAAACGCGTAAAATCTGATTCTAGACGCAATAATTCCACCATGCGCTGCTCTTTACCTGTTTTATGGCCCACGTTTTAGTGTGGCGCCGGACACAAGCTAATTCAGGGACAAGAATCTGCTTCCTTTTTTCTGGGGTCTTTGCGCTCAGAGTCACCGCTTGAACTTCTTTTTTATTCCTCGTTACTATGAAGAGAGGATTTCTGAACAGCAGCAAAGCACAAGCTAAATGAGCCAGCCTACCAGGTTTTTGACTTGCCGCGTCGTATACATACACTAACGCAATTTTCGTCCAGCAGTCAAATCGACTGTTGCACTCGAGGTTTGCAAAGCGAGTTATGGAGTGGTTCAGAATGCAGGTGAATCTACGTGCGTTTCATGCATGTTCTCTTCTGACTTATCTCGACACGAGGTTTGCAAAGCAAGTTATGGAGTGGTTCAGAATGCAGGTGAATCTACGTGCGTTTCATGCATGTTCTCTTCTGACTTATCTCGACAGGCCTCCCTGAAGGATACAAAGCCAAGAAAGTGAAGTTGGAGGACGGAGGTCCAAACATCGACCCCGCGACGCTTCCCCAGAAGACTTTTATGGTTACCTCTCTCCCCAACCTCCCGTTCAGTCTGCCGGCTGAGCCCTACGCCGACGGACGGTCCGAGTGTCTGCTACAAGCAGCAACAAAAGCTCAAGTCTTGTCGACCCCAGGCTTCCCTAGTCCCCTCCTCCCCTCCTCCGTCCGCCCAAAACGCGCCATCGAATCAGCCCCGCGCCAGGAAAGGGCCTCGCGGCCTTCAGTACGGTGGCGCTTCATACGGGTGACCTCATCTTGAGCGAGCGAGCGTTGCTGATCGCCCCCACGCACCTCTTCGCCACGTCCAACCTCCCCAGCCACTACAGCCAGGAGCAGGTCATGCATATTGTGCTCGCGGAGGCGGAGCAGTACCTCGAGGCTGTGTTCATCCACATGGAGCCAGAGGACAAGATCGCGTACATGGCGCTGGCGAATAGCTACCTCCAGGACGGGAGCGGCCCCATCGTCGGGGTCATGCGAACGAATAGCGTGGGGGCGGAGCCGCTGACGCGTCCAGGTAATCCCCCGATGTCCTATTCTGGGGTGTGCAAGAATTTTTCGCGCCTCAACCACAGGTAAGCTTTTTCCTGCCTTACTTATCTTTATTGAGTCTGAACACGAACACAGCTGCTCCCCGAACACGGCTTCAAAGTTCGACATGGCGTCGTTCTCGTTTCGTCTCTTTGCGGTGCGCGACATCGCCCGAGGCGATCGGATACGGACCCCACGGCGCCGGCTGCGGTGCGGCAGAAGATACTCGAGCCGTACGGTTTCCGCTGCGACTGCCGCGCATGCTGCGAGCCCTACAGGAGCGACATGCGGAGGAAAACCATCCGCGACGCGGCGGTGTCCCCCGCGTTGATGACGGTGTGGAACGAAGAGGGGCTGCAGGTGTCGCCTTTATATCCCCAGAAGGTGGAGGCGCTGTTGGAAGACTGCATTTCTTGCGGTGACGCCGATAACGCTCTTGTTTACGGGCAGATGCTCGGCAAGATGCATTGGCTTCAAGCTGACGTGCGGCGCTGGATGACTATGGCTTCGATTAAATCACATCCTATGTGGAGTAGGGGTGTCATTTTCTTGAAACAAAACATGTTTCAGGTTTCGCCGTTGTCACGACGCGCTTGGAGTGAAAATAAGCAGGAAAAATAAAGAAAATAAAGCAAAAGACTTCGCAAACTCTATGGTTCGCCATCTTCCGTTCTCCTGTGAACTTGCGTGAAGTAGATTCGCCGCCGCCGTCGCACCGCAATATGCTGTCTTTCGACAGCGCGAACTCAACCAGTTACCTACACCTACACCCAGGAATGAATCTTCACCAGGTAGCGCGGAAACTAACCCGGCCCATGTCGACAGATATCTGGTAACAGCTGCCATGTCTTCAACAGAGTTGTGTTCCTTGTTCCACGCACCGGAAGTATAGGGGAGAAGTTGGAGCCGAAGTTGGCAATGAGTCGGAGCTGTAGGTATGATCGCGGATGATGGCGGATGATGGCGGATTCGATCAATTCCCACGGTATTTATCCCTCCACCATATTCACCCCACCATTTTCACTGCATGGATATCCACCCACAGCTTTTCCCACCTGCATTGTTTTCCTTTCACCCCCCCCCATATGATAACCGCTGTACGCATATCCGTACACCAATATTTCAGAATCTTCCCGCACCACTTTCCCTCCAGTGCCTCCACTGAAAATATAAATTTCCTTTCACCGATTTCTGTGCACTGGCATTTGATTTTTCTCTGCAGGAACTTCACTCCATCACATTTTCATTTTCCCTGCAATGATTTCCATACACCTACTTTGATTTGAAAGTTGTGCAGTGATTTCATTCCACAGAAAGCTTCCGAATTCCCTCCACACAATTCCCTGGAACGATATATCCCAAATTAGATTCAGGTATTTCGCTCCACGGAATATGTGGCATTCTACTTCACCGAAATCCCTCCAGCATATATTAACCAAATCAGTACTGCTTACTGTTTCATCAATCGATCTGAGCTCCACATTATGGCTTTCCTTGCTGTCGACATTCTCACTCGTCTACTGGCCCACCCTTCATTGGCCACAACCCTCCAGTTTCAGCAGGTCCAACGCTTCCTTGAGTTTACACAGCGCATATGGCCTGAAATTGTTGGAAAATCCGGAGTCCTCCCTACCGCTCTCCCTGCCCACCCAGCTGCATTTCTCTCTGCTGTGCTCCAGCTTCCTCCAGAAATCATCGCTCTTTCTTGAATTGCCTTCAGTGACATCGCAGATAACTTTCAGCAGAATCCTGGACCTGTTCCTCCCTCGATCGATGATAGTTTCCGACTTCATGCAGACGACCATCAAATTGGTCTGTTTCTCTGCTTTTCCCATGACATTGAACTGATCACATCCTCAATTCCAGGTGCTGAACCATTAGTCCCTCCAGTCAACTCATGTCCACGAGTGGGATGCCAACGTCACGGTAAAACTCTGACAGATACTATTGATGTAGAGGCTCGACTCTACACGCTACACCGAGGAGTACTTCCAGTCTTTTCTAGGTCAATGTACTGCCGCGGTTAGTCTCTTGCTCCCTTTTCATCCCTTCACTCCGTCTGAGAATAATGCAAACAGAATGTTGTACACATTACTACCCAAACTATTTTGTACAGGCCGCAGAGAACGTAGCTGCTCAGCGTGAATACTACGACTCCTCCGTTCCCAATTATATACATGTTGCACAGACTTCATATGTCGAGACCCAGCTCTGTGTTTATTTTGAAATGCAGATGGCGATGACCCAGTGTGTTGCTTCTTATATTTTAGATTTCCATTATGCTTACATTTGGCCCAGCTCTTCTGCAGAGGGTATAGCACGTATCTATAATCTTGCCCTCGGTACTTCAACCATTCCAAATGCTTCTCGTTTGAGCCACAATCTCGATGGCGAGCTAGTACTAGATGCATTTTTCTACCATGCCGTATTGAGGGACAAGTCTTTGCGCTACCAAATACTCTCCGTGCCTCACCATTATACCCAAAATCATTGCCTTGAACAGGCCATGAAAGAACACAACTACCGCATGGTTGGCACTGGAAAAGAGATGTGGGCTCATACTTGTGACCGGTGTATGAAAGTTTATCAAGGCGAGGATGGCAACTGGTGTACATCAACCTCTCCTTACCCTTCCAAGCCTTACTCATGGTATAATACAGATCAAATAACAGCTGGAGTTCATGACGGAGTCACAGTGCGACATGTTACCTGCTCTGTTCATGACTGCACCGAGCCACTGCTCTCTCAGAAAGCTCGCTTCTGCTCCACCCATGCAAATCACAATCATATTTGCTATGAATCTGCTGTTCAACCTGGATTTGCAACGTGCAGTATCAAGTCCCATCGAGCACATGAACTTGCCTCATTGGAAAGAAATGCTGCCATGTTTCAATTGCATAGCCGCCTACAGACGGCTGGAATCTCACAGGTTCCAGAAGCTGGGTCTTCATCAGCTTCATCATCATCTACTCCAGCGACTTCATCAACCTCAACAGCTGCCTCCTCCAGTGGCGTCAAAGGGAAAAACTCTCACAGTTGGACTCATAACGAACAGCTTTTTGTGCGCTGTTGTGGAGTTATTATATTGCGTGCCACCTTCTATGGCTCGGAGGGGATTACTGGTGTCTCTGTGAGTTCATTTTCCTTGCCTTTTTATTTCATTCCTTGTTTAATTTTTCACAGGTCTTCCTCAAGGCGACATTCCCCCCTCAATATCCCGGTGCCATGCCTTCCTACATTTTCTACGATAACAATTGTCTTTTCAAGAAACATCTTCTTGCCTCTGGAGACCACTATTTCGACAATGTTGGACTTCCTGTAGACGTCTGGCATTTTAAATGCAAACACAAAGAAGGCGACATTTTCTGTCAGACCCACTGCAACCCTGCGAGATTCTGCGAGCTCATTGGTGAGAACGACACATGGGTTTTCAACTCCTCTGCTGCAGAACAGAGCAACACCTGGTTTGGCAAATTTCAAAATGTTGTCCAGGAAATGCCCGTCCTTCGGTACGCAAGAATATCATCTGACAATATCACATTCTGAGCATATCCAGGTACAATTTTTTCCTAGATGAAATGATCCATCCACAACCGTTATGTTGTCTCTGAGTTGAAGCACAAAGGTGATCGACCCCACTTGCTCTCGGAACAATTTCTCAAAGGCTCGTATGAACCCACTTCGTCTGTGCAGTAGAACCTTGTATTACGCACAATATTTTCACATATCCTATGTATTTATTGATCCTCCTCTTCATCTGAATCATTGTCCCCAGCCGCAAACATTCCAACTCCATATGTCGTGCTTTCTCTCATCACTGAAACTGCTATATTCTTCGCCTCTTCGCTTCCTACATCCAAAGACATGTCCTCCATGATAAGACACATCCCAACCGCAGGAAGTAGAACACTTGCGATAAAGTCGCACCATGATAACGGCTGAACGAGGTTGGCATGGTTGGTTGAGAATGGAAACATTTCGTATAATGTGTGGTGGATGATGATGGTTCCTTGCTCTCCGTAGCTAGACAAATGTTCTTTGAGCGTCCTTTGCTGTTAGAAAGGTAGAATAGCTTACTATCCCGGTTGAATCTTGTCGAATGTAGCCAATTGTCCTGTGATTCCACTGAAACGCCTCGAACCCATTAACTTCAAATCCTTCAAAACATCGCACCAGAAGATACAATGCATCTGAGGGCCCCACGTCTCAGTATTCTCGACCATGCTCTGGCTGACCTCTGGTGCAATCCCTCCATAAACAATCTTCTCTCCCATGTCACTGATGATCTCTTCAAGGTCACCCCTCATCCCTAAGACACGAGCTTCAACATTACTCCAGTCGATGTTGGTGGGCCACCCATTTGCAATGGCAAGTGGAATACTTGAGCTCTCAAAGTTATGCAGTTGGCAGAGTGCTGCAATCACTTGAGTGGACGCCTTTCGGCCCAACAGATTTGCTGGTCTTGAGTCTCGGTACGATCGAGAAAATGTCTATTCCAAAAGATGTATCAGTTTTGGTGTGAGCTGTTCTGGAAGTTTACAGTCGCAGTATGGACAAAGTGTCTTTGGATCTGTATCGGGAGAAATGAAAGCTACCTTTGATCTTTAGTAACAAGTTCTTAAGGTCAAATCACAAACGCACCCAGATCTTCGTCGTCGCTATGTTCACCTGCCAATATTCTGTGGAATAAAGTTACAGTGACTCTCGGTCAAAGCAGGCAGATACATACACTGGCTTGTCCAAATATCTTGCCCTCTCATCCTCCTCAGATCCCAGGCGGAGTTTTTTTCCGAGACTCCAACTCCTCCGTTAATGGAAAGCTACGAGTTTTGGTTCGCAATCTCATCTGATATTCAAAGCCTCGGATATCAAAGCCTTTTGAATGTTGCTCTCGGTGGCCCGATAAATAGAGCATTTGATTTGTATGGCTTTTTGAGGCTGAGGCTAACAACATTTGAAGGTGCGGCTATTGTTTGGCTTGGGCTCTATCGACCTCAAGAGCAAACACCCACTTACGTACATTCACTCTGTTTCATTTCTCGCCAACTCGTCTCAATTTTTTTATCACTCCTTAAACATCTCAAGAGCAGAAGGTTACATGAATTCACTGTGTATACAATATACATACAGCTACCACTAATGAAGCAAGAATTTCAACAATTGTCATTTTATTTTATTTCCTAAGAGCGTTCAGACATGCAGTGACACAGACTTGATCACAGCACTTACCACAATATCACGGATTAGCTGTGCGAGTCTTGTTTGATCCACAACACATGGAAAAGGAAACACTGTTGCATCCTGCATGTTGGCGCCTTTCAACCAGGGATGCGGAGAGAGCAAAGTTAAGGCAAAGTTGTAGAGATTGGGACTTGCAGATGAGCCCTCTTTGAATCGCTCATACCAGCGGAGGACTTTGCACAGTAGGTGCTCCACAAATATAGGGCCAAAATCCAAATCCTGCTTATCTTCATCGCTCAAAGACTGCTCCAGGTGGTCGTAAAACACTTGAAATGCAACACAAATTGCAACTGGGTCCAGGGCATTCAGATTGAAGCCTAGCAAGAGCAAACCTTTGAATGTGCCTAACTTAGGGTTCTCCGCTTAGGCTGTGACATGGTATGTGACAAACCCGTGGTATTGCGGGTACGGGTACCACGGGTCCGGGTACAGGTAGGACTTTCCCGGAAACTGTATATACTGTACCCATAGGGTACCGTTCATTAAAAAACTGTGGTATTCCATATACCGCAGGTTCCGTATTACCGCACGGTATACCGTGAAAACAGTACGGTGTGTTATGTTTTTCCCAATTTTCCCCCCTTATCTATCCAGTGTTACAACCACTTGAGCATGGGCTAATGATTGATATTGGTATGAATGTTATGTTAAAAAGATCCTACATAGTATGCTGTGGATGTATATATATTTTGTAGGAACTCCCCCTCCTGCGTACGAAACCCAGCCTGCCCTCCTCTGCTGCTGCTGCTGGGGCCCTCCCCACAAACACAGAAATACTCACAGAAATACTCCTGCCCATGCGGATACTCAAACAATTCCGGCCTTGGCTAGCTAGACATGTGCACGCCATACCCGACTTATACAGCCCTGTGTTCGCATGCGAAGACGTGCCCGTGGTACAGGGTTCCATGGGCAACCTGCTGGGGGAGGTGGCGGCAAAGTTGAAATTGCCCTTGAAGGGAGGTGTTAGTGTGGGTATGTGGAGAGTGAAGGCAGGATGCGGGCATAAGGAGAGGAGTAGGTTTAGGCAATGCAAAGGGACGATGACCTGACATGACATGATACAACACGGGTGGACATGGCCGACATGCTCAACTGACACCACACCCCACCACGCCACCACGACGTGGGATGTGAACGAGCGACACGACAGACCACAAAAACAGGGGGCAATAAACCAAAGGTGGGACGTAGAGCAAAGGAAACTTGGTCATGCTTGTGATGACGATGTCTGCCCCGGGAGCCAGCCGCCCATCCCATCCCCCAAGATGTTGTCGACAAGGAACTTGCTGAGGAAGAGCTTGCGCAGAGGACCTGCTCACTGTGCCCGATATGGTGTCTCGTTCATTGTTCCCCACACTAGCACTGGTAAAGGTGAGGGGCGGACACAAAGCACACAGCGCTCATGGGCGAGCGAGACGGGTTACTGGTGGCGTGCTGTCTGGTCCGTATCGATTGTGCAAGGACAGAAGGCAGCGCCGACTGTGCGTTGTAGCTGCAGAGATATATCGGCGTAGTTAGGGGGTCGCTTGGAATGATACTATAATGTGCTCACTGCGGATTTACTGGGTATACCTGCTTAAGCATGGTGGCAGTAGTCCTATCGCCCGCAAACACAGTTACTTGGTGATGGGCAGCAGCAGGCAGAGCAAGACAGAAACGGGATTGCATGGTGGACCGGTTGAGACGAGACACGCAGTGGCCGATGGCAAACAGGGGCAGGAGGTACAGGCGGGAGGCGTGAAGGTCGACAATGGCGGCTAGGGGAAGGGGCAACAGCAAGCATAGGGGGCAGTAAAGAGTTGGTGAAAGGAGGCGGGCAGGGGTGATCGGGCTGGCTTGATATTGACTTGGGTGGTGTCGTGGTGTCTGGGTATCCAGGACGGCAATGGCTCGGCACGCAAAGACTTTGGTTGCGTTGCTCCCTGGCCATGGGTACCTATGGCCTATGGCATCCTCCCTCACAAAAGAAAGCTTTTTGCTCCGACAGAGTTTTCTTTAGAATTTCCGAGCGAATGGGTGTGCTGATGACCAGGCTGCTTGGCGGATGGCCAGGCTGCAGAGCTCGGGAACTACTTGCACAAGAAACTGATGCGGAGCTGTTTGGGCACGCCAAAGAGGAGGATGGGGCAGCTGACGACGAGGCCAACCTGCTAACACCGGAAGCGGCTGCTCGCTGCTAGCCGAGGAGGCGGATGAGGAAACATGGGCACTGCTTGATGCACGCGAGGCAGAGCTGCTGCTGTAACGGGACACCGACGAGGATGAAGCAGAGCTGCAGAATGCAGATGAGGCCGAAAGAGATCCTAAGTAAGAGAATTTAATAAATAAATACTTGAAATATGTGAACACTAACCTGTGGAGCTGCTTGATGCGAGGGACCAACAAAGAGGCAGAGCCAACCGCCAATGACATAGAGCTGCTACACATGGTAACACTGACGGATGCAGAAACTGAAAGAAAAGTCAGTTAGAGAACAGTTTAAGAAAAAAGAGACGGACCCATTGAGCTGCAGAAGATGACGGCCACACCCTGCTGGACGCAGAATGACAATGCAGAACTTCTGGCACGAGGAGTAGAGCTGCTTGGATGTCTCGTGCCAGAAGCTCTGCTTGGATGTGCCGAAGAAGAGGGACGGAGGGAGGAAGCAGAGGAACCAGGGCGCAGACTGGATTGGAAGAGGAGGGGGGGCAAGACACGGAGGATGAGCTGGAGCAGGCCGTGGGACTGCTAACGAGCATGCTCCAGGAAGTTGTGTGAAACGAGGAGCTGAAGCGAGCCGATGATGCTGGCGAGCTGGAGCATGCGGTAGAAGACAACAATCCAACCCCGGATGAGCTCAAACGAGCATGAGCAGAAGCCTGGGTGGATGAGTGCCATGATGATGAAGCGCTGGATAGGGAACCTGGAATAATTAGTGGGTACGTGCTGCAAAAAAGGAACAACTTCTACTCACCAGCCATGCAATCAATACTAACTGTTTTGAAGAGAGTCTTGCGGCAGTGTAGAGACTCCTTTGATCCAGAGCTATAAAAAAAAGCATTGAATATCCGCAACGATTTTGAAAATGCCTGCATACCAAGACTGGCTGCCATCAGCAGCGGTGGAAGGTTTGCTCCATGCCGATGGTTCCACCAATGTGAAGTGTGGAAGGAATCCCAGCCCCAGAAAGCTGCTGTCGTGAGGCCGGTGGGAACCTCAAGGCTGTTGCAGCAGAATGTAGCTTGGCCGTTACAAGACACACTCCCCGATGCGGACGCCGAGCTAGAAGCACGCCAGCTGGAGGACAACCGGATGCTGATGGCATGCAGAGCTGTTCGGGCGTACCAACTCACAAAAGTGCAATGCAGACGATACTGAGCTGAGAACAGAACCAGTTTTGGCACGTGACATGAAATAGAAATATTATACAGTGCGGGGTAAAAAAAAATGTGCGGAATATGCGACAGTTCAAATATATATATCAACGCTGCTAAAGAAACCCTCTCACTTCAGAATGATACTTTTCTATAAAAAAAAAAAGGAGAGTAAATATGTACCTGCTCACCAAGAAACCCAAGATACCCCTCAATCGACGCTAACGATAAGACGACTGAACAGAGGGAAGAGAAGGGACCACAATCGGGCGAGGGGTGGAGGAGTCTGAGGTCGAGTCGGAGGTTGAGTGTCTAGCACGAACATCATCTGCATACTGCTGTGCTAATGCTGCAGAGCCTTCGCGAACAGTGAGATTGACCATGGGTGGGAGGTCGTACAAATGCCCAACCCATAGGCCCTGAAAAAGGGTGCATAGTTTCGGCCTGCAGGATCAAAATCGTTGTTGCATAGACGGATGGCCTGCTGAACACATTGGACTAATTGTTTGTAGGCTCGCCTAATCGTAGGATGAGGATGAGCATGGCACAGAAGTTGAAATGAAACGTACTGCAAGATTGTTAGTTCTTCAAGAGTGGCACGCTGATCAGCAAGGAGCATATTATAGTCCTTGTTTCCCACAAGGCGAAGAGTGGACCCAGGTGCTGTAGCCAACGCGTATCGAAGTTGGTTTTCCTGCAACAATTTGAGTAGGAGTATGGGAAGTTAAAGGGTGGAATACGAACCCAGTAGCTTGAGTATGGATTGGACGACTGATAAGTCGTCATGAGCTGCTCCACCTGTGCAGGGGGAAGAAAAGAAGATGACGCCGTTGACGCCGTTGCTGCGATGGATGAAACTGGTATACCAGCTACAGGTTGAGGGTGTGCTACAGGTGTCGGCACCTGGGCGGGGTGCTGTGGTAGAGTGGTTGTCGCATAACGATGAGACTGTACTGTGGGCTGGTGGGGAGGAGCTGTAGGCTGAGAGAAAGTGGCCCGCGAGGAAGGCGAGAAAGTGGCCTGCGAGGGAGGCGAGAAGGACTGGGAAGGAGTTGTGGGTTGGGAAAAACGAGCTATAGGCTGAGAGAAAGGTGCGGCGGGCTGAGAGAAAGGTGCAGCAGCCTGGGAGGAAGGCGGCAAGGGCTGGGGTAGGGGATCTACAGCCTGTGATGGCTCATAACGCGTGGGTTGGGGAAGAGGAGCAGCAGCTTGAGATGGGGCAAAAGGCCCATTCCCCGTCTGGTACAGTGGCATCTGTGATGAAGAGTACAATGCCATGGTTGGGGGATGACGGTATGGTGCAAAGACCGTCACTTGCTTGATTTGCTTGATAATAAGTGTTCTTGTATGCCATATTGTCGCCCAAATTCCTTCTCGTGCTGCTGAAGAAGAAGCTTAAAAATTATTTCCGCCGCCACCCTGTGGCGGCGCTTCCAATTCAGGAGACATGGAACAGGTTTATAGTAAATTCCTTACCAATAGAATATTCTTGTTTATGTCGCGCTGTATCGAGATAGAGGAGAGAAAAATTCTCAGGGAGTTTAAGGGGAAAATGGCTGCGGCAGTGGTGAAGGCTAAGACTTCAGATACAAAGGCAAATATGTGGGCGCTTAAACTGGACTCATTGCCGGTGGGACCATTGCCTTCGCAAATTTGAGAATAATATGGCCGCCAGTGGCCAGAAACACGTTTCATTTCAGTGTAATACAAACTCAAAGCCTAATACTCCCAGATCTACGGCGAGCGCCATAGCGATCCTCATCCTCTTCTTCTTCCTCTGTGTCCTCCTCAGTCTGACGGCGCTTGCCAGAGCAGGCCTCCACGAGGTCTTTCATGTCGATAAGGTCGCGACGACCCCAATCCCCCATGCAGAGAAAGGCACGGATGGAGGCGGGGGAAAGACGGTTCCGAGTGAAATGGAGTACTTGGCGTCCCATGGAGAAGACACGCTCAACAGATGTAGACGTGGCTGGATAAGTGTGTGAGGATGCAGGAATAAATAAGATTATAATGAAAACACACCAGGAATTGAGAGATAATCCAAGGCCATTTTAGAGAGGACAGGGAATACTGCCCGATGCTCGTACCACCACAGAAGAGGATCGGAAACAGTTTCCACTGGCTGTGTCAAGTAATCGCGAAGCTCGTGGTTCTCGTAGTCCTTTGCCATGCCAAACGAGATGTCGAAGGCGTTGACATCAAAGTCAGAAGTGAAATCCGAGTGAGAGGATTCCGATATTCCATACAAATCGGGGCCGGAGGGAGGCGCCGAGAAATGCGCGGGAATCGGTGTCTTGCTGTCGGGTGGAGGAGAGGGAGAGAGTCGTTGCTGGTGGTGTACTTGAGTTGTAACAAATGAAATGAAGCAATAAATGGACGTACTTGCAGGACTCGACTTAACTCAAAGTCATCAGTTCCGAGTCCGCCCTCGATGCATGCTCTCGGCGTCCGAGTTGACCGTGTGCAGAATTGCACGGCTCGCTCACATACGAGTAGGGCGGGAGTGTGTTAGTTCGGCATCGGCGGCGGCAAACGGCGACGAGGAGGCGCCCCGTTCGAGCGGCGACAGCAGTGGGAGGCGATGGGCAGAGCGGCGAGGGCGGATTGTGCCGAGATGATGGGGACGGGGGCGGTGGGAGGCGGGTGAGGGTGGTCGTGGTAAGAGGTGTTCCATTCTGCGTGGAGCGTTTTCCCTCCACGCAGAATGGATGTCCCTGGAGCAAGATCACTCCAGGGAAACCACGATTTCGATGTGGAGGGAAAGCCCTCCACATCAATTCCTCATTGGGGGGCGCATGCAAGCGGCGGGCGTACGAAACCGCTCGAAGTGGTGAGCGAGGGCGGTGGATTGGAAAGGCAACGGTGGGGACTTGCGACCGACGACGAAGCGGCAGGTTCCAGCGGCAGTGGATGTAAACAGCGGCAGCAGGGGCTTGCAACTTGCTCCAGGGCTTGCGATGACAAAGCGGCGGGTTAGCACCGGGCGCATGTCCAGCGATCCCGACTGCACGCACTTGCACGTCTCGCTCGCGACCTGTGATGACGAGGCGGCGGGTTGGGGGGTGGAGGCGGCGGGTCGGCGGTGGATTGAAACGGCAGCGGTGAGGGCTTGCAACGACCACGAAGCGGCGAGCGACAGCGGTGAGCGAGGGCGGTGGGAGTGACGGCGGTGGGAAGCGGGGCGGGGCGGGTGGTGGTGGTGGCGAAGAGTTTGTGCAAACTCTCCGCGCTCCGTTCCGGTGGCTACGCCCCATATGCGCGTTCTGCGTGGAGGGGCAATCCTCCATGCAGAATCAATTTCCCTGGAGCGATCTTGCTCCAGGGAAATTGCGGACGAAGCGGCGGGTCGGCGGTGGGGGGTTGCGACGACGACAAAGCGGCGAGCGAGGGCGGTGGGTGGCAACGGTGGCAGCGGCAAGCGGGGTGGTGGAGGTGGTGGTAAGAGAAAGAGCACAGATCCTCGAGATACTCTGCCTCGCATCCAAGCAAACACATCTTCGCGGTACATTAATTGAATCATCGGAAGTTCTGAACCTGCAGATTTATTCTGATTTATTGAGGGACTCCGACTCTCTGGATTTTCTTGCTGCTCAAGCAAGCCACCATGTGGATCATTTTGATGACCTCGGCTTGAGATTCATCCTCGTGTCGCTTCCGGTGGCACCCGCGCCAGCAAATCCTGTTGCTACAGCTACTGCTGCGCCTCCACAACCAACCACTTCCCCAGCAGCAGCAAATACAGGCTCAACGAGTGCCCAGACTTCGAGTGAGCGGGCAACACACCTCTCTATTTTAATCGGCTAACATTGCTCAAGCTGGATGATTCGTTTGTATGCGCTGCATCGAGGCTTCATTCAAGACTACCGTCACTCAATTGAAACTCTGTACATACTACTTCAGCAGTCAAATCAATTTTTGGAATTTAATTATTCATACCACCAAAAGCCACCAGAATCATAATTTTTTCTTTTGGTGCATATGACAAACAAGCTTGTAAATATCTGTGTCCTACTTGATTCTCGGGACCCAAGCCATATCACTGATCGTCTCATGTAGCTTCTCTACTCCCATGATCGTCACGTCATCGAGGAGAAACTTTCCGATGTCCTCCTCGTTTACACGATCTTTGATGTATGCATGAGCCTTGCAACAGGCGTTAATCCAGTTGGTACCATGGAGGACAATGGGTACCTGGGTACCCAGTTGGCCTTAAAAATGGTTTTTCCGTGAATCCCTTTAGGAGCTGTAGGATTTTCGACAGATTTGACGTTGACCACAAGATCATTGACCTCTTGGATCCATTTCCACGTACGTGCAATCGATACCCCATTGTTTGCCTCACCAGATGCAGTGGCCTCGCGTATATCCGCCAGCACATCCCGCGACGGAACCAGAACTTTGATCAGGAAATCCTCGAGGTCTGAATTCTTCTTCTTTCTTCTTCTGGGTGGCATCGCTGGCTTTGTTCGCTTTGCTGGCTTTATATTTCTTAGGCTTGACATCTGGCTCCATCTTGATCGCGTCAACGCCAGCGTATGCTCTGATGTTGTTGACAAACAGAGGATTCTCGCCAGCCTCTTCCAAGCCTGGCACCCCACGGTTCATATCCTATAATGTATGTCAATCAACAGTCGAGTATGGGGAGCGACATACACTTACGTTCGGGTGTTTGAAGACGACCATAATGCGCAAAGCATTTTCAGAGCCAGTGACAGGGATGTCGCGTAGGCCGGAGTGGGATTGATCGAGCTGCACCTCTTCCTCATCATGGTGTCAGCGAGCAAGTGGGCCGATTACCCAAGGAAAGCCTGCCAAGCACCAGTAGAGATCCCATGGAGCTGGCATTTGTGAGACGCAGGATAAACGAGTAATGAAGAGAAATACCAGAGGGAGTGTTTTCTGAGCGGACCAACTCGCTTATGAGATCTGTCGCCTTGGCGTACAGGCTAGGTGAGTTTAATTAGCTTTTACAGTCGGCAGCCAAGGTCCGTTCATACCATCGATTTGAGCCATTAGGACCGTATAGATTCAAAGGAACTCGGATACCTGGCGCAAATTTAACGAATAGACTGGTCGAAGCATGTGTGCAGTCCTTGACCAGGACGCGGATTTCCCAATTCATGACATTATCATCTTGAATGATCGTGAGTAGAGTTCAATAGTGTCGACAGCAAAACATGCTCACCATGGTCGAGCGCGATCCAAAATGGCTCAAAAGCAGATGTGGAGACAAACTCGTCGTCACTGGTATTCTCTTTAGGTTTTTGATTGTTGCTGCTGGACTTGTTAACGTCCAAACTGTTGTCTACAGCTGGTTTGTTGGCAGCCAAGTTTGAGCCATTGGTGAACTCTACCGCTCTGCTGCCATGTGACTCCTTGGCATCCTCCATAACCTCGTCGATGATCGGCTTGGGAACCTCTAATTTCTGGTGATTGAGCAATGGTTGAGCACCAAAAATATCAGAAAGAACTCATGGGTACCTTGAAATCAAGGGTGGACTCATCAAACTTGGGATACGCATAGAATATTTGAATGTTGCCATTGTCATTGTCCACGTCCATGGGGGCAGCGGGATCAACCCCCTCGAAATTGATTAGGGACTTGTGGTTCAAGAGATCTACGGGGAGTTCAGTTTGAGTGGTAACTTGAACTGGCAGGGTCGGATTCTGACGAAGAAAAAAGTGAGTCCATGGAAATATTTGTTATGAGAGTGGCTGACCGGCTGAGCCTGCGCAACAATTGCTGGGGTAGTAGGGCCAGGACTGGGAGTAGGAGGAGACGCTGTGGGGCTCTTCTTCTGAGCAGCCTCCTATGACACTTTGTCAGAGATCAAGTTAATTTTTTTTCACAGAAGCGATTACAGACAGGTATGTCAATGGGGTCTTTATCTCTCTTATAATATTGGCGCATCAAGTTGTCCACAGCGCGATCACTGGTCTCCTCAATGGTTGTGCCAACGACGTACTCCCAATCCACACTGATTTTGAGCTGCATGATTTTGCTGACGGCGCCTTGGACGGTTTTTGGACCTTTGCCAGGAGCAGGCTTTTGGTTTGTAAAGGTAGTTATAATCAGCTAGAGAAACATGAGTGGATCAGAAAGGAAAGAATTGCTTCGAGTTATGAGACATACCTTCAGCACATCTAATGTCAGCTCTGCCTGGGAATATCTTTAAAAAATACAATGAGTAGGAACAAAACATTGCGGTCATTGGGACTGACAGATAGACAGAAGTTAGAGGTATACGGGTCAACATGGTGTATGGAGAGAGAGGTCTGTTTTATTTTAAAGTCACGAGATATATCATGTGTTTTCTGTACAGGTGTGCGGAGTGCGTGCAATCTGAGGACGTTGTGTATTATTATAAAAGTAATCTAGGTTGTGCTAGTTTTGGATTTATTTTTATTTTTACGCCAAGTGCGCAGAATGGTGGTCCATTCACCACCAGGAGCAGACCCGCATGCAACAGCTCTTTGCATCTCGGTTTCTGATGTGGTCAACCACGCCTGCCAGCTATCAGAATAAGTGCTCGATACGAAAGGCACGCCAAGAAACCCAAAAATCAAGTTAAACTTGAGCTGTGCACCTAGATGGCCTGGAAGCTCTTGTATTTTACGAAAGGCTGCATCCATTTCAACTGCATATGCAAGCGGGAAATCGGTGTGGCTAGGCAAATCCTCGTTGGACTCGTTGAGCAAGGATGAAGAGCGGCTGTATTAATTAAGTGAGAATCCAGTCCACCGTTCACAAGCGATGAAACCTGCCTCAATGCAAGAGGTCTAGATGAAGATCCGGCAGCCTGAGAGCCCACACGATTAACCTGACTGTATTCCAATTAGCTGGAATCAGGTTTATAGTGATAACAACACACATATCTGGGATAGATCTAGCCCGCTTGGTAGGCGACACTTCAGGTTACCCTTCTGGGCACCCATTAGGGGTGAATTTTTATTGGAAAGTAACTACCCCTAGAGGTGCTTTTTTTGGGTGGGTGTCCCAGGGACAGTGGGACGTCCCACAGTATATGGGAATGATGGCATGGGCGTGCCCGCCGCCTTGGCGGACCATAAAAGTGAGACGTCCCAGCGCGCCGCAGGCGGAGAAAAATTTCTGGGATATCCCACATGCGTCACGTCACACCAGCCCCAAAATGCGCATTTTTTGGACATAAGCCATGTGATTTTCTTTTGAATATTGGGGCCTGATTTTCTGCAAAAAAAAAACACTTATCCAGGCACTCCCCCCCCCCACAGCCACCTACTATATTTGCAACTATTTCTATCTGCAACTTTAACATATAATGCCCACCTGCCACCCATCTTGTGCTTTCATCCCAGCTCCCAAATCACTCCATTCAGTCACACATAACCTCTTCAAGCTCTGCTTGCAGTTTACAATCCATTCATGCAATGTGGGACATTCCACAATGTTTTCATGGAAAGTGGGATGTCCCATGTTTTTTCTGTGCAAAGTGGGATGTCCCACAGGGTTTTCAAGTAATATGGGACATCCCACTATTTTTCATGCAAAGTGGGACATCCCACAGCCTTGTCATGTAAAGTGGGATGTCCCACAGCTTTTTCACATCAAGTCAGGCATCTCATTTGTTTCTGTTGCACTGGTATTGTACTGTGAATTCCAAAGCCTACATCACATCAAAGATGCTGCCAATGAGAAAAATTAAACCTATAAGTTAAACAAGACCCCAAAGGCTATATTGTTGAGCTTAGGAGAGGATATAAAATATAAGTGACTCTTATAATGTGGGATTCATTGTTGCACTGCATGAGAAGAAATGAACAAATAGAATCCCAAAGGTAGAGTATTGTCCTCACAATAGAAATGAAAGTCAATGTGTTTTTGTTTTGTTTTTGTTCAGGCTAAATGGGTTCCAAAAGATAAGCTCAATGCAGGAGAAAATAACATTCTCCTTTTTAAATGTTAGACGTAGCCATATCTGGTGATAGCACTGCCACTGATTCCTGTGATCGATCACTTATTTTCAACGCTTTGTCTGAAAAAGGAAATTGAATACTTCTTTGAAGGATTCCCAATATATAGTACAGCCAGTTGTTAACTTCTGAGTCTGATGACTTGCTCCTGTTGTATATATACTTCATACACTACTTCTGCTACTCAGCATTCATTTAACCTGACTAGACATGCATATTAGAAATTTTGTGTCTAGGTTGCATTCATGGTTAGATCACTCTGGCTCGATTGAGCCTGCAACAATGTTTGATTCAATCCAGGAATACATTATATGAGTTTCAATGCACTTTGATATATCAACATCCAACATATTAGCCTGGAATGAGTGAAAACAGTCATAAGTAGGATTTTTAGTGCTTAAACAGTGTTTTGCAAGGCTCCAGTCTAAGGCAGATCACTTTAAACACTGTAGTTATATTACCAGTATGTATACAAACTATAAAAAACAGAAAATATCAGGGAACCAGAGTTCTACTGTTGTTCATTGAGGGATGACTACATGAAAAATCTTCTGAATAGTCAGAAAACTGACAATCAACATAATTTCTCAAATTCTTCTACTTTTGATACATGTTATACCGATGCTATAGAAGTATTTTTATATCAAAAAATGAACATCATCTCTACACATTTGCACCTGTAATAGCACTACCAATGTGAAAATGAATAAAATCACTGATTTTATTTTTGATGAAGGGTTTATATTGGAGGTTGATAACTCGGTCAACATAGTTATATACATGACACCTCGCACATATATCACAATCAACACGCCAGATGCATCACCTGAGATGTATTGCTTCAAATATTATTTCCATACTAAATGGTTAAAAACAGTCTAACCTGTCTATAGAAGTGCACTAAAAGTCATATTCCGGTGGATAAGTACCTATGAAACTAAGTCCGGATGGTCCGAGGGTCTACAAATCCTTGGAATAGATTCTATTTCGAAAAAACTGCCAAAAATATTCCTTCCCAATAAGGAAATTCCTGTAGAAGTTTGTTGTTTGTTGTTTGTTCAATCTGGGTACTGACCTATCTCATTATTACTAGTTAGAAAAATATTACAGCCCTAATCAAAGGAATTGAGGTAATCTGAGTTTCTATACTTTTGGTAAACCTGCCAGTTATCCAAATCTCAATGTTGTATTCAGCACAACAAAACATTCTAGAGACCCATCGAGCTAGTCAAATGGAAGCTAGAAGGGATATAGTAAGTATGAGTTAGGAAGGAAAGAAAGATTGGGCACACATGCATTGTGCTTTATAGAAAGCTTACACATGCCTGCACTCCATCCCTGTACTGAAACAATAGTCATCATGGTCATAGCAGCAGTCATCAAAAATGCACTGGAGATGCTACAGTCCTAACTGCTATTGCTGTCAGTATAGGGATGTACAGTAGTCTAAGCTCTATATATAATCTTACCAATCATGAATTATACTTGTGTGTTGTATATTATGATTGAGTTTTGCAGTGAAATGTAGCAGGAGCCAATCAGTAACAAACAACCAATATCGTCCCAATAAGGAGATCTGAGAAGAGCTAAAAATAGAAGAAAAATAAGAAAAGGGTTGGAAGCAACTGATGACAGTTTCAGGTATTTTATGTGATATATATTCATTTAACGATACTAACAGGCTTCGACAAAGCAGGTGGGACAGCATATGGTAAATAGTCTAAAAGTGGGACATCCCACAATCTTGATGGGAGAAATGGGATGTCCCATGTTATATCTATTTAAAGTGGGACAGCCCACAGATTTCATAAGAAAAGTGGGACATCCCACAGATTTGAGATGAAAAGTAGGATGTCCTAGTATATCTTAAGTGATCCCAGCAAGCTGACATGGTATGCATTGCGGAGGTGTAGTGGGGGGTGGCTGGACAAGTGGTTTTTTTTGCAGAAAATCGGGCCCCAATATTTAAAAGGAAATCACATGGCTTATGTCCAAAAAGAAGGCCCAGGTTGCAGGCTCTTTGGATCACCTGCACCCCAGGCAAGGGGTGAGCCGGTGCCCCAAAAATGCGCATTTTGGGGCTGGTGTGACGTGATGCAGGTGGGATATCCCAGAAATTTTTCTCCGCCTGCGGCGCGCTGGGACATCCCACTTTTACGGTCCGCCAAGGCGGCGGGCACGCCAGGCCATCATTCCCATGTACTGTGGGACGTCCCACTGTCCCTGGGACACCCACCCAAAAAAAGTACCTCTAGGGGTAGTTACTTTCCAATAAAAATTCACCCCTAATGGGTGCCCAGAAGGGTAACCTGAAGTGTAGGCGAAGGTGTAGGTGTGGTAGTGTTGCTTTGACGGAAGAGTGAGAATGAAGAAGGAGGAAATTCAGTGGACAAAAGTACCTTGGTGGAGGCGAAGGATAATCTCCGTCAGGAGAAAAAGCACGCTTGCACGGACTAGTGCTACCGTGAAGTCCCAAGCAGGTATGTACATTGGGGGAACGGATGTATGTGACATGATCCACCTTAACTTTAATGGCGCTGGAAGTGTTGATCCATTCATCTTCTTCTTCAGAAGTGTTCGATAAATCTCTCGGCGCATCAAGGAACTCAAACTCCTCGAGCGGGTGGCCAAGTTTGCGGGTAATGTTCTCGCACTCCCGTGGATGGAGCCAAGGATAATGAAGGACCATGACAAGGGTCGTCATGGGACCCTCCGTGTTCTGGGGGGGAAAAGAAAATCAGCTCAATACAGAGAGGCAAGAGAAACCGAGCACAGACTGAGAGCCAGATTTTGAGTTTGACCTGCTTTTGAGCCTCCATGTGGTACGCTTCGCTTTGGACACGCGCTGATGGAGACAGGGCAAAATCTTTGTTAAAGATTTTGTGGCCATAGTCGGGATCGACCATTTTACCATACGGTCCAGAAAAGCTGGCCGGGGCAAGGGAGGGCTGAGGAGGGCTTTGGAATAGACTGAGAGAACCAGGAGAGGGAATTGCCCCCTCCTGGTTGTGATAGGCAACCTGACAGTGGACAGATGTTGTGAAGCAACAGTCTTTGCAGAAAGACTGGGTGCATTTCTGGTGGCGGGCGTGAGGTTTGGCAGTTGAAGAGCAGCGCAAACTAATGCAAGGTGTGCTGGATGCTCGAGCCGGTGATGGAGCTTGCATGGTGTTGAATCCGCTCCAAAGCAGGGATTGTGGAGTGGGTGTGATGGTCCACGGAGCTGGACTCAAGTCGTCACGCCAGCGGTAAAAATTGCAGACCTCTCCTGCTTTGAAGGTGTGTTTGACGCACTGATTGCTCCCCAGAGAAAATCAGACAGCGACAAAGAATACAGGTAAGGCAGGGAAGAACCTTTTGGTAGACACGATCTTTGTTCCCCGGATTCTGGAAGCCGGTAGAAACAATAGGGAAGGTTAGACAGTTAAGCTGGCATGTAGGACATAGATCAGTTGAGAGCCGTGGTGGCATGTTGTCAGACACTGACCGAGCAGGTGACTGTATAGTGCAAGAGTGCAAGCAAGAACAAATCCCAATTGTGGTGGACAGAGAATGGTGGAGCTGAGTATGCCCAAAGTAGACATTTCCTCTAGACGGAGAAAGAAGAAGAAGAGCATGTCTTGTCAAAAATCGTTGATTGCAGTGATTGGCATGTACGAGGAAATGCCTGCTTCAAGTTACGTGCAGTGATATCCGTGCAGGTGGAATTTGATCATCTGCGTCCAATGATATCCGTGCAGCGTAAATCCCATTTCTGCCTCCAGGGAATTCCACGGAAGAATTTACATCCGGAGAGATAAGTGAACTGAGAAAGTGCGAAATGTCAATTCAGTGATATTGGTCCAGGGAAAATGATAAAAAAAATGGTGCAGGGAAATTGCTGCGGGTGGATTCAAAAATCTCACTGGAGTGAAATTGAAGAAGTGATCTACCTTCAACGATTACTGTCCAGGAGAAACACAGATTAGACCTCCAGAGATTTTGATGCAGGGAAATATGAGATATCCGTGCAGAGAATACATTGAAGGGAAATATGTCTATGGAATTCGTTCCAGGGATATATACCGTGGGAATTGATCAAATCCGCCATCATCCGCCATCATCCGCCATCATACGGGTCTACTGTCGATGAGTCTTATTCGGATATCACCGACAGACCTGCCCAGGCCTGGCTGACTCACGGGCGGCACTTGCCGGCACATTCCCGCGCCGTGGCGCTCTCCCACGCCCTGTATAATAAATAAATCCACTAAATAAATGAGAAAATATTGTGCTTCTTGATCTCCTCATTGCACCATAACTACCATTTTGTTGCCTCAAGGCTACCAAGTTTTGCCTCAAGGCTGGCTCTCCGACATAAGCACGTAAACGCAGCGAACTCTACTGGTGTTCGTCCTCAGCAAATGAAGACTTCACAACCAATTCCGAGGCGCTGGCCTCCATTATATAGACCTATGGCTTTGACGACGCTTTCAAACCCTCATGTCCTACTACCGTCACCCACACGGCTCTCACCCCCGGGCATTCCACCCATATGCACGGAACTCTCATTCAGCTCTTCCACGTCCACCCTTGGACCCCGCATTGAGTAGCCTACTCCGTGAAGCAGCAACGCACCTTGACTTCTACAATTCTTGCAACATTATGGTCGATTGGGACCATATTACCAGCGACTGGGTTATTGTTAACAGGCGCGTGCTTTCTCCTCTATATGCTTGACATTTATTCATGCAGAAAATACCAGACCTCGTCGCACCACTAGCCACAGCTCAGTCCCTGTTGGCGCCGCATCCTTCCCTGCTGTTTCTGGTTTCGTCTATCCCTCCTGCCCCCATGTCAACCACTCAGGCCGACCATATCCACCCATGAAGCTTTTTTTGAATGCCGCGAGGGAAGGTCTCAGGGGACGCCATGACTTCTTTCGAGCTGACGACCACCTCTGCCACTTTATCGGTATGTTTTTTTCCCTTTCACGATAATAGCTCCTTACCAAGTGCGCAGTTGATATTCCAAAAGTACGGCCTAGCCGTTTCACCTTAGATCCTGATTTGGGTATATTTTCCGCTGTTGCTTTTATTCTTTTGCTGACGCTTGTATCATAGGGCCTGAAGACGAAGATGAACGAGAGGTCTCAAACTCTCTGTCCTTATCCCAGTCCAGCTCCTCCTCAGCTGGTTCTTCAACAAGTTCTTCATCTTCGATGGCTGTCGATGATCTCCTCCGTCCAGACCCTAGGGTCAATACTCCCTCCTCTACTCCGCTCACCAGTCCTGCCTCTTCTCCTGCTCGTCAACCCCGTATCCGTCCTATTCCCACTCCTCGGCAAGGCCCAGCTGGTCATCGATCACGCTACACTGAAGAGGCATACAAGGCTCGGAAACATTGTGGCAAGTTCATCTCCTTTTCTTCCTATACGTACGCGTTAATCTCATCCTTCATTCCAGACCTAAGTCTTCTTGATCTTTGTTGGGATGGTGTGCAGAGCGGACAATTCTCAAGTGCGTTAGATAACATCTTAACCGGTGTACCCTATTTAACACCTGTTTTAGCCCATCCCTCCTCCCATCCGGCTTATCCTCATGCCCAGGCGACGACCCACAGAGTTTTGCGCCCATACGATGAGAAGTTCTACCCTGGATGTCTCAACCGAACCTACAGCCACCTTTTATTCCTCGACACCATCATTGGCCAGGCTGTACGCGCCCTCAATTCGACCATGGGCATTCCGGAAGAAACTTTCATCGCTCTTGTTCAAGACTCGGTTTCCTGTCCAGCTTGCGCTTGCATGTTCTCGGAAGAGGGCTTTAACGAACATATCAGAGACGGCCATTGTGGGAACTCTCCAACAGAGCAACCCGGTATGTTATTCTTGCTCTACGTCTGGCTGCAAGTACTTAAATATCTGAAGTTGTCTCACGACCAACACCGGATAGACCTTCCATCGCCCTACGCTCCATGCCGGCTGGGAAGTGCCTTGGCAAGTCAGCTGAATACCTCGACTTGCCTGTTGGTGCCGCCTTATTGGAATGGAATTCAAAACTGGGTGTTCCGACTGATGTCTGGGCTGTAGCGTCAACAGCGACGACCCTCTGCAAGACCTGTGAACTGGTCCGGTCATTCCATGGCCATGACGCCCATCTCCATCCGGTTACAGGCATCTGCAACGATGTGGTGGACGACGAGGGAGAAGTAGATACGTAGCTGTACATTTTTTTCCTATATCTTTTCTTGTATATCTTGCGCGTATATTTGTAATTTTTTCTTGTTTGTTCTTGCTTGAATACCACCTCCCTCTTCTGAACGTCGAAATGTCTTGAGCCGCGGAGTCCCAAGTTGCCTGCCTAGAGGCAAATATGTGCCTTAATTTCTGTGGACGCCGCTGGCCTCATGGTTCTGTCTTGACTCGTGCAATAAACTGCTTTTCAAGACGTCTTCTCTCTCTCTCATGGACAGTACTGTCTCGACTGTAGAAATTTTCGACTATGAGCTGCGCCAAAAGCAGTCTCTTGCCAAGAATCTAGTCATCTATAGCCATGTGTTGACCCTGCTCATGGAGATAGCATGGTGCGCTATCTTCCCTTCCCTTGCTTTTTCTGTCTCCTCACTACGATCCAGGCCGACCAAAAACACGATCAAGCTGTCTCCCTCACAGCTCGTTAATCTGATAATCAAGCAGGGCCTACACTGGCCTTGCTTCTGCAGCCGGCTTCAAGTTGCTTCACCCCAGGAAGAAGTTCTTCCAGCGCGTATAATGGCTTGCGAAGGCAAATATTTTGTGTATTGTGCCCATATGGAGCCACGTTGCAACTTCTTCAGTGCGTTTCTTGTTCCTCCTCCTCCCGTGTTTTCCTGACATATTTTAGTACCATTGAACCAGATATACGCTACAGCTACGCACACATATGAATACCCTGTATCCATCGCTTCTCTTAAACCGTATCCATGTTTGCTATCCTCCTTCCTCACGGAACGTCGGCCTTACACTGGGTTTATCGCACCCCAAATTCTTCCTGGCTATTTGGGCGACCATTGCTCGACCATTACTCAAGGGTTCAACAAGGTCTATCTCATCGATAATCTGGCCAGTACAGGCAGACTTGGTCCTTACCACAGTGAGAGAGACGCTTTTACTTACCATTTTTCTTTACTGTATTGACCCGACTCCTACTAGCCGCTGCTTCTCCACTCAAATACTGCTCCGTAGGAATCCAGACAGAGCCTGAAGACGTCGTCGTTCAAGGCATGTGATTTCATATTTCACACCTAATCTATGTTTACAAAGACTAGGGGATGATTTCTACCTTGAGCTCGACGACTTGAACAACATACGCAAGCTGTGCCGTGAAGGGCTGCATCGCCAAGCTTTGGAGGACCTGTTGAAGGAGTGTCCATCTTGTGGTTGTTTCTTTACGGGAGGTCATGTAGCCAGCCACGCAGCGACCTGTTCACCTTACGAAGAGAATACTTTCTTGCTCGACTAGTTTACGATGACTCTCTTTCTTGATTAAAATGAATCTATTGAATATACCTTGAATGGATTCACACGCTCTTTCAAGTCCACGAGAACAAGTGCAGAGAGAATTGCACAGTGTCTGAACAACGTACTACGACGACAACACGTCAAGTAACACACGTGCTGCTGTGACGAGTCGCATCATTTTTAGGGCAAAGCTGCCCTAAATTAAGCGCCCGCACCATGATTAACCGCCAGGGACAATGAACGTCTTGAATATACATTTTTCAAGTATCATATACGTTGAGTGACTACATAAAGGTTCTGGCATCAAGAAAAGTACAAAACATGTTAGTCCACTTCCTCTGGGTTCGGCGGCGTACGCAGCAAATAAGGTTCCTTCCACTCCTCCCCTTGAAGCCGGAACATACACACATACAGGTTTTCAGCCGGACGACCATCTGGAACCATCCATCTCTTGTCCTTCCTAAACTCTACTCGCGTCGCAGATGTTCCTTCTTCAATTTTCTGCATTACTGCGAGGTGATCTGCAACGTCGCGTTCAGGATGGTGTACAACGATGTGACCCCGTTGCAGGCTCCGATTGCGGCGCAGGCTCTGACTATTAATCTCTATCTGGTTCTCGACATACGTCAATAGACGCCGCCCAGAATCTCCATATCCCGAATTGATGGTGATCTTTTGCAGAGACGAGCAGCTGGAAGAGCCATGGCGCTCCTGCGCACGGAGCTGCGCCGTCCAGCTCCGGAAAACACTGGCCAGAATAGGGTCTGTCGGCGGCCAGAACACATATGAGGGGGTGCTGAGCACAAAAGATGAGATAGGGGAGGGAATACGAGCAAGATGAAGGGGCCAGGTGTTGCATTTCCAGGGAGGATTGGGAGCGAACGCTTCAGCCATGCCAGGCTGGTAGGCTCCATGAGAGGGTAGAGGGCGCAAATGCAAGGTGTGCATCCGCTCAGGCAAAGGGCCAAGGAATTCCACAATTTGGTAGAGCGCTTCTTCGTCTCGGGCAGAATATGTGAGGGAAAGCTGGTGCAAGTTTGGCATGAGGCAAACTTGAGAGCGAAAGCACTCTTGTAACAATGCATTGTCATTGGGAAGGACGAATGAGCAATAGATCAGCTGGACATGCGGCAGGAGATCCTGTCGGAGCGACAGTGTACGGAAGAAAGAGACAGCTTTTGCAGCACTCTTCAAATTAACGTATTGAAACATCTGGTGCTGGTAGACCCCTCGGAGGAACTTGCATGAGTCCGCCAGAGCAGCGGGCATTCC
This sequence comes from Mycena crocata, assembly GCA_029281795.1. Lineage (NCBI taxonomy): Eukaryota > Fungi > Basidiomycota > Agaricomycetes > Agaricales > Mycenaceae > Mycena > Mycena crocata. Next base: position 115,943 of record JARJCP010000013.1, on the reverse strand, counting down.
CTTGGGAAGCAGCCGCGCCTCTGGCAACTCGGCAAGGATCACACCCCAAACATCTGCATTCACTAATATTGTGTGTCAGCCAAGATCCACACGACACTGGTATTGTAGCGTACTTTGAATCCGTGTCTGCATTGGATCATCCATTGGAAAGGAGGTGGACAGAAAATACTGGCCGAACACATGAGCTTGATTAAGGTGCACAAAAACAGACAGACCTGAGCGGGACGCTGCAAGGATATAGTGTTCAATGGTTGTGCGCAGAGTTTGAACGGCAACCTTAGTTTCAGTCAGCCAGTGTTTCCTGCCCACAGCAATAAAGAATCAAACACGTACCAAAGTCCACTATGAACATAACAAGAGACGAACACAAACCCGAACTGTGCCCTCAATCCCGTCCCTCAGGCTCCAAACGGTTCCCGTATGCTTCAATCCGCGCACAGTCGCCTACGAAAAGTAACAGCAAGGACGTACGAAGGTAGAAAAACCAAGACAAGACGAAGACGAACACGCGGTTGTTTGGTGTTATTTGATTCACAAGCTATCACCTTGGGCTTAGGGGGCTACCAGTACCGCATACCATATGTATACTACATAGACAACCATATGTATACTACATACACTGATAGTGCTACAAATATGGAGCACGGACCTGCCATTCAGTGACACTGACCTCCCCCAATGACTGGACGGTCTCTGTTGATCCAAGGGGACGGTGTGTTGGGTCAATACGACACGGTGGAACGTGGAATTGCATGGATCTACGCGCAATTGCTAGAGGTAAGCTGAATTGTAAGTTGGGAGGGAGAATCGGAAAATTTTGTAATCAGTTGGAATGGACGGGTATAAGACACGAACGGAATGCACCGATTGCGGGACTGCAGAGGGGGCGGCGTTCGCCAGGCACGGTCCGTGCACATTCAGTAACGAATCCTTCCTCCCAGTGCCTCTGCAAATGAACCTCCGCGCTGCGCGAATTGAGCGGGTCGGCGGAAGGATTTGGACGTCGGGGCAAAGTCGTACACGAAACATCCTTCTTTTTCGGTGTTCAAAGGCAAGAAAGAAACGAGAGAGAAACCAAAAGAAAGGAGAAACGTCAAGAAAAAACCCACCTCACCAACGACCTAGCTCCATATCCTGCGGGGAAACAAAGAAAAGGGTTGGTCAGTAGGGTGTCCTCGTAGGTCAGGTAGAGAGAGAGAGGAGGAAGAGGGAACGAGGGAAAAGAGAGAGGCAAGACACGACAAATCGCTCGATGGCAAGCTAGCTGGGAGACGAGAACACGACGCAAAGCGGAGCGGTAACGGAAAAACCTGTCAGCCAGCCCGCAGGAGAAGACGAGTTCGACGCGCCCACGGTTTGTCGTTCCCCAGGCGACCGACTCCACAAAGACGCACGCCCGCCACCAGAGCAACACTGTATCGAGCTAGTCGATTGCGTCCGTCTCGTCTCTCGTGCCGGAAACGTGTCTGGCGCACGTCGTCCACCTCTCCTCCACCCCGCGCTGGCTGCATCCACGCCCTTCTCACACGCACGGCGACTCCCCGCCTCCACTCCCGCCCCATTCTACGTTTTTCCCACTCCACTCCGCGACGGGTCGACCTCACCCAGCTCGACCACGCCCGCACAAAGATGCGCGTCCACCTCCTACATCTCGCAGGTACGCGTCAAACGCCGGGACCGACCCAGCCTACCTCGTCACCCGAACGCGCTCTTCTAGTCTTTTCGCCCACGCTCTCACCTCCCACCTCCACCCACTCACGCGCGCTTCTCGCCCACAACGCCCCACGTTCCCCGTCCCTTCCTCCCCATACAAACAAATCGAAAAACCCGCCCGTCACCATAAAACCGCTCTCATCACCACAATCCTGCCTTCTTCCACACAAAAACACCACAACCACCCAAGACCAGCACCTCGACTCGATCCACTTGAAGAAACAAAATAAAAAAACTCACCCCCCACCCCCCACCAATCCGCCAAGTAGCGCTAGCGCGAATACAGCACCGAGGCGATTTGCCCCCGCTCAGACGGGCCAATGTTGTGCCGACTTGACTGAAGCTAGACCGTGCGCCGACGCGCTTGCACAGAGTCGGAGTACGAGCCTGTAAAAGTTGTTAGCTTGAAATCTATGTCTTTGTCAAACTCGATTCACCTGCGACGATTGAGATGGAATTAAGTTCTGCCGGGTGCATTTCGGATTCGAGTCGTTTCGCCCGCTACGTGCCAGGTAATCTGAAAATTTGTTAGGAAGGTCGTCGCGAACCATTATGTGGAGTTGGCTGACCTTGACTTTATGTAGTTGTGGTAGTTGTTGTGCAGACTTGAAGCCATGGCGGTGGGAGACGTCCGCACGACAACACGGAACGCAGGCTCAAAGGCATCGACGCACAACTCGTGGACGTAAGTCGATTTTACGTATCTTTGTTATAAATCTGAATATTTCGCAGTTAGTGGTGACTCTCGAACGCAGGGAACGAAACGAAGGCATAGACATGCTGATACGAATGCGAAACAGCGGCCCCGCGCCTGTCGAACCGCCCGGAGCAGTGCCTGGAGGGATTTCTGCGAGGTTGTCAAAGCGGACTTCCGGCTTTTCGAGGACAAGACTTGCCTCAAGAGTGCGAACTCGGCGTGGGACAGCCGCTGCCCCCACGACTCGACGCAAAAGCGGCGCGATCAAACTCAAGTCCCAGATCGGAGCGCACGGGCGCCGCGGCGCAGAACCCGGACGCACGGACCGGACACCCACGCCGCTCGTCCTCGTCGCCGCACGCACTCGGGACACCGATGCATCCTCCGCGTCCGTGCAAGCCCGATTCGGCGGAACGACCCCGCGCTCCCCGAGTCCGCACCGGCTGCCGTCCCTCGCTCGCTGCGTCCTACTCGTCTCAGTCGAGCGCGGGCAGACGAGGCGCCGACAACGACAACGTCAAGCGTAGTCGAGTCGTTCGACATGCAAAATCATCGCCGGCCCGGGTGCGTTATCATTGGTGCGCACGGACAGGTTATCGAGTCGTTGGGAGAGTATTTGACGGAGATTCTGAAAAATTGGGAATTACTTGTCATCAGCCTGCGGACAAACCGAGACGAACGTGCCAACATACTCACAGACTCCCTCCACGTCTCCGAGCGCGTTTCGCACATAACTCCCACCGGAATTGCGGAATTCCTGAAAAGTGCGTCAGCAGGGATTTGGAAGTTCGAGAGAATGACTTACGCAGAGGGACTCGCGCGCGGCTGGGTCCCAGCCTAGAAATCGTCGCGGGGCCGATGCGCCGAGTCCCTGCCACAGTTCGAAGCCCGATTACGCGGGAATTCGCGCGATGGCCTCCGAGCACAAACTGCGGCTCGAGGTCGGGAAACGCGTACGTCCGCACCGTGCGGTCCTTCGAGCATGACACGAGGCAGTGTGAGTCGGGACGCACGCACAGGACGCTATCGTCTTTTCCTCGTCCATTGTCCTTCGCCACCTCCTCTAGTTTCGCAGCTTCTGCGTCCGGATCCGCGCGACCGATACACCTCGTCAAGAGCGGAGTCGGGCCGTTGATTCCAGTGGAGCGGAGCGGTGTGCGCTCGTTTGGTGGTCTCCCGCCAACCGCCGTGCCGCAATTGCAGCAGGTAAGCCGAATTATGAAAATCTGCAGATCAGAGCTTCGCTCTTCGCGGCTCCGGCTCCTCGACGGGAATGGCGACGTCGCGTTCCAATTCGCATAATCTGCCCTCGCCCCTGGGCGGAGGAGTCGGGTCGGGTCGCATGAACGCGCAGATTTGCGTGGGTCGCGGAAAGTCGAATCCGTGAGTCGAGTCCGCTCAGACTGGGATGGAAACCCGTGGTGCCAGTGTGTGTAATTCTGTGAACCTAAGTCAGTACTTGTGATTTCCGCTGGCAGCGGGCGACGGGAACATACAAATGTGTTGGTAGGGGTACGGAACGGCGTCCCCGCAAGTGCAGGATACGGCTTGCGTCACGCAAGCCGTCACGCAAGCCGTATCCGCAAGGGTTTCTGTGAAGCGGTCAAAGCGGGGCCTCGAGAATTCAAGAACAATAGTTGCTTCCTATGTGTGGAATCGACACGGAGCAGCTGCGTGGAGCTCATGCGACGCCGCGCAACGTGGGGTCGAAGAATCGGTGCAGAATTCGGGGAGGTAAGCGGAGGCAGGTCTTTTGGCTGAGAAACTGAAGTTTTAGGAATCATTCAGAGCACGCGCGCGGAGAACACGAGACGAACGCACCAGCATACTCGCATACTTACGACACGACGCCTGCAAACGTGTTTCGAGCATAGCGAACACAGGAATGGCGGAATTCTGTAAAAGTGCGTCAGTGGGGATTTTGGACGCCGCGTCACCATAACGCACTGCCCGGTGTGTGTAGAGTGAAAAGATATATACATTACTCACGACCAATCCTCCTCAATGTGCATGTACACCGGCCGGTGCGTCAGCGCAAATCTCGATTTGGCAATACAGACTTACCTCCCAGTCTAGAAATCGTCGCGGGGCCGATGCGCCGAGTACCTCCGAAAATTCGATGCGGGAATTCACGCCGAACTTGCGAAAGGAAGTCGAGATCATATGTTTTGAGGGAGAATCTAAAAGTATTGTAACTCGACTTGATTTAGGCACGCAGCAGACGAAAGGGACGCACGGAGTTGTTCTTCGGGATGTGGGACGGCGCCCCCGGGTCTTGAAACTTCGAGAGGTAAGCCAAAACACGCATTTTTTGAGGGATGAGCTAAAAATTTTGAATCCTCGACCAGCGGTGCAAGTAGCCGACGAAATGAACACACCGATATGATGTTGGGACTGCGAAACGGCTCCGACGAGAGTCCTGAGCCCGAACGATCGATATTTGGAGACCTAGGTAGGAGGTGGTCAAAGCGGAGCTTCGAAATAGTAAACATCCAAGTTACCTTGAGAGCGCGGGTTTGATGCGGGGACGATGCGGTGTGTATGTGGGTCGAGGCGGAGCGTGGTTTTGAGGGAATCGGCCCTGAATTGCGGGAGGTAAGTCGACCCCGTTCGCTGGCGCGCGTCTCCCTCGAGCGACACGACATGGGCCGCCGTTGTCATTCTCTCTCGCTGTGTCGTAATCGCGCTCGACGAGCGGGGGGACTCAGTCCTAGACGCAACAGCATGTACTTTGTGCACAACGTGGCACGGCTCGAGTCGAATCGAGTCGCGCGGGATCAACACGAAATGCTCGCCGACTGTGTCGGCACATACGGCCGGAACGTAGGCGAACGCCAGAGTCGAGATCTAATGGGCAAAACATCAAAGTCGATATCGATTATGGATGCCGATGACCGTGCCTTCCTTAGGCGCCTTCCACAGGTCGGCCACTGGATGGATCGCGTCAGAACAACACGTCAAGCGGAGTTGAGTTCACGTACACATCGATATGCAGCGGTTGTGGATGATGGTGGCAGCCGGGTATTCTGGACTGGAATGAGCTGCGTGGGTTTTTTACGGTGAGGAACCTCCTTCTCATCGTAACCCTGACTCACGGACACGCATCCGCCACGTGTGCGGCTCGAAGGTCCGCCGCCAATCCACTGCCGCCTCTGCCCACTGCCGCGCAACGCGTGTGCCCAACTTCCCACCCTTCGCGCTCCCGTGCACTGCGGGTTCCGACCGCTCGGAGTGCGCCACCATCCGCCGCCCCAATCGAGCGGCGCGCGCACACATGCACGCTCACCAACGAGCGCACGCCTTTCGCGCTCGTTGCGTCCAAAACCCTCTGCGCACCGCCGCGATAGGCAGAGAAACGCGGGCCCTGCAGGAACACCGTTAGCGCGCGAATCAAATCCACTTGAAGGACGAGTCGCGTTCACATCGAAGCGAGCGCGTTGGGTTCCTGTGCTAAGTCGGATCAGCGCGGTGAAGGAGTTGCGGGTGGTCGGTGGGGCGCGTTTTGGAGGGCTTGCGGCGGGCGGGCTTCGGTGGGAGGATGACCGATCATCGCGCTAAGTACGGAGACACGGCGAGTCTTGAATCAGTCTCGGGAGCGGAATATTGAACTTACCTGCAGAGATTTGACATCCAGCGGCGTCGGGACTTGAGCGCCGGCTCGAGCGCTCGAGGGAGACCTGCAAAATAGACGTTAGCTGACTCTAGAACTGACTAGGTGCGAAAGGGAACGATGCATACCTTGCACGACATCCAATTCGATGGCGGGGAGAAATCGAAGGGTACGTACATACCTGAAGCTGAACCTATGCATTCATGGTTTCAGCGTTACAAGTCAATAACCGCGGCCCCGCGAATAGATATAGCATGGCGACGCCATACGGAACGTCGGCTCAGTTCCCGTACGCTCACGTTGAGCCATGCTGGTGCTGCAGTGCAACTTCAACTTTTCACCTGTGGGGATTGGTAAGTGCAGGAAATTAATGAGAAATAGAAGCTGATTGGCAGGGAAAAGGGATTTGCGAGAAGGGGATCGACGAGAGAAGACTCACACTATGGGTGAACTCGTGCATCCTGTACTGGGCTTTTGACTCGGCGCATCTGGACTGTTGGAGGGTGTCGAGGGTGCGCTTGAGGCATGAAGGCAAAGGGAACGGTTGTTCGTCTAGCTGCGGGGTTCGATCGAGGGAGTGGCCAGGAGAGGATTTCGGATGAGGAAGGTTGGGAGCAGAGTTGTTTGGCAACACTCTGTTTGGCACCACCGTTCAACCGCGTCCGAACGAGCAGGGACGCGTTGCTTGCCTCAACGCGACGGGTAACACAGCTGTGCTGCTGTGACGCGTCGTGTCATTTTTAGGGCAAAGCTGCCCTAAATTAGGCGCCCACCATTGAATCGTCTGCAATGCCCGACCTCTTCGTTCTGCCCGACGGAATGGGCCCGCGCCTGCTCGAACTGCTCAATTCTGGGGCTCTCTCGCGCCAGCAGCCCTCTGCGGCTGAATCTGAAGTCTTTACCGTCTTGCGCGCGTCTCTCTCAACTCCGCTGCCAGCCCGCACTTCTTTGTCTGGCAATGGCTTTGCTGGTGCCATGCAGCCCTCCTCCAGCTCTCAGCCTACTTCTCGCTCGTCCCCGTCTCGAAGAGCGGCTCGACCCTCTGGGCATGCTGCTCCCACGCAACCAACGCGTTTCCTGGCACAGCCGCGACATCTCGTCTCGCGTTCGTGCAGCCTGCCTCCAGAACGCACTTGGGAACCTTTAGGTTCGTTTTTCTCCCTTCTTCTGGTGAACTAGGTATGACTATTCATTCAGATTCCGAAATTTGGATAGGGAGCGCGTTACAGCACCTGCGTATGCCTCCGCCGCCGCCAGCGCCCTCAGCACCAGAGGTGCCTTCACCTCTGTCACTGGATGTACCCCTGCCCTTGCCATCCTCGCCGGAGCAAGATGAAACCATGCCTTTGAGGTCTCCATCGCCACTCCCTGAAACGCAGCCTCATCCGCAAACGCCGCGTAACATTATCCTTCCACCCGTACCGGCGCGTCCACGCGCCTCGACCCCAATCACGTGTACCACACCATCTCGTACTTCTACGCCGACGCCCACACCTGCCCCGACGTGTTCGACGCGTCAGACGCGTCAGACGACAGCAGCCCAGGCTGAGACGATGATCGTACCGTCTGAGGTCAACGGCAATGGAAAACGACCGGCCGTAGAGCATACCGACTCCCCTCCTCGGAAAAAACTCCTCATACGTTTCACGCAGCTGAAGCTCAAGCTTGCGATGCAAGAGAAGGTCGCAGCGGCTGGGGGTGTTGGCGGTGTGGGCGGCCCTGGAGGGGATCCCGGTGCAGCGGGTTGTCCGAGGAAGGGGGACAAGCCTAGAAAAGGGGTTGACGAGGATATAGGGCATGTCTACGATGATGACGACGATGACCTCGATTTGGACGGAGGGTGTGATGTTTGTGGCGATCATGCTCATGCTGCGGGCACTCATCTCTCTGGAGCTTCGGGTTCGGCTGCAAATGCTGCCGGTGAAGCCTCTGACGGGGAAACCGAGATTGGAGGGGATGAGCCAGTGGACGAGCCGGCGGTGGCGAATAAAAGGAAGGGTGGCAAGGGGAAGAAGAAGATGTCGGGTTATCGAGTCGGGGACGGGAGGGCTGTTTCCCAGAAAGCAGGAGATCTTCTTACTGCTCTTGTGGGTGGGATATTCGTTCGCGACAAGAGACTTCAGCTGGAGGATCTGCTTCTTGTTTTGGGGGAGGATCATCGAGTCGATCCACGCAAAGCTCCTCGAAACGCCCAGGAAACATGTGAGCGTATCAATGCGTTGGAAAAGGAGAGCAAGCGAGCAGATTTCTGGTATATGGTGAACGTGATGCAACTTGCATTGTATTGCGATAGGTACATTTCATATTGTCTGGTCAACAATAAGCTGACTCTTTTTTAGCGAGCGTCAGAATGCCAAGCTCAAGGTGATTCATGTTCCCAGCTGGGATGATCTAGCCGCAAAATATGGAAGCGGCACTAGCCGAAGACAATTTAGTCGTAGAATAAATGAAGGCAAGAGGCTATTGTCTTTGTGTGCGGCGGGTAAGCTTCCTTGAGGATTTAAGGTCCGGACTACATCTGACACCAATGTAGGGAGTACATACATTTTGCCTATTATTGCTGCCCTTGGCATGAAGGATGACATTATCGATGCCAAACGCACTGCAGATGCGGATATTATATCTTTATGTAGTGCTCTGCGAGAAATGTCGTGTGCGTATCCATAACTCCCTTCAACTAAATACTCACAGTTCCATACAGGTGATCAATGGGGCCCATTGGTTAAATGTTTGCGTGTTCCCATTGAACACATAAAATCGACGTGTGCATATTTGGAGACTGTGGAATTTTGCTGGAATGCACCGAAACCTAGGAACCAAAAATCAGAGACGCAAAAAATCGCTTTCTACAATCTATTGGAGACGGATAGAATTTTCGAGCAGGTAGAGACACAGTACGTTCATTGTTCTACTCCATTGACTATTCCTGATTCTCTTTTATCAGCTTTCCTAGGCTACCTGAACGCGCGAAGGCCTGGTATGAGCCAGTGGGAAAATGGCACCCCTTCGCCGACCCTGAGAAACTACCTGACCCTCCCGTCCATACGATCCGATCGCCAGCAAAATTCTCTAAATCCAGCTGTCCCATTACCAGAAAAACCACGGATACATTCACTCAAAAACAGCGAGGAGTTGCCGAAGACGCTCCTATTGTCAAAGATCTGCATGACCTGGAAGAGAAGGTAAATCTCAGATTTTTCTCCTGGTTTGTAGGTTTGGCTAATATATTCTTCCAGGTCAATGAACTTCATGCGAATGGCTTCCTCCCTGGAAGTTATATTGAGATTAATACAAACATTCTCAGTGAAGGGTGAGTTATGAGAATGAACAATTGACGTGAATTTAATTGTTTATTCGACAGACAAGTGCTACGTTTTGAGGATTCCTGTGGCAAGTTCCTGGCTGAGATGTTCAGCCTTCCTCCCGAGTTGCACAAGAAAATGGTCGATGCTATTCATCTGATTCAGGCTGCTATGCCCGGGGAGTGGAAGGACGACAATTCTCTCCGACAGCTGTATAGCTATCTTTCATGCCATTATAGCTGGTATGCGAGATACGGGGAAAAGGTCTGTCGCTAGTTTCAATAATTATTCTTTGAATATTCTCAAACTTTATTGTAGGGCGATAACGCTCCAGAGAATATCCATCCTGATCATCTAGAACGTGATCACGGAGGTCGAGTCAACTTCGAGCAGCGTATACCTCATCAGACGAAGGAAATTCTGGAAAATCTTCAAGAGTACGCAAACCTCGCTGATGCGTATACTGATGTCTTCGATTATCTTCGGATGGTGGTCAGTACCTAGTCGAAGGCTTTACTTCCTGTATTGATCCTCCTTCCAACCAGATCATGAGACGTTTCCCTGACGTTTACAAGGAGTTAAGCATCTACTGTGATGTTCTTCCGCTCAATGCCGCATGCCCTTGTTATCCTTTCGGCGGGTTTGTTCTCAATCTCTGTGTTTCAACTTGGGCACATCGCGACCACGGAGACAAGCGCCTCTGCGTTGTGTTACCGTTTGGCAACTTTGTGGGAGGCCAACTCTGTCTTTATGAGCTGGGTTTCAAGTTCGACCTCAAAGTCGGCGACTGCCTCATCTTTCCCTCGTGTGATATCACGCACTTCAACATGCACTTCTTAGGGAAACGTGGGACACTTGTTCTACACTCGGACCAGCAGGGAGATTTGTGGGCTCGTAATTATCGAGGCTGGGGTGCTTATATTCGTCGTACTTCTGCGTAAATTTTCTTCTACTTACTTTATTCGTCTTTGTTAGAAGCCTCTAGACACACGCAATTCATTACTTTGTTGCCGCCGATTATTCTCTGCGTCATCTCTATATTACTTATAACCGTCGGATACAGACGGTAACAGAGGATGCACATAATCAAAATGAGCATTGTACTTGTAAAAGGTAAGAAAGGCTACTTCTCCCTTGCGTGTGGTATTAGTACTTGACGAGGAACAAAATACGGAGATTAATTCAGGACATTGTTTTTCAGGCACAGAGCGGATGCAAGAAGGGAGAATGGTTCCTCTGACGTCTGAAATCGTTCATGACACTTTTGGGAATGTGTTGTTGTTGAGCAAGATAAAAGGACCAGCGTTTTCGATGAAGCTTCATCCCCTCAGTTTTCGTCAACTGCTAAATAGAATGCCTCCCGCCTCTCATCCCCTCCCTCCCAACATTTCTGTCTCTCCAGGGGGCATTTGTACTCCGTTCACCTACCACCACAACAAAAATCTGCGGGACCACGACAACGAATCATACAGTACATATTACTGTGTTTTCCGGGGTCATATTCCGGGAATATATCTGACGCAGTAAGTTTGGTTCGCTTGCCTTATACTTTGTTTTAACAACTCACATTTACTCTGATAGCACCGAGGGGGAGCAGCAAGTCCTACGCTTTTCAAACTTCAAGTGGAAGGTGTTTGCAAAGCACGCCGATGCACTTGCTTATTGGCAGGAATGCTGCCGTGAGGACCATGATCACCGCGCTAAACACTACAAGGTCAAGGGCTATAGTGCGACATATCTTACCTTGTTCGTTATTTGTTTTTTTGGGTTTGTCTTTCAACCCGCTAAGTTTTCTTTCAGCGATGAAGCGGCGAAAAGGGCTGCACAGGCCTATGTCTATGAAGCTTAGACTGTAGTTGTTACCCATTGTACAAATATCGAAAGTGTTTAGTCCGCTGTACATACTCGGATCTTGCCAGATCCAGTTCCTTTTAAATATGTTCCAGAGGCAGACTGCGCCAGATAAAGTGCTTGCGCTTCAAAGACTCGTGCAGACGCATTCCTGGCATCGTTGAATCTGGTCTCATAGAGTTGGAGCTCTGTTTGAGGATTAACGAGATCGAGGCAAGTAAGAAGCTGCTCATATATCGCAAACTCATGGCGCCAAAGTTCACAGTACTTGTCCATGGCCGCATTGTGTTGTGCAATTTTGGTGTCGTTTTGTTCCATTCCCTTGTGATCGTTTTTAACTAAATCAAGTACTTTCGGTCAGTGTGTGTATGTGTGCGAACATGCAATTCCTTACTTTTACGCTTCAGGTTTTTTGTAGCGTTAACAGAGATATGGCCTGAAGAATAAGAGGGGCGTATATTGAAATCTTCGAGAGCCTAGAAGGAATCAGGTTGAAAATCTAACAAAGTTGAAAGTCGAAAGTCGAAAGTCTCACATCTAACGTCCTCATTTTCACAGTGTCAAAATGGTGGCCCTTGTCAAGACCTCCGAGCAAAGTACAGTAACGCCCCTCTTGGTTAACATCAGCATGTACGCCCTCGACCAAATTACTGTGTGAGGGGCCAGCCTTCCAAACGTCTTCAGGGATGTGCGACTTTTCCCAACACATAGCCTCAAACACAAATTTGCTGCGTATTTTGTTTTGAACCCAATCTAAAAGAAAGGTAAGAGTAAACCGACATTTTTACCATGGATCTGCTCACCGACAGCAGGCTTACCGCCGAGTTGTTGAATCGAAGCAAGGGTATGGTCCCAGCTTGCATGACGAATACAGATAAGGCTACGCATGAAAATCTTGACCTGCTCGTCAACTTTGGTGTCCTTGATATTACGGTAACCGTGTACGCTGCAAAAGCGAAATAATCTGTGCAAATGCTCATATGGCGTCAGGCTGGCCAATGTACGGGTAGGATCATGAAGGTCCATCCGAGTAGGATCCTCTTGTGCCCGCTTCTGCAGGTGAAGACCTATTCCTATAACGCAAAAGTGTAAGATCATAGAAAACAGCGCCTGAAAAGAGTAATCACCCTTGGCTTGTCCGCCATGAGAGTCAGCGGTCCACATCAAAACCATTCCAGGAGACGTATCGTTAACGGAATCGGCATGAAGATGTCTCCAACATATGGAGAAACCGGTATCTTTTTTAACGATGTCATTGATCAAGCCCATGATGAATTCGTGGGCTGCCGCAGTCTGGCGGTTTAGATAGATTCGTAGAAAAATTACACCTGCTCATAGATTAGAGATTGAGAATACGTAATCAAGGAGAGCTGACTGGTGTTCGCGTATAAATCCATAGAGGCGATTTCAAACTCAAGATAACCTTGGATACGCTTAAAAGCTATGTCGCTTTGAAGGTATTGAGTGGCCCGGAGCCGCCGGCTGCCTTTCGGACTCATACAAATGATTACACGGAGGTTTTTGTCTGTTTTGGATCCGGATGGAACGTTGGGAGACTCTTCGTCATCAAAGGCATCTGTGGGAAAATCTGGAATCTCTGACATATAGCGTATATAGTGGTCTTCAGGAGGGAGGTGAGCGTCCTGCCACTGTTTTAGGCGCTGAACACCTGAAAAGGAATGAGGGGAAAAAAGCTGAGGAAGAACAATGAGCGTACCTTTCCAACCCGTCCCTGCAGGGAAGAGATCAACCTTTGCAGCCGTGATGTATGTTTTCAGATGCGCTCTATTAGCAAGAGAGCAATGCAGGTCACTTAGAATGGGCCATGGGATGTGAGGAAATTTTTCTCCAAGAAAAGCACGGAGAACGGGATGGCGCAAAAATCGACGAGGAGTTAGATCTGCAAGATCTGTGTGCAGGGATTGCAGCAGTTTCATGACCTGAGAGCGTATTTTGGGAGGCGTTTTAGAAGGGATGGGAATCGGGTGTGGGTGTTCGCCAGCACAGACAACAAGAACATATGGACAGGCGGCACGGAATTCCTCAAGAGGCTCATAGAGCTGAAAACGCACTTGACATTTCATACGTTCCATCGGTAGCTGAAGGAGCAATTGTTGGTTTTTGAGGTCGCGGTGATCTCGAGCTAGCATGAAATTGCTCAGTATAAATAGGAAAAAGCAAAACAGAAAACATACGACAATGAAAACGTTGCAAAGAAAAATTGGCGACATGAGTGCAATCAGCAAGGGGACCATATCCGCAAAGAGAAGCTGCTTCTTCGATGCGGTCCAGTTCCTCTTGATCCTCATGGAAGAAGGCTTCCATATACTCAAGGTCGTAGCTTTCATCCACATATTTTCTTAGATGCTGGCGGTCGTCAATGCTATAAAATTCACACCTGAAGAAAAATTATACGCAAACAGCAAGGAAAAAGATGAAAAGCGTACGTTACAACAGGTTTGCCTTTGCTATTATAATCGAGAAAAATGCGGCCTTTACAATTTTCTGCTTCGTAACCTCTCTGGATTTGAGTCTGTCGTTCCACCAGAAATGTATGGGAAGACTGTTCGGAAAGGGGAATGATTGGTGTTTGGCTGCAGTCAGAAGAACCGCAGCCATTAGAACGGAGGGCTGTAATCAAGGCAGCGGTCTTGTCAAAAATAACTCGAGTGGGTGAGATGGATGCTGCATGAGTTTCAATATCTCTGGCGAGACTTTCTCGTATCAGTTTGCGACTCGGTTTGGAATGTGGAATAGCCATGGCAATAGTATTGGCCTGTGGGCATATTTTTACGCCCTGGCCTGAATGAAAGGCGAAAGAGAAATTGGAATCAAGTAAATACAGCAGGGGAGGCAGAAGCTTACACGTCCTATGAATTTTGAGACAGAGTATCTTCTTATCAGGGTCCAATGGATCCTTCAAAAGAGGACACTCTTCTTCTTCTCCTTGCTGATTTTGGCCGCCAGGGGGTCCGACAGAATAAGCAAAGTCGTGAAGTGGATTGGTCCAATTTGAAGGATCCCTGCGCATCAAATATCCTACTCCCGAAGGACTGGATTCAGGATATTCCAGACAAACGGTAAAGTCTTCATAGGTATATAGAGCGGACAAGGTGGTTTTTCTGGTTATTTTAACCTCGTGCTTGACGGACGAGGGAAGCACGCCAGGAATTGGGCCGTTTTCGACAAAGTCATCGGCAGGCGAAGGAGAGCTGGAGAGGCGAAGTAGCACATTCTCCTCCGATGGAGCGGGTGCATTTTTGCCAAGGCTGGTGCAAAACTCTGACAGCCATTGCGCAACATGAGGAGGGGCTAGTATCGGACGAGCATGTTCAGCTAGCAGGGTAAGTTTTAGGATATCAGAGCGAATATCCACAGAGGTTTCTTCAGGACTGGCCATGTTTTCCTGAACTCAAATCTCAGAGAATTGGAGGAAAAGCGTGTTTATTCATTAGTTGCATTGAAGATACAGTAAACGCCGCGGGCGCTGAGAAACGTGGCTCTCGGAAGGTGCCATTGAGAAGGGAAGACGGTGCTGGGCATGTCGTTTGGGTGCCTGGAGAGGACATGAGGCCATAGCCTCAAGGCGCAGGCAGCAACGGTTAAGTGGCAAACCATGCGTGATGCTAAGTGTCCCGCCGTTGTGTGGTCGAGTGTGCCCACTTGATGGGCCAGACGGGCCCATCAAATGAGTCAGCTTAGGATCAAAAGTGCTGCTCCGAGGGCCTCAAGGCCTGCCGAGGCCTGCCGAATAAGACTCATCGACTCTCCCCCCCCATCATACCTGCAGCTCCGACGCTCTCCAAGTTGGTGGCCCTAAATGACAACGTGCATCATGATACATCATCATCACGACACCTCGTTGGCTTTCTCCTTCTTCCTCTCTCTGCCAGATTTCTCTACATCGCCCGTACCTCTTCTCGCCATGGTTGCACTTGATTTTCGGCTTCAGATTTCGATTGACGCTGCTGTTGCCCTTGGTTCAAGTATCACTTGAAGACTCGTGGACTGGGTCGTTCCATAAGAGCGCTTAGCTCCCGCAGAGAAGAAGAAGAACTGAGGCTTACTGGCGGTCATACCTGCCTTCTCCGACATCATGATCCCTCCAAACGGCGGTCATCCGGTGCACCGGTTGGGTACTACGACATGCTTTTCCTTCTTTCCACCTCCACTAATCCTTTACTTAACATCCGGATCACAGGCCCTCAAGACTCCTTTTCTGTCTTCAGACATATATTGCTTGCTCTTTCGCAACAAGCATACCAAATATTTCCTGACCGAATTTCTACTTCTTTTCGTTGGTGCATATCGGAAATCCTTATATCTTTTCATCTGGCGAGATGCAGTGTTGCCAGTTTTGGCAACTGGCTCTGGGTCCGATCGTTGACGCCATGATGATCAAAGCCGGGCAGGACGAGCCTGAGTACGTGTCGAATTTGTAAAATAGCCAAAGGAGTTGGTTGGTTCGAGCCCGATACTCAGGCTGTTCGATGCTGCAAGCTGGTGTTGAATGGTGTCAAATATTGTCCTGCCTAAACCGTGGGAAAGGTGAACCACCGAGCTTGATTCAGCAAACGACTCGGAGGTTCCAGGCGACGACAGCCGACACTCAGTTGCCATCAGCCAGGGCAAAATCACGACACCGTCTTGACGTGAGGTTCTCTCTCCTCAGAGTAGTCAGACCAGAACCTCCACTACGTTTGTTTAATAAACAAAGGCTTTTTCAGACTTTTTTTTTTTTTTTTTTGAGGTTTTCAAAATTTGAGCATGATGAGTAGAATTCAACGTTCCGACGTATCGGATCCCGCCTCTCGGCCGAGAGGAATCTTTACAAGTGTTTATTTCTCAGTTTCAGATGTGTTGGCGCAGCAAATAATTAAATGCTGCTGCTGCACGCTGCGAATCGTGCGGCGGTGTCCCGCTTTGCATTGCTAGTAGAGGCGTCTTTTTGCATTCTCATGTATTCGTCCAACCAGGACACAGTTCAAGCCAGCGTAGTTTTAAATCAAAGTCGAATCATCTACCATTCGAATCCATACAATTTAGAAAGATATCAGACTAGCCTCTCTTGACATAACCTTGTTCTTCACACAATCAAGTCGAGAATCGTTCAAACAGAAGAACTGCTTGGGGCGGAACGGACGTGATATTGAGCGGGTCTATGATGTGATATTTGCCACCTTTCAAATGAGGTGTCCATTTCCCTATGATCGACCAAACGACCATTTTAATCTCTGGCGATTTGTGATTAGTGGATTCGGGACCAATTGAAACCACACGACAAACCGTTAATCGCAAGGTACCTTCCTGGACATGCCCATTTACCGAGACCGAAAGGAAAATAAGACAGGCTACCCATTACCGCAGGTTTGAACTCGGATTGGCTGCTCCAACGGTGGCCATTGAAGGTATGCGCGTCGAAACCGTGATAATTTGGGTTGAAATGGGAAAGCGAAGCGAGAGGCACGACGAGGAAACCTGGAATGCCATCAGAAGATGAGGGAGGAGACGAGAGGAAAATTTAACCTTTCGGTATGACAACGCCCCCAATATTTACATCCCGAGTGGTTAAACGGCAGGTGCTGAGAGTATCACCTTTTGTGCGCAGGACTTCTCGAATGAAGGAATCCAGACTCGTGGCACGCTTCAGGGCGGTTTGGGTGATTTGCGGAAGTTTTGTCGCTGGGTCAGGTGCGGAGAGCAGATCAAATTCTTCTCTTATCTCCGGAAGATATTCAGGTCGCGCAGCTAGCTCGCACACCACCCAACTAACGACGGACGATCTTGACGATAGACGTGAGAACAGGTCAGAAAATAGATTGAATCGAGGAAACGCACGTCTGGTGAACCGAGGCGAATAGGATACTGCGGTGTTTGTCAGCAGGTTTGCAAGAAACGTGCAGGAATGCTCACCCAAGAATAAGACAAAGGATCCAGAGAAAGCATGTAATCTTGCGTGATTTACTGGTGCAAGGTTTCCATCTACGGGCCAGGTACTGCAAAATGGTAACCTGATTCTTGTTAGATCCTGTGTTAGATCAGATTGGCTTCATCACGACGTACCTCTCCCGCTCTTAAGCTGGCATCTTCGTCATAATTTTCATCTGGATTTTTGACCGAGAACTCGGCTTCCATGACGTTCCAAACCACTGGCCCGACGACGGGGACGAACTGGAACACCAAGGAGAATAAGACTCGGAACCTGTTATCACGCTCAGCGAGTCAATCAGAATAAGGCGAGAAACTTTGGTATGACCAAGTGATAATACGCCAAGAACCAGGAAAGGTACGGGCCCACCAAGAAGTATTTTGATACATTCCTGTAGCAGTGGCGATATCGAGAGCGACTTGTTCTGCAACTGCCAGAAACTTCTTATCCACAAAGGCCTGCGAAAAGAGCGTATTTAGATACGTAGTTAGGAACTAAATAACTGGCCTGTCCGAGGATAACGAGAAGCATGGCTTCGGAAATAGTGGCGTGAGCGTGTTCAAATATGTTCAATCCATCCTCAGAGGTAGCGCGGATATGTTCTTCCATCCTTTGCATAAAAATGGGACTGACTAGGGGCTACGTTAGAATAATGTGGGATGCAACTGCTGACATCAACCTCTTTCGACGATCGTTTCGAGTTGGAAAGTGATTCCTTTCTTGACAAGGTCATCCATATCAGACCAGAAGCCGGAAAATAATCTGTGCATGTAGTGAAAGTTCAGAATCTCCTCTCGAGGTTGAGCCAAAAAAAATGAATGAGATGAACGAAAGGGCATACCGTTGCTGTGCCCTCCCGAAAACTGAAAGCTTCGTCGTTGGTGAGGACCTCCATGGTCAAGGTGTTGTCCACAATGTACTCTAACTAATGGAAACATACAATTAGTGTAGCAGATAGGCCGGGTATTCTTCTTACCCGTCCTTTTCTCCAGACACCTACAACAGGGCCGAAATCAACGAGAACAGATTCGTACGCCTGGCGGGGATTGTTGAACATATCCCAACTCTTGATATAATGAAACCAATGAGAGTGAAGAAGAAGAAAATGCGGTAACTGACCGAAATTGATACGATTGGTGGTTGCACGGTCTGGTCAAGGCGTATGAGATATCTGCAACGTCGACAGAGAAATACCTCGTTACGGAACCGCGAAACCGACGAGAATAGAAATAAGCGGCGAGAAACAGAACGACACAAATCATAGGGTACAATACTGACATGTTTGCAGTAGAGGCCCACAGGCCGAGCCTTGAATCTATATACTACTGCCGGTGTACCCGTCGATACTACATCTAGCGGCGACCTGCGCTATCAGAATGGAACGACGAATAAATCAAACGATGGAAGGGTGGAAACCGCATGCCTTCCCGCCCCCAGAAGCAGTCGCGATGTTCATACCGGACGGAGCGCTCAGTGTTGAGTTCCAGGAGGTTCTATCTCAGTCACTGAACGCTTCGGAATATTTCTCCATTTGGTCAGCATGCCGCTCTTGCCGCACAGTGCCGCACCCACGACTTCGCTGTCGGCTGTGCGAACGAAGATCCACACTCGAACCATGTTTATCCTGAACAGCTTCCTGGACGCGTGCTGCCGAGCCAGGGTGAGCCTGGTTCGATTTTAGTCACCTCGTCGTGAGAAATCACTGACCTGGGTCATAAAACCTGCCACTGTATTTCCTGTTCACTATCTGGAACATGTTCACCTTTCATCGACAACCGCTGAAAGCTCTCTATCTGTCTTACTTTCTCGCCACAACACTCTTTATCCGGCTTCCGTTTTGGACCGTCATCTCTGCCGTTCCGGCTCTTCGTCCTCGAAGGTCGTGGCCCTTCCGTCGCGCTTTGATTCTTCATGTTATGAAGGCTTTCGTGGGGCTTTTCTTTGACATTGGCTTTCCCGTCAGCGTGGGCCAAGACCCCGAGCAGATTGCTTCTTCACCAGAAGCAAGCGAGACCGGTTTTACTTGGGTTGAACCTCTCACAGACGATCAGATAGTTGGGGAGTTGAAGGAGCTGGCCGGTGTTAACAATGTAAAGGCCGTCAAAACTGCCGGCTATTGGTATCCCCCGTCGGCGCGCGGAAATGTCCAAACCACATCTCCTGACGATAAAGTGATCTTGCATCTGCACAGTGCGTTGCATTTTTCTTTCTCTGTATGTACCATTTTTAATCAGAACAGGCGGAGGACACGTTATGGGGTCGCCGCACCCGAAGGGAGGACCTGCTGGCCCTTTTTGTAACGGCCTTGTCCAGCATTCATCGCAAATCAAAGTTTTTTCTTGCGGGTATCGAATGGCGTCATCTTCCCCCTTCCCTGCTGCAAATCCTTTCCCTGCTGGAGTTCTCGATGCGCTGGCTGGGTACAACTATCTTGTCCATACCGTTGGCTTCCAGCCGCAGCACATATTTATCTGCGGTGATTCTTCAGGTCGGTTTTCCCGTTTCCTCACTCTTAAGGCGACTAACAGGTTATAAGGTGGTAATCTCGCCATTGCTCTAGTGCGGTACCTTGCAGGCAACGCGTTGTCAGTTTTGTCGTTGCCGGTGCCTCGCGGAGTGATCTTAGTCTCACCATCAGTTGAATGGGGTCTTACGCACGATGGACCGAACTCATCCTGGCGACTTAACAGTGGAAGCGATTATAGCACCTCATTCTTTCGCGGTTACACCCAGAAAAGTTTGCTGGGTAAACTTCCCATAGATATGGCGTACACAAGCCCGTGGATCAGTCCAGGATCCCTTAAACTTCGCCCGTCCGATGTTGAAAACCTTTTCCAAGGATTCCCGGCGACTTATCTCCTGGCAGGGGAAGCAGAGGTAGCCCGCGACTCTATTCGGACGATTCGCGATCGTCTTTGCCAGGACATCGGAAAGAATAAAGTGACTTACAACGAGATGAAAGACGGTGAGCTTCAATCCAATTTTGCGTCCGTCTGCTCATGGGCTTGAAAGTGACCCATGATGTTGTGACCATGCGGTGGTTTGAGCCGGAAAGGACTGATGCAATAATGGATATTTGCGCATGGGTTGAAAAAGTGTTGAATTGAGATACGCACGGCGAGTGGAAGATTCCTTTTCTCCCCCTCTGTCTCTTCCTGTAGATCCGTTTTTTTTTGGTCCCAGGTTCGCTCGATACAACCAATGCAAACTTGCTGTTTTCTCTTTGTTCTTCCTGCCCATCAGTTTGGGTGAATGCCAAGATTCAGGGTTCGGATCGGGCAGCCAGCATCGTGTTCCGCTTTAGCGGAACACCTGTTCCTCAACCAAGGCCTACCTACCAAACATTGAACAGAGAGCACGGCCGCCTACCGGCGCATCCTTGCTACATCATCCTCATGTTCTCGATGTAACTTAAAAAATGTTCACCACAACAGAGAGAGTCCTCCTGTTCTCCGTATATGTGCACCGTGCAGCTGTCACAGTAAAGGATGTCTCTAAAGCAGGATTTGCGGCGGAGGGTGGGCCAGGGACCGGAGCATATTGGGCACACGTCCGATCCGGATGACGATCACCTTGAACTTTGAAGTATCAGCCGAGTCTTTTTCCTTCCCCGCCCACCGTCCTGCAGTTTTTGAGTGTCTGGGTAGTCATTTTAAACTCCTTCTTTTGTGATACAGTGGTGGCTCTCCTGTCTGGGAGCACAGCAGGTGGCAGTCTGCCCATTCTTTGTGGTTGGGCACATTCTGAAATGACTCTGATTTCCCCCGCCCTCAGGCTTCTGCCAGTGATACTATAAATTTTCCTTCCCTCCTTCCTTTATCATCGATGGATATCGTCAACATTTTCAGGCGTCAATATTAGTGGCCCAAACTTCACCCTGATATCTTTCCTTTCTCATGCTAATATCCTCCAACTTGCGATCCGGCTAAGGCCTGTATGCGCTGACTCCTGCGAGTCTCCTGCGTAGAATAGAACGAAATAGAACTATACTCAAGAGGGGGTATATATAGGGCTAGTACTCCCACTGATCCATCTCACCGCGTTCTTTATACTACGATGTCCGACATCGGTCTACTCAACAGCTAGATTGGTTCTAGCGGTAAATCAACAGGTAATTTGGATGAATGGATTCCGAAATGATAAGGCTAGGACTATGTAGCAGAGACAAGTAGAACAAGCACGATACACATCCTGATTTACAAACATACTTAGATGGCGAGGATAGCAGACAAGGTATTCACTACATCCCATCATCATTGGAATATGTACCTCGATTTACGGAGATGGGTTTTAGTGGATATATTTGACTGTTACTGCCCATGTCGGCCATGTCGGTGTGACTCGAAGTGTTGGGCATACGAACGGATAGTGTAGGGAGGGAGGCTGTAGTCGTGTGATCTGGTGGTCCACCATGAACAAGTCCGAACCCAGCGCGCACAATGATCAGGAATGGGGTCAGAGCCTATAGTTCGTGATAGTTCGTGATTAAGAAGGAAAGCCAAAAAAGATTCGCGGACGCACAGCCAACTGCGTTGTTACATTAACTGCAGTCTGGAGTTTTGGATCGCCTTGAGCGTACATTGCCACGAGGACAACATTGGAAAGCGTGAAAATGGCCCCGCATTCAATGAGCGTATAGATTGGGGAAAGATAACGGTTGGACGTCTCGCTTCCTGTACTCCATGACAATGAGGTTGGCCCTTTTCTTCCCATGTAGAACAGACGGCCAGCAATTGCACAAGTGGTGCCAACGTTGACAGCCAGGACTAGCGTCCAGGCGGCTATCGCGGTTCCTTTAAGAGCTCGTGTTTCGGTGAGAGAACCCGTCGAAATGGTGACAATATCGCCGTATAACCCAACACCTAATGAAAATACAATCAACAGTGCACTCAATGAATAACTGTAGTCACTGACCAACATGGGCGAGTTCGAGGATAGACTGTCATTTAGATTTCATTAGACTTCGGGACTTGCAATTGCTCACAAGAACATACCGGTATCAATGCAATTGCAAGATTGTTGCCATAGACCATGTACAGCCGCCAGATGAGGACTACATCTTGCATTATGTCCTGGAATGTGGGTTAGGTTTAAACCCCCCGTATAAGATAACATGCGCACTGCGATGACATAACAGAAGGCCTTGACTCTGTTCGGGGCTAAGGACAGATTAATCCAGTACAATGTAGTTGCTTCGGGGAGCCCGAGCTTCGGGACCTGAATAAAAGCGTCAATGAGCTGTCTTAGGGAGGCCCCTATATGCATGGTAACAACAATGAACAAAGCAGTTGATGTCGAAATCAAAAACCTAGAATTTTATTTACTCAAGGTAAATCAAAGATAAAATGGTTTACCATGTCCACTTGTTGCGCCGTCGCATAATGAGATACAGGCAGCAGCCATAGAGAAGGACACTGAAGAAAGTCAAGATAACGTCCTCGAAGAATCTGCATAATGACTAACTTCATTCCTAAAAGATATCGTCAGAAACGGAAGGGGAGGATCCGACTGCAAGCCTACCATACAACAAAGTGGATATCCATATGCCGATGAGACTGTACTTGTCAAGAGGGGGCAGAAGGATGGAGGGAGGGATGTTTGCGGACATCTGAAACGGTTCTCAAACACGAATAGAATTACGACAGGGACTTATACTGCTATCAAGAGGGTTGTTGATTTTGAAGCGCCTCACTGGTCTGGTTCGGTTTGACTCCCTCTCAGCATCCCTCTTACAGATGCTTCGACTCGCCTGATAGAAATCACGGTGAATCAGAGACCGAAAACGGGGCATTTTCGGCCATCTCGTAACGCTTCAGGCGGTTTCCCAGAAGAAAGGCATTAGAATAGCTGTATCGACACAAAACCCGAGTAAGGCGGACAAGAAACAGTTGATCATCTTAAATGCTATGCTTTTGAGTACACAAAAGCGCGCACGAAGTCAACGGGATTTGTTGCGATGTAATGTTGTTGAAGGGGATTGGACCATCTCTGCTGCAGAGACCGGAAAGATAGAACACCAAAGGAGATCATCTTTAATGCTATGCTTGTGAGTACACAAAAGAACGCACGAAGTTGATCATCTTAAATGCTATGCTTTTTTGAGTACACAAAAGCGCGCACGAAGTCAACGGGATTTGTTGCGATGAAAGGTTGCTGAAGGGGATTGGACCATCTCTGCTGCGGAGACCGGAAAGATAGGACACCAAAGAAGATCATCTTTAATGCTATGCTTGTGAGTACACAAAAGTTGAACGCACGAAGTTGATCATCTTGAATGCTACGCTTTTGAGTACACAAAAGCGCGCAAGAAGTCAATGGGATTTGTTCCGATGGAAGGTTGTTGGAAGGAGATTGTCAGGCTATCTTTACTGCGGAGACCGGAAAGACAGGACGCCAACAGGACCCTAGAATCGTTGAATGGAACTCGCAACCCGGTAGTACGTCGTACAACCATGCTGTCCGGATCGGACTTCACATTTATGCGACCAATCATTCCACACCATGTGGGACCACGGCGGAATATAGCTAGTGTACCTCCCGTCGATGGGCGGCGCATTGAACCCGGTGATTACGAGTCCCAATTTTAAAAACAGGGACGCTGTGACGGCGTAGCTCACCCAGAATCTCACCAAAAACTCACTCGACAACTTCCATTTGGCGTGTAGTGGTCAAGTAGTGGTATGGGATTTATGTTTACAAATGTGGTCGACGTCGCTACTAGTAGTATGCTGGCGTGAAGGGAGAATTCCGGTCTTCTCCTGTACTTCCGAACTGTTTGTCGTCAACTGAGA
Source organism: Mycena crocata (assembly GCA_029281795.1). NCBI lineage: Eukaryota > Fungi > Basidiomycota > Agaricomycetes > Agaricales > Mycenaceae > Mycena > Mycena crocata. Next base: position 92,050 of record JARJCP010000013.1, on the reverse strand, counting down.
GCATTTGTGAGTTCGGATGTATTGGATTTGGGAGCCTGGCGCCCGCCGGCATGATGGGCGTTGTTTTTTGCCAAAGAGTGCATGGTGATGCGGCAACGGCACGACATGGGCCACCATTCCAAGCAGATGTCAATACCCCCTGAGCACTAGCGTTTTGAGCCAGTTTTGCTGCATTTGATATCATGAAATAAGTAATAGTACTCTTAGCAATTCCTTGCTTCAACATTGACTGGCACGCCCCAAATTTCCTGTGCTTTCTTGGCAGCTGGAACCGAACGCTGAGCTCGAGCTTCTCTGTCAACATCGTGGCAGATTTTCGGATGGGGAAGGAGTGTGGTTTCCACCAAGTGCTTCCGTCGTTTCTTTCCGTTCTTTACATGTAATTAAGCTCAGTTCCCGATGAAAGTTGAACAACTGATTTGCCTCGGACACGTTTATTCAAATTATTGCGCCCCACTAGTTCTATTCAGGGGCATATAGGAGTTGAACCTTCTGTTTCTCCCAGACCCATCACTTATTCACCTCGTGGCGATCAGTGTGCGCAACTGCTTTTTATCGATCTTGCCGTTACTTTGAACGTTGGCCCACGTTAGAAGGAAGGATTGGAAAGATCACAGAACATACCTAGAAAGCGGGAAAGCATCGATAAGGAGAAATCTGGTCGGAACGGCGTAATACGGCTGTGTGCGAGCCACCTCTTTCTTCAGGTTGGAACCATTCACCGTAACTGAAGTGTATATCCCCCAGAGTTCTCCGTCAGAATGCAATGCTACAGCAGCGAGTACACCAGGGCAAGCCTCGATGGCGGCCGCGACACCGTCGAGTTCCACTCTAAATCCCTGCGTATGGCTGAGTTCGGCGAACAACCCTGAAAAATAGGCAACACTTACTTTAATCTTTATCTGATCATCGACGCGTCCAATGTGCTCAAAAGATCCGTCCAATAATTGGCGACCAACATCCCCTGTATTATACATATACATAACAGACCTATGCGAGAGGTCAATTTCTTCCAAATTTGCTCACAAACTCACACACCTTTGCGAAGTGAAAAACGGATCTCTTCTAAATTTTTCCTTCGTGAGATGGGGGAGATTTATGTATGCTGCGCAGACGCCGAATCCCCCAGCCCAAAGAACACCTGCTGAGCCGACAGGTACGGGGTTGAGTTCACTGTCCAAAACATATACTGAATTGTTCGGAGTTGGTTGCCCTATCGAGATAGGAAACCCCAGGCGATGCCTATGCGCCGTATTGATGATGGTTACCTTTAAAAGAGTTAGAATAACATGACTGAAAAAGAAAAGCAAAGAAAAAAAGGGGAAATGTGATGCGTACTTCGGTGGGACCGCAACAGTTGAAAAATAATTTGTGGGCAGCCCAAGTATCTGCGAGTTCCTGAGGACATCGCTCGCCAGCGACGACCACTCTCAACAAACCAGGAAAGTCGTTGGGATGATATTTAGACAGGATCGAAGGCGTAGCAACCAGCACATGGACCGTCTGGATCACTGCAGCCCATTTTGAGAAGGATCCTGACGGCCGCAGAACTAGAGTACCGCCGTTGGTTAGGCATGCAAAGATTTCCCATGCACACATGTCGAATGCCACATTTAACAGCTGTGAAATACGGATTCCAGGAGTGATACCCAGGTTTCCTGGTTCGAAAGACACGACTGGTGAATAGACAGCTCAGAAAAAAGTGAGGCGTATTTTCACAACCACTTACGATTCACAATGTTCCTGTGGCTGATGCTTACACCTTTCGGTTTTCCCGTGGTTCCTACCAGGAATGCGTAAATGGCAAAATGAGAGAAGTACTATCTTACCGGACGTGTAGATTACATATGCTTCATCCGAAGGAAGCATACTTTCTGCACAAGGTCCTGGGAGACGCTTTTGAGGTACCAGCGCGATAATCTCGGCATCCAAATCCAGCGCTGTGACACAAGTTTCTGTGGCTCGCGCGAAAAATTGACTGGATGCTAGGATGAACCGTGGTCTCGCATCTCGAAGTATTTCGTCCAGTACTTTGTCCGGCACAATTCCACCGTCAAGTGGGATGTATGAAGCGCCAGATTTAAGAATCGCCAGTATACCAATGACGAAGGGGATACTGCGGTGGACGAGAAGGCACACTCTCTCTCCACGAATCAGACCCTTGGAAAGGAGAAGTGCAGCAAGGGAGTCAGATTGTCGTTCGAGATCGCCGTAAGTTATCGACAATGTCGAGTCTTCGATGGCAATAGAGTCGGGATGATTTCTTGCTTGTGAAGAGAATTGGATTGGAATGGTCTGGTGAGGGATAGCCATTGTTTTGCCAAACGACAACGACAACGATGAGGCGGATGGCAGCGAGCATTTGACCTCCTTCCCGAGACGGCCATATAGGACAGTTTGCCAGTCCAATCGAATAAAACAGCCGAGAAGGTCGACAAAATCTCTAACAGCCTCCGGACTTGTGAAGAACATCGGGGACGGCCAGGAAGGGGATGACATGGGAGGGGTCCCCAGAAACCTCTTGACCGAGTTGTTGTGTTGTTGACGCCGTCCGCCATGGTTCAGTTTCCGATTCGCCTAGCATCGCATTCTGCAAACCGCTCGTTCCGCCGTTCTGCAAAACGGTTCGAAATATGATCAATGGAAGTCATTGAAACGTACACGGGTCAAGCCAACATTACCTCAGCGCTTCCGATGTACTTCCCACACTGATGCATAGAGACACCGTCTTTTTCCAGCCTACTATCTCACGTCAGAGCTCGTCAGAGACACCATCTTCTCCGGCCCTACATGTATTTCAGTTTCACGTCTGGCATGGCAGAGAAACCTACATCTAATGCCCCACCCAGCACCTGAGGAGCCGGACTGGGTCGCCCTTCCGAATACATCGCCAGTTCAGTACACAAGGTGAGATAATATCTTCGAAATTATTTGTCTCTCTAATTATTGTAGGCCGCTACTAGGTTCAGAGCTCGTACATGATGTTGCGCATCGTTTAAACGATGGGTAGGGGCTCAATATTTTCCCTTCATATGCTTTGATTAACATGACATTCCATTCACAGCCTCGGAGAGGTATGTATGGGGGTGTCTTTCGAAACGACCATGCCCATCGATGTAATACGGACACGAGCCTTCGACGGTATTGGCCGCTTAAGGTGATTATTTTGTAATTTATTTTTTCTTCATAAGCTGACTTGCATCCTAGATTTATTGCTCCGATCCTCGCCTGCAGCATTGTTAGCGACCAGAAGGACGAAATGAAACGGTCTTGGGTGTACAGCTCTCCCAGTGACCTTTCTTCGTGGATATCGGATACCCTCTCTGTGCGCATGGAACATGTCGATCTTGAAACCTTCATATTGGAGATGAATGCACGGCGCCTCCCTTACGTTCATTCAGATGGCCACCAGCAGCCTGTCCATTTTTATCTACTCATTGGAACCAATGACCGGCACCACTTGTTTATGCATGGCCCACATTCCATCATGGATGCAAGACCTGTGCTTCGCGGTTTCGATCTTCTTCTTGAGTGGATGGCCCAACCACCACCGGATCCTATCAGCTCTCTTCCCTGGGGTACGGAGTGGAACAAGCTTCCAGCCGGTCCTGTAACAGCTACTGGTGGCGCGAGGAACGATTGGGACACCACGGGGCTTTCCATGATGCAGGAAATAAACGAGATAAGAGCGAATCCTGTGGTTTGTTTATTTCAAGACGGTTTAGTTGTCGAAACTGAATTCATTCATAGCCCAGTTTATGTTTGGCACCGTCTCAAGATCGCCAGTCCGTGTTGGCACCTGTGAACATGATACGAGTGCACGCGGCACTCGATGTGGACACCAGCACACAGATTGTCCAAGCCATTAAAACGCTTGGATACAGCATGAGCCATTTGGCTGATGCGGCTCTGGCCCAGTTGGTTTTCGACTGGAATCCTGATGAGGCTGCTTTACCCGGCGCGCACTTTACATTGGACCCTACCTTGTAAGTCTTTCTTTTCTGGCCATACCAGAGGTGATTAAACATTCGCCCGCCTTCTCCATAGAGTCTCTCAAGATAAATTTCTATTGCCTGTGCATACCGGTCACTCACACTTCATCGCCGGTCTTTGTACTGTACCGGTACAAGTGCCCTGCAGTGCAGCCCTCTTACAAGGACCGCGTCGGGCCCGTATTTTGGCCACCATGGAGATTGTTAAGAAGCAGTATGACCGCTACGTCGGCAACCCCAATCTGCCGCATCTGCTGTCTGCACAGCTGGCTCTGCGTCCGATACGTGGGGCTCGAATATTTCGTGACCCATGCACACCTCTAACTTCCAATGTTGGCCGCGTTGAATCTTTTCTCAAATCGAAATGGGGACCGTCGCAAGCTCCTTCTGAAAAAGCCATAATTACTGTTACAGCTCTGTCAGTCGGTCACCGCTTAGGGTGGAAGAGACCGTGAGTGTTTAATGAGCTGCATGAGTTTTGCTGAACGGAAGGAGGCAGAATGTATCATATCTGGAGTGTGCAGTCACAGATACATCTGCAGATTCAGGTATATTATATTTGCGATGTCATTTATGTCTGGCGCGCTCATCGTTTGAAAATAGGCCAGTGATGTGTGGGATCGGGCTATCCTTGAGAAGCAACTGGCAGACTTTCGCACCAACCTTCTTTCGATGATAGAAAATGACATCGGGCGCAACGCTGGACCATCCGAACTCCGAAATTTCAACAGTTCTACACCATACCAGACCGGACCGACGCGTGTCAACATATCCACCAACATGCATTCCATCATCGATCACTTTACCCCAACCATCCATCACGATACCTATTCCATCATCAGCCCGCTCAAGTCCGACATGTCCGGAAAAGTTATCTTCCTCTCTGGGGCATCGAAAGGCATCGGCCGAGCTGCTGCCATATCCTTCACTCGTGCAGGCGCAAGTGGAATCGTGATCGCTGCTCGGTCGGAGAATCTTCTGATCCAGTTAGAGGAGGAGTTGCTTCAAATTGATCGGTCTCATCTCAGCCAACCACCAGTTGTGATCATGAGAGTCATCCTGGACTCATCTAACCAATCCTCCGTCGAAGCGGCTGCTTCCCGCACACGCACTATTTTCGGGAAAGTCGACGTGCTTGTAAATGCCGTTGCTATTGTCGATCGTCCCCTTAACATACTTGAGAGCGATCCAGAGGACTGGACGTCAACCCTCACCACTAATCTGCGAGGAACTTATCTTGTCGTTAGAGCTATTTTGCCTCTTATGACGCAGATGGAATCAACTTCGAACCGGATGATAGTCAACCTTGTGTCTGCATCCATTCATCTCTCCACCTCACGAAGTACTGCGTATAGCGTGAGTTTTCCCTCCGCTCATTTTAGTCACCAGCTCAGGCATTTACAGCTGAGCAAACAGGCACTCATGCGAATGTCAGAAATGCTGCATCTCGACTACGGAAGGGAACCTCATAATATCGACGTCATTGGATTTCATCCTGGATATGTCTTGACTGACTTAACGAAGGATCTACCTGCGGATGTGCAAAGACGGGTGCTTGTCGACTCACCCGAACTTGCCGCTGATGCGCTGGTATGGTTGGCCAGGGAACCCCGTCCATGGCTGAGTGGGAGATATTTCAGCTGCAACTGGGACGTGACTGAGCTGCAGGAGATGAAGGAGGACATACTAGCCAAAGACAAACTTAAGTTCAAAATGACGATCTAACACGGAAATGAGATAGAAACATGTAGCACGGCGCAACGGACAATCGGTTAGCAATATAATTATATTACCGGCAGATCGAGGTGTGGAGCTTGGTCAACCTGTCTCCTCCACGCATTCGACGCCGAGAAGAATCGTGCGCCTCTTGTCAGCGCGCAACAACCTGGATGAGGGAGTTGATTTGGAAGCGATGTCGCGTTTGCGGGAAGAAACAAGGTTTTGACGGCGCGCATTCGAGAGTTAGATGCACACATGGAATCACCTTGGACGCTTGGGTTCTCGGATGAGCCCCCGCCCGGATACTCGACTTGGAAGAGGATGTTTAGGGTTATTACAGCAGGCGGTCCTGGTGTTGTTGTTTTTTTGCTGGAAAAGAAAACCTCTTGTGTTTCGACCGAGTATATTCGTGCGGATGTTACAGCCAGCTCCGAGTCTACTGGCCCGTGTCCCTTGTCCAATCTAATGGGAGTGTATTTTACCAATCCTGAGTGTGAGGAAGCAAACGACAGCCTGAAATTCTGTTGAGAAAGGCAATCAGTTACCGCCGAAGCTGACAGGAAGTGTCGATCCCATTAGCCGTTCACACGTACTCTTTTTTTGTGCCTTCTTCTCCTTCCCTGCTTGCTCAGTACCCACCGACTTCACGAAAGAGACTCACGCTGTATGATGCTCCCGGGTGCCGTGAGCAAATTGATCGCTCGTGAAACATATGTGATCCGTCGCCAGTTCAGCTGCTCCCCTCATGCGAGTTTATACGGCCTCGACTCTCAGAAACACCTCAGATGAACGCCCTCACCACCCAGGCCGGGTTGAAAATCGGGCCAATCGTTCTTGAGACCTTGCTCAAACATTATTTCGATCGCCTCAGGCACAAGACCCCAGCGGACAGTCCAGTTACTCAGCTGAGGCAGGATGAATTGCTTTACGACCAGGCTTTTACCATCGTCAAGGTGTGCAGAATCTCACTGGTGAAACGACTCTGGTGCTGATCCACCCAGGCTTTCCTGAATGAGGCCAGCCAGTGAGCAAATAAATATCTCGATCACTCAACTGCTTATTGATTTTTTGCGTACAGCCATACGGTGGAAGAAGTTCAAGGTGTGCGCCTTTTCTACTTGGTATTCGCATAGGCTCAGCGGAAAGTAGCATTCGCCAACACGCGCACTCCGTCGCCACCATGGGTGCACGTAGTCAGGCTGACGATACCCATGTCCTGCTGCGACGATGCGGCCCGGTATCTCATCACAGCTCTAGGGGGCGAAGATGTTGCCGCGAAGGTCGTCGGTGGCTGCAAATGGTGGCAAGTCCGTGGTGTTTCCGGGTAAGCATGTGCATTGAATTCGTGCCGCATCTGTACCGACATCTTTCAGCGTCGACGCGCAGTGGGTTACGGCCAAAAAGGACTGGCAAGAAGCCAAGCGGCGGCACAAGATGCAGCACAAGTCCAAAGCTCCACCTGAAGCACCCGTTGACCCTGCGGCGGATTCAGCACCATACGAGGAGCATATGGACGAGATGCGCTGTATTCTCTACTCCCACGGAGGTGTGTCTCCCACCTTTCCACCGATTTATAACTCACCTTGACCTTCCGAAGGTGGCTATTATTTTGGAAGCGTGGACCAAGAGCGATACAGCATCCAGCGACACGCCCGGAAAATAAATGGGCGCGTTTTTGCCATCAACTACCGCCTTGCTCCCGGGTACCCCTTTCCTTGCGCCCTGCAAGACCTCGTCGCGGCGTGTTCGTCTATCTTCTTTCTCTATTCAATGTCTGACCTTTGTCTAGATCTGTATTTAATCCGGCCCCCGCCCGATGCTTCACACCGACCCGTGTCTCCTGCTCACATTGTAGTGGCGGGCGACTCTGCTGGGGCGGCCTTACGCTCGCTCTCTTGCAGGTCCTTCGCGACACCGGGCTTCCTCTCCCCGCTGGCGGCGTGCTTATCTCGCCGTGGTGCGATCTCACACACTCCTTTCCCAGCATCCACACCAACACGGCTACGGACGTCATCCCCGACTATGGGCTCTCATTCCAGAAGCCGAGCTCCTTGTGGCCACCGCCGTCCGAGGACATGAGCCGGCGGGTACACGCTTCATTGAGGACGTGGATCCGTAACACGTTCAATCACACGGACAATTCTCGGCCGTCGACACCGCCTCCGGGACCTGGCACTGCTGCAGCGTCTACGACGACCCTTGCCGTGCCCGAAGCCCCCATCGACGTCGGAGCTACGGCCCCCCTTCCGCACGACAGCGAGATCATCACGCTTACTACAACCTCGGGGGAGGAACTCCGCATCGACAAGCAGGTTCACCTCTATGCACAGAACTCGCTGCTCGTACATCCGCTAATTTCCGGAGCACTCAGCTACCTCGGTGGCTTACCGCCTCTTTTTATTATCGCAAGTGATAAAGAGGTCCTCCGGGATGAGATCATATATACGTGGGTTAATCTCCCTGTGTTCTTGAGCCGAATGAGTCAATCCAAAACTCCACAGGGCGCACAAGGCGGCAAATCCCGACGAATATCCCATCAAGGAGGAGCAGCGTGCTATGTATCCCCCTCTGGAAGGAATCGAAAAGAAGTTTGGGCCTACGAAAGTGCATCTGCAGGTTTACGACGGTCAGTTTCTTCCTCCTCTGCCTACCGCAAATCAGATTCCAATGACTTCGCCTTCCAGACACTGCACATGTTTTGCCCGTTCTCTTTTCATTTACCACCCCGGGAAAATTCTGCTACCGTGCCATCGCGACCTTCTGTAGAAACGTCACGGGAATGAAGCAGCCGCCACAACGGCGGGATAGTATGGTGACTACACCTCGGCAAGAGAAGTTTGACCTTAGCCAACTTCCCCCTCTACCACTGTCACCATTTAACCCCCCAGATGGTGTGCCAACCGCATCCAAGGATGATCTATCAGCCCTCGGCGAACCTAAACCGCAGGTCCCGCAAGATAGTGGTGTTCGGCGCGCCAAGTCTACGGCCGTGCGCTCCAAACGGCTGTCTATGTTCCGGTCATCTACGTTGCCGCCCATCACGACGGACGGTGCACGCCCCGATGGTGTGCCGAATTCCACCTCTCCGGGTTCATCAGAGCGCAATGGATCCAATACCTCGTACTTTGGCTCCTCGTCGTCCCGCACAAACAGCACCGCGGCGTCGACCTCTTCAAGTAATGCCCAGTCTTCTTCCAGCGATGTCGCTGGGCCGCGATTTACTACTACACCCCAGCCAATGGACGGGGAGCGCACCGCCGGCGACCCGACCATCTACGCCGGCCCAGAGTGGAAAGACGGCCAGGTCATGATCCGTGAACGTGTCTCCACGCATGGGGTGGTGCGGCCCTTGGAACCCGAGGCAGAGCTCGCCGCATTTACCCTCACGCCAGAAAAAGTCGGCGTCGTGTCCGAGCTCGCGATCCGGCGGTTCCTTGACGGGACTCAGCGCTGGGACCGCAAGTTCGCCGGTGCGCTCAAGACCGTGGAGAAGCACCGGCGGCGGAACCTGGAGCGCGCGAAGAAGGATACGCTGCGGAATATGAACGTGCTGCAGAACTTCATTGGTCGGGAGATGGATGCGAAGGCGAAGGAAGGTGCTGAAGGAGGCAGTAGCGGGCACAGCACCGACGACACGACGATGGGGATCAAGGATGGGCTCTTGGCATCGTCGGGAAGCTGGAGCTGGGCATGGGCGCTGGATGCTAACGAACGCCCTCCGCCAAGCAGTATCGTTTCGCGCAGGGATACCCAAGAGGCGTTGCGGTTGGCACGGATTGCGGACCAGCCCATGTTGCACCCAGAGGAACATTCGATGACCGGGAATAATTTATGGTCTGTGATGGTAAACTTCCTGACTGTGACACCGGACAAGGATAAACTTAAGAAACCGGAGGATGGCAGTCTTGAGCATGAAAAGACCCTTCCCAAGCGGAAATCCACTCTTTCGAGAATGTTTACCTCGAAGGAGAAGGAGAAGGAGAAGGACAAGGACAAAGAGATAACCTAGACTGCACTCGGGTAATTTATCTAGCCAACAGTATACCTTCAAGTTGTAATTGTACATACATAATCTAATGGAATGTAGCGCCGGAGTGAAATATAGCAAATGTTGGTGTATACAAAACAAGTAGTAGATAGGTAATGGTGCTGGCATATGATACACTGACTGACCACAAAGAGCCTCAAGGTTTGAGCGCCCTGTATTCAGCCTCCACGATCCTCGACCGCTCAGCTCGTTCGTGTTGAGTTGATATAATCTATGGAGGGTTGGGGAGGATGCGGAATGCATGAAGATGAAAACAGACCTGATTGAGTTCCCCTGTCACGGCCGAGATCTCGCCCAGAACTTCCTCTGCAGGAGGCATGAGTTGAAGCGGGCGGAATTACTGATCATACTCACGGTCTAGATTGAATTCGGGACCTTCTATGCTGTCTTCCTCGGCATCAGAGACTGCGTCGCTGAGTTCTGCGTCGAGTCTTTCATGTTCCGTGAGGAGTTCTTGAATCGTGTTGACCAAGTCCAGAGGTGCCCCGCGCCGTTTCTCTGCAGTCTTGACATGCCATTGCATTCGAGTGCTGGCCAAGGACCATACACGTCGGTCCAGTGCCTCATCGAATGGCTCCGCATCTATGAAGGAAATCAGACATCCCCAACACCAACGACGACGCGCAAACCTTGCTCATGTGGCTGAAGAGAGTCAAAGTCGCGTCCATTAACGCGAATGTTGTGCTGGGCGATTTTGAACGTATTCTCCGCGTACTGTGGAACATTATGGTGATCAGCGACGCGCGTTTTCCGAGGTGTATAGCTACTTCTTTGGCGTGAAGTAGCAGGTTGTTCTTCTGCTGAGCCGTGAAGCCGTTCGCGGCGGGGTGATGGGCCAGTTTTTCTGCCAGTTTGGCCTCCACCGCTTTCACGTATTCAGCCTTTATTCGGAGCCAGACCCGCATGGATGGAATGGAAATGCGGGGGACTTCATCGTGGTCCATGGTCGGAAGGCGAACGATCACAAAATCATGATGGCGTCGATCTTTGCCTTCAACCACAACACGATCGCCATAAATCTCGTTTTATTTTGCTGTTGCTCCTGCGCTTCCGACTACTTTCAAACTCTGTGCGATAGTTCTTTCTGAGAAGGCGAATTTAGTCGCACAAGAATCCAAGAGAAGAGGATGCATGGAAGAAAATCGTGGCAGCGGGCAGGCATGGTGCGTTGGTGCCCCACATTTATTCTTGGATGAAAACAATGTGTATCTTACAATAAATTCGGACGGGAGGCTTGCGATTTTTATCCAGGCGCTCTCGAATGGCGCCGTCTGCTCGCAGACGTTATCTTCTCTCTGATTTCTTTTGATTTGTGTCTTCCATCTCGGTAATCTTCTGACGACTCTCTCTCGCAGATTGTGACGACGGATCATGCCGCCTAATCAGCTATCGGATCCTGCGGTCTGGTCGTGCATCATGTCTTGTGATTGGGCAGGGGAAGGCGTGGCGTGCTCCCCTCTTATAGCTTGCCCTCACACACGGCTGCAAGGTTCTCACTTCGCGATGCAGGTAACAGCCTGCGCTCTGGATCGGTCAAGATGTTGAATTATTGTAGGGATCGTCTATGGAAATGGATCTTTGTGAACTACTGCTCAGTATGAAGCTCGACCAGCCCATGAAACAAGTGCGTTGTCCAACCCTACGAACTTGTACTCTCTTTGACACTTTCCGAGGCAGGAAAGCACAAGAGAACCAAGCAGCTTGCCTTTGGCAGCAGACAACGACGAAAGCATGTCCGAAGCATACCTTGTGAATATCCACAAACTTGAAACAGCGTTGTCTTTACTCAACTAATTTCACTAAGCCAAACAACACCTTGATTTGTACTGCACCAAGCCCACCATGCGAACCGTCGTATCAAGGATGCGCGTATCTGCAATCCATCCAGTCCCAACTCGACAGCTTTCCTACCACCGGCGGCGAGTACATCGAGTCTATATTCACGCACCGCCAGATCTTCTTCGCGTATCCGGGCGGACACCGGTGTTGTGCGAGGGCTTTCAGTGACCTTGCGTGCTCGTTGCAGAGGAGAGAATGGAGGGCAGACCGGGAGGCCGACATGGAGGCGGTCACGGCGTTCCATTATGAGGCCCAGTTCATAGCGTCAGTGGTATCGTGCTGATGGGCGGGGCGGGGTACCCTCCACGTCGCGCTTGGAGTTCACCTTCGCAATCCGAGTCCCGAGCCGTTGTGTCCGCTTGTATGCCAAGACTAGGATAACGATATGATCGATATACACTTTTCTCTTTCTCTTTCGACCATGTGTACTCTTCAAGTTACTCCGGAATGAGACGCATCCCGAGCCCAGCGCTATGCGTGACTATAAATGAATTGGATTATGTCAACCAGTAGCGCCCAAGTTCGCTTGTACAGGCTCCAAAATGCAACAAACCTCCCATCAGGGTGTACACTGCATGTATTCCCTCTTCAGCCACCAGCGACCTCTAACTTTGATACAGCGACGGACTTTGCGCTGCGGCCGGTTGTCAGTGAACCCTTACCGTCAGCTAAATATGAAGGAAATCATCACTTGAATGAGTCCAACGATAAACGGAATACTTGGGCCGCTCCCCCAGCGCCGAGTGTGTTTTATAGAAGAAAGATGGTTTCTCAGTGTTGATGCTTACCACCATGCCCAGATCCTCAGACGACGCAGAACAAGGCGGATGAAGATGCTAGACGACAAGCCACAAAAGATCTTACTCAGTCGTGGATGGACCGCCTGCAGCTAATCAGCGTCATTGTCAGTTCGTCTTACTTCTTCTCATGAAATGACCGACATTTATAGCGTTCTAGACGACGTTCTTTGCTTCTACGGAAGCAGGGATGCTGCAGGTGACGACACCCGGTGGTGGAGATATTGCAACCTCTGCTTCAAGTCAAGTCGCGAATGCGGCTTTTATGGCTGCTCTGGTGTTACATATCTGGGCAGGTGTGCAATCCCTCTTGCGTTTTTGACTTGCTGACGGAAAACATTACAGCTATTATCTCATTTATGGCCGCCTTCTTTCTCGTCCGTTACAACTTGAAAGAGGCGAAAGAAGAACAGAAGGAAGTTAATCTCGCACCAGGGCCAGGGGCAACTAATGATTCCCAACCACCACGACGTTCTTCAACCCAAGAGTCGCTCGGTGAATATTTGAGACCACAGCCCGTCTGGACGACAAACCCGCACCTGGAGCAGGTCGGGCCATTCCAGACGAAGCCTCCGACACACCTTCTGAGCCGGTGTCACAATCTGTGTATTCTGCTCACGTTCATTGGCTTTGGGCTGGCCCTACTAGGGATTCTGGCCTTCGCCTGGGGACAAAATCCAGTCTCGGTGGGCGTGGTGACCTCCGTTTCCACTGCTGTCTGCTTCGCGGGAGCTGTCTGGGTTTTCATCTGATCTTCAAACATTATTGCTGTATTTAATATCTATCTAAACGTCCTTACGATTATTTCCTGTGAGGTGGTCAAGAGGTGGTCATGACCCAAATGGCACACAGCCACTGGCATGGCAGACGCGCCGAAACACGTGAGCGCTAATGCTCTCTTTTGGTCTTGCTATTCGCCCATTTCTCCGACGCTCCAAGTGCTGCCTTGGACCCAGGAGGGCGTTATATTCCACAAAATTCGATGGAGATGCCCCTCCCGCGCCGAAAAACCCCGCCGTTGCGCGATGGGCCTCTGAAAACAAACTCGATCCTTCCGTTGCACGATGGGCATCAACAGCCCGAAAACCGCCAGACAGACCGATACCGACCCTTCGCGTTCTGGATCGCCCGCTTGGTGTCCGGGAGAGACCGACGCTGGTCAAGCAAACCCGAATGGAACGGTTCAAGGACATATGGCTGAAGGAGGAGACGATATTGGATGAGCGGAAGCATCTGTCCGTCGCTGCGAGTTGCATCTGCAGTATAATAATCTCATCGAAGCGCATAGGATTAAGCAGTTCAACAAGGGCTACTACTCCGATGCTCTTACTATTATCCACCCCGGCCACATGGGCAAAACCTGGATCGCTCCGGAGGTTCTCATCCGAGAGGACGTGCGTGATAATTGACACTGGCGCTGCGCTCTTACTGACAACTGGGCCAGAAAGCGCTATACTTACCAAACATAAAGGGCAAGGATCTCGCGAAGAGCGAGCAAAAGCACACAACACTAATGTGCTACGGGAAAATAACGCTCCTGGCATTCGAGTCCACTGAGCTCTCCGTAGTGCGCCCCTTTTCCCCTCTTCAATCTAGTAAACGACCAACGTGATCCCCAGCTCCAAACAAAAAGCTTCGTCAACGCGGTGCACCCGCGTTTCGAGTCTAATCCTCACTACCAACGGATGCACATCAACATACAAGAGAACATCTTGAAGGCGTTCCTCGTCAACTTATTCCTCCACAATCTTCGTGCAAAGGTGCCCCAAGAGCTATACGGGAACTGCCTCCTCTCAACGCAGAATATGGAGTATCTGCGTGAGCCAATGGGTCTGACGAACAGGATGGTGGGATATGTGTACCTAATTGACGAGAACCTGAAGATTCGGTGGGCAGCGGGGGGAGACGCAACGCCTACCGAATTGAAGGCGCTCGAAAGCTGCTTGGCTGTTCTATTGAAGCGGTTGGAGGAGAAGCAAACGAAGAGAAAGCAGCCCCCCACACCTGCTGTTCAGCCACTAACATAGAAGTAGATGGTAATAATAACCAAATAAAAAACACATAATCCCTCCCCAAATTCTGCGGACAAGAGTCAGACTACAGGTTACAACAAGATTGATAGAGATGTAGGTTGAGATAGCAATAAGATAATGAAAGGTATAACCATTAACTCGTCTTTTTCTTCTTCGACGAAGATGCCGAAGAATCTTCAGAACGCCGCTTACGTGCAGTACTGGAAGGAAGCGGAGACTTGAAGACAGGGAGTTCATCGGTGTCAACCGCACGACGACGTCGCATCGGTTCCCGGGGAGTGGGAGGATCGTGATCCTCAGTTGAAGGCATCCACTCATCTTCATCAGCTTCCAGATCGATGACGGCAGGGAGTTGGATGTCTATCTCGTCCTCTGTGTCCGATTTAACCGAGGCAGACCTAGCGCGCGACTTGCCCTTTTTAGCACGCGAAGGACAGGCAGTGGACGCTTTTTTCGGCTTCGGAGTTTTCTTCGGTTTCAGAGTTTTCTTCGAGTTGGAGTCCCGGACGTGGCATATCTCTACTGAGCAGCCAGCGGTGAGTAGAGCATCAGACCACAGCTACTGCCAACGTTAAAATAAACCAACAATACAAAATAGCGAGCCGCACCTTCTGGTTTTCCGACAAGGTGTCTCCAGGTCCTTTAACTTCGACGAATTTGCACTCTTTCGTTTCCGGGTTCCAGACGATGAGATCGGGAACACCGCTGCTCCGGCCCCCATAGTCTTCACAGAACAACTGGCAAATGGAAGACAATGTGTTACCCCCCATGCACTGGGGAGAAAAGTATCAGTACAATAATTAGAGGAAATTGTAAAATGAACCTCAACGATTTCGACAAGCTCATCCCGACCACACATTTGCCAAGAGACTCCAATACAGCATGTCTTGGCCTCGCGATGCCGCTCATCGTTGCCCTCGAGTATAGTGCGCCCATCACCCTTCTTGATCGCAGCTAGCCGATTATCGATAAGTTCTTTCCGCGCCAAGTAGAAAGAATCCTCCGCAATGTCCAGTGGACCCGTCTGCCAGGGTGTCTCAAATGCGCCGGGAACTTGCGCAAAAATGATGTCCCAGAAGAGAAGGCCGAAGAGAGTGGTTAGGACCCGAGTCTCAGAGTGAAAACTGACGAAAAGTTAGTGAAGTAAAAAAGGGAAGGCAAGAGAACAAAAGACCCTTTGAAACCGCGTCTTCCGTAATATTCAAGTGAGCGGGTCTCGACATTGACAGGCCCTTCTTTGCCTTGCCATACGGATTTCCCTGTCCAACTCCACTTCTTAGCCTGTTACCAGGGTCAGAAACGTCGCCAGATGTCAAGTTCCCGAAGAGGCAATACCTCAGGAGCGCTTGGTCGCTCGGAACCCTCCGCCGATGGCGATGCCACCAAGTAGTTGGTGATGCTAGGATTCGTGGTTTTGTTCTCCTTGCCCTTCACCTTCCCGTTCCCATCCAATTTGACGGAATTTGGATGATCCCATATACGGATAGCCTCAATGAACACTTCCTCCGGCTTCTGGAGGTTGATGTCGTCGTGCTTCGCCTTCTCCTCAGTAGGCAGCTTGAGTGTCTTTTCGACGCTATCGAGTCGGCGGATAAGGGCCGGTCGCAACACTTGAAAGCACTTGAGCAATTCATGGCTTAGTACAGATGACGAGACGCACCAGTGACGGTATCAGCGTCCGCCAGAGCCTCGATGATTCCATCCCGAGCCTCGCGGAACACGTTCGGGTCTTTTTTGCCTTCGCTGTTCTTGCATAGGTAGTTCATCTGCAACAACGCCCGCCTTTCGTACCATCGGGCACGCCGACCACGTCGCCAGAATCGTTGCATGAGCATCATATCAAGCACTTCCTTCTCATATACGAAATCCTTCAGCGTGGCGAGGGCGTGTGTGCACTTTCTCAGTATACGCGTATACACGAATCCTGCCACACTATGAGCCTCATCAAGACGATAAAAAACCGGATCCTACCAGGCTCAAACCGTTCCAAGCCAGGCTTGCGCGCCGTCTGCGTCTCAGATTGCGCTGTGACCAACTCCTTCCACTTTGGCAGTACGTGCTCGTCGAGAATTTTCTTGACAAGTTTGGCCTTCTGCTGAGCAGGTGTGTCCTCGATCACATCGAAATTCAAAGGTTCTTGTTCTTCGTCGTCCTGGACAGCAGGTGTACGGGGAGGTGTTGTGAGACTACGCACGAAATCAAACCCGGGTGTTCCTGGCGTGATGAACTGTGCGGCGCTCGTAGGGGCCGGGGTTTTAGCCACGCGTTGAGACCTTGGTTCAGTCTTCAAGAGGTCATCCACTGTGGCCTCGACTTGTAGCGCCATTTCGTAATCGAGGTATTGCTGTCGCGTACGCCAAATGTCGGGATCCCGAACATGCGCATATTCCGCGAAGGTTAGTTTCTTGAAACCGGCAAAGAGGGCAGGGCGAAAGAGTGAGTCGGTGGGATACTCAGTGCTGGGGAGAACTTATAGCGGACGCAGGATAGACAACGAGCGGATTGACCTTCGGAACCAGATTATATGGACCCGTGCCATCAGTGTATGGATGTACGAGTTAACCTTGATGGCCTTGCCTGTAGAAGTAATATAGTGCCGCACTCAACTCAAGAAGTAGCGGAGCGCACCAATGACACCTAGCATTAAGTTCTGGAGCCTCTCTGTCTGGACTTGGCTAGCTTTTGCGGTGGCAAATGATAGGATGGTTTGGCGAAGACCGGTTGTTCGAGCTTTTCCCTTGCCCTTTGCGTTGGATTTAGGGCTCGACTCAAAGGGGAGCACAGACTGCGTCGAAGAGTGGTTGATGAGACCTGTTATCATTTGGTCTTTCTGTTGTGCACCGATTAAACGTCAGGTGCTTTGGTTTGCAAGAATTCGTACGGTTAGTTTCGTGTACTGGATCTTCATTCCCTTGCATAAATTTTTGAGTTCGACCAAGTTTAGGATGCGGAGGCCTTCGAGTAGTGAGAGATCCTTTTCGCCTTGGCAGAAATAATCCAGGTGCCTTTCATTGTCGTCGCCACCCTGCGGGTTCGATGGTCCTGCTACGGGTTGTGCAGGGGTTATGGCATCCTCGTCGTCCGAGTCGCCAGTGAGGTCAATGATCTCATGATCTCCGTCGTCCACATTCATCGGTTCGTCGGGCTTGAGAGATTTACACAGCTGCAGAAAGGCACCAAGTAGCCCATCCGGCCCGACTTCGCTCGTGTATTTCTGAAGGCTCGTAAGCCTGTGCCATGCTCCTGGTTTGCGCAGGACCAAGCGAATGAGAATGAACCGCGAATGATCTGGTTATGTTTGGTATGTTTATGCTTGAACTTGCAAAAGTAAGGGGGCGTACATTCTAGTTCCCCATAAGTATTGAAAAGGTCCCGCTCCTCTACAGTGAACAGATGAGCTTCGTCGTCCATTAGATTCGCTATTGCCCGCTCGATAACTTTGACGTAGAGCGATGGCCTGTCCCATTCCTTAATTCCCTCCGGTGTCTCCTCTGGGCCAGTTTCTGGATCTCGATCTTCTACCTCCGAGTCCAAATCGCGCTCATCGAGAGCATCTGCCCCGAAAATGAGATCAAGGATTGTCCTCCGCGGCCGGGCGCTCATCGTGAGCTGAAAATGGGGACGGTTTCTTGACGGTTTCAGGTTGGTCACCAGCGCGTGACCGTGTAATTGAGAGTGTGACGAAGGCGTAGGTAAGCTTGCACAAATACCGCTTCACCAAAAAACGCTGTCGGATGACCAGCCTGTTTCCTGGGCAAGTGCCCTTCGCTGCAGGCAAGGAGCCCGTTCCTCCTGGCTTCACCCCGGAGGATGTTGAGAATGCTCGGCAAGCGAAGAAAATGGAACAGGCCATGGCGGAGGCCATGACTTCCTGTCCAGCAAAAACTGTAATGGCGGGCGGGGCGGGTACGTTTTTCTCTTGCCTTCTGTGCACGGGTGTGGACCCCTTTTCAGAATGCCTTCCGTAGGTTTGGGGCTCGGTATGGTCTTCACACTCATGACCGCCTCGATGAGCTATGAGGATCCGCTTCTGCGGCAGAATGCGGGGACCGCACAGCGGGCGCGAGACATCTTACGTGAAACTGGAAGGAGCATGTGGACGAGCGGAAAGAGCTTCGGTAAAGTCGGCGCCATCTATGCTAGTATCGAATGCGTTATTGAGTCGGTCAGTCATTCGTTTGTGCGTTTCATGCAGAGCGGCCTTGCTCACACACAATTAGTATCGCGCCAAAACCGACATCACTAACTCGGTCGCAGCGGGCTTTCTCTCCGGCGGTGTGCTCGCAAGATCCTCTGGCCCTAAAGCCGCTTTTGGCGGTGGATTGGCCTTCGCTGCTTTCTCGGCCGCGATTGATTTATTCATGCGACGAGAACCGCCCGAGTAAGCTCCATGCACTTTCCGTCATGTCGATAACTGACCCTGGTCCAGCGAGGATTGATCTAATTTTACCATAGACGACCCAGATGACCCCACCTCAATTGTATTACTACAACTTTCAATACATCCTAATGCGCCAGGCCATGTACATCTACTTATTGCGATTGTTTCAATTAAATCCAAAAACCGCCCTATCCGAAGCCGCGTACTAGCCGCGTGTCCATGGCGGTGCCGCACGACGCCATTCGCGGACTATCGAAACGAATGCATCTCAAGGAGGGCCGCCGCCCGTATCCGCACCTGACGCGTGGATGCTGCGCTCACCCTGCCCAATCGCGACGGTGGCACATAAGCACATAATGCTTGATACGCGGCTTGGCGTCGTCCGCGGTACTGTGGGACCGTGCCGAGGCGTTCATGCCAGATTCTGAGACCGCTGAGTTCCGTCGGCAAGGGGTGGTCGCGAGTGCGGGGTGCGCGGGCAGTGGACGGAATATAGGCGTGCGCCGCTCGTTCCCCTCATCGACCCCAAATATCATCTTGCGTGCCATCCTGGCTTGGGGAAGAGCCTGAGGTGTGCATGCGATGTCTCTGATTATTTTTCTGTATTGGAAGAAAATGGACGTTCGTGAACTTGTATCGGGAGTGTGGGTGGCCGAATCAGTGGCGAGTAGAATGGATGCGACGAGATCGAACGGACCTTGACTCTCGATTGCCCAAAATGTCCTTCGAGTTGCCTATTTAGGAAAATGCAAAGTTGAACAAACATTCGCCTGTCTTTTGTTGAGTTGGCCACTTTCCGCCCTGATCACGTGCGCCAAATAAGGCAATTCGCGTGCCTTGTTTGCGTTTTTCGCCAGGAATGGGAAACCATCGGCCGGAAGTGACCGGAATACTGTGACCATGCTGAATCTCCCGAAGTTCGCTCGACGCTGCCGGTGAACAACTTCAATGGTACAAAAAAGATAGGCAGAGAAAAGAAGGACATCTTCTGAACAAAAACAAGGTGGCATTGAAATGTATTTATTAGTAGTACCACAGAGGGGGCCAGATGTAAGTACAACACTCATAGGTAACAACAAGAAGGCTCTGGGGCCCGGCACATAGCTTAATTGTGCTACCAAATGTGTCAGGAAAGGCTGCCACCATCAGTACGGGCCGCCGCAGCGTTGCCGACGCGTCTTTGAATCACACGGCGCACACTGGCATCCGCGTTGCTGGTCATCACGTCTAGCGCTGCTCCTCGTTGCCCACGAACGATGCCGCATGCGCGTCAAGCGCACGGCTGTCACCCGGGTGGGTGGCATATCGTGTTTGCCCGCCTGCGACAACCATATGTCCGTGCGCACAACGTGCTCGTGCGGCATCGGCATCGGCGGGGCGTGGACAATGCGGTGGGCTGGCGTAAAAAACGCCGGTAGCGCACAGTGCGGTGTGCAGAACGGCGGTGGTCGGTCGTCTGTGGTGGTGGGTGAAGAGAAGAGGTGACAGATCAGTGTCACAATGATTCGGCGCTTCACCGCTTTGGAACAAACATGGCACGCGAATTGCCTTATTTGGTGCACGTGATCAGGGCGGAAAGTCAAGAGCTCTTTTGTTGTTGTCTCTCATGGCACTCCAGCCATCACCTACAACTGTAACGACGACGTACATACTGGACAAGTATTCCAGAGCATACTCTCCCAACTGTGAATGGCAGCATTTCACGAATCCCGTTCTTCGATTAATTCTGAACGCGCCAACAACAACGGAATCGTTTCGGTTACGTGTCGTGTGGATGGACCATTTGGCGCAACAAGATGTAGTCTTGGTACGTTCTTTCTGTGTTTTCCAAATAGCGAACTTTAAATGCACATCCTACTTAGGAGGATTTGGACCTTGGCGCTTTTTCGACTCTCAAGGATGAATCCGACACTCCAATCAAAGGCGTCTACCATGATACCACCTTTGCTCTGCGCTACCTCCATGTTTCCACCTCTGCTGGTAGTGATCCTCAAAAGTGCGTTAACTACCTCACTGAATATCTCATTCGACAAACTAAATGAGTGCAAGGTGTTTCGCAGATTCCAAGTTTCCTTCCCCACCCACTCTGCGGTTCTACAGCTCGCTGATGCTATGCGGGATGTGTGCCCATGCCGACCCAGGGAGACTAATCCACAAAGCCTAAACCGCAGCAAGACGGTTGCTATTCTGAAAGCTCCCAGTGCGCGCGTTCCATCACCAATGCAACAGGTTGCTGCTCCAAGTCCCATGTTCACGTCTTCGCCTGTTCTTTTGGTCCCGTCACCTTCTCAACCCGAGCCCGTCAAAGTGTTTCCGGCTGCTTCCTTCCATCTTTCTAGCGACAGAGCGCCCAGAGCGTCCCCGCTGCCGAGTTCCTCTCAACCTGCTGTGATCACTCCGCTCTCATCGCTCCCCGACTCGTCTCCGGCGCCCTCTTGTTCTGCCGAGAGCGCCATGCCGCTGTCCACTCCTTCGCCTGGTAATGCGGAGATCGATACTCATGCGGATGTTGACATGGTCGATGTGCTGCGTGAGGCGACGGGGCTGTACGATCTCTCGCACTCAGAGCTGGAACGTCTTGTAGGGGACGTCGTACACGAGAACAGGTTCGTTGAGTTGGTGAGTCTCCCCGCCTTCTCTTCTGTTCCGTGCTTTTTTTTTTCGGGCTGCTCCCGCGCCGTATACTCATGCCGGTTATTTTACCCGTCTAGCTCGAGAACATGTCCAGTATGTGGGCTGTGAAGGCGGTGATGTAGCGCAGTCTTTTTTTCCTTGAACTGTAATGTTTACTTCCTTGACCGTTGTCGCTCTATCCCCGAGCTCGCTGTACTCACTGACATCATATTATTTCTGCTGAATATATTGTAGCTTCCTGATACTTTGTTGACGTCGCAATGGCACGAATCTTGGCCGTATCGAAAACCTTAACCCCTCTTAACCCACAGCGTTCCTCAGCCTTGCCTCGGGCCAGCAACAGCCGATCTCAATGCAGCAACACTCGACGCCCATCAACGGAATTCAGACTCCGCTTGAAACATTTGAGATATGGTCACGTTACCGTGATTATCTCACGCGACGCGACACGATGCGATTTGGACATCTGCGATCTTTCAATATAATTAGGCCGATTTTTTCGACACTATCAATTATCTTGCCTGGATGAACCCAAATCATAATTATAAATGACGTCGCATTCCACCTCGGAGTTGAGTTGTGAAATCGGGTACATTGAATAAGTAGTACCTCAAATATTCGAAAAGCGCCGAAGCGATGTGATATTATACTGAGCTTACAATGCTTTCTTCAGTTTTCTCCAGACTGGTATGACTGGAAAGTAAAAGTAACTGGGGAGGTGCTCCTACAATGTCTTTTGGCCCTCATCCATGTACTTTCACCACGCGGCACGGAAAAACTTGCTGTGCTGACCTCAACTCTGGCCAGAGCCATGCTCTATTATTAGGCCGCTCAAATTCAAACGCAAGACGAAAGCTTGTTGGCGCCGCACGGCGCATTAGACATTAGTGCGAGCGCCAACAAGGTCATTTTGTGGGAGGTGGAGCGACGTCGAATATGAGTACATTTGCTTCTCTTACAAGCTACAATACACTTATCCCAGTTTTGCCTCCAATTTCCCCCATTCGGCTGAAGACATATCGCTTTGACCGTTTGATCCGATCATTTTCACACTTTTCACAAGTCCAGATGTCCACTTCAGGCCCTCCGGTAAAACGCCAACGCGCTGACAGTACGGAGCGCTCAATCACTCGCTCAACTATCTGGTATCAGGATGGCAGCGTCGTTCTGCAATCCCACGACACGCAATTCCGTGTTCATTGGAGCGTCCTCTCGCAGCACTCCGCCTTTTTTCGCGACATGCAAGGACTACCGCAACCACCCGACCAACCCAGCATCGACGGCTGCCCCGTCGTGGAACTTTCAGATACCGTAGCAGATGTCGAGCACGTTCTCACGGCGCTGTATAACCCGTGCGTGCGGCACAGCGATCTTATTAGGCGTATCTTGAGACGTAGTTTTGCAGCGTATTTTTGCTCAAGATGGTCCTTCCCCTACCGGTTATTTCAGCACTCATTCGCCTAGGCCGCAAATACGAGTTCCGGGATTTGCTGGACATTGCGGTGCAATTCCTCACCTTCGACCACCCGTCGGCATTTTATAAGTACCGTGCGCTTCTAGTGCCCAATGCGCAACTGAGGCGCATTGAATACTATCCCGGTGTTTTCTATGATATAATAACTCTGGCCAGAGAGAATAACATCTTCACCATTCTCCCCTGCGCGTATTATCGCGCAATATCTCACCATGACTGGGTTAGCAGCTTCTCTTTGACGGTATTACTTGATAGTTTGCTGACCGGATGCCACAGAATCTCTTGCTTGACGGTATTCCCCGGGGAGACGGAACCCACGCGTCTCTGTCTCCCACCGACCTGAAAATATACATATTGGGTCGCGAGAAGATCTTACAGGCCCAATATGGACACGGAAACACGCTTGGATGGCTTCAGTCTTGGAATGCACCAGCCGGCTGCACGACTCCCGTCCGATGTGGCGAATGGCGGAGTCGGATCAGTGCCCATTTGTCTCATTCCCAGCGACTTTGGGGGGTGAGCGACCCGCCAGTTTATTGGCAAACGAGTCTGCATCTGTTGTGCATGTCCTGTAGACGATACGCCGAGTCATCCCTCACGGCGGGGCGTATCAAGATGTGGGAAACGCTTCCCAGTTTCTTCGATCTTCCAGCGTGGACAGAGTTGAAGAATGACCTTTGATGCTTCGTTGTGCATTCTGTCCGGTGTCCCCTCATCCACGCCAGCTCTGCGCAATGACTTGGCTTGACTTCCCGTTTCCCATACCTCCCTCGGGCTTTGCTCTGCTATCTGGCCATCCGAAGGACATAATCTCGCTTGCAACAACTTTTAGCAATCCATATGCTACGCGATCTTGAAGCACGTTCTACACCATCTTGAAGTTCATCTAAACATGCTCACGAATACAGTGCCGGGTTCACGCAAGGCGCGTATGATTTGCATACTGTACCATTTCGACCAAGTGTTCATGGGGTGTGACCTGTGACCTCAAGTGTTCAAAATCCAAGTGTTCAAATTCCCTTTTTGGGTGATATTCCGGCGCAGCCGGAGCGAAAAATTCCCATTTTGAGACGGAAAAGCTCAAAAACCTCGATTCAGAATCGCCAAAACCTGTGACATTTTTAAAAAGTGTTCAATTTGGGCCCCGTTGTGACCAGTGACTGAACACTTGGTCGAAATGGTACAGTAGTTGCTCGTCGCGCATGTGTTGATCTTCGGCTTGAAGTCCGCCAGGTCGCGTCGAAAGCTGGCGAAATATGCTGGTTGGCTCAATCTTGGTGTTGAAATATAGAGTCTGGGAGAGAAGTACAATGGCAACGAAGTCTGGACGGTTCTAGAGCGCAGGAAGATTATGTACGGCGTTGAACCATCTCAGAGATTTCTAGCGGTAGCGTTGTATTTTTTGCCCATGCCTGCAGAGGTGAGCAAGCGATTGTAAAGTGTAGGTGAGATCCTTTGGTAGTTGGTTGTGGTTGAATTGATATTACCATCGGGGTTACACGTAAAGTTCAACTTTCACTGTTCTTCTTTCTCCAGCATCGCTTGGATGCGAATCTGCCATGGTATGGAACGCGTTTCTTCCAAGGTGAACAAGTGAAATGCATGGACGTACGCGAGCGAGTCCACACGAAAATCCCGGTCCGGAACTTGAACTTCAATTACCGATCGATAAACTGGACGCAAAGGCTAGCTGAGCAACGTCTTCAAGATTTATTTAATGCAAACCTCTGGTCTGAAACACAAGCGTTCCCAGTCTCTGGAAGCTCAACGACTCGGAGACAAACCGATTTCAATCGATGACCGCAGGCGAGCGGGGTCTACCCCACGGATCTTGCGGAAGAAATAACTGCCAGACACAACAAGCGAAGGAAATGGTAACACGGAGGCAGACGGAGGCCCGATTGCCCGAGACGAGGTCAAATTTTCATTGAGTTTTCAAGGGACGCTCAGGCCAACCAAACGTGCAGCCTGAGCTTCTGCGACCGTGGACCTCTGCAGCTGGCAAGCTCTGAATGCAAGAGGGGTTTTATGTGAACGTTGGTCGAGTTCCATGCAGATGCGAGAGCACGTTTCAGCATCGCCATAGATCGCCATGTCGCCAGGAAGAAAAAAAGACGGAGGAGAGACTTGGCCGGCGGCCAAGCAATAACAATCGATTTGCTTTTATAGACCTAGCTCGTGGCCTCCGCCATCTTCTCCCGAATGCCCAAGAACGCACTCTCCATCCGCCTCACCGAGTCCGCCATCTTCCTCCGCACAGACGAGAACAATGCCCGCCGCCGCCACCCGACCACTAATGACCCACAGGACTCCTCCCATCCGGCGATGCTGCGCGGCCTTCTCACGCTAGACATAGGTGCGTCCCACAACAGCGTGCGTGGCGATGGCTGAGGCTAGAAAGGTATCTAGTCAAGCCGACCAAGATCACCAGCATCGACTTGGAGTTGCAGGCCAAGACCTCCACTTCCTGGCCAGAAGGTGCCGTTTGCTCGCACGCGCACTTCTCCTTGGGGCTGACTTGCTATCTGCAGGCGTTGGCGCGCGGCGAGTCGATGTTCAGGAGGACCACAAGGTCTTCTCAGAGTCTGTCGTCTTTTTCCGTGCGGGGCCTGCTCCACGCCGCACCGCGTCAGTCGGGCCTGGGGTCGATCCATGGCACGACCATCCCGCGTCCCGGCCAGACACCCCGCGCACCGAGGAGTTCCAGCCACCGGCATCCGCCCGCGCTACCCGTCGTCTCAGCGCCGGCTCTTCGTATTTCAATCATGAAGCATACGAGCAAGCACCCCCCATTCCACCATATACGCCGCTGCCCACGCCCCCTCCATCGTCCAGTCACACGAGCCCCGGCCACTCCTCGAGCCATCTTGTCCGCGTCGACGAGGATCCTGCCCTTGCGCTAGAGGACTTTCGCAACGCGTTGCGGGCGGGTATGTCGCCAGCGCGAAGTGGGTACATCTTTTTCCAGCTCGATCAATGCTCATCCCACCCCAGGTCCAGCAGGCGACCGATCCCCCGGCCCCATGCGCTCGTCCGCGTCATCGTTCCGCGACCTCGACAACTCGCTCTCGCGACGGCCCAGCATCGACACTCTCGCAGAGGTCGACGAGGACCCGCACAAGCCGGTTCCGGGGAGTAGCAGCCCCAGTCGCGACACACGGGGCCGCCGCGCGCGTTTCAGCTTATCTAGTGTGTCGAGTGTCCTCCGGGAAGTTGTACGCTCGGGCTCCCCGAGGACACACTCCTCGAAAGAGCGGGAGGACTCGACCCGCCGTGGCCGCCCGCGGGAGAAAGGCAGTGCAAGCCAAGAGGCCGGGCCGTCGAAAGAACGCCCTACTCTCAGCCGAATTACTGGGTTTAAGGACGAGAAGGACAAGGAGAAGGGGGACAGCTGGAAGGAATTCAAAAAAGGTGCGTGGCGCTTTATGTGTACCTGATTCTGCGTCTTATGCATCTGCAGGAACGTATACGTTCCCAATCTCATTTGCGATTCCTCCAAACGTGCCGCCGACGATGGAGTGTCCGTATGGAACGGTGATGTGGCGGCTCAAGGCGAATGTGCATCGTCCCGGCGCGTTCGTCTCCCGCATGTCCGCCCATCGCGAAGTCATCGTCGTCGCCGCGCCGACTGAAGACGACACGGAGGACACGGAGAACATCGTCGTCGAGCGGCACTGGGAGCAGCAACTGCAATATCTCATCTCCATCTCTGGCCGAAGCTTCCCCATTGGAGGATTTATTCCCGTTACATTCACCATGATGCCCATGACGAAAGTCAAGATCCACCGGCTTTCCATCTACTTGGAAGGTTCGTTCTACTCAACTTCCTTGTGCTGCGAATACTGACCGTCTGATCCGCATACAGAGAAGGTCGAGTATTTTTCGCAGATGAAGCGAGTTGCGCGGACGGATCCCGTTATGCGTCTGCAGTTGCTCTCGATCAAATACGACGACAAGACAGGCGGGCACATCCTCCCACTTGACTCGAACGACGTCGACGCGCTGAAGCACTCGCCCCTCCTCGGACTCACGGAGCCAGGCGACGACCTCTCGGAGCTGGCATCCGAGTGGATGGGCCCGGGCCCGTGGACCTTCCACCGGGAGCTGCACCTCCCGTCGTCATGCACCACGCTGCGTTTCACCAACAAGAACAAGCGGAGCAACATGTGCGTGACGCACGTCCTTAAGTGCGTCATCCGCGTCGAGCGTGGGGACGACGCGGCGGTCGACCCGAAGACGGGCAAGCGCAAGCTGTTTGATATCGTCGTGCAGACGCCAGTGCACATCCTCTCGTGCCGGTGCAACCCCGAGTGGATGGCGCTGCCGAGGTACAGCGCGTCCTTCGAGGACTGCGGGCGGGGCGTCGCGCCGAGCTGCCCATGCGAGGTGCCGAGAAGGGGTGGGCTGGAGCGCATGCTGTCGCACCAGTCGTCGGATTCGTCGGCGAGCGCGGCGGAGGGGAGCCCCGTGAATGCTGCGATGCCGTCGCTTCGTGTCGTGCCTGACACGTTGTATGCCCGCAACGCGCTGTTTGAGCGGCTGGTGTCGGGGCAGGAGAGCGAGCTTGGAGAGGCGCCGCCTGCGTACGTCACGTAGGATGCATTGCGCTGTGGAGGTTTGTTGGGTTACTGGTTGGTGGGTATCTTACTTAATCCAGTTAAAATAATTAGAATGTGTATATAGCCCGGCGCTTGCGCAATATGCGCAATAACCTTATTAGAGTGTAGACCCGTTT
This sequence comes from Mycena crocata, assembly GCA_029281795.1. Lineage (NCBI taxonomy): Eukaryota > Fungi > Basidiomycota > Agaricomycetes > Agaricales > Mycenaceae > Mycena > Mycena crocata. The sequence goes on along the minus strand of JARJCP010000013.1, from coordinate 64,398 downwards.
GTAGTAGTAATACAATTGTGACCTCTACGTGGGGCTCGTTCTTCTCTTTTTGAACAACACGACTCGGCATGACGACAGCGTCCATTCGGGCTTCGGTAGTGCAGTATGTAGGAAGATGTAGGATATGAGAATCCGGAGGTTTCGCTACCACGCCAAGCCTGGTCTAAGCGTTGTATCTCAACCGGGCCGGTTCTCCGAGTCCATCTTTGGCAAGATAAAATGAAGTACTTCGACGAAGATAACTCAATATTATTAGCCAATCAGATAGTTACGGGGCTAAGCGATGCGTATTATCTGGCTGGAGTTGTCTTGATGTTGCTAAAATAAAATGTTCTAAAGTCTCTCAACCCAAAATTGGGTATTGGTAGCTCGAATATCAAAACCAACAGACGGTCATAGTAAATGTGCAGATTTTTTGACCCAGGTCTCTATTTTTGGAGGAACGTGGGAGCCAGGGGAGACGTAAAAAAAGGACGACTAAGAGGTCAACAAAAGAAGGCACGCGCCGAGTCAAAACCAACGCATAAAACTCTGATCAGCTGCTTCTCCACTCATTCAAGTGCACCATGAAGCGCGGTTTCTTGAACAGCGCAAAGGCTAAAGCGCGTCCCCGAAAGTCGGAACCAGGTGCTTTTGTATCTAGATTTACACGAGGCTTTTTTTCTCACCGCGTTTCTGTTCAGCTGCCAAATTCTCCGGGTCTGCGAGTATTGACCATAGTAATTTCAAGCCTGTAGGAGTGGGTGAGTCCTGAGGTGCACTGACCATGGGAGATGTTCAATGATTGTGCTACATATGCTAGACATTTACACAGAGCCTTGCAACTTCGGAAATCGTATCCGCGCCGCTGATATGACCTTCAAATTGAGCTTGATTACCCTGCCGATGGGTGCGAGGCTTGATGAACCCGTCTCGGAGTGCCTTTTCTTTTCCGGCAGCAAGGAAGTGTTGACAAGCATGCCCAGCCTTCCGCAGTCACTAGTGCACCCCGAAAAAATCACCTTCCGCGTGGACACGGCACCAGGCAAAGGGAAGGGTCTCTTCAGTGCATGTGCGCTCAAGGCGGGGGACCTCATCCTTACCGAACGCCCGCTCCTTGTCTGCCCACGGGGACTGCCATCCTATCGTGATGAGAGCTGCACAATGGAGCGATTCATGGAAGACTCCTTCAACCGGCTCGAACATGTCTACGGAGCGAGTGTTCAACGCATGCGCCCGGAAAACAAGGCTGCGTTCATGGATCTGGCAAATTGTTTCAAGGAGGACAGCTCCAGACCCCTCCTAGGCCGTATGCGCACGAATGCAATGGCCGTAGAGGGCCTGTGCCCGGGCATTGAAGGTGATCAGGGCGACTATGGTGGAGTTTGCAAGTACGTTTCGCGTTTGAACCATAGGTATGCCGTTTGATTCGTATTCGGTACCACCGTTGACAGTAGTGCACTCAGCTGCTCACCGAACACCCGTCCGCACTTCGACAAGGTCTCTTTCTCATTCAGATTGTATGCCGCGCGCGACATCGCTGTCGATGAGGAGCTGACGTACTCGTACGTGGACGTCGCATGCCCTGCCGCGGAGCGCAATACCGCCCTCGAGAAATACGCCTTCACCTGCACTGGCACCGCCTGCAAAGACGTGCCCGCCTCGGATGGGCGCCGCGCCGCCGCAATCGCATTTACTCCGAAGGTGTTCGATTGGGCGGTGAACCACGCGCTCTCCAACGACTGGCTCATCGACGAATGCCGCAAGCAGCTCGCACTGATTGCGCGCGAAGGACTGGAGCATCGAGCGGAGCAATATGTCGCGACGCTTATGATCATGTACGCGTACATATGTCTGGGCGACGAACAGCGCGCGAGCGAGTGGGCGGCGAAGGTTGACAAGTTTCCTTGGGAAGAGGAAAGTGTCGAGAACATAGGAGCGTTGCTGGATCCTGCGAGCCCTGAATACCGAAAGCATCCGATGTGGCGTCTGCGGGTTGCTGGAGGGCCTACGGATGCATTGCGGGTTAGCCAGATGATGGAGGCACATGTGAAGAAGAATGTAAAGGGAAAGAAATGCCCGAAGGCATGATGCAGAGAAGGAGGCAGAAGGATCACAGTGCTGCCATTGTCAGCGGTGGTTTCTCTGCTTTTCTCGGGTTGTTCAATGCCGCCTAGCTTTAATAAGCTGTATGTATACTTATAGAATATCTTGAGAATATCTGAAACGAGGATTGAACGAAGGTGAAAGTTCGAGTGACAGCACGTCCAAAGTCCCAGAAAGGAAACGGATTTTTCCTTCTGTCTTTTCTCCTTCTCTTGTTTGGGATGAGAGTTTTCTCTCATTATTGCCACCATTGCTCTTCGCTTGTATAATGTGGAATCCAATCCATGTTCAGGCACTTACCATGTTGTCGCCCCTGCAAAAATGCCAAAGGACTGAAAACGCCCCCATGGCCCGCTCAGGTATTTCGTGCCGCTATCAGTTGTCCAGTCGAGCTGAGTCCCGACCCTCCAGCTCCGTAAGGAATTTTCGCTTAATTATATGTAGGACTACAGATCATTCGTTGAAATGCACAAAACTGTCTCAGCGCCGCGATAGTTACTGCCTATCATAGTATGTTTCCCCCGCTGAAACGGGGCTTGCCACGTCGGGAATAGAGCTGCAACCAAGCTACATATTTAAAGGGAAAGTTAAGTATTCAAAAGGTTCATCGACATCCATAGGGTTGGTGTCAAAAGTGAATCTGTCGTCCGAGTCGATGGGATTAGATTCACTACTGACTGCGTCCCCGTTCCTCAGACTGTTGAATAAGAAAATGCAAGTGAGTCAACGTGCCGTGCAAATCAGTCATGGCGCACCCTGCGTATGGGTCTTCATTGTGGCCATAGATCCCGATGTCGGTGACATTGTTCACATCGGTGAATATAGGGGTGAGCATGGGATTGTTATCGTCCATTTCATCGGAGCTACGGTCGTCGGGGACGAAGGTTGGGTCGTCTGGAGTCACCATCGGAACGTCGCTGGGGGCAGGAGTGGGGGACGCCCTTGGGACGCCTGGCGCTATCGTCGCTTTTGAGAGGCGCTTTTTGGTGGCGAGTTTGCTACCAGGGGTGAGAAAATTGGCATCGTACATTCGTAAGCTTCGCCGCAGAGTCGATTTCGGTGCGTGCGAGGGTGGGCTTGAGGGTGGAGTTAACAAGGAAGATCCAGCATCCGGAACAGGGTCGATAGAGGGTCCATCTGGCTGAGAAAGAACGGCATCCACCTGTGGAATTATATGTGAATTGTAGAGGAATGATGATGATATTCGCACCGGTGTCGTCGCCACAGATAGACAGAGGATGCGGATTTTGAAAACAATGGGGGTCGATTTGGTACTGACTGTAACCAGTGGTGTGTAGAAATCCCATTCTCCTGTCCAAACGAGAATGAGCGTAAAATTCGAGCGGCCAGCAGGTGCCCCGTTATACCCTGATTTTTCTTTGTGATCGTCCTTGACTTATATCTTTGCTTTTCTTGTGCTTCACATAGAATCAGCGCCGGAAAAGAGATCGTAGAGTAAATATGTCCAACCTATCCACCCGGGACGGGCTTTGACGATGGAATTTACAACTTCATTTCTTGAGCATTCTTTGTTTCCTACATGAATCCAAAAGCGTTGTATCAAGGCCTTGCAGTGGTCGAGGGTGGTTATGTGCTGCCAACTAGGTGGCCATAAGCAAATTTCAACATTTCGAAAAATTACATACGTGTTATAGGAATTGCGGTAGCCGGCCCACTGTCAACCTATGTTAGCAGCACGCTCGCAAACAGGCTTGTATTTTGCCTTGACGCGATACACCTATAGAAAGTCGGTTCATGATGAATTAACCAGGTGTCGACGAAGACAAACCCAAACCGGAGAGAAGATCATGCCCTCAGGCTCTTCGCCCGTAAGGTGCTCACTACTTATCCGCTTGGCTTTTGTGATAACTTCTGTTGTGAGGTTGCGTGAGCTGCATTGCTCAGCCTGCTGCTGGCCACTACCTAACACTCGCCTACGTCGAATGTTTTCTTGGGCATGGAGTATGGAGTTAAAAGAGAAAAGGGAAGAGATTCAGTCAGACTTGCATTCAGTGTATATTGATTCTGGGCTTCTCGAAACATCGAAATTTAAATTGACCTATTCTTGGGAGCATACATAGTTGCGCGACCACTATTACGGTCCGGATTCAATGTCAAGGCATGCGAACGTAAGGAACGGGATGGACGTGAAACTCATCGACGTTCGGCGTGAACCCTTGGTAATTTCTGGCATTTTCTCAGTTTGACCTGCAGCGCTATAGCTCTTTCAAAGCCCTTATCAAGATATCATGGTACTCAAACGTTTTCGGGCACACTTGTGTAACTTGCAATTCCGAGTCGTGCAACGGAAGTGTTGGAATACACTCCCGGAAGATGGAGGGCCAGTGGCACAGTGGATGAATGAAATAAGTAGCAGATTCCAAAGGTTAGTGTATCATGGCCGTATGCCGCACGGTGGGCGAGTGTCCGACTGGTGAGAGCTGTGAGAACGAAAGGACTTGCACCGCCACATCGTCAGCTCTTCTCGCCACAGATTTCATACTCTCAAAAAAAAGCGATAAAAGTTCACCTAGATAATCAAAAGCACCTCTGCAGAAGGGATGCCGAGTTGTAGTCACTCCCAGGCGCGCAATGCAATTTTCGCAAAGCATTTGGCCAGACTGACCACTCGCAACCTCGCTTCTCACACGTCCAATACTTGGTAGCCTTCCATGGTACTCACGATACGCCGACCGGCGGCTCCAATTGCCGGCAAGCCCAGCTCAAGTCTTCCACGACGATAAGCTCAAAGCCCCGTTCCCACTCAAATTCTCCGTCGCCACTTACCAGAATGGTTGGAGAAACGAGATACTTCACGAACGACGTACATCCTAACACCGCCGCGTCCGAACCATCCAAAAACTCGTCTATGACGCTGGCCTACCGTATCTTTGGCGATGCTAACAGCCCTGCCGTCTTCATCCCGACTTGCTATTCCGGCAAACTCGACAACACACTCACCTTCCTTTACCTTCCGTCGGAGGACGGGACTCCCCCCGTTCTCCAAAACCACTTTGTCATCGTCTGTGGCCTACTCGGAGGAAGCGAATCCTCATCTCCCTCCAATGCTACCGCAGTTCAGCGCGGCCCTGCCTTCCCGCCCATAACTTACGAGGACAACATACGTCTGCAGCACGCCCTGTGCGCAGCCCTAGGCATCACCAAGTTAGAGGCATACATCGGATTCAGCATGGGCGGGCAGCAGGCCTACCACATGGCGACCCTCTACCCAGACTTTGTCGCGCGCATTGTCGTTCTCGCAGGCTCAGCCTGCACCAGTTGGCACAACTGGTCATTCCTGGAGGGCCCGAAAGCAGCCTTGGTCAACAGTGTCGACTTTCACGATGGCAAGTACGAAACGCCGGCGACCAGAGGCACCAGGGCCTTTTCGCGCGTCTATTCGACCTGGGCGCTGTCCCAGGCATGGTTCCGCCAGCGATGCTGGGAGTCGCTGGGATTCCAGAGCTTGGAAGCGTATCTCGAGGAAGCATGGGAGGGTTCACAAGGCACTTGGGATGCACACGACCTGCTGTGCCTACTGCAGACGTGGCAGAAGGGCGACATCTCGATCTTCGGGCCAGCAGAGGAGAAGGGCGATCTAGCCAAGGCATTGGGCCGAATCAAGGCCAAAGTACTCGTCATGCCGAGCCGGACGGACATGTACTTTCCGCCGGAAGATAGCGAGGAAGAGGTGAAGCATTTGAAGCATGGGGAGTTGAAGGTGATTGAGAGTATTTGGGGCCATTTTGCGGGAGGTGGAGGTGGAACGAAAGATGACAACGAGTTTATCAAATCGCACGTAGGACGGTTTCTTTCGATCTGAGAACGACTTGCTGATATTTCATGTCGACCCCCAATTCCTCATTTGGCTGTAAATATATCGCTTAGACAGTTTGACTGGCATTGGCGAAGGCAAGGCCCAACGCGCTGTTATACCTCAACGAAAAATCCGAAATACAAATGCATCTCATTGAATCTGAGTCGTGTCACTGCAACTACTGTCAGTAGTGACTATCTAGGCATCAGATGGGCGGGCATGGATCTGGGGTTGGAGTTTTGAGAGTTTTCACTGGTCGACCAATATTAATGTAACAATTGGCAGGCTTGAAATATCTGAGACATGGTCACGTTACCATGATTATCTCACGGCGACGCGACGCGATCGGAAGTCTGCAATGCCGAAACACTCGTCTTGTCTGTGCGCTGCCAATAAACTAATACAACATGGATAGTAGTTTGACTACACCAGTCCGTACTAGGCATCATATGCAGGGAAGAGGCATACATGCAGGCGATCTCCCGCATCCATAGTCGTTCATTCAGGCATCGGCCAATGTTCCCAGAAGATATTTCGTTCTCGGAGTTCGGTGGCCAGCGAGGTATAGGACCATTTGGTGGCACTGTCATCCTGTAATACTTCTGGTTCCCAACCTGCGGCGAGGGACACAACCCGCTTGTCTGACATCCGCCAATTGTCCCAAAAGCTTATGGCCCCCGGACGCCAGCTTCCGTGATTCGCAGACGGAGGTGATGTCGAGTGGATATCCCGGAACCCGTGTTCATCCTCCTCCACTATAGTATCCCACCCTGTGGTTAATAACACCAGCCTTCGATCTGTTTCCGCCACGTGAATCAGCGCTTTGCAAATGCAGCTGTAAGAGCATAAGCTCCATGCTGCGCGAGTCGGTTTTGGCCAGCGCGCCGGAAAGATGTTCACGAGGAAGATCTTGAGATTAGGGCGATTCGCGAGTATCACCCGAACTTCTTGTACGAACACGGTGTCGTTGTCAATTTTGGTCGGGCTCACACGTTGTGCAAGGGCTAAATGAGTTAGGTGAGGGAGTGGTCCGAAGAATTCGAGGATTGAAAGCGGGGAGTGCCAAACCTGGCCGGGCTCGCATATTCGAAGGTGTGTGAGCGGTGTAGAGATATGGGCAGCCGGGCTCCTAACGTAACCGAATAATGGGTCGAATTCGAAGGGCGTCACCGCGTCAAACCCCTGGATAATCACTTCGCTCGGTGTTGTGCTGGAAATCAACGGTGAGGCGAGTATACCTGGTCGCGGAATGACCAAGGTACGCAATCCAGGACAGGCGGCGATGATCTCCTCCATCTGCATACGTCCATTAATGTTGTAGGACTTGGAGATCACGGCCAGTGTCCGGACATGTGAGTTAAAAAACTCCAGGGACTTCGATCTGATAGTTCGATTGAATAGATCGATGCGTTCCAGGCTGTCCAGAACGACGGTGCGGTAAATAATGCGACAAACAAGGTCGTTGAATGCCTTAGATACTAAAGCAAGAGTGTGAGAAGGGGTATGGAGGAGGGCGAATTCCATAATTTCCAGGGCGATCTCTGCAGGTACGTCAAGAAGTGGCGCAGCCCCAGACGTCGGTGGTCTAGACAAAGGCCTTGCAACCTTGCGCACCGTGCGTGCCCTGCCAGTGGGTTTCTTCGGAAGAGTGGCATTACGCATGGGCGGCGGCGGAATCATCGCCGCCGGACTGTTAAGTGGAAGCCTATGGTGCATGAAGAGGTTCTGTGTATAGTTCATGGCCACGGTGAGGGTTATAACAAAGCGCTCGGACAGTGGCTTTAAAGCAAAAGCAAGAGATCTAGAAATGATTGCCCATCACTCCTGTATCCCAAAAAGGATAATTACTAGGTTCACTCTAGTCGACCCAATATATTACCCAGAACTACCCAGAAAGTGCCGGGGCGTCATATTTAGTCTATCTCCTGGATTGATATCTCCAAGCTATCCTCTTTTTTCCTTCTCTCTCCAAAATAACCCAGGATGTTACAGTCTAAGGCTACTTATCTCACCTGAACCCAGTTTCCCTTCGCAGATTTTCGCGCTTCCCACAATTTTAAGATTAGTGAAACTAATTCAATTGATGCCGCAGGATTAAATGCAAAACTGGGTCATCCGGCGGCAGGTCGGCGGAAAATGTTGACCTCGTGAGATGTCATTATTTCTGCTGGGACTTCGTCAATGATCGGGAATGGTACATACTTTCACCATCTATGTGGCGCATAACTCCCAATGAATTAAAAACCTGAATGTTTACCAGAAATCTGCAACTCTGTTATTGAACTGAATATGACGAATCAAAGTCTAAGTAATACTAATACATTACGGCGGCACTGGCACGCTCCTACTGAACTGTCTAAAGCAAAGCTCTATATATAAGTCTAAAAATCATCTAAAAATCAGCATCTATGAGACTCGAGTTTCCTATTCCATCTTAGACTGCTCCCAAAAGCCCCGACTCCCGGCCGCAGTCGGCGAATGTGCCCATGAAGCCGCACTTTTCTCATCATCCCACCCTGCCGCAACCAAGACGACGCGTCTATCTGCCTCCGCTACGATCGATACCGCCGCCCAGATGCTACTGGACGCGGCAGACAGCATGTGATCGAAATAGCGCGGCCATTGGGAGGGGAAAATGCGCACAACGAGCATTTTCAGCTTTGGTCGGCTCGCGAGCAGAGTGCAGATCTCGTCTACGAACACTTGATCGTTATCCGTGTTCGCGTCCATGCGCCGGGCAAGCGCGAGATGGGTAAGTTGGGGCGCCGACCCGAAAAACGCGAGGATAGAGAGGGGCGAATGCCAGGTGTCTCCGGGTTCTGATATTTTTAAATGCGTAAGAGCAGTGGAAAGGTATCCCGCCGGCGCATAAGCGGCTCGCGTGCTCGGGGTGTTCCACTCAAGAGAAGTGGTATCGTCAAATGATTGGATGGTCACCTCGCTCGGGAGGGCACGGTGCGGTGTTGGTCGCGATAAGGGAACTGCGAGGATCCCTGGACGTGTAATGGACAGCGCGCGTAGCCCTGTACAGACGGCAATGATCCCCTCCAGTTGTGTGCGGGTTCCAGAGCTGGAGCGCCAGGGCTCAACTGTGACGGCCAGGGTCCTAATGTGCGTCTCGAAAAAATCGGGAGTTTTGGATTTTACAGTCCGATAAAAAAGAGACATGGTCTCGACGTGATCCAAGACGACATGTCGATACAGGATGCTAGAAATGAGGGAGCTGAACGCTTTAGAGACAACTGCGAGGGTGCTGAAAGGTGTTTGGGTCAAGGCCAGCTCCAGAATCTCAAGCCCGAGTTCAGTTGGGATATCGAGCAGCGGGGCTGTCCTGGAGGCTGCGACGAGTGCCAAAGACAACGCCCGCGTCCTAGCTTTGTGGACGGGAACTTGCGTTTGGGTCATCGTGAACGTGGTCGACATGGCTGAACAGACGGGAAAGCCAGCTAAGCCTTAAAGCCAGCGGAAAAGTTCGGAGGGTCCAAAGAGGGAAAGCTGACATAACGTGGGATCTGCAGACCGCCTCAAAACTGAGGCGCCCGGTTTCAACCGCCACCTTCGGGAGCCATATTAATGTTCACTTCATCGAAGACGGTGCTTGCTGGTATACTTTTTTTAGCGGAACAAAGTGGAGCGAGAAATTGACGAGAAACGCAAGACGTGGCTTCTAAAAGTCCCTAAAACTGTCAGGCGGTGCGAATTGTTTGGCAACAGCCTCCACGTCGACGTTCAAGCAATCAAGGAAAACAACCTTCAAATCGCTTGAACTCTGACGATGCAGTTGAGGAACTAAAACCGATTGGTACCCGAAACGGTGGCGATCAAAGGAGTCTTCAGCTATCACAAGAAAGCGTCGCGCAGAGTTGCAAAACGACTCGCCAGCTCTCGAAAAGGTGCGCCGGCCCAGAAAACTTGCTATGCAAGTGACTGCAACTTACTTCCTTGTCGGCCATCCGGAAGGAAAGCGCGCGGCAGCACTGACGGTGCTGAGCGGTGCTGATTGGAGGAGATGGACGACAGTAGCATTGGTCTGATATGTGGCGGATGGGTGCAGCCAGGATCCCCACTCTCCAGAGTGGCTACGACAAATGCTGACTCTTACTCTGCCTGCTTTCGGGCCCGGGACAGCCCAGGACGGTATCGTCAATCTTTCCAAACGCGTTCTATGATCCACGCTGCGGCACGCGTATCGTTCTCAAGTGCTTCTGATGCTTTCTGATGTCATGCTTTCTGCTGCTTTCTGCATGAATTCGAAGTGATTCAAGCCAGCTGCTGGTCGTCAACGCACATGGCTGTCCTATCTCGACCGCCTGGCCTGCAACGCCCACCTGCTTATTCCTGGAACATCCGGAAGCTGAAACGCGCAATGATGGGGTTGTTCGAATTGCAGAGATCAAGGCTGTACATTATAAGGGAACTATGCTCACTGTTCGCGTTGGCGCTGCACCCACTCCGCAACGATGTCTGAGGGCCACCGCGTCGCTGTCTATTACCAGACTCAATACGATAGATCTCTGCCGTCCAACTCTCCCTTTGGACATTATGTCTCCCCCCTCCCGCTGCTGACTGTTATCACTCAGTCCGCATTTCGATTTCATGAACTCTGTAATGCTTGCTGAGGCCCTCCGTGCAGTCTTTTCCTGGCCGCCTTCCACATCAACAGCGACAAGAGTGTCCATCTCAACGACAATCTACCAGAGGCCCCGTTCTTCACTCAGATGTGGCAAGATTTAGGCGAGATGCAAGCGGGGGGCGTCAAGGTCATCGGTATGCTCGGCGGAGCAGCCCCAGGAACATATAGCCTTCTCACCCCGGCAAATTTCGACACCTATTACCCCATTCTTGCAAATTACATTACCGAGTGCGTCCGTTGCCTCTATTTGCTGCATTGCACCCATGTGAATGACAGATTTCACCTGGACGGAATGGACTTGGACGTCGAGCAGTCGACCTCGCTCTCCGTGATCGAGAATCTCATCACCAGGCTCAAGACAGACTTTGGCGACGACTTTATCATCACGCTGGCTCCCGTAGCCACCGCGATGACGGAGGGCGCGAATCTCTCCGGCTTCGATTATATTCAGCTGGAGGAACAAATGGGCGACAAGATCGACTGGTACAACGCGCAGTTCTACTCTGGCTTCGGCACCTTTTTCCCAGATACGCAATGTACGTTTCTTCCCTTTCGTATTTGACCAAAGCTAATATGCCTCGCAGACATCAAGATCATTGTCAGTCTCTTTCTTCCTCTCATTTTTCTAGTTCTTATTACCCCACAGGATTTTGGCTCGGGACTGGACCCCAACCGGCTCGTCGCGTCCGTTCTCACGAGCCCTGACAATGGAGGCGGATACATCAGCCCGGATCAAGTCGTAAGCAGCGTGAAGGACCTTTCGGCCAAGTACGGGTTCAACTTTGGCGGCGTGAACGGATGGGAGTATTTCAACTCCAACCCAAATCGCACCGAGCCTTGGCAATGGGCGGAGATGATGGCGGCGGCGATGACGAACCTGACGCTGGCCAAGAAGGAATTCGAGACCAGCAAACGCTCCTTATTGTGACTGCATGGACACTGGAATACCAACTGTTACCTGAACTGAATACCCTGTTGAATCATCGGAAGGACTCGCAACGAGTAAACTCTCCTATTGTAACCGCATAGAATGCCAATTGTAATCTGCGCTGAATATCGTGTTGAAACATCGGAGGAGCTCGCAATCTCCAAAAGAAACTGCCTTTTGGAATGTCGCCCGCTTTTACCCGATGTGCCGAGAATTCCCGGAAAGCCAGAATCGGAAAGCTACTCCGCACTTTGTCGGACGAGCGGCAGATAAAACATCCACAGGAGACGACGATACTCTGATCATCTGTAGGCCTGCAAAGATGAAAAAATCGAAGCACCAGGCAGAGTTGGAGTGTGATCGACGAGAAGTACGATGAAGTATCAAAAGTGGACCACCAGAAAACAACAATATATATATAGAGCTGATGTCGGCGGAGAAAGTTGCATTGAAAGCCTGGCACCATCTACGAGCCCGTATGGACGGACAGGAAATCCGAGAGATGATGGAGTGTCGAAGGTCACCCATTAGAGAAGAAAGTCCCATTCATTCATTTGAAGCTGATGCAGTAGTGGCCGATTGAACGCCTCAGATTACCGTACGCGCATGACACATATAGAAAAACAATACAGGGAAAAATAGATTGATTCGATCGCAAAATAAAAAGACGATAAATTTGGTGATTTAAGCGGTGGAGCCCCAGACCTGTTTTCCTTTGACCCAGGTGCTGACCACATTTCCCTGGCGGTCAAGAACGACCAAGTCGGCATCGGCCCCAGGCCGAAGAGTCCCCTTCCTATTCTCGATTCCAAGACACCTGTAAGGACCATTAGAAAATGAATACTGCCGGAAGGTGTCGAACTCACTTGGCGGGGTTGAAGGTTGCGCACTTGATGGCTTCGCCGAGCGAGCAGCCCGTGAAGCGGGAGAAATTGCGGACACATTTGTCCAGAGTGACAACACTGCAACAAACTATGTTGGAAGCAAAAAGAAAGCGAATCCACAACGACCGACCTTCCCGCAAGTGTGCTGGTTCCCTCCAAGTACAGTTTGTCGCCCTCCTTCACAAAGCGCTTGCCATCGCGCCATTCATGAACGCCATCTCGCAAGTTGGGATCCAGAATCTTCATCGCTATAGCAACATGGGACAGAAATCTAAATGCAGTGGCGCGCGCGCTTACCATCGGTTATTAGGATGCACCCATCAGGGAATGCCGAATATGCCAGCTGAAACACGATCAGGTTGAGGTACACCGACATTGTAGCAGGGGCAACTAACTCGTACGGAATATGGATGTGAGTGAATACCATCCACAATCATATCGTAATACGGCCGATTGAAGGCCATGTCTGCGATCTGGCCCTTATCGAGATGGAGCTCAGACCGGCTCCCCGCACCACTAATTTGAGGTTTTGTGCCCGAGCTCGGGGTTCCGGGTGAGGATTGGTAGTCAAACGCCTCCGAGCCCAGTCCAGCCATGGCTGAAGCCGTAAGCGGGCTGGCAAGAGTCGGGAACACATCCGCAACGAATGAGGCGGATAGATGCGGGGAGGCACCCAAGAGTCCGATAATAGAAGGATCGCGATGATGCAGTTGTGGCATAGCGTTGAAAAGATGAGTGATGAGGCGAGCGCCTTGCAAAACCGCGGTCGTAGCGACATCCGAGCTTGCAACACTGGGCAAGATGCGGTGTTGTAGAGAAGAAATGAGAAGAAACGGAACTGGATCGCACCTATGGCCAATTGAAATATAATGCCTCTATTGCTCAATTCTTTCAGTGCACCCATAACTCCTTTGATCTCTGGGGCCCCAGTAACGATACGAACACCGCATTGGCTATCCGCAGCCATCAGCCAGTCCTCCGAATCGACCAGATTGTGAGCGCCATATGCGCTTTCAAAGGACTGGAATCCTTCCGGAGCAGATAAGAGGAAAGGTGGAGCGTGAGCACCCCGCTTGGCCAGATCAATGAATGGGCCCTCGGCATGCCAACCGAGGAGGCTGGCCGAACCGGAAGTGGAAAAAGGCCGTAGCAAATTGAGGATTTGAGGGTACAGAGATTTCTCTTGTGTCTAGGTTTCGTGATGAGACGACCTGCTAAATAAAAAATCCACGAACAATGATTGTAGGAACGAGCCTGAAATAAATGAATGAGCATCTAGCCGGGGCAGATGATGCCCAATGAATCCACCACTTACGAAGTTACACCCGTTTCCACTATCTTCTCAGCAACCAACTTCTTCCCCTGTTTGTAAGCCTCATCGTCCCCGTCGTACACCGAAAAATCAAAGCCATAGGCCCCGTTAATCTGGATATCAATCAGGCCAGGGCTGAGGAATAAATAGACACGATTAGCAAGATACACGCTCGTTAGCGATGCTTGCTTGCCTGAGGATATTTCCACCCAAATCAATGATCCTGTCCGGCCGTTCTCTCCTTTGGAAGAAAGTGAGCTGGGGAACAGCCGTTGTCAGTAACATCATGACCCGAAAAGTCGCCGGACGCACCTGAGAGTCCAGTATGACTCCGCGCCGCTCATCGATCCACAGGTCTTTCTCGAGGAGCCCGCCGTCCTCCTGCGGAAGGAGGCAGTTAGTGAAACAAACGAGGCCGTTACCAGTCGACATCAAGGTTCCGGGAAAGGCAAGATGGTCCTAAAAGTGGTATGTTCCACCTGCGCCATGCGTCGCGTTCAAGCTTCGATTATCGGATGGAGACCGATCGTATTCTCTATCACGCGCATACATGTCGAGACTGGAAAAACTACCCTACGACGCTCCTCTGAGTCGCTCATGCCAGCGGCCATCGAAGAGGAACTGAAGGGAAGAAGGAAAAAAGAAGAGCGCATGTGCTGGCACGGCTTAAGTAGGTTGGCGGCCTTCCGGCACGCGATATATCCGAGGCCGGGCCGGTGCCGACGGTGCAGTCAAACAGCACGAAACATCAGCACCGCATGCTTCGATCACGATCGCATGTTTTGTCGAATTCTCAGATTCCTGCCCTTTTCTCCCGCGTCCGGAATTCGCCTTGACTGACGCCGGGCGGTGAGAACAACTCGCACACGCATCTCCCGCGTCTGATGAGCCGTGCGTCACCCGTTCCCCCGCGGTCCACCTTTACTCCAATGCGCGGGATGCACAGAGGTTTGGATCAATCAGTCAAATACCCACAGAGATTCTACACAGAACGTCCGACGGGATGGCATCCATCATCCGCGTCCATGTCCAGGGCCTGAGCGCATGCCCAGAGTTAAATAAAAGTATCCTGGGCGTGACACTGACAGCCCCCAATGCATGCGCGCTGATTTATCGGTCCCTCAGCTTTCTCTCCTCCCGGAACAATTAACGGGAGCGGAAATTTCGCCCCCCCACCAAAGCCTGAAATACTCGGAAACCCTCTTTCGCCCCCCCACCAAAGCCTGAAATACTCGGAAACCCTCTCGCAGATAACATCACGGGAATCGACATAGTAGTATATACTGCCCGCATCAAGCCCGGTACCCCGCTCTTGGAGAACCCTCAAAAGATCCTTGAAGAGATGTACAGTATCAATGTTGGCAACACCCGGAAAGACGTGAAAATTGCATTGCATTTGTTACTGGTACATCATACTGTACAGTTCCGTGGAATAAATATATTGTTAGACACAGAGTGGGTATAGCCTAATACTTGGTCTAAGATTGGTGATACAGAACCCAGGCGACGGAGGGGTTTCGCAGGCTGCAAAAAAAAAGTTTACGCTACTTTTCAATATGTACGTTATGAAGTAAAGAGAGGAAGTCGATTGGGTTGCATCGGGTGGTGGTAATACAGATGACAAGAGCAGAGCAGCAAAGCGAGGGGAGATAGAAAAAATTGGCAGACAGCACATTTGGAGCGGCAGCTCGACCGGCAGGGCGCAGGGGGAAAGGACGTCAACAGAATTGGACCTCCCACTCGCCACCCTCGCCGCCCGAAGCCGGCAAACTCTTCAGGGCGATCCGTACTCGCCGCTTCCCACCAGTGGTGCTATCAGCGACGGAGTACTCGGATGCGACACCAAAGTCTGAGTCGCTGTAGTCCACAGACGAGAGGTCGTCTTGGCTGTACATGAACGGCGACGACGACGACGACGAGTACGGAAGACCGTAACCACCGACACCCAAAAACGGATCAGCACCAGATGAGGACGGGTAGCCCACGCCAACATAAGACTCCGATGATAGCGAGGCGCTCGAGTCTGAATCGGGACCAAACCACGTCGCGAATGGGTTCTCCTGTTTCGTGGTGGCGTAGTTGCTCCCTGGTGAGGGAGCCCTCGATGATGCCGAGGACGACGGGTGTATCCGAACACGGATTTTGCGATCATCCAATGGGGATGCATCAAACGATATGTCAAGGCCGCCTAGCCCAGCCAGGGCGCCCGCGTCTGTGTCGGTGAACTCAAGCTTGCGCATGGTGGCAGTGGTATCTATAACTCTGCGCTTGTCGTCCACGTCCAGGTCCATGACCGAGCCGCCCGTGTGTGACCAATCGTAGTCGCTGGGAAGATAAGAGTTGAAATCAAAGGAGGAGGCTGACGCCGGGAGGGGATGGGGCACGGAGAAGGATGTTGGGAGCGCCGAGTTGGAGGGCATGGAAAGAAGTGAGGGCAGCGCGCAGAGGAGAACCTGCTTGGCCGGCGTTCAATGAACGCTGAACAAAAAAAAAAGTCTAAAAGATGCATACCATAAGTCCAAGACTTGCAGCCGATTTGTGTGGCGACTGCATTCGAGGGGCAGGGGAGAGGGGGAAGGAAGGTTCCGAGGGCTCGAGCTTGACTGGTGAGACGTCATGGGAAGCGGCCTTAGCAGTAAGCTCGGCGTTTAGCTCGCGTTCTCGTTCTTCGGCAGCCTGCAACTGGGCGCGAAGCTGCTCGATCTCAGAGACAAGGGCGTCGTTGGAGTCGGACTTTCTTCGCTGGGCGCCGCCGTTGCCAGAGCTTCCGCCCTTTGCGATAGCCAATAGACGAGCATTTTCCTGCTCGAGCTCTGCAACACGACTGAAGGCAGAGTAAATGGGTAAATGAAGTGCGTCTGGCAGTAGGAATTGACGTACACTTCCATGAGCTCGAACTCCTCGCGCTTACGCTGGCGACTGAGAAATGCCGCGGCGCGGTTTTTAACGAGGCGGGCCTCGCGCTTGCTGAGACCGGAGACGTCGGGTGGAATAAAATCCTTGCTGCTGATGCGCTCCCCGGCTGCGCGTTTTTTGGTGTGCCCTAGCTCGGGGCTGGCTGAGCGCTTGCAGGCGACGGGGTTGATGGAGATGGAGAGACGGGGATGATGCCCGGGCGACGGGGACTCGGACGGGGAGGGGGAAACCTGGGGAAAGTCGAAGAGCTGGTGGGTGGGGACACAGTGAAGACTGTCGTTGACTGGGAGCTTGAGCATCCTGGCTGCAGGCGCTGGGGAATCGTCGTCGATAGAGGTGGGCGGAGAAGGAGGAAGAGAGGAAGCACAGTAGTATTGGGACGAGTATGGGTCCTGGGTGGGGGAGTACTGGGGATAGTCGGTGGGAGAGAGCAGGGGTGCGTCGCAGGCGATGAGATGGGACATGGAGAGCGGGCGGTCTAAGGTCATGGTGGATGGAAATCACAAACTTTTTATGTACAACCAAAACGGATGCTCGGCTTTAGTGTCCTATACTCCGTTCATCTGTTCCCGCCGCCCGATATAGCCTCAAACTCTGATGAATCTCACCCCATCTCGTTGCTAGCATCACTCTCGCTAAACGGGGGACCACACAAGCCCATAGAACTCCATACACAATCCCTCAGAGAGCTCGAACGGATTAAATGGAATTATTTCCTACCCAGAAAAAAATTCAACTTGGCCCGAAAAGTACCCGGCATGGATACTCGCTTCGCCGCTTGTGGCTTTTTGTCGCCACGCTCCTCCGTCCTTCAGAAAGCTTTCTCCGTTGCGGATCTCAGGCCAATCTTCGGGGAATGCGGGGTTTGTCCAAGGTTTGCAACTCAGAAACACCACGAGGACTATGCCGGCCCGTACAAAGAACGCCTCTTTTGCCTCGAGAGCCCCCTGCTTCGACCCGGATTCTTAATTCGGTCTGTGTCGGTTCTACCTCCGCACGATCCTCGATTGCGTTGGCGATCGCGGTCCGGAATTATTTCATTGTCCTTTTGCTTCCGTCAGGTGCACTCTGGGTCCGTGGAACAATCCTCTCTACGAGAAAATCGGCCTCTAGCCACATATCGGCTTATAACACATTAGCCTACTCCGGCTCCCCTAGTCCTCCTGCTACTGTCGCTAAACTTACATTTCGCCGCCATAGTGTATCGCCGCCCGAAGAGGCGTACCCGTGGCTCGCGGAACTGGTGCCTCTAGTTACCACTATGGGGCTATGGGCTTTTCCGTCCTTTCCTTGGCTCTGCCTCTTGCGCGCTCGTGATGGTCTCCCATTTCTGTCTCTCGGCCCACCTTGGACCCAGTCTATGCAGTGAATGATACTTATCTCCGAATTGTGCCACACCCTGGACTCATCACGGCCCCATCATGTACATCACCGTGTCAGACTCCTGAGGAACTATCCCGGCCTCGAACTGAATGTGTCTGCTATATTATATCGAGGCCCACCAACCGCAATTCTGGCCAATTCATCCCAACATCAAATATAGACGTTTGATCCTATGTAGCAGTCTTGATCAAGTCGCTGGATAGAAAGCCGTTCATTAAAGTACTATCAAGTCGACTGTCTACCGCTGCTCAGAGTCATCTCGACAATCACAGTGTACCTCTCGTAAGTCCTTTGCAGCAAATCCCCAAGACGACAATAGCCCAAGGTAACCCCCGACCCGAGCCCCCGCTTTAAAACCTGTTTTCTATTTAAATATATTCAGTTCAAGGCGCTGCGCAGATTGCACATTTTTGTTCGCAGAAACGAGTAATTCATTATCCCGGTCGCACCGCCGTTGAATTCTTACCCCGCACCGAATTATCGGCGCTCATGACTCGGAATTTTTGGGTATGAGTTTGCGTTACTTATTCCCGAGGCAGGCGCCTCGAGTCTCGCATCACTGATAGGTGATTGACGGGCGTGCATCCCTCTTAATTATGTACCTCGACGGCTATAACAAGTTGCGGGACGGGCCCGGGCGTCTTCAAACGGATGGGTAGCCAGGCAAACCATGATGGATTGTGCGTTTGAGACGCGGGATGCCGACCATGGCCGCCAACGGGGGTACGGGTCGCCGACCGATCAAGGAGTGCGGGTTTGTATGGAAGTACACCGAGAAATGCCGGGTTAACCCAACAACAACATGAGCCCCCTCCGCGGTTTGGTTGGGACGGAGCAAGATTCAACATCAGCACATCAGGAAAGATAAGGGCATGAAGCTTTTTCGCGACTTTCCTTCGGGCCGCAATAATAATTTCAGAGTCGGGTTGAATTTACACACTTAGCCTATGTGCGTGCTGTGCATTAGCTCGAGTTGACGTCACTTAAGGCGATCGTCGAGAGCCGGATTGAGCGAGATAGGATATCGATGCGGGGAAAAGGATAAAGGGCAGGGCCTGCAGGTGTTGAACAGATTAAACCAACGAATGGGATGCATTCGTGCGTACCTGGGCATATTATTATTGGACACGGACCTTGGGACATGAAGCAGACTGGTTGATATCTCTTACGGAAAGCGGCTTCAGTGGTACATATAATTAGACACATTGGATACAACTTTGAGATGAGGGAAACAGACGGAAGTCGAGCCGAAACTGAAACTCGGAACCACTCAAAGTGTGTAGAAGAATCCCGGCTGGCCCTCCAATGGTGTGGCTAGCTTTCCATCCCTCGACAGCCTGTTCATCCGCGAAAAGTGCAGGCTTGTCGCTCCCACCAGGAAGAGCAGCAGGAATTGCGCACCAAGGGTGACCCAAAGACCTGATATCTTAATATACAACCTGGGCACGGGACACAGCATCGATTCGACGGACCTGGGAGATATCTCGGGAAATCTTGTTCTCTGAACACTGTCGATGCGATGATCCCTCCGACGCCGCCGAACGCGACAGTGAGGGCAGATGAGACGGATCTGCCGATGTTCAGACAGGTCAATGGACTTTTCGGCGCCCTTAATGAATTTCGTACCTTTTGGAAGATCCAACCACGTTGTTGGCACTCTTCAAAATAGTTATATTTTTATTTCGTTGCCAGCGAATATAAATTTGGACCCACATAGGCTAAGATACTCGGGATGCACCCACTGCTTCCAGCGTTCAGAAGGAAAATTCCTTGGAAACATGGCGCTCAGAAATTGATGCAAATCCCGACGCCGCAGCAGGTCTCACCGAAGTACCTGACATTATTTTGGGATGCGAAGGCGGTGAGACAAAGACCTATGATGCTGATTAGACCCTGGATCACTATGTACCCCGCACGGTGTCTGGTCTTGTCGGACAGCCACGCAAAGAACACTGCCGAGAAAAACTGATGGCGGCTGCGGTCAGTGTTTATTTAGGTGGGTACGTGGAAATAGAAGCCTACTGCGGGCGCGTACGGAGGGGCGCTCTGGACGGTTCGATTTGAGCATACCCCTGGCATTACAGAAGCTGCATACCAGAAGCAGAGAAGCGGTGGTGCTCCACCCCATGCCCTTGAGAATAATCGAAATAAAATACGCCAAGGCGTAACTTGAACCGAATCATCAGTACACGCGAGGGTCAAATGAGAGCAATCTAGCGTACGCTGGCAAGGTGCAACACATGAACATAAAGCCTGGAACAGCAATATCTCAGCATTATGTTCACGCAAATTCGCAGGTAAATTCGCAGGGTGCCTCACCATATGCCCACAATGTCCAGTCCCTAGGAAGTTATGAGGAATGCGGCCAGTCAGAGTTCAAAATACATACCCCAGGTGATGAAAGACCTTGCGCGCAGTCAGTTGCTCAGGAACAGAATCCCCGCGGTCGTCCTCTACACGCTGCAGAACGGATGCAGTTTGATCCGGCGTGAGGAAATTATTCAACTCGGGGAAGTCAGGCAAGAAGAAGAAAGCCACGATGCCGAGGAATAATGTAACGCAACCCTCAATAATCTGTGGAGGCATCGTTGAGTCACCGAGCGCTACGTATGGCGAATATTTCCTTACGAAAATCCATGACCAGCCGGCAATATTCTGTAGAAGAAAATGAGAACACGCCTCTACAGCGAATGAAATATGTACTCTTTTGCCATCAAGCAGGGCAAAAACATAGGCGAGAATGGGGCTGAATCCACTAATCGTCAAAGACATGAGGTAGAAGAAAGCTAAACTGCCAATCGAATATGGTTCAGTTTTTTTTTTCAACCAAAAAATAAAATTGAATAGAAAACAAACCGTTTTTGGACTTCATAGCGGGTGTACCAGCTAGATATGATATACACGATGCCGGGAAAGAAAGAGGCCTGAGTTGCAACTTCTGATGAGTATCTTACCCCTTGTGGATAAACTCGTTCAACCCACCTCGAATAATCCTAACAGCACCCGACAAAGAGTGAGTTGACCCCAAGTTGTAACAAATCCCATTCCGAGTTGTACTGCGCCTGCAGAGCACGCATTCAGCAATTATTGTCCGAGGAAGGTCAAAACGAACCCCAGCCGATTGCGCAGAAAGTAAGCCAATTCCGAGCTCCGAATTTACGTACGACAAGATTGCCAGGAATTTGGCTAAAACGTCAATCAGCTCCACAGTCGGATGAGAACTCAAGGAGATACTGACAGTAGAATATATGGTATAAAATACATCACTGTAGCGATGCTGAAGCGCTCGCCAATTTCAAGATGCTAAAGCAAGTTTGTTGGGTTTTTATGACGGTACAAAATGTTGAACAAGTTACCAAAGCTGGACCCATTCCTGCGGTCCGAGCGGCACCCAAATTGATGCGGTCGATCAGAGCAAAGGAATAGAGCAATGAGACAATAGGGATGATGTGCAAGTCGACAGAACGCCTTCAAAATTACAGTACATATTTCAATCCTGGTTGAAATTCGGACGATAATGGGCATACATTGTGCGGCGCTCATAGTGAGCCTTGTTGCCCACATGCTCGAGCTGATCCAGAGACACCAAGGAGTCTTCTTTCTTGTCGGCATAGTCATGTTCAAGCGAGGAGGTCATCACGAAGGGAAGGGGAATAAGAGGCGAAGTGGGTCCCAATGGGTTCGTGCTGTCCCCTGTGGTTTTATACCGCGTCTATGATCGCGCCGAGGCGACCAGATGATGCACTCAAACCCGGGCTACCCTCTACAAAAATAAAAGCACTTGCCTCATCTGGTTAGTACATGGTACGCCGCGGACAGCAGCTGCCTGTTCGAGTCGTATGGATGGTGGTAAGCGGCGGATGGAAGGTAGAGCATTCAATCCTCGTCTGGATAGGTTTGAATATTCGCATCGCGGCCCTTTTCCGCCGAACGCTCCGTCACGATCGGATGTTAGCGGACCCTCAATAGCCGGCTTGGTTGGGCTTGGTAGGACTTGGTTGAAAAGTTGCAAACAGCTGAATATCAGGATATGCTCTATGCATGGTCAGAACGTTGACCTGAAAGGATGTTTTCGACAGGGAAAAAAGAACACTGGCTTTTGTAAACGCATTGTCAGAATGCCGGCATCGACGGTGATCAGGTAAATGGTGCGCCACTAACGTCTCGCCGTCTTTCGCCGTTGCAAGTTCAGGTTAGCCCAAGGTGTCGATCAAAATAAAAGGTGAATACAAGAACATTACGGCGACGTCAAATTGTGTACAAGAACCCGGGATGCCCCTCAAGCTGCGCAGATTCCCGAATGGCTCGCGCATTTTGGTTCCGGAAATAGAGGGTCGTTGTACACAAGACAGCAAGCAGGAGGACTTGCGAAATGATAGTTATCACAATGCCAGGGATGTAACGGGGGGCCGAGCTTTGTGTGAAAATGCTCGAGGCGAGGAGGCCACCGACACCACCTGCACTTATTACGATGGAAGAGACGATGGCACGCTTCGAATGGGAAACGATGTTGTTGGAAGACTGGGGAAGAAAATCAGGGTCGAACTTGTCGGATAAATTCTTCACGGACGTATGCAAGGACTCCGATGACGGACCCTGACGAGCCCGCGTTACTCAAAAACAGCCCTGGCAAACAAAGTGCGCCATCAGTTGAAAGAATGATGCAAACAATTTCTGCCGCTTACCGCCATACCGCCACATTCCCGATGGCGCAAAACCAGTCAGCGTCCACCCCACAATTGCCGCTGAGCACTGCACCGCAATGAACAGCGCGCGCTGGCGGTAGTGATCGGATAGGCGGGAGAAGAATACCGTACTGATTCCCTGTATCTGCTTGTCAACCTGTGCTAAGTGAACTGCGACATCAAATAACCGTACAGCAAAAATGAAGGGTGGGGCGCTCTGTCGAAAAACAGTATAGGGCAGTTGCCACAACATATTATACCAAAGTACGAACCAAAAGAAGGGATGCAGCAACGCTCCAGCCCAAACCCCTCAAAATGAGTGTCACGAAGAATCTACTAAATAAATAGGATGAAGAAGGAGAGCGGTGGAGACATACCCGACACCGTAGGTTGACATGGTACCACATAAAAACATGAACGCGTACGCCCAGACCCGCCAATCAAATGCGTCAATGAATTTCTGCCTGGTGAGTACGTCGGGCAGTGAATCTCCCCTATCGTCCTGCACTCGGGCCAAAACGATGGCCGTATCTTCCGCAGAAAGGAAGTCGTTGCGGTCCGACGGAAACCCCGGCACGAAGAACCACGCAACGATGCCGAATACGATAGTTATCGCTCCTTCGATGATCTGAATAGAATCGAACTCCAAGTCAGTGCCGCTCAAAAATCAAAACAATACACTTGCAAATATCCACGCCCATCCCGCAATTCCCAATTTTCCGGACATGAGACTGATAGCATAGGCGAAAAAGGCGCTAAAACCACCCAGAACGATTGCCACCTGGATTCCTGCAATAAATATTACTGTCTATGACGAGCGTTAAGCAAGACTTTCCACATAAAATATCGCGAGCCTAAATTGCTGCATTAAATACGGCTGTCTATGCCAACTGATAAGTGAGACTTGCCGTGTTTGAACCTCGTGCCGTGTATACCTGAATATAGTATTCAAAGAACCGGAGATTTTGGGTGCTCTACGAACCAGGTGCTTATGATATACACCAAGGAGGGGAAAAACCCTGCCTAGAAAAGATTGTTGTATCACATGAACAGAGGGGGCTACTGGAAAACGAACTTCCAAAAGGCCTAGCAGCCCCCGCAAAAAGCTCAACAGCTGCCAATTTGGGACAAAGCCCATCGCGAGCTGTCATACATGTTCGCTCACTTATCAGTTCAGATACGGCATAAACCCCACTGACCTGGGCAGCGCCCCATGCGATTACACAGAAGCTGAGTAATTTGCGCGATCCTACCTTCCGCAGAAGTAAATTGCTGGGGAGTTGACTTGTATATCTTATCAGCATGATCCCATGGCTCCAAGCTGACCTCTTACAACAGTGTGTACGGGACGAAATAGACGCCGACGACGATACTAAAGCGTCCGCCAATACTCAGACCCTGTTATTATTCAGAGACGGCCGTGAAAAGTGACAGAGGAATCACGAACAAGATCTTCATCCAAGCCAACCACACGGGCGATAGATATGTTTGTGCGATCGATGAGAGCAAGGGCATAAAGCACCCCAAGAATGGGGAGAAGCCGCCAATCAACTGTTCGTCTAAAGAATGTTAGATGTTAGATGGCACGTCCCGGAACCAGGCAAGGACACCGACAGGATTCTTCGCTCCACCTCAGTTCTTCGGCTCCGCGTATCTTCCAACAGCGACGCTTCAGCGTCAGTTGCTTGCGATGATGATGTTGGTATCCCAGATGCCATGGTCTGGCTAGGGCAAAGTTAGGCGGGCTGATTGACTTGAGCAGCCACATATCCACACTTAAGTAGCCTGCAGAAGCACGTTAGTCGTTAAGTGCTGTCGAAGACGGAAAACGGCGGCGTTGGAAGCAAAAGGATATTAGAGTTCGAGCCGGAGGATATATGCGCCGAACAGTGCGCTGTTATGACCGCTTTGCTGGGTACGTTGCCGAAACGGCCCTGAGAAGGCCAGAAGACAAGGCACGAAGTGGCGAACAGAAATCCGCACGTCCAGTTGACTTGCGGATGGGTGATTACTAGTCGTTTTAGCATGCCTTGGCCCTAGCCGCCGCGGAATTGCAGTGGTTGACGTGCATCTAAGAAAGGTTTTAGCACTGAACAAGTATTGCCTTTTATGTAAAGGCTCCAGCATCATTTAGTTAGCGCCCGAGAATAAAATAATCATAACTAGATCTCCTACCCACTCGTACACCACAGTAAGTACTGCCCATATCTAGCATCAGACTATTGTACACTCGTTTCAAGTTTGCCACTGATACACTGTCTGTAACACATCGCTTGCGTCATTGCAAGGGCGAGACATGAAAGGCAACGGCATACCCTCCAAGCACACCATCGTTAAGAACGTAAGGGCGAGTCCTTCTTGGACTCAGCCTCCTTCTCGGGGACGGTCGGAGATGCCCCCTCCTCCAGGTACAGACCATTTTGCTCGATGTATTCCACCACATTTGCTGGTAGGAGATAGCGCACAGAAAGGCCCCGTCTGATGAACAGTCGCACCTGCATTTTCGTTAGAGAAAAAACCCTTCGTCTAAAGGCCTACTTGCCTTGGTGCTCGAAACATCATTCTGGATTAATTGAGAGATAAGATGGATATTGTTACGCCAACGCGCAAGGCTGTCGGTTGCTTGGTCCATGCCTGAGCCGGCCCGCTCGACAATGAAGGTTCCATAGCGGCCTAGGATGTGGTCGAGCTAAGAAATTTGATTAGCGAAAATGTGGCGCAGACGAAATGTAGCACACATCGGAGTAGCTCCACACGCCCGGCTCGCTCATTGTGCTGATCAAATCGGAACCAGCGAGAAGCATTATGCGAATGCTGCGGTGCTCGCCATCCGCTGTTCGGGCACCACCCAGGACAGTGTTGATGTGGTAGTCAAAATGATCCAACACGACGGCCGTTCGCTGGTAATCCTGGAAGGCCTCCCAAGGGTCGACCATGAGCCAGGACGAGGTGTCCTCCGCACCGAGGGTACACATATTAACTCTACGGATACGTCAGCTTCGAGTCGCCGATAGAGCGCTATCGAGGTGACAGAATCTGGCCGATCGTCCTCCGGATCAAGGCTCCGGAAAAGTATGGTCCCAACCCATCGCATTTTTTTCTTATGCAGGATAGGCCCGCTGCGGTGCGTGCAGGCTGCCCAGAGGCAGCGCGAGGATTGAAAAGAGGCTCACCTATGCGTGGCGCTGAGAAGACCCGGTTTCTTGTACATGTCGCTAACAGGACTGAGGTAGCCGCCCACAATCTCAAAGTCGGTGTTCTGTCGGACGTAGTCCTTGGCCATTTCGAACATGCGCAGGTGGAGATACGTGACGGGGCTGAACGAGCCACAGGCCACCAGGACGATCGGAGTTTTTTCCGGGTCGCGGAGAGTGGTGGATAGCCTGTGATGGGGAAACTCGTAGTTCGGCGGGTTTGTGAATCCCCCGCCCGAACGCGCCACGGCGGCCATGGTGGGGTGGTATAAAAAGAGAGGGAGGAGGGAGAGGACGGTGAAGAGCGTTGATTAGAGTGGGAGCAGGAAGGATATAGGAGGTACCGTGCGAAGTTGCGGCCGCTCGGCATAACCTCTGACTCAGACCGCGATATGGCGAAATCGCTGCCACACTGCTCTTGACTCCCGTTCCACGCCGTTCATCTCCAGGCGAATCTGACCCTCGTCAATGCCGTATTCCCTCGATTTTCTGCACTTCAATCCGGCGCTCTCTTGTTGTAATTGAAATGAAAGCAGAAGCCGCACGGCAAGCTCGGACATGAAGATGTTTACTTGCAGTAATGAGCTGGGTCCTGATAACGATTTATCTCCGCGTTCATATCATGCCATGCGTGAAATCTACGCAAACGATGGCTAGAGTCAATAAGCACAAGAAATGGACTTCTCAGCTCAAGCCAGCATGGGCAAAGTTGCAAAAGCTTGTTCTCATAATGAGGTTGGCTAACGATGAGCGGGATCATTGTTACAATTTTCGAGGCGACAGACTGTCCTGACTTGCCAAATCTGGACGTCGGTGTGGTGGTGTGATCCAAACGCGACATGCAACCAATCCTCTGAACCCAACACGCCCGGCCCGTTTTTCAAAGTCCACCTTCCCTCATGTGTTCACTATGTTCGGCCCAATTGCCGGGAATTCTCATGACAGAAGCAACTCGGATAACGATAACCTTCCTTGCTGCTATGGTTGGGGAAACCAAATACTTCACGAACGACGTGCATCCCAACATCGAGGCGTCAGAGCCATCCAAAAACTCGTCCCTAACGCTAGCCTACCGTATATTTGGCGATGCCAACCCACCCCGCCGTCTTCATTCCGTCTTGCTATTCAGGTAAAGTCGACACGACGCTCACCTTCCTCTAACTTCCTTCGGAGGACAAGACTCCCCCCGTTCTGTAAAAACCACTTTGTCGTCTGTGGTCTGCCCGGAGGAAGCGAATCCTCCTCGCCATTTAATGTCTCCGCGGCCCAACGCGGGCACACTGTCCCAGCAGTTACCTACGAGGATAACATAGGTCTTCAGCATGTCCTGTGTGCGGCCCTAGGCATCACCGTGACCAAGTTGGAGGCATACATCGAATTCAGCATGGGCGGGCAGCACGCCTACCACATGGCGACTCTCTCCCCAGACTTTGTCGCACGCATCGTCGTTCTTGCGGGCTCAGCCCGCACCAGTTGGCACAACTGGTCGTTACTGGAGGGCCCGAAAGCAGCCTTGGTCAACAGTGCCGACTTTCACGATGTCAAGTACGAAACGCCGACGACCAGAGGCACCAGGGCCTTTTCGCGCGTCTATTCGACCTGGGCACTGTCCCAGGCGTGGTTCCGCCAGCGCTGCTGGGAGACACTGAGATCTGAGAGCCTGGAAGAGTGCTTGCGTGTAGTATGGGAAGAGCGGCGGCGCGGTGCTTGGGACGCCCACGATGCTCTGTCAGCTACAGACGTGGCAGAAGGGCGATATCACGCTCTTCGGACCCGAAGAGGACAGAGGCGACTTGCCAAAGGCGTTGGGTCGGATGAAGGCCAGGGTATTGCTCATGCCCATTCGAAACGACTTGTATTTCCTGCCGGAAGACAGCGAGGAGGAGCTCAAGCATCTCAAAATAATCGAAAGTATCTGGGGCCATATTGCGGGTGGCGGAAATCGGACGAAGGAGAACATCAAACTTCAGGTGCGGAGCTTTCCCGAATTTTGACCTTTCAATGTCTTGTGCGGTCCCTGAATAATACATACATTTTGCTATATGGGAGATTCCAAGTAAGGGTTAACGATCTGGTGGATGAGAACTCAGTGTTCAGTAAAACGGCTTTTTCTGGAGCCATCGTGCCATGAGGTGCTGTAGTAGATCCGCGCGACTACGTATCACCACTGACGTCGTGCAAGTCAATGGAATCTATGCAGGAGAAAGAAAGGACGCACTATGACCCGCCCCCGAAATCTTAATGAAGGTAAACTCGCCTGTGGGCCCCGCTCCTGCCTTTCGGATGGTGCCCACCCCTGGATACTCAACTTCCGTGGCGTTGCGAAATTGAGCTTGATGCGGAGATTTTAATAATCGCATCTGTTTTGTTTTCAGCATCTTCCAGGACTGAACGCAAGCCAGAAACGTGCCCATGCCAGGTTGGACCGCCAGGGGACTGCGCCATCCATGATTCCATTGTATACTGAAGAATTTAGGGCTTTAATGCACGCTAGTCTGGAAAACGAGAACGCACCCAAAACGCGCAAGCCGTCCTCAATCGCGGGCCCCAGGAGAAGATACGCCGGCTGCACCATATCCCCGTTAAATATGAATGGCATGGTGACGTCGTCGATGGCCATGATCAGGAATTTCTTATCTTGTGGCAGGCCAACCTGGTATGGCCGCTATATGAGAATCGCAGTGGGAGGAGGACGAAAGACTTGCCGCGGCTTTGATTCTCCATCCATTGAGAACATCTTCAATGGGACCCAAATTCATATCACAACCGGTAGCGGGGCACTTGTGAAAAATCAATACCGTTGGAAAGAACTACAGACACTGGACACACCTTCGTGCGGTAGTCATATACATCGCGAGTGGCGACCTCCCACGGCGTTACTCTCGCGCAGGCCTCGAAACTCGCATACCGATTCTCGGGCGTAGACTGCTCGTATGCATACTGGATGGCATTCAGGCATCCCGGAAGCGCCTCGATGATACCTTTGCAGATGGTGGCGTTGAAAAAGGGGTTGTCGACACAGTTGGATTGGTGAAACCACAGGTGATGCGACTGTGCGTCGCTCCAAGCGTTCGCCATCATTATCTGTTTGGGGTGGAACAGCGCACGCGAGAGGAATAGAGGAAGGATGTTTACGCTTTCTGGCATCTTGATCGTCCTGTTGGATAAATGCTTGAGTTCGCGGTTGCGGCTATGAATGGTGTTGATGATGTGGGGAATGAAGACCCCGCCGTAAGACCCGGAGCTGATCATGAATTGGTTTCTGATGAAGATTCAGCGCAGGTCGAATATTCAAGAAAACAGTGCTGACTTGACCAAATAAGGATACTGCAACCAAAATTCTTGGAGGAAATCATCAACGTCCCAGGCCGTGGTAGCGCTGCTGTTCCGGAGAGAGTCGCCATAGCTAAAGCCAACTCCGACGGGCTGCGAACGTCACGTAAAAGTCGAACACACAGCAGTACAACTCACTTGATCAAGAGCTAAAACATTTGCATACTCTGTCCACGAGTCCGGGGAAGGAACAGCTTCCCCTCGACCATCCTTGTCCACTTGAATGACACAGGGACTGGGTAATGATGTTGAAAAAGCCCCGACGTATAATGCAAGCGCTTTACCCGGCACCACTGAATGGAAAGAGCAGGGCTGAAGCTCCCGGACCACCTCCGAAAGTTACAACCAAGGGTGCCTTCTCGTGGTCATGGCGCGCTTTGAACAGCCTGCTCGCGGGGCACGTTATTATAATGAAATAATACGCAGGCAACACGGACCACCAAAACATATGCTTGTCCTCAGCACCAGCACTGTTCGTAAAGTGGGCATATCCCGCATTGAATTGATCTCCCGGTGCGCCACAGTAAAGCCCAGAGGAGCCGTTAGAGGTTATCTCGAGACGCGTGCGGATGTTCGGCTGGGCTGACGGGTCTGAGCTGGAGGGAAGTTTAAACGCAGCCTGAGATACCGGTCCGACATGCAGGTATGCCACGACAGGTGTCAGAAACGCAAGCCCGGGTAGTACGAAGTACATGGCTGCACCATTCACGTTGGATTCAAGCGCCCATCTGACAAATCCATATAAGTAGTAGCGATGTTGACTTGTCGGGTTGCAACGTTGTCTCCTGATTTGATTCTTTTTGATTCCTCCCACCATGTCGTCGCCTCCAGAGAAGCGCCAACGCACCGAAAGCGTGTCCATAACACGTTCAACTATCTGGTACAAGGATGGGAGCGTCGTTCTACAAGCCCACAACACGCAATTCCGTGTTCACTGGAGCATCCTCTCACAACACTCCTCTTTTTTCTGTGATATGCAAGATCTTCCTCAGCCTCCTGATCAGGACAGTGTAGAAGGATGTCCCGTAGTTGAGCTTTTGGACTCAGTGACAGACGTGGAAGAGATGCTCAAAGTACTGTATAACCCGCAAGTCCGATTGTGTACATGTCGAAACGGGACCACGCTAACTTTCACTATCTGTACAGTGCACTCTTCAACGAGAATAATCTCCCATTCCAAACGATTGCAAGTTTGGTTCGCTTGGGCCGGAAGTATGATTTTAAAGACCTGTTGCAAATCGCTGTCGACCGCTTGCACTACGAGTGTCCTTCAAGCCTTCAGGAATACGACGCAGTGTTCCATTCGGAAAAATCTCCTGCACGGATAAAATGGTATCCCGGAATTTACTTCGACATAATAGGCCTAGCTAGAGAAAGCGCCATACATTCTCTCCTCCCATGTGCGTACTTGCGAGCTGCCTTACTTGCCACGGTAACACCCTACTTGCGTCATTCTAAACGGATTTCATTATGTTCTCCAGGTTTGGATGTTCGATGGTCTTCTGCGGGAGGATGGCACTCGTATAGTGCTGTCGCCCGCAGATCAGAAAGCATGTGTTATTGGTCGCGAAAAGCTACTGCTCGGGCAGTGGGAACGCGACAATACTCTTGGTTGGTGCCATGAGACCTGTGAGGATTGTCTCGATCCTGTCCGGTGCACGTCAAAGAAAAATCAGTTATTCCGGTCGCACGTCCTCGCGGGAGCACTTTATGCGCTATCTACGGTATCAACAGCTGAGAAGAATTTTGCTTCAAAGCATCTTTGCCCTTCGTGCCAGAAAGCTCTCAAAACCATGATGACTAATGGACGGGGGAAAATGTGGGAGGAGCTCCCAGCCTTCTTTGGCCTGCCACCATGGAGCGAATTGCAAGATGCCCTATAAAATTGTAAGCTCTTTTATTTCCCCATGTAGTGACACTAACCATATGTCCTTGTTCTCAGATGAGTTGATGAGTTGTGTGTACTGCAATCTACGTATAAATATGTCCTGTTTTAAAATCGCTATACTATATCCATCCGTGCACTCAACTAAACGCTTTCCAAGGCTCTTTCCAGCTCAAGGCATATTGCTCCGACTTGAACAGCCATCGTCAAGGTTCTTTCCGAAATGTGCATGTCTGAGCGTTAAGGTACGCGGTTGCTATCTAAGTATATTTTCAAAATCCGGGGCCGGAAGCTACTATGATCATTGCGAACACAGAAACAACAGAGAGTGATGTTCGAATACAGCAACCGTCGTTTGCAGGAGAACGACACGTCCTGACACGTCGCGTCTGCGACGAATACGATACCAAAAAGGCGAGAAACCTTTATAAGTTCGAAAATAGGTTATTGCCTTTCGTAGTTCAAGTTGTTGAACTAACCAATTGTCCGCCTGTTGATTTGACCCAAAATTTTGGCTACTGATCTGACCCCACTTTCCGTGTTTCTGAAATTCATCCGCCAGCAAACATCACCTCCTATGACAATTAAACCCAGGGATACCGCTAGCTATAGCTAGCTAGCGCTGCGACTGTGAGATGAGACTGTCCGGCCCTCTCATATTATGTGATATATACAAGAGGGAACATGGACGCAGGAAGCAAACGGCGATGTCCGGCATGGGATATTCCACGGATATTCCAGAAATTTGCGTCAAGTGTGTTGCATGTCACCTGGTTTGCACGGGCTGAAGCGACCTGATCTGATGGACTCACCGACCATGCGTCGCTGATGGCTGCGGCGGGTCTGTACGAACGTGACCGTGTCTGCGGTGGTCTGTGGGTCTGCACCGGTCTGTATTGGACCCGGGATTCTAATGTAGACAGGCCGTGTCTGTCCCACCAGAATGCGTTTCCAGATGAAACGTCGGAGGTCGCAGGGTTCCGAAAGTGTCTTTTTGAAGTCCCGATTAAGATGTGCACCGAGTCACCGCCACTGCATTGGCCTCTCTTTCCCTTCACATCTTGTAGACATCGACTAAACGTGGACCAACCTGGAGTCTCCCGTAAATCACTACGGAATCCTCTCCGTCGCTCCGGGGTCGTCTTTATCCGATATAAAGAGCGCATATCATCGTGCTCTTCTACGTTTTCATCCCGACAAAAATGTGGCATCTGCCAAGTTGTCCCGGCGCACAATAGATATCGCGTCCATCCAAGAGGCATACCGCGTACTCTCCACCCCATCTCTACGTTCGCAGTACGACCTTCTCCTTCAGCAATCTCGCACCCCTGCTGGCCCTCGACCTGCCCAAGTAATCTCACTAGAAGAATTCCAGGAGCATGGCGATCTGGACTCCTGGTCGCACAGCTGTAGATGTGGGGGTGTTTACAAGATCACCGAGGAGGAGATGGATAGAGGCCAACATCTGATTCCGTGTACCAGCTGCTCAGAAATCGTCTGGGTCGGCTACGAGCCCGCAGGAGAGTAGGCAACCTGCGCTTTCTATCAACCGTTGCATAAATCTCGTCAACGCAGCGTGGCTAGGAATCCCCCCATTTGCACTCGAAAGACGATAACGACCATACCCCAATTCCGAATAAATTCCGTACCCGGTGTGTGGATTGGGGCGTTAACACGATGCGTAAGATTGTGACTACACTTCCATGCATTTGAAACAGTCCTGTCTACTGCGTCGGTCTTCATCGATCGTTTCCCAGAACTTCTCTGTCAACAGCACCGGGGGTGAGGAGCGCAGAGCACAGCCGAAGTCAGGTCTCAATATCGATGGAAATTTACAGCTGGTTCCGAATTCCTTGAGACAACTCGATTTTTTTTTGCGCCGGAGATACCACAAGAAATTTTGATGTAGTGATAGCGACTACTCTTTTTGAATGCAAGTCCGGCGCATCACAATCTCATTGATTCCCCGTTTGATTACCGTCTCTTTGCTTCCGTTTTTTTTTCGACCCAAAGGATGTCGCAAACGTCCTCTGTAACATAGCCAGCATCGAGGCGCCACAGAGGCGCTGATAGCACGGTAGACCATGGAAGGAAGAACAAAGAGAGGTTATCACGATTGCATCGCGATTGCGCCTGAGATGATTTCCCGGGCCTAATGCCAAAAATGGTAATCGTTATCACTACATCAAAATTTCCTGTGGTATCTCCGGTGTAAAAAAAAATCACGTTGTCTCAAGGAATTCGGAACCAGCTGTAAATAGATTGGGGGTCGAGAACAAAAAAAAAAACTGGGCCGAAATTTCAGCTGGGTCGATGCTGTTACTTCGCGATTTTTCGTTAGGCCGTTGTAGGCTCGTCGAGTCGTAGCGTGTGCCTTTATTTATTCAAATGAAAGCCTCTATCGGCATTATCGGAGATGGTGGCGATGAAGGTCAAAGCGCCGGCAATCGATGATGCCGTTCCGATCTTACCCCAGTCGTCCATTCTCTCTTTCAAGAAATCATACATAGCGCTCCCTAGTGCTTCGTGAACTAAACTAGATGATAACCCCGGCACTCAAATTTCCTTCCCGTCTGCTGAGCAGACCCCGTGTGGCTCACCCATCGCTACGACTGGGCCGATGTGCCTCAACTAGTCAGTCAATACTACCGCACGGATCATAAATACTTACCGTCGTTCAGCGGCTGCTACTTTCAATCCCAAGGTCTCTTCCTTGTTACTAGATTCAGTTCGGATGCTCACTTATCTCGGGAGTTAGGATCCGCTGAACTTGGAATCACTATTGACGGAGGAGGAAATCGCGATTCGGTGAGTGTTTGTGCGATTCCTGTTTCCCCAAATTATTCAACTGTATGCGCAGGGATACCGCCCACGAATATTGCCAGGTTGGTCTACTATATTGCCAACGTTTCGTAGCCATAAATTTATGCAGGAGCGACTACTACCCCGCGTTCTGGAAGGATGGCGGACGGAAGGTGTGTTGGATATATTTCACGCACACGCCAATTCTTACACTGCGCAGAATTCAATCACTCGGTTCTCCCTGAAATGGGCAAGCTTGGTTTGCTTGGTCCCACGATTTCGGGCTATGGATGCGCAGGTGTGAGCAGCGTCGCCTCTGGGCTCATTCAGAGAGAAATCGAGAGGTCTGTGCCTTCTGCTACCAGAGGGACATCCTGACGTCTCGCTTGCGCAGAGTGGACTCGGGATACCGCTCCACCTCCTCGGTGCAATCCTCGCTTGTGATGCACCCCATCTACGAGTTTGGCTCCCAGGCGCAGAAGGACAAGTTCCTTCCTCGACTTGCAGCTGGCGAAATCATTGGTGCCTTTGTATGGCCTCCATCTTTATCTTTATACCTTCATTCTGATCCATTGCAGGGTTTGACCGAGCCCAACCATGGCTCTGATCCAGCGGGCATGGAGACCACCGCTGAAGAGACCGACGGCGGGTTCATCATCAACGGCAGCAAGACATGGATATCCAATGCTCCTGTCGCGTGAGTTTTCCCTTTCACAGAACGCGTACCCACAATAATATTTCTGCAAGCGACGTGTTTGTGATCTGGGCGAAGTGCAAATGGGACGGGAAGATACGCGGCTTCCTCTTGGAAAAGGTACGCACTTCATTAACTTCCCTCTCCCCAGCCAACGAGAATATTTTCAGGGTGCGAAAGGGCTGACTGCCCCAGCGATCAAAAACAAAATCGCGCTGCGAGTGTCGCTCACTGGGTCCGTGTTCATGGACTCTGTGCGCGTCTCGCACGACGCCCTCCTCCCAGAAAGCAGGGGCCTCGGCTCCCCCTTCTCCTGCCTCAACTCCGCCCGGTAGATCCCTCCTCCTCTCCTTTGTGGAAGCCATTCTCACATCAGTGCATAGGTTCGGCATCTCGTGGGGCGTCATGGGCGCACTCGAGGACTGCATCGACCGTGCTCTCGAATACGCGCTTGAACGGCATCAGTTCCAACGGCCCATCGCGTCGTTCCAGCTTGTACAAAAGAAGCTCGTCGACGCGCAGACGGAGGCCGCGCTCGGGCTGCTTGCGGCCCTGCAGGTCGGGCGCCTGAAGGACGCGGGAAAGCTCTCGTCGAATATGATCAGCATGACGAAAAAGAACAACTGCGGCAAGGCGCTGCTGCACGCCCGCGCGGTGCTCGACATCTTTGGGGGCAATGCGTGTTCGGATGAGTGCGTAGTCTTCAAGGTGGAAGTTTTTCATAAATTAATCAGCATTTCAGGTATCACGTAGGGCGGCATGCAGCGAACCTGCAGGTGACTAACACATACGAAGGTGTGTAACCCCTTTTCTCCGTCCATCTCTAAACACCTCGCTGACCGAAACATAGGAACCAACGTACGTCTCGTACCCTCACCGTTTGCTACGCTGACCATATTTCCAGGACATCCACGCGTTGATCCTGGGACGTGCCCTGACCGGCATCCAAGCGTTTGCGAATTGATTTAGGGACACCCATCGTGGGCATTCTGAACACGGATACATACAGAGCAATAGTTCAGTGTGAGCATGGATAACAAGTACATATTCAATCAAATACGCAACATGTACATGTATAAGATACAGTAGCCGCCGTCGTGCATTCAATCGCACATCCAAGAAGAAAAAACAGCCAAACAAAAAGAAGAGAGATATATTTAAGAATCCGCATTCCGCATCGTGGGATCGAGCCACTCCAAGCCCAAAATATCAAACACCTCCTGCTCGCTGCGCGGGAAGTACGCCTTGCTGTCCCGGCGCCTCGTCCTGCGGAAAATGATCAAAAACTGCCAGTCGCTGGAAACGAAGTACCACTCACAAACCAGAACTGTCGAATTTCAGGCCGCTGGGGATCGCATCAGCGTAGCACACGGATTAGCAGACACACTCACCGCTCGACCTTGGCGTAGTGCCGCAGATCGCGCTCAAACATCTTGGAGCCGGTCCTGCGGGAAACGTGAGATGGTGGCAGAAAAGAATCAAGGCCCACCATCCAACAACGGCCGTCCAATACGCGTCGGGTGCGGCGAATATGAGGTCGAGGCGGCGGTGCACACGGGGCGCCCCTGACGCGTCGGGAGGAAGAATGAACACCGTGAGCGCCTTTTCCAGCGCGTCCCAGTGTGCGGTGCGCAACGCGTCGGGGGCCCGGAACGAGGAGAGGTCTGCGGGGATAAGGTCTCGGTCACAAGGGAAAGCAAAAACGTACGCATGACATGCGTGATACGGCCTGAGGAAAGATGAATAAAATATACAGCTGGTAAGAACGACACGCACCACATTCGTACAGCCTATCCACCAGCGTCTCGCCCAGGCCCTTCACCCCACTTCCACCTCGCCCAAGCGTCGGGTGGGTGATTACGATGTCGACGTCGTTGCTGTCCGCCTTGCCTCTGCGGTACCCGCCGACGATGGTGCTCGTGCACCCCGGGCATAGCGCCTCCAGCTCGGCCATGACCACATCGCGCATCGCCTCGACCTCCGCGCGCGGAATACGCTCCTCGAACTCGCGGCGCAAGGCGAGAGCCGCCGTGATGTTGAGCGGGGGTGCGTGGGTGTGCATCTGGTCCGAATCGTGCTGTACTTTGTGCCGCGGCGGGTGGGCAGCGTAGTGCGCCTCGAGGTCCGCGATGGTTCGCAGGCCGTATGCGTCAAAAAGCGTGCGTGCGGTCGTGGCGCCGATGCCATAGACTGTGGTGAAGTCAGAAAGGGATTGGAAACGTGTCGAGGCGGCAATTGTTTCTATAAGCTGTGAATGAATATTCAAGTAAGAGGTAGAGGACGCACGGCTTTCTCCGACTCTTCCAGAGTTGATATATTCTTGAATCTAGACTATTTGAGTTGACGAGCGCAGACTGTGCATGAAATAAACCTTTGAAAGCATCTTAGGACCGATAGCAGGCAGCTGCGACACTTCGGCCAAGCGCGAGGCGGTCAGAGTGTGGGGATAGGCTTTCAAGACCTGAGGGCGATCAGCAAGGTTCAGATGAATTCCGGCAGGCGCACAGAGATTGCCCGTTCATAGGCGAGTGCGCTCGTATCCTTGCCCTCCAGTTCGCGAGATCGACGAATGACGCCAAGCTCGCGAACTAGGCCTTGGTTTGTGCACACGAGGGGGCACGGCCGCAGACACGCATAACGGCTGGTGTAGTGCGCTCGCATACGCTCAATTGGACTCGGAGGTCGAGAGGATTCAGGTGCAGACAAGTCGTCACCACAGTCTTCACCGCCTGAATCTGGACAGTTTTGAGTTGTACTTTCCTGCAGTTCACCTAGCGCAGCGTAGTCCCCACACGGTAAAATAGCGCGCCGTGCGACCGAGTCACGGAGCCAGGATGGAGTCACTATTGCTCTGTCTTTCTGAAGGGTATGATATTACAGCGCGGTAATTGAACTAGAACCAAAGAGCATACAGCGATGTCCCCGGATATGTGCCGCTCGAGACGTTGGCGCATGCGGACATTTGTAACAATTATATCGCAGTCGGCGGCGGCGGAGCACCACTCAAGTTTGGTGTCATCGTGGGATTTGGCGCTAGAGACGCGCAGGTTGTGCCGTTCAGCGAGCGAGAACAGCTCAGATATGTCTTGGGCGCTGAGTTTTGCTTGGACGAGGTAAATTTTGACGAGGCCAGACGCCGGCGAGGATGGCGGTGGGGACGCCGAATCAGATTCTTCGTCCGACATTCTCCGCCGTTTCGTTGGGCGCTCAGAGTATGCAGCAAAGCAGGTTTTCATTGTGAGGTAGTGGATGACGATAGGGGCCAGAGGGTATAGACGTCGCAAATCAATAGGTGCAAACAGACCTCCCCTTCCACAACCTTTCCATTGTTCTTGTCAAGCAGCTAAAGATGCGCATCGTGCATTTTGAGAGACTCGGAATTGCTCTCCCTTCTCGTTGGACTTCGTTTGGTTCTCAATTTGATCAATGAAAGATTGAAAAGTTCTGCGCAAGCCGTGAAAAGCAAAGCCTTCCACGGCCCGAGTTATTTTTGACATGCTGTTCCCTTCACACGCATTTAGGCGCCGGTGCGCATTGACGCTGCAACCTTGACCAGCTTGCGAACTGTGGATTGAGCTGCTCATGGCGCAGCAACTGCCGAGTCTCCATGATCTCTTCTTGCCCTACTCACTGCCTTTACCACCGCCGCCCCAGCAGACCCCTACGCCTGAAGTGGCATCGTGGCCGAGGTCTGCCAGTTTGGACCCTTTCCCGCCACCTCTACGTCCGGGACTAGTACTGCGTGCCCTCAGGATTCGGGATGAAGACTCGAGGCCAAGCGTGAGGCCTTATGGTGCGTGCTGAAATTTGGGCGCGTCATATCAACGGCTAACAGGATCGAAGATGTTTCTCGGCGACCAGCGATCCTGAGACCGGCGCATTGGTATATCGAAGGCGTGTAACGACTTGGTATACACGACTTACCCGGTTATGCTGATCAGTGTGCACCATCTCCCTTTTCGCATCCAGGACCCGAGCTAGATGCACATACCCCCCGCCGCATTAATATCCTTAACCGCGATGTGCGTCTTATCATCGGACGACTGGACCAACTTCTTCACAGTGGAAACACGTCTTATGTCAAATTTTTGGAGTGCCGTGGTCGCACGGCGCAACGACTTCTTGATCTGTTGCAGGATGTAACGCAGCATTTCTTATGAGGGGAGGATGGCTAACCCAATGACCAGCTATTAGATTACGACCTAGAAATCGTCAATAGGCGCAGGTTCTTCAAAGCTTTAATAAGGCTCTCGGGCGAATCAAAACTCCATCCCCGATGCTTTGCTCTCGCTGGGCTGCAGCTTGGGGAACAGGTGGCGGGCGGCGCCTTTGGCGATGTTTACAAAGGGGCACTTGGTGGCCAAAGTGTTGGTATTAAAATGATGAGGGTGTTTGGAGGGAAAGAGATTGACACATTATTAAAGGTTTTCAAAAATTTCCACTCATTTACCATCGGTTGATTTTTGTGCAGGAGTTTGGCCGAGAGGCACTCATCTGGCGGCAGCTCTCTCATCCCAACCTCCTCCCTTTTTTTGGTTTGTACTACGTCGAGAAAAGGCTTTGCCTAGTTTCACCTTGGATGGAGAACGGGGACATCGTCGCGTTTTTGAAGAGGGAAGCGTGCGGCACTGATCAGCTTTTTTCCTTCGTAAGTTGTGTATCTTGCCTGGAGATTCAGTGTAGTCCAATATTTGCACCTTAGATCCTAGATGTCGCGCTTGGGATTGAGCATCTGCACGAAAAAGACATCGTGCACGGCGATTTAAAGCCAGTAAGTGACTGTTGCACCGGGTGTCGTCTTTCCGGTCATCACACACCCAACTAGCTCAATATTCTCGTAACCCCTTCCCTCAGGGCATGTATCACCGATTTCGGTCTCTCTACCACCGTCGCTGCAATGTCCTCATTCCAATTCACCAACTCTTCAAAGCGTGCACGAGGGGGTACAGTACGATATCAAGCACCTGAACTACTTCGAGGGGGACATAACCATCTCGGCTCTGACATCTATGCCTTTGCATGTGTCGCCTATGAGGTGCGTTCACCGTTGAATACCTTTTCCCCTGTGATGGTTGACATCACTTGTAATAGCTGACAGCAGGGAGTGCTCCGTTCGCCGAGTTGCGATTGGACAGCGCCGTGATATTCAAGGTCCTTGCAGGGATCCGCCCTTCGAGACCCGCGTCTCTTTCACCCACCAGGACCTCCCAAGGTCTTTGGGATCTGATCAAATGCTGCTGGAAAGAGCAGGCGCAAATACGCCCGACGGCTTCTCGAATCGTCCAGGCGCTCACGAGCCTGATCATCCGAGCCACGACAACTTCATCCAACGTAGATTGGGACGAAACGTTCACCTCCAAATTTCGCCGCTCCGTGCAGGTGCTGCCTCCACTGCCTTCAGTTTCGGAAATAGAGTGCATGATTTTCCGCGAACAACAAATCACGGCCCCTACGCCAACGGTCGCGCCGGGCGAGCTCAAGACCAAGGCGTTCATCTGCCCGCTATTCTCGTGCGGGCGGCTGTTCAAGCGCATGGAGCACCTCAGGCGGCACCTGCGCACACACACGATGAAACGTCCGCGGCCTTTTGCGGAGGGGGAGGAGGACGAGCTGGGCAACGAGGACGTTGACACATCCATGTACCCTGACAACACGCAGATGCGGATGTGCGAGGTCGAGGTGCCGGGAAATCCTAGGGACGTGCATGGCGACGAGGAGGGGTTGATGATGCGTGTCGGCGACGACCTGACTATTCCTCATTTCCACAGCCCGTCACCCTTTCATTTCCTCAACCCGTCACCATACGTACCCGCATCCACCTTTGCCTTGGGCCCCTCGCCAGCATTCGCTTCGCGGGTGCAAACCGCATACGCCGGCGCCGCTACCGCATGACGCCCCCCCTCAAGCGCAGCAGCGAGTTTTCGGACGCTTGGATGTGCCCTCCCAGATCCCGGGTGCCACCATCACAATATTGCACGGCTCCTTGCCTCGACGTTGCCAGCCTCGCCCTCTTAGATTTTTTCTGATTGCATGAACATGTTGTACTTGCGACTCGGACGTACTTGCACCCCTCTTTTATTAATCGTTAATCTCGCAAACAGGAACTTAGGGTTAATTTCCCTAAGAGAGGATGAGGGAGGAAGTACATAGCCATAGATCAACATTAACATTGGAGAGCGGGACCTACAGCACCTTGAGCAAGTATTGACCATCCAAAGCTTAGCTGCATCCTGCTGCAGGAATCATTGATTCCTGCACCTCAATACTATGATTACCATCGACGTTGAGCTGCTGAGGCAGCCCATGCAAGTCGCGGACTCAGGGGAAAAGGACCAATGCGGAGTCGGATTGCGGACGCCCCGGACGCGTAATTGTTTTGAGCTGGCAACACGATGCTCCCGTCCTCATACCAAAAACCAGGGCACATTAGCTGCGCGTCTTTTGTACATTGGTGCTTTGTGGGAGGCGACGACATGAGGGTTGTTATTACACGAAAATTTTGGGTCTTGGATCGACCCGATGGCAACTAATGATTGATTGATCCGAGCACTGCATTCCCACGGTTCAACATCTTGTCATCATCCTCGAGTCCTATCACTTTTTTCTTCAGCGCTTCAGCCACCACCTCTTCGCTTCCGCAATGTCGCAACCAGCCAGTTTGTCTTCGAACCGGACCTCACAGACTGACTCAACATTCTCAACCTTTGGCTGTAAGGCCTCCACGCGCTCGCCGCTCTACATGACATCGGAGGGGCTTCACATCTTGCCCCTGGTGGCTGTCGAAAAGACGCGCAGTCGAGAGAGGTCCCTAACATACGGGACCACGAAGCCTGCGATGAATCCCCGCAGTCTTGCTTCATTCCCTTGGATAAATTGAGATATCTGTGCATTACTGGAAGCCATGTATCACTCTAACGCCACTGCGGACCGGGGTCTCGTAGATCATCTATTCGCACTCACTGCCGAGGATCAGCTCAATGCGGCGGCTATTGTGTGGCACAACACGGCCTCGGTTGTCACATGGCAGCCGTACACTTATATCAAGCTTCCGCCGCTACGCTACCTTGCAGAGTGTAGTATGTGCATTGTTGGGAGGGCCAGAATAGACCCCATGTTTTTGTCTCGATCCATTCTGCTGTGGGCCTCTCTCTTTTTTCAAAAAAAAAAGGAACATTCGTGGGACGAGTACTGACGGTGGGAATATCTCTGCCACAGCCACATTATCTTGACATATATCATTTTTCTTTTGCGGTATAAAAAAAAAAGAAATGCACCACGTACATAGCCAAATCCGGACGGCCAGAGACGACATTTGCAGAGCATCACGACTAGGAGGTGGCCCAATGGCAAAGGTCCAACAATGTGTCTGAACAAGATATAGGTATAGGTATAAGCTTCATACTAGTCTTCTTACATAAGTGCAACCCCGGTCCCCACGACCTCTCACTAGGAAGACCAAAGCAAGTCCCTGCCGACAGTATGGCAACAGGGACCGGACAGCTTCGTTTTCCCGCATTTGCCGTGATGCAATCATGATCCGAGCCGTGGGATGGCCGTTTGGGGTGTCAGGACCCCAGAACTGAGGGATAAAAAGAGTTGTGGGAAGCGCACGTGCTTACATAAGCCATCCCGTTTGGGTAAGTGGTTCAATTCTGCTGGTGTGCGTCAGTACTGTTTTTCGGGCCTAAAAGGAATTTTGTACCTTGAAATGTTCGAATGACCTTGATGTTGGTGCTCATTCAAAGTAGTTTGCCGCCTTGAGACCGTCTTTGCTGTGTGAAGTTATGGCGGTCACTTTGCACATCAATTATTTTCCAAATAAAACATGTGTTTCTAATCATTTTCTTGCCTTTTCGCAAAACTTTAGGCACTTCAGAACAATTTTCCTACTTCCAACAAAAAAGTCTATTTCAGTCTAAAATCTTGCCTGCAAAAAAAAAAAAACTCACTGTAATTTTTTTTTTTTTGGCTCAACATTTTTTTTTCTGGATTGGGTTGAGGTGATGGGATCACGTGATTGTGTGCCCGTTTTAGAAGTCTGTATGAGCCTCACATGGCATCTTAACATACCAGGATGTTCTTCCAGCTATCAACAGGTACCACAGCTGCTGTGAGTAGGTACAGTACACTGAAACACATCTCATATCCAGCCATGCATTCGTAGTTGTGTTTTTGAGCATGCATCAATCCAACTGAACACAACTTGGCCTCATTTTGAGGTAGTAGTAGGGCTCTGCTCATCTGCTCATATTTTTTGTGTGTCTCACAGGGGCGTTAGCAGCCCCTGGAAGTCTATGTTTGGTCTTGTATCCTACTTACCATGCGACGTGACCTATCATGTGACCTTCCACTTGGCCTTCCCGAAAAAGGTTTTTTTTTTCGAAGTCAGAAAAAAAAAGTTTTGAGAAAGGGTTTCAGTTCTGTTTTCCTCATCCTCACAAAAATATTGACAACTTGAGGTTTTTTTCATAAAGTGTTGAAAGATTTGTGAAAACAGGTCAAAATATCTAGAAACAGGTGTTTTATTTGGAAAATAATTGTTGTGCAAAGTGACCGCCATATGAAGTAAGCTGTCAGTATTCAACTCACTGCTACGATTTGGGCAAACCCGTCACAGCTTGGCAGTAATGAAGTCTAAGATAGGAGTGGAGATAAGTGGAACAGCAAAGCACTTGGATGCTACTCAATCGAACTTGATAGGTTTGTCTTGAAGAGGGAAATGATGTTTCATCCAAGTTTTATCAGAAACAGGATGGGTTTGTTGGCTCTGAGTCATATCTAATGAGATAAAAGATCACTAGAGTACACCAGTTGACCTGGGTAGTTTCTGTGTTGAAGTCTTTTTTTTCTACTGTATCTCCCATGATACTTTCGTGTCACACAAACTTTTGCACAGACCCGGGACAATTGTCAAACTCAAAGAATGGTTGGTGTATTGCCTTTGTTAACTCAAACTCTTGGTGAAACAACTTTTGTTCATTAGATGGTAATCTAATTGGTACCAAGTAGCACACTTTGTTGAACTTAGTATGATTTACCTTAGAATCAGGCCATCGTCAACACACACAACTGCAATGATCTTGGAACGACGCTCCACCAAGG
Source organism: Mycena crocata (assembly GCA_029281795.1). NCBI lineage: Eukaryota > Fungi > Basidiomycota > Agaricomycetes > Agaricales > Mycenaceae > Mycena > Mycena crocata. The sequence continues at coordinate 20,745 of JARJCP010000013.1, read as the reverse complement.
AACTCTGGTCTGTGATTATTGCTTTCTACCTCTGACTTCATATCAAACTTCAAACCTCACATCTTGCTCCACTCAGCTTCAACTTTGACTTAGTTTGCTCATTGCCTCAAGATACTGAGAATAGGTAAGTTCACTCTGCCTGTCTATTGACGGTTTCATTCAGCAGCTGTGGCTTTGTCAACTAGATCTTACACAATACTATTGATCCATAATTCCAAGTTTGAACTGCTGATTCAACTGGAATTATTGCGAGCGAAGCGAAGCAGTTCTACCCTAACACCTGACTGGCAGAGGGCTCGAATATGCAGTAAACACATACAAATTGTAAGCCCAGTGGCTGACAGTCCTTGCTGGAAAGAATGCCTTTAAAAACACTTAATTCTGCAGGTACGAGGATAAAACTGAGCTCAAACAACGCGCTTTCTCTCGCTCATCCCTGCGGTACCCATTATTCAGAAAAAATATGGAAGTTAAAAAGTGACCAGATCGGGAAGTGATCGGGTACATGTCAGCGCTCATGACATAGGTCTGTCTGCGGAGTGAGCACATTGCGCCTCAGCGAATTCCTAGTACAGAGGTATGTCAAAGAGAAATTTATTGACTTCTGTGTATCTAGTTTGACTTGGGTCATTGTGGATACTATTTTACCGTGCTCTTCATTGTAACAACCCCCCCCAACACCCACCAATACAATCAATCCCCCTAAGCTTGTGTTGAATTTCCGATTATTCTGGTTCCTTGGCCATCTCGGGTGCATCTAGGTCTTTAGTTCAGCAGAATGAGGCTTGACTTTGATACTGTTTCCTGGCTGACACTCTCCCATGCTCAATACCCACAATGGGTTGATCGCTAACCATCATCGGGCCAGCTGCAGGCAGGAAGCGGTTTGTATGGCTAAATCTCTGTCTAGCCGCTCAGTTCATTTGATTTCTTGTTAAAGTATGATTATTTTTCCAGCTGATCTTAAAGTTCTGCTAAAGACATTTTTACTGCTGGTAACTCAAGTCTGAAGTATCCATGCAGGTGATATTCTAGTCTAATTGACCAAATTATGACCAATTCAAAGTCCCTTCAGTCCCGAGAAATGCTGGAGCGTCAGCAAAGACCGGTTCAAATTAAGTCAACTCAGATATATGCACCTTTGCCGAGTGCAGACTCAGCAGACTGAGTTCGATTTTGTTCGTCTCCGGTTACCTCCATGTTTTTCTCTGACTGTCCACCAGACTACCATCTGTCAGTTATTGAACAGAAATTCTGCCAAGTTCTTTTGCAATTCTGAATATGTTCCGAGATATATGTAGGTTGTTAGCATGTTGTTTTGTTTTGTAGTCCTGTAGAGCCTTTCTCCCACACGCCACCCGCTTTCATCCCAAGGTATGAAGATGCCCTGTACTTGCCTCGCTTCATCTCATGCGGTGTTCTTAGTTTTCAGATCTTCCTGACTTTCTCACTTTGTTAAGTGCAGATCAACTTCAAGTTTAACTGAGGCAGACTCTCGCCTGACTAGGACTTAGCCGACTAGTCCTTGATCGCTAGTTAGCAATTCGGTCATTTGACTTAGTTGACTAGTGTTCCCACGCTTTGATTTAGTGATCGCTATTTTTGCAGAGATAGTTTGTTGTACTACCTGTGGGGATGGAAACACTTGGGGCAAGTCCATATATCTATGTGTGCTATCACCTCATCTGTTGCCACCAGAATCCTAGGCCAGACGTGTGCACAACGGCAAAGAAGCTGAATTCCACTAGCGATCACTATGTGGCCGGCCCCTTAGTCGGCTTTTAGTAACTAGTGATTGCTGTTTAGTCAACTAAGTAATTACTCAGTCAAGCGAGACTCTGAACTGAGGCTGGTCGCAAAATACCTGGGCTTTGGAGTAAGACCTTCAACATTCTTGACGACATTTAAATAGTTTTGTAGTCCCTCAAATCCCTGTTGAGTGAGTTGAAAGTTAGTGAAACAGTAATTATTCCGCTTTTATTTGTACCAATGCTCCCAACATTTAAGTGCCACTCTTCTGAATCAACCTCCACTGCTTGCTGTGCTCGCCAAGAACAGCATATGTATCTATTCAAGGTACGCTAGCCCTTTTTTGATTCACATTGTCAGCCCACATTACTACAATACATGTTCTCCCAAAATGTCAGGTCTGACAGAAATCCTCAAGACTTCACTTCAAAGTTCATTCCAGTGTCATTCTTCAGGATCTTCAACCCAAATCAACCACTGAACTTGGGGGTGGATGCAACACAGATTTAAAACGGTTTTAAAGTGCCGTCCTGATTGTTAAGAGCTTTTGGGTGTTTTGCTTTCACAATGTATGTGTTGGCTGTTTGCGCCGTCGGTCCCTGCTCAAGACATGGGTGAGAAAGTCTTTTGACTTAGAGTTGCACCGGCCTGAGTTATTTACTGATTCAGATCAAGAAGGTCGCTTTCAAGTCAATCCATCCATATTATGATATTAATGTTCCGTTGAATTCAAACTTGTCCTCCGAATCTAATATTTCACTGAAAATGTGAAGTCCTGTTGTTTTCTCGATGTTTCAAGCATGGCTCGTGAAATTATTACTAGATACTTCAGGGACAGAATGCCTTGCGCTTGATCAAACATCACTAATCAGAAGAAGTAGCAATTAGCGGGACGTATGCCAATGACTTTCATTGTTTTTATGGCATCAGAATGTCTGTATTGTGTTTACGGTGTCCAATATAGGGGCTGTAACTGTAGGAAAATTCCCTATTTACACAACGGGAAGTTAAGACCCATACCCATACCGCAACCGCCTGTTGTGGCTATAAGGGAATGTCTCTGGAGCATTTGTTGACTCTTGGAATCTTCTTTTGAGGCCGAAATTGACTGATTTACCTTCCAGATCCCATGAATGGACAATAAAATGTACCATCTGGGTGCAGGACCGACCTGTAAAAGTCCCGTCTCGAAACAGCCATATTTATAGGCAAAGATTTTCCAAATGGAACAGCATATTTTTTACAGGACGGTTTGATGCCTTAATTGTTTTGTTCGCTGTGGCACGCTGGGTGTAAGATCACGGTCGTTAGCTTCAATCTAGATACCAGCCATGTTTTTCCTTGTTTAGATAGAAGATCTCATTGGAGAATCTAGAATCAAAACTATCTTTGGATGCAGCATATGCAAATCAGTATAAAATAATATACAGTCCTAGTTTATGCCCTCACGCACACCAGCAGAATTGAACCACTTACCCAAACGGGATGGCTTATGTAAGCACGTGCGCTTCCCACAACTCTTTTTATCCCTCAGTTCTGGGGTCCTGACACCTCAAACGGCCATCCCACGGCTCGGATCATGATTTCATCACGGCAAATGCGGGAAAACGAAGCTGTCCAGTCCCTGTTGCCATACGACAGGGAGAACGCTGCGCTCCAAGTTGATTAGTCACGGATACGCGCGGGTGTGTATCTAAGTAGACTAGTTCAAAAAAAAAAAATTGTTTTATGTATACTAGTAGTATTGTATACCCGAATCCTGATTTTAGATGATTGGGTTAGATCGGGTTCCCACGGTTCGATTCCGGTATAAGTAATCGAAATTCAACCAAAGTCTGTCTCACGTGGCGACTGGATAACACTACGCGAGACAGATAACACATCGGCGGGCGGGGACGAACGGGAAACTGGAACTGGGATCAGGGATGGGGCTCGAACGCGATGTTTGCTTTGCGAGAAAACTCGGAGAAACAACGTCGTTTCGCTGTTCGAGTCGTTTGTTTGATAATGCGTTATCTGAGTCGTCGAGGATGCGTTATCTGAGTCGTCGAATCTACAGCGTCTGTGTGCAATCTACGTATGTAGAAATTCTAGAATGCGCCCAAAGGAAGCCATAGTATTAATTATAACACCACTTTGGGAGTCCATAACACCACTTTGGGAGTCTGGGATTTTCCTCCTTGAGCTGCTTGTTGGATAGTTGGATATTTCACCTTCCTTATAGTGGATATTTCTCCTTCCTTATATTGGACAGTTACATAGGCTTCCTTAGACTTGCGGGATAATTAGTTACGCTTGGCTTCCTACTGTAACTGGTAAGTAACTGTGGTTCGGCGTTCGTTCGGATGCTGGGTGTAGTTCTTCTTCGGATGCTGGGTGTAGTTCTTCGGACAGTGCTCAGTGTAGTTCTTCGGATGCTCAGTGTGTGTACATAGTTCTTCCTGGACCCAGATACGCAGTTTAGAGTACTTTAATTAGGGGCGAGGCATGACTTGCGTGTTCAGTGAGTGAGTGAGTGAGTGAGTGATGAGCGATATCGATGAGCTCGGAGCTTGCAGTCTGCAGTCCGTGTCAATGGGTGAGAGCAGTATGTACTAGTACTAGTCAGGCATGTAAATCCTCCTTGCCTAATTTAATACATACTTGCCTAATTTACCTACCGGTGGATATGCATATGCATGTCGAGTGTACAAATGTAGAGCGGGAGACGAACAGCGGAGGTTCGGGGCCAGGGTGAAAGTAGAGAGCGGGAGCGGGAAAAGACATGCGCAATAAACGCAGTGGGCGGGGAGGTAAAATGAGGGCGGCGATAGGATATACATAGGCGGCTGGCTGGACTGGCTGGCAAAGTAATATATTGGACACCGGAGTGCATCGTGTGTTGAGTCGTATCGAGCGCGGTGTCGAACCATACATATCGAGCGCGGTGTCGAACCATATCGAACGCAGTGTCGAACCATATCGAACGCAGTGTCGACTCGAATTATTGATCAGTGTTGAACTGTACTCACCCCAGTTTGCTCTCTCTCTTGACTCATCGACCGCCGTCTAAACTTCAAGTAACCGTCCGCCGTCTGAAGGCGGGAACTCGGCGTGGGGCGGGCAGCGGGGTTGATTCATGGTGGTTTGAGTTTGGGTTTGAGTTTGAGTTTGAGAGAGGGGAAGGCCGGAGGGAGGGAGGGATGGCAGGAAGGAGATACTCAGATAGAAAAAGGAGTGCTTATCTTTGTATACGAATACGAAGTTAAAAAAACGATCCTCGACAGGGACGCAGAAAAAAAACATGTGGATAAGAAAGGTCGCCTCCAAGTATGACAAGACGCCACCCGCAATACGACGAGGATGGGAAGCGCCGGAGCCGAGGAAAGAGAAGAGAAGACAAAATACGGAGTCCAGAGAGTCTAACCTTGACAGTGATAAGATGTGTGTATGTCACCAATGCAGAATGGGACCCGCAGAGCTAAAGGGAGAGGGTGGGAGGGAGAGAATCATTGTTTCGGCTTCGAGCGTCGTGGAGCACTTTTCCCCGACTCGAATGCAGCACCAGCCATAGACAGGCGCCTCGCCCCAAGCGTCTACTGCGTTCAGGTTGAGCGACGACGGTTCGGGCCATTCCATGGGCATCCCGCAGCATTGATCATTGGCTCGTTCGAGCAGATCGAGGAATAGGTAGTTCAAGTCCAGTCCCAAAGACTTTGCTGAAGATGTAAAGCCCCATGTTGCCTACGATGGTAGAAGTCGCAGTAAAGGGGTAGCTTTTCTCAGTGAAGAGCGCAAGCAGATGCATGACCGAACCCTTGAGGCCGAGGCAGAGAGAGTGTCGAAAGCAAAAAAAGACGAAAAGTAACCTGGAAAGCGACAATGGACTCGCACGTGCCCGGAAGTCGGACCGCGGTGTGTTTACCTTTGTTATTCTCGTCGTCGCCGCTCCCAATTTTCACGAAAGCAGGACCCGTCCGCCAGCAAGATTAAAATGGGCTCCACCAGGTGAGCAGTCGAATCTACGCACCCCAACACACCCCATGGACGATTGGTGGATGGATCTGTGCGGTGGAAGGGGTGGATGCGGGATGTCGGGTGTGGATGTCGTTGGGGTGCGGAATGCGAGTGGGATACTGATGCTGGTGCTGCAGACTATACAGCAAGGGGCGCGTCCTGGGACACAAGCGGGCCAAGCGCAACACCCGCCCCAACACGTCGCTGATCCAGATTGAGGGTGTCGCCACCAAGGAGGACGCACAGTTCTACCTCGGAAAGCGGGTCGCATACGTCTACAAGGCAAAGCGCGAGATTGCTGGCTCAAAGGTCCGCGTTATCTGGGGGTACGTGCCACTCTGTTCCTTGCACCTACAACCATTTAACTGTGTCCAGCCGGGTCACCCGCCCACACGGCTCCTCCGGCGTCGTAAAATCAAAATTCCGCGCAAACCTCCCCCCGCGCGCCTTTGGTGCATCTGTCCGCGTCGTCCGTGCCTCTCCTTCTTACCCAGGACAACCCTCACACACCCCGCAGATGCTCTACCCGTCGACGATCTAGACGCTTCATCGCACATGCCTGTTTCCCGTATCACATTGCAATATGACATGCACCGCGCATATGCTTGTACCGCACCATAATCTGAGCTGCTTTCCACCTGAGCCGTAGAGCCACTGATTGTCTCTCTTTGAGGACCTTGCAAAGGTCGGTCACTGGTGGCGCAGCCCCCATGTTTCCGTTTCTCTAGATCTGCACCTGAACCTCGGTCTCTGATAGCGTGGGTGTGCGCTAGGTACCTGAGTGGGCTGGCTGGACAACCAGCGCGGCCCTTTTATTAGCAGCGGAGGTCGGCAGCTGCGCCTGCACAGCTGGGAGACGCCGCCCAAGTTCATGCCCCCCGCACCCTGTGCCACCTCGCGCTCGGTGTTCGACTAGCGCAGCTAGCGACGCGGTTCAGCGCCCTTGCGCAGTGAAGGCATGTTGAGCGCATACCGACAGAACTCGTCCGCACGTAGTATTTTAACGGCACTAAGACGTCTCATTAAATTCTCCCGTTGTGTGTCATCTTTTGGCCTGTCTCGTTTTACTTGCCGTTTGGGGACGTCCTGTCCTGCCTTGCCATCTCTTTCAGCTTCCGCGTCCATCTCTCTTTCCTGTCGGCGATTGATGTGTACTCGGTACTGAAAGTCAATGCGCACAAACACCCGTCCCTTTCTCTCTCGTGCACAAACTTGGCTGTTCTCTGGACCAACTGGCCCCGTAACCGTTGAGCACAAGGCACAAGTTTTAAATATCTGTGTGTTTCTTTCGCGCACCTCGTCGCTCACAAACCCCAGATCGTTCTTCACGCGCCCTCGCCTTTCTGTTTCCCCACCCACCCTCCTCTACTTTTGGAGCTGACGCTCGGGTGGCTCTGGTCCCGTTGAGGCCTCGGCAGCTCTTGTGTACCGGTTTCGGTTGGCCCGTGCGTCCCGGTTTGCCCCGTGTCGGTTTTTGCCGCAGCCCCCTTTTCCCGTGGCCCCCTAAACCGGCCAGCCCGGCCAAAAGTTAAAACCCCACACACACCAAAGACTGTCCCATATTTCTGTATCAGAGCCGTTTTCGCAGCTCGATATTTCTGTCCTGCCTACGCATCCCATCTGGCTAGGCGTACACTAGCCTTGCGCGCATCACAGCCTCAGACTCGCTGGAGAGGTTTCATTGCGGCACGCAATACCACTGCGTCCCGCCAGATATCATAATCCGCGCTCAAAATATGACCTCTCGTTATTTAACAGCTTTCTGTTAACAGCATTTATCATGATATCAATGGCTGACGGTTCCTGATATCACTATCAGGGTCTTCGAATATATAACGTACGGTATAAGTCGGATCTTCCCTCCGCCCTTCCATGCCCTCCGCCTGGCACTAACTGGCCGAGCTTGCTGTTGGGATCGTCGGTGCTGCTGCGACAGTTGGAGCAGGCACACCGGCAGGCTCTGGTTTCACAGGTCGGCATGAACAAAGTCATCGCGAAGAGATCAGAGACGAGTACAGAAAATCACGCCCGGTACAAGTAGAGAGGCTGTAACGAGCCTAAGAGACGAGTGCGTATCATCAATGTGGCATTCACGGTAACGGTTGAGCGCTGACCCTGCCATGTATCATATCACAGAGCTTTTCAGAGGCAAAGCAAATATTATGAATGTATTGAGATCTATAAGGGATCGTCGTGGTTCAATTTCCCGGAGAAATTGCAGAAAAAGAAGGATGTCCGAGAGGCAAAGCGTCTCACCCGAGAATCTAACCACGTTCTTAGGAATCTCACTGAGGTGAGCATAGATACTCCGTCCGGACACAATAAATAAACAGATACGCGATCTAGTCGATGCATTCCGGTTCCGAAACATCCTCGATCTATGCATCTGCTGGCTCTCCGCCTGGATCCAACCTGGCTATCGATGAGATAGAAAGGTGGAGGTACGACGTACTATCTTCCACCGACAACGAGGATCGCGAGATATCGACAGACGACGATGTCCATCAAAGCAGGGCCAATACACCCACTGCAGTTCGCTGCCCCTGCTGTCTGGCAGATACCGCTCCGATTCTTGGTTCCTTCTGCCTATGCCAGTCCCCGTCACATTTTTTCGGCTCTGGCCTCTGACATCCAATTTATTCCCTCCATATGGTGTCGAAGCGGGTCGCCAAGGCCCAGCTTCCCGCCTCCGCCACACTCATTCCCGAACCTAATTATATCACCGCGACCTCTTCCGGCTTGTGGCCAGCAACGCCATTGACAACCTACATAACGCCATCCACCGCGCGAAGTTGAACCAAGCCGTCACCTATATTTGCCTTGCTGCCGCGCATGACGGCACTTTCCTAGCCATCCATCTGACGTATTCATATGGTGCCGACGCGCACCAGCAAGACCACGCTTCCGCCTTCCTACCCCCATCCACCAGTGCCATTCCGGCGTTTGGCCAGTAGCCCCCAAATCTGCTGAAATGTGCCCTCTCAAGAGCAACGTACTTGCTCTCGCTATACTTGGTACCCGGCTCATCCTCATTCGCTCCGCCCCATCTTTTTTCCCTCTCGCATCATTCAACTATAGCATTCACATCGCAACGTATTTTAACCCGCCCACATCACACTCAACTCCCACATATGTACATACTAGCATTCACCTCATCGCATCATCGCTTTCCATATTGCTCATCTATCCACTGTACTCTACCACATCCACATCAACGCATATCGAACTCCTATACCCGCATTCACCCATAACTTATTGTTCATCTTTGCACTGTACTTTACCACCCACCGCACCCATCAGCAAAACCTGACCCCCCTACGGCATGCTACGTAGCGCTACGGAAGTGCTCGTAGCGCTCGTAGCAATGGTAGCACTCGTAGCAGGGGTCCCCGCTACGTAGCACTACCGTAGCAAACTGTAGCGCAAAGCAGGCATTTCGTAGCACTACGTAGTGATACGTAGCACTACATAGGAGGGCTGTAAAGATGTGACGAATTAGCTACTATTGGCTTCCACAGCTTACAGGACGAATATCAGACAGAATTGCAGGAAAGAACTTTCATTCTACATATTATACGACAGAAAATGGGTGGGAGCACAGTATGAATAGAGTAAACCGAGAACTTGCATAAGAGTGGGGTCGGTACTTGAAGGTTAGTTGAGAAGAAAAGTGTCTTGGCACTTGAAGGATTGAGCGGAGAAGGGAACTTGAACTTGAAGTGGGTGTTTGAACGGACTGGTCTTGATGCATGGAACATTGAAGAGCTTGCGCTTGAAATGGTGCACACTTGACACGATTGGAACCAGCAGGCAAGCACAGTTGAACATTGAACTCCGATTTGAAGGAAGCTTGATCGGTAGCGACGTAATCTTGTGTAGAGGAAGTTGGCGCTTGCGCAAAAGCTATTTGGACTTGATTTTGGACAGGTTGCGGTTTGACATGCGATAAGCTTGAAGGTTAGAGAAAAGAACAGTTCAAATCGGCGCACAAGTATGTGCCTTGAGATTGAGGCGGGTCGTCTTGGGCCGAAGTGTAGGCTGCGTGTTCAGCGGTGGGTTGAGAAACCCGGTCGACGAGAAGAACTTGCGGGGAGGCGTACATGCATGTTTTGAGGAAAACTCGCCGGCGAGAGCAGCGTGGAGGGTTGTCTGTTCAGACAACCGATGAAAAGCTGAGTGGCAAGTGAAAGGGAGAAAATGAGGCTACACACATAATCCGTGTACCGGCCGGCGATCCCATTGCAGTATTCAACGCTGCGCACGGACAAGCAACCGGTGATGAGTATTACTGCTCCGTTGGTCATGATTTCTGGCGACCAAAACAGGTGGTTGGTGAAAGTGCACGATAATCAGATGAGGTGGTCGTTCTGGGATTGGCAGATAACGTACGGGAGAGTTAAGTTATGCCCAGCCCCAACTGTCGACTCTGAAGAACGGGACGATGTGAGCACTGTGAACACCGCATTGTCATGAAACGAAGGAAAAGTAGAGGATAGTAGTAGAAGAAGAAGACAAGAGGGCTGCGACTCAGAAACAAATATTTGTATCGGTTGGTTTTCATCACGTGCGCTGCGGCACAGCCGGCTCAAGTTCTGACTCATCTTGCTCGAAACCGCCGACTCCATCTCGCGCACACTGGCAGCGCATGAGTCGCGCTTTGGTCGTGTTACCGGAGGTAGACACGGCACGCCGAACTCATCCCGAGCACACCCACGCATAGACCTCGGCGTGAAATCCACAGGGCACAAACGTCGCCATCGAATGCGCACAACAGCGGCTCAGCCCACCTTCGCAAAGGCTTAAGCACGGCAATGCGAACATGGCCTTAACGTTGGGACGTCGTCACGCCGTCGGAACGATTCAGGGACAAAGGCGCTGAGAGATGTCACGGGCGACCTCGCATGGTGAGTCTCCACCCCTTTTTTCTATTCCATCCTCCATTTCGACCCTTCCCGTCCGTCTCTGTGCGGGCTCTCCAAATGCCGTCCTCAAAACTCACGTTTCATGCTTCCCAGCTGCGGTGGCTCAATGTCACATGGCGCGCGCGAGCGCGGGAGCTGCGAACGTGCACTTAGCACCTCTCGACGACCCGACCAACGCGGTGCTCGTCATTGAGCCTGATTTGAATGGCGAGCCGCACTTGCTGCACACCCTTCGCGAGCGTGAGTTCGCGCCTCGTACAGTGTGTGCAGCAGTGGCGGCTGCTATGAATCGACGCCCTGCCAGCAACGGCCTCATGGGCGATTGAGGCTCACTAGCAGCATACAGGCAACGACCCGCGTCCGCTGCCTGTCCTGCCGCCGTTCGTCCTGCCGCCGTTCGACCCGGTCAGTTTGGAGCATGACCTTCATACGCAGGCAGGCCGTAGACACCCACCAACTCCGCCTCTGCATCGACATTAGCACACCGCCCTCCCCGAGGCAACAGCAACGGCATTTCCCTCTCCGCCTCGTGCCCGCTGTCCCCGCTGTAGCCTGCACCACTTTCTACCCCCGTTCTCGTTGTGGGCATGGAGATGGTGGGTGGGCGGCGAGTTGCAGCCAAAAACTCCTGGGATTATAGATCAATGGATAGCACTTTCTTCCTGTCAATAGTTTTGGTTTGAAAGTGGTTTCTCCACAGTGAAACAGGCCCAATCTCGAAAAATGACTTGCTCCAGCCCACCTCGGGAAAACCCGGCATGCTGAAAGACTTCTCCCTCGGGTTTCTCGTTCTTACAACTCACAGTAAACTACTGTGATAGCGTCATGGCCTTCACGCGGTTCTCCGATGTAGACAGGTTTCAAAATCCGTGGACGGAGTTCCAAGGATAAGTAGATGAAAGTGGAGCAGAATCTCGTTGAATTTCGCAGGATTCTCGTTCACAAAAAACTCCCTTACAAACAAAATCTAATTAGTCCCCTATGTGGCCATGCAAATTGCATGCAAATGTCTAGTGCTACAGAACTGCCCCCCAGTCCTACGTAGCACTACGAAACGCTACGACTTTTTGCCGGCACTACGTAGCGCTACAAGAAAATTGCATCTACTACCTGGCACTACACAGAGCTAAGAGCGCTACAAGCGCTACAGAAATGACCTCAGCCGCTACGAATTGCTACAACAAAAATCCGGTTTTGCTGATGCCGCACATCGCCATACATACCCGCATTCACCATACATACCCGCATTCACCACATCTTATTCATTTCCACTGTACACTACCACACACACGCATCACTACACATCGGACCCATGCACTCCCCGCATCCCCACCCACCCATTCATCTTGTACAAAACCAGTATGTAGGTAACATGTACTTGTATTTGCTCTTTTTACTTATAACCATGTCCGTACGCAAATGTCTCATGCGTCGTTTTCCGCGTCCCTCCTCACGTACAGCGGACTAAGCGCTATATGCTTGTGGTTATAGTATAAAACATCTCGTAGGCGAGATTCCGCCGTCCCTTCCAATGTTCTCTGTGACGCGATTAATAATTGTGAGCCCGATTCACTAAGCTTGATTCAACTTCATATCCTTTTGAATTCCCAGCAAAAGATGCCGCAAAGTGTGCGAAGCCGGTGGAGGAAGGGAAGCAAATCCTTAAGAGCTCGACATGAAGTGATAACACGTATGAGACGAGAAGAAGGAAGCAAAGTGGCAATTTGGTATCTCAAAGGGTATATACGCCGGAGCAGATCAAGAACTGCATTCGAGCCCGCAAGGAGCTGCTGCGCAGCGGGACCCAATTTCTGCGGACAACAGAACAATCCCCCTCTAAGTGGCAGAGTAGAAAGAGAAAAAATTCTGGACAAGTTTCTAGTTGAAATTCGTCGCTCCGATGTACTTATCCTCCGGCCTAGTAACAAAAAGATTGGGTTGCGGATGTGCAGTTTTCGACGACTGAGGAAACAGGCGTATATGGGGATTCAATATATCAATGGATTGCTGATGGTATTGGTACCATGATGTATTAACGCCTCTCCTTAGCGGAGTGCACCGATATATCAGCTCAGCGTTCTCCGGCTTTATCTACCCGCCGCCGCGCGTGCGCTGCCGCCCCGTCACCTGGTCCGTGCGCAAGGCGCGCCGCCCATCCAAATGGGGTCGCATGTTTACGCTTGTTATGATCACAGTTCCTCCCTCCACCCACCAGCGCGCTGGCTACCCCGGCTTCCCTGCTCCTTCCCTCCGCTCATCCTCACATCGGTGGGTGAATATACTTCTCAAACATATTACAGCATACTTACCTAGGCCTAGATCGTCCGAATCATCCCGTCATTTCGTTCGGCGCCACCCACCCCTGCGCACCTGTATTGGGCATAAAAGCTGGCTCCCTGCTACTTGCGCAGTGTAGCCTGGGGTAACTTTGGCGAAGCATAAAACCTTTCGCTTCCACCTTACGCGCCTCCGTTCTGCCTTCCCGTTGGCCCGTGGTGTGCCCTTTACTGCACCCACCGTATCTTCCCCTTTTTGGCCCCCTGCGCCGCTCCCTCGGCTGCGGTCTGCGTTATAGCAGTAGCACTACATTCCCTCTTTTACTCCCTCCACATTTGGTTGGCCCGCGGTCCCCAAATCCCCCCCGCAGCCCGTCCCGCCATTCTGCCGCCGGCACCGCCCTCGGCGGGGCTACCGCCTCCGTACACCTCTGCCGGTTGACCACCGCCTACCTCGGCCGTGCTAAATCATATTTCGCTTGTCGTTGCTCCCGCCAATGCGCTTCCCGCCGCCACAGCGCCGCTGCACTGGCGCGTTTGATCCGCCCGCTCCCGCCACTTCCCCTCCCACCGTGAAAACTTTACTCCGCCTCTGTAACGAGCTTTACCCCCGCCCCCCCACCCCGCCGCGCTCCTGGCGCGCCTGCTCGGCATCATACACAGTGCCGACGATCTCTTGGCATTCCCGACAACGTCTTGGCCCACCCGCTTCTACACTTTTTACCTACCCCCTTCGTACGTGAATCACATACAAACATAGTTTTTTCTTCGCTTTTTTTGCCTGCTGCAGTTCTCGAAGTAACTTCACCAAGCGGAACGCTCAAAGCTATTAGTCATACACATTAGTCATATACAAATAAATTCATTTTTCTTCGACGCGTTGGTGGGTCCAGACATAAATTCGCTCATAAAGGTTTCCAGGCCAGCTTTGAGATCAGGGACTAGTAGCTCACGGAAGAGCGCTACCAATCTTTCAAAGTCGTTCAAGAAAGTATGTTGGAGAAGCGAGTTCAATTCTCGCTTAGTCCTTTTTTTTCTTGGCTGGCAGTTTTTTTTTCAGCCAAAAGACAGCCCCGCAGCCATGAGAAAATACTTTCTCAAGTACCGTTTCCGAAGAATGGTAAAAAGTTTCATACTTGAAAGGAACACCTGTTTCGGGATTCGAACCCGGGACTTCCCAGTAGGAACAGGTAAAGACCGTACATACGGTTGCACCATACAGACACATAAGGCCGCGCATTTGGATCAACCATACCCTTCACCCTAGGACAGCGCTTGCCAAAAAAAATTCAATTTGTTCCAAGTCCGAAACTGCTAGCACGTGTATTTCCGACATAGTAGTACGACGAATACAAGTTGAAGGCGCCGTTGAAGGTAAAGATGAATAAAGGTACGTAAAAGACAAAATAAGATTGCTCGTTGGTTGAGCAACGAGTAAGAACCCCGCTGGTTGAGCAGCGAGTAGGAAACACACGCCGTTGAGGGCGTGTGTGCCAACTACGGGCCGTTGAAGACACCACCTACTTCGTTAGAAGCGCCTACGCCCTCGTTTGTCTGTGTACGGCATCTCAGACTCGAGGACAAGAGAAAAGATGCATGAGACGTACTGCTTTTTCTTCGGCCCATCGTTCTCCGATGCCGCTGCTTTCCTCTTCCCGACTCCCGCAGTGCGCGCGAGCAACGCAGCCTCTGTCGCGGCGTGAGGGTTCTTGACGCGACTGCCCTTCACCTGTCGCGTCATCTTCGAGCCATCTGCCATCGTCGGCGCGCGCCGCGCACGCCGCAACGTCACTGTGTCGGTGGGTCCGTCGACGTTCGGCGTACTGAACCAACCCCTCTGCGCCTGAGCCTCAACCTCCGCCGCCTTCTCCGCCGCCTTCGCCGCCGCCTTCGCCGCCGCCGTTGCGGCACGACGTCCCTGCGCCACCTTCTCGAACGCCGCGTTGTTGTTGGTGATGGAGTACACCAGTGTTGGCGTTTCAGCGATCTTCGGAGCCGCTACATTCGTCGCCTCTGCCAGTGCAGGGGCAATCTTCCTCGGCCTTCCCCTGCTACGATTTGGTGGCTCCGCCGCGTCCTCCACATCCTCTTCTGCTGCCTCCGCTGCGTCTCTCGCCACACTGGCCGCCTTCGCCTTCGCCGCCCTCACCGCACCCGCTGTAACCCTGCCCGGCACTGGCGCCTTCTTCTTCGAAGCCGCGCTCTTTGCCACAGCAGGTGCCGACGCTGGCGGGGGTGCTTTTGTCGGTGGCCGCGACGTAGGGAATACCGTCGGCGCACGAGCCGTCGGCGGCGAAGATGCCACTGCCGCCGGGTCACTGATGGAGATAGGGGTTGTGATGACACTGGGCATGGCGGCGGTCGATGCGTTGGAGGGCGGCCTGCCGCTCGCGACACGAGTAGCAGCGGTAACGGCGGGGGTGGATGTCGCAGCGACGTTGGCAGGCGTGGCGTTGATGACCGGTGCTGTCGGAGTTGCGATTATCTGCAGCAGCGTCTGCGCAGCCACCGTGCGTCCTCCACGCGTGCTTCCTCCTGGAGTTCTGCTCGTAAAACGCGGCGGCGTAGGAAGGGGTCCGCTCGGCTTGCCCACTCCAAAGCGGCTAGGTGTATTGGGCACGCTGGGAGCCGGTGCGGGCGGGCGAGTGAAAGCTTGAAAAAGGATGCTTGGTGCATACCTCCCCGATCTGGAGGCGCCATTCTCGACAGGGAAGTTGAAGCCTCCCACGCTTCTAGTTTGCGCTACGGCGGGAGCACCTTTCCACGCCGGGCGCGGCCCCAGGGATGCGGCGGGTAGGGGTGCGGTGGGTGTCGGACTCGGTGGAGCATCCAGCGCCTCATCATCGTGTCGTGTCGTGCTGTCTACGGCTGGGAGCCGTGGGAGGTCGAATGTGGTACCCCCTCCACTGGACGACGATGTATCATCATCGAACTTGAGAGCATTGTTGATGTCGTCGTAAGGGGATGCGTTGTACTGGAATGCGGTGGGGTCGTAACTAAATGGGTCGAAGGATTGGGTGTGGGTGAAAACGTCCGACTGCAGCTCCAAGTCAGAGCCGCTGCGAACGTCGAAACCGTCCGTGACAGTCGCCTGAGGTACGTCCAACGAGTGCAAGTCGAAATTAGATGCAGTCGCGGGGTGCGCATCGAAATCGGGGCTGCGCACCGCATCAAAGTCGCGCGCGCCGTCTAGATCCATTTCATAAGATTGTGTCGCAGACGAAGCTGGCAGATCAACGTTAGAGGAAGGTTGCGCATTCACAGCGCTGAGAGCCACAGGATCGGAGGGCACAGAAGGATCGACGGTCATCGCATTTGAAGCCTGGCTGTCGATAGCCGGCGACTTCTTTTTCGCCACACGTTTGGGTTTCTTCGTCCCGGCGGGCGCAACGGCGACATCCGGCTCGTGCAGGCGGGGCAGACGCTGCTCGCTCGGAGGCGGCGCTGAAACTGGCAAGGCGCACGCTGCACGCTGCTGCTGGCCTGTTACTCCGTTAGCACATCATACTCAAGCCCATTCAGCCGACAGACGTACTGAATACGGCGCGCAGCCACGACTCAAAAGTCTGCTCTATGTTCCTGTCGAAGTCTGGGCAGGCTTGCTCGAAGTCGTTTCCCGCAGGCGTTTGCCCAAAGCAGATGCTGGAGAAGTCGTGAGATCTTAGGTAATACGCGCCCACATTCCCAAAATGGACTTACACCTTGTAACTCAGTTCACCGCCCAATCTCGGGTTGGGTCCGCCAACGATCGAGAGGCCGACCCAGCCTGCGGCCGCATAGGTTCCTTTGTGAAGCTCGGTATAGGCGGAGTCCAGCACGTCGACAGCCCTTCCAAAAAAAGCCGTCAGATAACTCAGTCTCCGCCAAAATTGAAACCGCGCTTACTCTTGACGTTCCTGAGGCGTTTTCGCTTGAAGCCCGGCTTCCTGTACCTTCCCCGCATCCTCGTTGTCCTTTCGCATCTGCTCCTTCTCTTGCTCGATCTCAGCTGCTATCTCCTCGAGCTCTTGCTCAGACGCCGCGTCAAACAGTGCACGAACGACGCGCATGCGCAGTCGCATCCTGTCCGCCTTTGTCAGCTTAATCCGCTGCTGGGCAATTTCTGGAGACTCGTCCTCCCACCCCTCGACGTCCTCCGCCCTGGTCGCTGCCTCGTTCATCTTGTCATACCCCTCTTGGCACAACGCGACGCGAATAATCTCGCTGTTCCGCTTCTGGAAAAGCTCTATGGGTTGGTGCGCGCGCTGGCGTCTCGGGACGTGCAAATTGAACACCCTCTTCGTCGCTACAGCGGCGGCACTCGATGACCCTCCAGGTGCATTCGCATTGCCGACTTTTTTGCTGTCGTTACGGAACCTGTTTCTAATTGCTGTGAATACAGTCAGAATTTTTGCGCCACTAATATTGACTCTGGCATACCTTTTTTCTATCCGAAATGGCGTCGCCGAGCCTGGAGAGCTCGCCAGCGGTGAGAGGGCGGGAACCCGGCACGTTAGGCTGCGGGAGGCAGAGCTCGCGCCATTCAGGCCAGTTGCGAAACCAGTCCTCTTGCATGGGCGCCCAGAACAAGTAGAGCTTTCCTTCTGCCTGCCGTCGAATGAACTCGGGCCTCTTTTCCTCGAACCATATTCGCTGTTCCTCAGTGGTCCAAGGTTTGGGAGCCATTCAAAGAAAGCAATGGTCATATGTGGTGCCGGGAAGGGAGCGTTGGTCGTGGTTTCGAGTCACAGAGAGTTTCAGATAATTTCCTCCGTACGTTTTCTCTTTTGCGCATCTAATTTAGGCAAATATTAACAACGCCAACCTGACCTATTCGGGCTATTTCTCCAGTCTTTCCTAAATCGTACACTAATATTCTACATCACCCAACAATCCGTACGCGATCAATGCAAAAAAACATCCAATTCCGTCCCCAATCAGGCAATGCGATTCTCCAATTCCAAGCCTTCGCTTCAAGATGGCGCCCGCATGATCCTTCCTCCCTCCCATCACCTGAATCCAAGTCCATGCGGTCTCCGAGATAGTGGCTCTCGCTCAATCCGGCCCAGCCTTGAGGCACACCCTTTATCAGCTCGCAATCGTTGCTCCTTCTTTGTGACCGCCCCACTTTCCACAATGATCATCCCCTCCACCGCTGCAACCACAGCCCCCACCCCCGCCGAGGAGTTGGCGGCCGTGCTTGCACAGGTCGCCGTCATGACCAAGCTCTCGGTCGACATCACCAAAATGTCCATCGATCTCCACCGTACGTCTTAAGGATGCTTCCTTATCTATAGTCCTGACACCCCACAGAGAGAATCCCAGTTCTTGTCGCGCGCAGCGCTGCTGCTGCTGCTGCTGCTGCGCCCCCCCCTGCGCCTGCAGGTCAGTCTCCTTACTGACCTCTTTCCTCTTCTTACATTATCTTCCACAGTTGCCGCCCCACTGTTCATCGAGGGTGTCGCTCGCACTCCTGCGCAGCTCGAGGCCGCCTTCCCTCCTGGCCATGGCGACAAACTCCCGTGGTATGTCGTCTGCATCGGCCGCGAGCCTGGTCTTTACGCGACGTCGTAAGTTTCCTTGTTTTTCTTTCATCTTCCCTCCTCTCATTTCGGATACCCACAGTGACGAGAGCGAGCGTCAAGTTAATGGCATCCCTCGCCAGTTCCGCATCCGCAAGGGCAGCCGCGTCGAAGCCCTCAACTTCTATCGGGAGCGCTACGAGGAGCAGGCGGTCTCCAAGATCAATGAGGCCCCGCCTGCTCCTGCCACTGCTGCGGCGCCCGGCGGTCCTGGAGCTCCTGGTGCCTCGGCCTCGAACACGCGCTGCGCCTGATGCGGTACGATTTTCTATCTTTTTCTATTTGCCAACTACTTACATTATCTGATTGTTAGTTATCATGTCAAGATCGCCCTCTTGTGTCGTGTACTTACTGCCTATTGTACTGCTCGTGCTCGCTGTCGTGTACATGTCTGCCAATAAACAAGCTTCGGTTGTCCTAAAAATGCACGCATAATCAGACCAAAAAACTTTTCCCATTTGCCAACCGATTAGAATACATTTGGAGATGTTCCTAGATGTGAGTACTACGCGAACAAGATGCGAAACTACGCGACGGCGGTGTTCTGATGTAACCTGATGCAACTCTAATCCATCGACAACAGATGGATCGACGAGATGCATGTGAGACTCGGCGGTTTTGAAAAGCCGTCGCCACGACAATACTTGTTGAGATGATGCAATGCGTGAGTGCTCTTGAGAAGCTATCGATCGCCCACTTCCTGGCTACTGATTTCCAGCAGCCGCCGTGTCTCTTGCACTAACCGTTCCGCGCCGCGCTCGCGACACATCCCATGCGGCCCGATTTCGTCGATATTCTCAGCCCAGCTCTGCACTTCCAACCAGTGTTTCGCTCCCATCGTCTTCAACCACGGCGGCACGTCGATAATGATGTCGTCCCACAACAATGCTTCTTCGGCAGTGGGTGCGGTTAGTGGGCCAGAGTTCAGCTTGGCGACGTGCATCTGGATAGTTTGTGTCTGAGTCAACGGCCGCAGATCCGGGCCTTCTTCTCGCATAATCCACGGGTATTCCGAAACTACGCCCACCGCGCAACTAGCAGCACTATGTAGAGTTAGCAAACTAGCGGCACTATGTAGAGTTAGTAAACAACTGCTGGTGAGCGAGGATCACGCACGCACCCAACGGTGTTCTCCAGGTTCACCACAGACTCGGCTTCAGGATCAGGATCCGTGAGCTTGTCATTCACCGGCTCCTGAGCTGACTCTGCATTCGCCATTCCGGCAAGCGCTGCGGCGGCAACACGCTCCGCAGAGGTTAGTGATTGCTCGGTACCCCGAGTGACGCACAGAGCCGATGTGTTGTCGTTTTCCACAGGCACTGCGGTAGGCTGCTGTGGAACATCATCAACTGTACCCTCCCCCTCCGCGTCGGTAAGAAGAACAGTTGATTTCAAGGAGCCAAGTCTTAGCAGCGAGTGCATGTTGAGCGGCGTTCTCGGCTTCTTCGGTGCATCCCATTGCCGCCTTCGAGCCCGTTGTGCACTCCTATTTCGATCTTTCAGATAGATTGACAGCTTGTATCAATACAACGTACCTTTTCTCCGCCGCATGTAGCCTGTTTTTTTCCCGCAATTCCGGATGTGCCGCATAATAGAGGGCTGATGTCTTGCTGCGCTTTTTCGCGTTTTCGTTGCTATTGCGACCACAATTTCAAGGGTTTGTGACGGGAGGCTCTGCACTTACGAAGCTCTGGTCACTCGGGGCCAGTTGTCCACTTCGTGTTTACGCTTGCGAGGGGGCATGGAGGTTAAGACGAACCTAAAACATGTCACATGACTCATCAATTTCTCTTGTTCACTTCACTCTGGCGTCTCATTTATTCTTGTATGTGTACAAGGCTGCTTGCAATACCTTGGGCTGAATGTCTATAGCACTCATACATTCAATTTAGCCTTTGCAAAATTCTTATTCGGGTACCTTCGCGTGCCACTGTCTTTTTCAACCACCACCCACCATTTCGACTTTGGTTGTCAATTGTCTCGATGAACCACAGTACCAGAGGCATCTATTTACATAGGTTAACATCTCTATTCATTTTCCTTCACATCGGAGCTCACAGGGGCAAAAAAAGCAGAAGTTCGTCAAGATATCCGTCGACTCAGATACATGATTTGGCTCGCATTAGCGGACTGGCAAAACACAAATCTACGTGAACCATGGAACTCCCGGAAAGTACATATATTCCGATTGGGCTAACCAAATGGACCTCCAACTGTCTATGCGGGCCCATATGCCCTATT